>OX336388.2:1689011797-1690211797 GCA_946902985.2 Meconema thalassinum | reverse complement strand
GATACAAATTATGGCAGGTAACTGTAACTTCCATACTAATTATGACAGGTAACAGTAACTTCGATACTAATTATGACAGGAAGCTGTAACTTCATTACTAATTATGACAAGTAACAGTACCTTCGATACTAATTATGACAAGTAACTATAACTTCGATACTAATTATGACAAGAAACTCTAACTTCGTTACTAATTATGACAAGTAACTGTAATTTTGATAAAAAAATTATGGTAGTTAACTGTAACTTCAATACTAATTATGACAGGTAACAGTAACGTCTATACTAATTATGACAAGTAACAGTACCTTCGATGCTAATTATGACAGGTAACTGTAACTTCGATACTAATTATGACAAGGAACTGTAATTTCGATACAAATTATGGCAGGTAACTGTAAATTCGTTACTAATTATGACAAGTAACTGTAATTTCGATACAAATTTTGGTAGGTAACTGTAACTTCGATACTAATTATGACAAGTCCCTGTAATTTCGATACAAATTATGGCAGGTAACTGTATCTTCCATACTAATTATGACAGGTAACAGTAACTTCGATACTAATTATGACAGGAAACTGTAACTTCGTTACTAATTATGACAAGTAACTGTAATTTCAATACAAATTATGACAGGTAACTGTAACTAGGTTACTAATTATGACAAGAAACAGTACCTTCGATGCTAATTATGACAGGTAACTGTAACGTCGATACTAATTATGACAAGGAACTGTAATTTCGATACAAAATATGAAAGGTAACTGTAACTTCGTTACTAATTATGACAAGTAACTGTAATTTCGATACAAATTTTGGCAGGTAACTGTAACTTCGATACTAATTATGACAGGTAACAGTAACTTCAATACTAATTATGACAAGTAACTATAACTTCGATACAAATTATGACAGGTAACTGTAACTTCGATACTAATTATGACAAGATACTCTAACTTCGTTACTTATTATGACAAGTAACTGTAAATTTTGATTAAAAATTTGCTAGGTAACTGTAACTTCAATACTAATTATGACAGGTAAGAGTTACTTCGATACTAATTATGACAGGTAACTGTAACTTCGTTAATAATTATGACAAGTAATTTTAATTTCGATACAAATTATGGCAGGTAACTGTAACTTCGATAGTAATTATGACAAGTAACTATAACTTCCATACTTATTATGACAGGTAACTGTAACTTCGTTACTAACTATGACAAGTAACTGTAATTTAGATACAAATTTTGGCAGGTAACTGTAACCTCGATACTAATTATGACAGGTAACAGTAACTTCGATACTAATTATGACAAGTAACTGTAACTTCGATACTAATTATGACAGGTAACTGCAACTTCGTTACTAATTATGACATGTAACTGTAATTTCGATACAAATTATGGTTGGTAACTGTAACTTCGATACTAATTATGGCAGGTAACTGTAACTTCGTTACTAATTATGACAGGTAACTGTAACTTCGATACTAATTATGAGATGTAACAGTAACTTCGATGCTAATTATGGCAGGTAACTGCAACTTCGTTACTAATTATGACAAGTAACTGTAATTTCGATACTAATTATTGCAGGTAACTGTAACTTCGTTACTAATTATGATAAGTAACTGTAATTTCGATGCAAATTATGACAGGATACTGTAACTTCGTTACTAACTATGACAAGTAACTGTAATTTCGTTACAAATTATGGCAGGTAACAGTACCTTCGATACTAATTATGACAGGTAACTGTAACTTCGATACTAATTATGACAAGGAACTGTAATTTCGATACAAATTATGGCAGGTAACTGTAACTTTGATACTAATTATGACAGGTAACAGTAACTTCGATACTAATTATGACAAGTAACTCTAATTTTGATAAAAAATTATGGCAGGTAACTGTAACTTCGCTACTAATTAATACAGGTAACAGTAACTTCGATACTAATTGACAGGTTACTGTAACATCGTTACTAATTATGTCAAGTAACTGTAACTTCGATACTAATTATGACAAGTAACTGTAACTTCGATACTTATTATGACCAGTAACTGTAACTTCATTACTAATTATGACAAGAGACTGTAACTTCGATACTAATTATGACAGGTAATTGGAACTTCGATACTAATTTTGACAAGTAACTGTAACTTCCATACTAATAATGACAAGAAACTGTAACTTCGGTACTAATTGTGTCAGGTAACAGTAACTTCGATATTAATTATGACAAGTAACAGTAACTTCGTTACTAATTATGACAAGTCCCTGTAATTTCGATACAAATTATGGCAGGTAACTGTAACTTCGATACTAATTATGACAGGTAACTATAACTTCGATACAAATTATGACAGGTAACTGTAACATCGATACTAATTATGACAAGAAACTCTACCTTCGTTACTAATTATGACAAGTAACTCTAATTTTGATAAGAATTATGGCAGGTAAATGTAACTTCGTTACTAATTATGAGAAGTAACTTTAATTTCGATACAAATTATGGCAGGTAACTGTAATTTTGATACTAATTATGACAGGTAACAGTAACTTCGATACTAATTATGACAAGTAACTGTAACTTCGATACTAATTATGACAGGTAACTGTAACTTTGTTACTAATTATGACAAGTAACTGTAATTTCTATACAAATTATGGCAGGCAACTGTAACTTCGATACTAATTATGACAGGTAACAGTAACTTCGATACTAATTATGACAGGTAACAGTCACTTCGATACTACTTATGACTAGTAACTGTAACTTCGTTGTAATTATGGCAAGTAACTGTAATTTCGATACAAATTATGGCAGGTAACTGTAACATCGATACTAATTATGACAGGTAACAGTAACTTCGATACTAATTTTGACAAATAACTGTAATTTGGACACAAATTATGACAGGTAACAGTAAATTCGTTACTAATTATGACAAGTAACTGTAATTTCGATACAAATGATGGCAGGTAACTGTAACTTCGATACTAATTATGACAGGTAACAGTAACTTCGATACTAATTATGACAGAAAACAGTAACTTCGATACTAAATATGACAGGTAACAGTAACTTCGATACTAATTATGGCAGGTAAATCTAACTTCGATACTAATGATGACAGGTAACTGTAACTACGTTACTAATTATGACAAGTAACTGTAATTTCGATACAAATTATGGCAGGTAACTGTAACTTCGATACTAATTATGACAGGTAACAGTAACTTCGATACTAATTATGACATGTAACTGTAACTTCTATACCAATTATGACAGGGAACTGTTACTTCGATATTAATAATGACAATTAACTCGAACTTCGTTACTAATTATGACAAGTAACTGTAATTTTCATAAAAAATTACGGCAGGTAACTGTAACTTCGATACTATTTATGACAGGTAACAGTAACTTCGATACTAATTATGGCAGGTAACTGCAACTTCGTTACTAATTATGACAAGTAACTGTAATTTCTATACTAATTATGGCAAGTAACTGTAACTTCGTTACTAATTATGAAAAGTAACTGTAGTTTCGATATAAATTATGGCAGGTAACTGTAATTTCGATTCAAATTATGGCAGGTAACTGTAACTTCGATACTAATTATGACAGGTAACAGTAACCTCGATACTAATTATGACATATAACAGTAACATCATTCTAATTATGACCAGTAAATGTGATTTAGATACAAATTATGGCAGGTAACTGTAACTGCGATACTAATTATGACTAGTAACAGTAACTTCGATACTAATTATGACAGGTAACAGTAACTTCGATACTAATTATGACTAGTAACTGTAACTTCGTTGTAATTATGGCAAGTAACTGTAATTTCGATACAAATTATGGCAGGTAACTGTAACTTCGATACTAATTATGACAGGTAACAGTAACTTCGATACTAATTTTGACAAATAACTGTAATTTGGACACAAATGATGACAGGTAACTGTAAATTCGTTACTAATTATGACAAGTAACTGTAATTTCGATACAAATGATGGCAGGTAACTGTAACTTCGATACTAATTATGACAGGTCACAGTAACTTCGATACTAAGTACGACATAAAACAGTAACTTCGATACTAAATATGACAGGTAACAGTAACTTCGATACTAATTATGGCAGGTAAATCTAACTTCGATACTAATGATGACAGGTAACTGTAACTACGTTACTAATTATGACAAGTAACTGTAATTTCGATACAAATTATGGCAGGTAACTGTAACTTGGATACTAATTATGACAGGTTACAGTAACTTCGAAACTAATTATGACAAGTAACTATAACTTCGATACAAATTATGACAGGTAACTGTAACTTCGATCCTAATTATGACAAGAAACTCTAACTTTGTTACTAATTATGAAAAGTAACTGTAATTTTGATACAAAATTATGGTAGATAACTGTAACTTCAATACTAATTATGACAGGTAACAGTAACGTCGATACTAATTATGACAAGTAACAGTACCTTCGATGCTAATTATGACAGGTAACTGTAACTTCGATACTAATTATGACAAGGAACTGTAATTTCGATACAAATTATGGCAGGTAACTGAAACTTCGTTACTAATTATGACAAGTAATTGTAATTTCGATACAAATTTTGGCAGGTAACTGTAACTTCGATACTAATTAGGACAAGTCCCTGTAATTTCGATACAAATTATGGCAGGTAACTGTAACATCCATACTAATTATGACAGGTAACAGTAACTTCGATACTAATTATGACAGGAAACTGTAACTTCGATACTAATTATGACAAGTAATTGTAACTTCGATACTAATTATGACAAGTAACAGTAACTTCGATACTAATTATGACAGGTAACTGTAACTTCGTTACTAATTATGACAAGTAACTGTAATTTCGTTACAAATTATAGCAGGTAATTGTAATTTCGATACTAATTATGACAGGTAACAGTAACTTCGATACTAATTATGACAAGTAACAGTAACTTCGATACTAATTATGACAAAAAACTGTAACTTCGATACTAATTATGACAGGTAACTGTAACTTCGATACTAATTATGACAGGTAACTGTAACTTCGTTACTAATTATGACAAGTAACTGTAATTTCGTTACAAATTATAGCAGGTAATTGTAATTTCGATACTAATTATGACAGGTAACAGTAACTTCGATACTAATTATGACAAGTAACAGTAACTTCGATACTAATTATGACAAAAAACTGTAACTTCGATACTAATTATGACAGGTAACTGTAACTTCGTTACTAATTATGACAAGTAACTGTAATTTCTATACAAATTTTGGCAGGTAACTGTAACTTCGATACTAATTATGACAGGTAACAGTAACTTCGATACTAATTATGACAAGTAACTGTAACTTCGATACTAATTATGACAGGCAACTGTAACTTCGTTACTAATTATGACAAGTAACTTTAATTTCGATACTTATTATGGCAGGTAACTGTAACTTCGTTACTAATTATGACAAGTCCCTGTAATTTCGATACAAATTATGGCAGGTAACTGTAACTTCGATACTAATTATGACAGGTAACTATAACTTCGATACAAATTATGACAGGTAACTGTAACATCGATACTAATTATGACAAGAAACTCTACCTTCGTTACTAATTATGACAAGTAACTCTAATTTTGATAAGAATTATGGTAGGTAACTGTAACTTCAATACTAATTATGACAGGTAACAGTAACTTCGATACTATTTATGACAAGTAACTGTAACCTCAACAATAATTATGACAGGTAACTGTAACTTCGTTACTAATTAGACAAGTAACTGTAATTTCGATACAAATTATGGCAGGTAACTGTAACTTCGATACTAATTATGACAGGTAACAGTAACTTCGATACTAATTATGACATTTAACTCTAACTTCGTTACTAATTATGACAAGTAACTGTAATTAGATAAAAAATTATGGCAGGTAACTGTAACTTCGATACTAATTATGAGAGGTAACAGTAACTTCGATACTAATTATGACAGGTAACAGCAACTTCGTTACTAATTATGACAAGTAACTGTCATTTCGATACTAATTATGGCAGGTAAATGTAACTTCGTTACTAATTATGAGAAGTAACTTTAATTTCGATACAAATTATGGCAGGTAACTGTAATTTTGATACTAATTATGACAGGTAACAGTAACTTCGATACTAATTATGACAAGTAACTGTAACTTCGATACTAATTATGACAGGTAACTGTAACTTTGTTACTAATTATGACAAGTAACTGTAATTTCTATACAAATTATGGCAGGCAACTGTAACTTCGATACTAATTATGACAGGTAACAGTAACATCGATACTAATTATGACAAGTAACTATACCTTCGATACAAATTATGACAGGTAACTGTAACTTCGATACTAATTATGACAAGAAACTCTAACTTCGTTACTAATTATGACAAGTAACTGTAATTTTGATAAAAAATTATGGTAGGTAACTGTAACTTCAATACTAATTATGACAGGTAACAGTAACGTCGATACTAATTATGACAAGTAACAGTACCTTCGATGCTAATTATGACAGGTAACTGTAACTTCGATACTAATTATGACAAGGAACTGTAATTTCGATACAAATTATGGAAGGTAACTGTAACTTCGTTACTAATTATGACAAGTAACTGTAATTTCGATACAAATTTTGGCAGGTAACTGTAACTTCGATACTAATTTTGACAAGTCCCTGTAATTTCGATACAAATTATGGCAGGTAACTGTAACTTCCATACTAATTATGACAGGTAACAGTAACTTCGATACTAATTATGACAGGAAACTGTTACTTCGTTACTAATTATGACAAGTAACTGTAATTTCGATACAAATTATAAGAGGTAACTGTAACTTCGTTACTAATTATGACAGGTATCAGTAACTTCGAAACTAATTATGACAAGTAACTATAACTTCGATACAAATTATGACAGGTAACTGTAACTTCGATCCTAATTATGACAAGAAACTCTAACTTCGTTACTAATTATGAAAAGTAACTGTAATTTTGATACAAAATTATGGTAGATAACTGTAACTTCAATACTAATTATGACAGGTAACAGTAACGTCGATACTAATTATGACAAGTAACAGTACCTTCGATGCTAATTATGACAGGTAACAGTAACTTCGATACTAATTATGACATGGAACTGTAATTTCGATACAAATTATGGCAGGTAACTGAAACTTCGTTACTAATTATGACAAGTAATTGTAATTTCGATACAAATTTTGGCAGGTAACTGTAACTTCGATACTAATTAGGACAAGTCCCTGTAATTTCGATACAAATTATGGCAGGTAACTGTAACATCCATACTAATTATGACAGGTAACAGTAACTTCGATACTAATTATGACAGGAAACTGTAACTTCGATACTAATTATGACAAGTAATTGTAACTTCGATACTAATTATGACAAGTAACAGTAACTTCGATACTAATTATGACAGGTAACTGTAACTTCGTTACTAATTATGACAAGTAACTGTAATTTCGTTACAAATTATAGCAGGTAATTGTAATTTCGATACTAATTATGGCAGGTAACAGTAACTTCGATACTAATTATGACAAGTAACAGTAACTTCGATACTAATTATGACAAAAAACTGTAACTTCGATACTAATTATGACAGGTAACTGTAACTTCGTTACTAATTATGACAAGTAACTGTAATTTCTATACAAATTTTGGCAGGTAACTGTAACTTCGATACTAATTATGACAGGTAACAGTAACTTCGATACTAATTATGACAAGTAACTGTAACTTCGATACTAATTATGACAGGCAACTGTAACTTCGTTACTAATTATGACAAGTAACTTTAATTTCGATACTTATTATGGCAGGTAACTGTAACTTCGTTACTAATTATGACAAGTCCCTGTAATTTCGATAAAAATTATGGCAGGTAACTGTAACTTCGATACTAATTATGACAGGTAACTATAACTTCGATACAAATTATGACAGGTAACTGTAACATCGATACTAATTATGACAAGAAACTCTACCTTCGTTACTAATTATGACAAGTAACTCTAATTTTGATAAGAATTATGGTAGGTAACTGTAACTTCAATACTAATTATGACAGGTAACAGTAACTTCGATACTATTTATGACAAGTAACTGTAACCTCAACAATAATTATGACTGGTAACTGTAACTTCGTTACTAATTATGACAAGTAACTGTAATTTCGATACAAATTATGGCAGGTAACTGTAACTTCGATACTAATTATGACAGGTAACAGTAACTTCGATACTAATTATGACATTTAACTCTAACTTCGTTACTAATTATGACAAGTAACTGTAATTAGATAAAAAATTATGGCAGGTAACTGTAACTTCGATACTAATTATGAGAGGTAACAGTAACTTCGATACTAATTATGACAGGTAACAGCAACTTAGTTACTAATTATGACAAGTAACTGTCATTTCGATACTAATTATGGCAGGTAAATGTAACTTCGTTACTAATTATGAGAAGTAACTTTAATTTCGATACAAATTATGGCAGGTAACTGTAATTTTGATACTAATTATGACAGGTAACAGTAACTTCGATACTAATTATGACAAGTAACTGTAACTTCGATACTAATTATGACAGGTAACTGTAACTTTGTTACTAATTATGACAAGTAACTGTAATTTCTATACAAATTATGGCAGGCAACTGTAACTTCGATACTAATTATGACAGGTAACAGTAACTTCGATACTAATTATGACAGGTAACAGTCACTTCGATACTACTTATGACTAGTAACTGTAACTTCGTTGTAATTATGGCAAGTAACTGTAATTTCGATACAAATTATGGCAGGTAACTGTAACATCGATACTAATTATGACAGGTAACAGTAACTTCGATACTAATTTTGACAAATAACTGTAATTTGGACACAAATTATGACAGGTAACTGTAAATTCGTTACTAATTATGACAAGTAACTGTAATTTCGATACAAATGATGGCAGGTAACTGTAACTTCGATACTAATTATGACAGGTAACAGTAACTTCGATACTAATTATGACAGAAAACAGTAACTTCGATACTAAATATGACAGGTAACAGTAACTTCGATACTAATTATGGCAGGTAAATCTAACTTCGATACTAATGATGACAGGTAACTGTAACTACGTTACTAATTATGACAAGTAACTGTAATTTCGATACAAATTATGGCAGGTAACTGTAACTTCGATACTAATTATGACAGGTAACAGTAACTTCGATACTAATTATGACATGTAACTGTAACTTCTATACCAATTATGACAGGGAACTGTTACTTCGATATTAATAATGACAATTAACTCGAACTTCGTTACTAATTATGACAAGTAACTGTAATTTTCATAAAAAATTACGGCAGGTAACTGTAACTTCGATACTATTTATGACAGGTAACAGTAACTTCGATACTAATTATGGCAGGTAACTGCAACTTCGTTACTAATTATGACAAGTAACTGTAATTTCTATACTAATTATGGCAAGTAACTGTAACTTCGTTACTAATTATGAAAAGTAACTGTAGTTTCTATACAAATTATGGCAGGTAACTGTAATTTCGATTCAAATTATGGCAGGTAACTGTAACTTCGATACTAATTATGACAGGTAACAGTAACCTCGATACTAATTATGACATGTAACAGTAACATCATTCTAATTATGACCAGTAAATGTGATTTAGATACAAATTATGGCAGGTAACTGTAACTGCGATACTAATTATGACTAGTAACAGTAACTTCGATACTAATTATGACAGGTAACAGTAACTTCGATACTAATTATGACTAGTAACTGTAACTTCGTTGTAATTATGGCAAGTAACTGTAATTTCGATACAAATTATG
Source organism: Meconema thalassinum (assembly GCA_946902985.2). Taxonomy (NCBI): domain Eukaryota; kingdom Metazoa; phylum Arthropoda; class Insecta; order Orthoptera; family Tettigoniidae; genus Meconema; species Meconema thalassinum. The sequence continues at coordinate 1,690,201,802 of OX336388.2, read as the reverse complement.
GCAGGTAACTGTAACTTCGATACTAATTATGACAGGTAACAGTAACTTCGATACTAATTTTGACAAATAACTGTAATTTGGACACAAATGATGACAGGTAACTGTAAATTCGTTACTAATTATGACAAGTAACTGTAATTTCGATACAAATGATGGCAGGTAACTGTAACTTCGATACTAATTATGACAGGTCACAGTAACTTCGATACTAAGTATGACATAAAACAGTAACTTCGATACTAAATATGACAGGTAACAGTAACTTCGATACTAATTATGGCAGGTAAATCTAACTTCGATACTAATGATGACAGGTAACTGTAACTACGTTACTAATTATGACAAGTAACTGTAATTTCGATACAAATTATGGCAGGTAACTGTAACTGGGATACTAATTATGACAGGTTACAGTAACTTCGATACTAATTATGACATGTAACTTTAAATTCGATACCAATTATGACAGGGAACTGTTACTTCGATATTAATAATGACAATTAACTCGAACTTCGTTACTAATTATGACAAGTAACTGTTATTTTCATAAAAAATTACGGCAGGTAACTGTAACTTCGATACTATTTATGACAGGTAACAGTAACATCGATACTAATTATGACAGGTAACTGCAACTTCGTTACTAATTAAGACAAGTAACTGTAATTTCTATAATAATTATGGCAAGTAACTGTAACTTCGTTACTAATTATGAAAAGTAACTGTAGTTTCGATACAAATTATGGCAGGTAACTGTAATTTCTATACAAATTATGGCAGGTAACTGTAACTTCGATACTAATTATGATAGGTAACAGTAACCTCGATACTAATTATGACATGTAACAGTATCATCTTTCTAATTATGACCAGTAAATGTGATTTCGATACAAATTATGGCAGGTAACTGTAACTGCGATACTAATTATGACTAGTAACAGTAACTTCGATACTAATTATGACAGGTAACAGTAACTTCGATAATAATTATGGCTGGTAACTGTAACTTCGATACTAATTATGTCAGGTAACAGTACCTTCGATACTAATTATGACAGGTAACTGTAACTTCGTCACTAATTATGACAAGTAACTGTAATTTCGATACAAATTATGGCAGGTAACTGTAACTTCGATACTAATTATGTCAGGTAACAGTAACTTCGATACTAATTATGACAAGTAACTATATCTTCGATACAAATTATGACAGGTACTGTAACTTCGATACTAATTATGACAAGAAACTCTAACTACGTTACTAACTATGACAAGTAACTGTAATATTGATTAAAAATTTTGGTAGGTAACTGTAACTTCAATACTAATTATGACAGGTAACAGTAACTTCGATACTAATTATGACAGGTAACTGTAACTTCGTTACTAATTATGACAAGTAAATTTAATTTCGTTACAAATTATGGCAGGTAATTGTAATTTCGATACTCACTATGACGGGTAACAGTAACTTCGATACTAATTATGACAAGTAACAGTAACTTCGATACTAATTATGACAGGTAACTGTAACTTCGTTACTAATTATGACAGGTAACAGTAACTTCGATACTAATTAAGACAAGTAACTGTAACTTCTATACTAATTATGACAGGTAACTGTAACTTCGTTACAAAATTATGACCAGTAACTGTAATTTCATTACAAATTATGGCAGGTAATTGTAATTTCGATACTAATTATGACAGGTTACAGTAACTTCGATACTAATTATGACAAGTAACAGTAACTTCGATACTAATTATGACAAGTTATTGTAACTTCGATACTAATAATGACAGGTAACTGTAACTTCGTTACTAATTATGACAAGTAACTGTAATTTCGATACAAATTTTGGCAGGTAACTGTAACTTCGATACTAATTATGACAGGTAACAGTAACTTCGATACAAATTATGACAAGTAACTGTAACTTCGATACTAATTATGACAGGTAACTGTAACTTCGTTACTAATTATGACAAGTTACTGTAATTTCGATACAAATTATGGCGGGTAACTGTAACTTCGATACCAATTATGACAGGTAACAGTAACCCCGATAGTAATTATGAAAAGTAACTATAACTTCGATACAAATTATGACAGGTAACTGTAACTTCGATACTAATTATGACAAGAAACTCTAACTTCGTTACTAATTATGACAAGTAACTGTAATTTTGATAAAAAATTATGGTAGGTAACTGTAACTTCAATACTAATTATGACAGATGAGTAACGTCGATACTAATTATGACAAGTAACAGTACCTTCGATGCTAATTATGACAGGTAACTGTAACTTCGATACTAATTATGACAAGGAACTGTAATTTCGATACAAATTATGGCAGGTAACTGTAACTTCGTTTCTAATTATGACAAGTAATTCTAATTTCGATACAAATTTTGGCAGGTAACTGTAACTTCGATACTAATTATGACAAGTCCCTGTAATTTCGATACAAATTATGGCAGGTAGCTGTAACTTCCATACTAATTATGACAGGTAACAGTAACTTCGATACTAATTATGACAGGAAACTGTAAGTTCGTTACTAATTATGACAAGTAACTGTAATTTCGATACAAATTATGACAGGTGACTGTAACTTCGTTACTAATTATGACAAGTAACAGTACCTTCGATGCTAATTATGACAGGTAACTGTAACTTCGATACTAATTATGACAAGGAACTGTAATTTCGATACAAATTATGGCAGGTAACTGTAACTTCGTTACTAATTATGACAAATAACTGTAATTTCGATACAAATTGTTGCAGGTAACTGTAACTTCGATACTAATTATGACTAGTAACAGTATCTTCGATACTAATTATGACAAGTAACTGTAACTTCGATACTAATTATGACAGGTAACTGGAACTTCGTTACTAATTATGACAAGTAACTGTAATTTCGATAAAAATTATGGCAGGTAACTGTAACTTCGATACTAATTATGGCAGGTAACTGTAACTTCGATACTAATTATGAGAGGTAACAGGAACTTCGATGCTAATTATGACAGGTAACTGTAACTTCGTTACTAATTATGATAAGTAACTGTAATTTCTTTACAAATTATGGCAGGTAACAGTACCTTCGATACTAATTATGACAGGTAACTGTAACTTCAATACTAAATATGACAAGGAACTGTAATTTCGATACAAATTATGGCAGGTAACTGTAACTTTGATAATAATTATGACAGGTAACAGTAACTTCGATACTAATTATGACAAGTAACAGTAACTTCGTTACTAATTATGACAAGTAACTCTAATTTTGATAAAAAATTATGGCAGTTAACTGTAACTTCGATACTAATTAATACAGGTAACAGTAAATTCGATACTGATTATGACAGGTTACTTTAACATCGTTACTAATTACATCAAGTAACTGTAACTTCGATACTAATTATGACAAGTAACTGTAACTTCGATACTAATTGTGACAGGTAACAGTAACTTCGATATTAATTATGACAAGTAACAGTAACTTCAATACTAATTATGACAAGTAATTGTAATTTCGATACAAATTTTAGCAGGTGACTGTAACTTCGATACTAATTATGACAGGTAACTGTAACTTCGATACTTATTATGACAATTAACGGTAACTTCGATACTAATTATGACAAGTAACTGTAACTTCGATACTAATTGTGACAGGTAACAGTAACTTCGGTATTAATTATGACAAGTAACAGTAACTTCGATACTAATTATGGCAGGTAACTGTAACTTCGTTACTAATTATGTCAAGTAACTGTAATTTCGATACAAATTATGGCAGGTAACTGTAACTTCGATACTAATTATGACAGGTAACAGTAACTTCGATACTAATTATGGCAGGTAAATGTAACTTCGATACTAATTATGACAGGTATCAGTAACTTCGGTACTAATTATGACAAGTATCTGTAACATCGATACTAATTATGACAGGTAACTGTAACTTCGTTACTAATTATGACAAGTAACTGTAATTTCGTTACAAATTATGGCAGGTAATTGTAATTTCGATACTAATTATGACAGGTAACAGTAACTTCGATACTAATTAGGACAAGTAACAGTAACTTCGATACTAATTATGACAAGTAACTGTAACTTCGATACTAATTATGACAGGTAACTGTAACTTCGTTACTAATTATGACAAGTGACTGTAATTTCGATACAAATTTTGGCAGGTAACGGTAACTTCGATACTAATTATGACAGGTAACAGTAACTTCGATACTAATTAAGACAAGTAACTGTAACTTCTATACTAATTATGACAGGTAACTGTAACTTCGTTACTTATTATGAAAAGTAACTGTAATTTCGATACAAATTATTGCAGGTAACTGTAACTTCGATACTAATTATGACAGGTAACAGTATCTTCGATACTAATTATGACATGTAACTATAACTTCGATACAAATTATGACAGGTAACTGTAACTTCGATACTAATTATGACAAGAAACTCCAACTTCGTTACTAATTATGACAAGTAACTGTAATTTTGATAAAAAATTATGGTAGGTAACTGTAACTTCAATACTAATTATGACAGGTAACAGTAACTTCGATACTAATTATGACCGGTAACTGTTACTTCGTTACTAATTATGACAAGTCCCTGTAATTTCGATACAAATTATGGCAGGTAACTGTAATTTCGATACTAATTATGACAGGTAACAGTAACTTCGAACTAATTATGACAGGAAACTGTATCTTCGTTACTTATTATGAAAAGTAACTGTAATTTCGATACTAATTATGACAGGTAACAGTAACTTCGATACTAATTATGACCGGTAACTGTTAATTCGTTACTAATTATGACAAGTCCCTGTAATTTCGATACAAATTATGGCAGGTAACTGTAACTTCGATACTAATTATGGCAGGTAACTGTAACTTCGATACTAATTATGACAGGTAACAGTAACTTCGATACTAGTTATGGCAGGTAACTGTAACTTCGATACTAATTATGACAGGTATCAGTAACTTCGGTACTAATTATGACAAGTATCTGTAACATCGGAAGCCTCCGTGGCTTAGGCGGCAGCATGCCGGCCTCTCACCGCTGAGTCCGTGGTTCATATCCCGGTCACTCCATGTGAGATCTGTGCTGGACAGAACGGAGGCAGACAGGTTTTTCTCCGGGTACTCCGGTTTTCCCTGTCAAAATTTCATTCCAGCAACACTCTCCACTATCATTTCATTTCATCTGTCATTCATTTAATCATTGCCCCAGAGGAGTGCGTCAGGCCTCGGCAGCCGGCACAGTTCATATCCTCGCCGCTAGAAAGGGGCTTCATTCATTCCATTCCTGACCCGGTCGGAGACTGGAAGCAGGCTGTGGATTTTCATCTGTAACATCGATACTAATTATGACAGGTAACTGTAACTTCGATACTTATTATGACAGGTAACTGTAACTTCGTTACTAATTATGACAAGTAACTGTAATTTCGTTACAAATTATGGCAGGTAATTGTAATTTCGATACTAATTATGACAGGTCACAGTAACTTCGATACTAATTAGGACAAGTAACAGTAACTTCGATACTAATTATGACAAGTAACTGTAACTTCGATACTAATTATGACAGGTAACTGTAACTTCGTTACTAATTATGACAAGTAACTGTAATTTCGATACAAATTATGACAGGTAACTGTAACTTCGTTACTTATTATGACAAGTAACTGGAATTTCGATACAAATTATGGCAGGTAACAGTACCTTCGGTACTAATTATGACAGGTAACTGTAACTTCGATACTAATTATGGCAAGGAACTGTAATTTCGATACAAATTATGGCAGGTAACTGTAACTTCGATACTAATTATGACAGGTGACAGTAACTTCGATACTAATTATGACAAGTAACTATAACTTCGATACAAATTATGACAGGTAACAGTAACTTCGATACTAATTATGACAAGAAACTCTACCTTCGTTACTAATAATGACAAGTAACTGTAATTTTGATAAAAAATTATGGTAGGTAACTGTAACTTCAATACTAATTATGACAGTTAACAGAAACTTCGATACTAAATACGACAGGTAACTGTAACTTCGTTACTAATTATGAAAAATATCGTTAATTTCGATACTAATTATGGTAGGTAACTGTAACTTCGTTACTTATTATGACAAGTCCCTGTAATTTCGATACAAATTATGGCAGGTAACTGTAACTTCGATACTAATTATGACAAGTCCCTGTAATTTCGATACAAATTATGGCAGGTAACTGTAACTTCCATACTAATTATGACAGGTAACAGTAACTTCGATACTAATTATGACAGGAAGCTGTAACTTCATTACTAATTATGACAAGTAACAGTACCTTCGATACTAATTATGACAAGTAACTATAACTTCGATACTAATTATGACAAGAAACTCTAACTTCGTTACTAATTATGACAAGTAACTGTAATTTTGATAAAAAAATTATGGTAGTTAACTGTAACTTCAATACTAATTATGACAGGTAACAGTAACGTCTATACTAATTATGACAAGTAACAGTACCTTCGATGCTAATTATGACAGGTAACTGTAACTTCGATACTAATTATGACAAGGAACTGTAATTTCGATACAAATTATGGCAGGTAACTGTAAATTCGTTACTAATTATGACAAGTAACTGTAATTTCGATACAAATTTTGGTAGGTAACTGTAACTTCGATACTAATTATGACAAGTCCCTGTAATTTCGATACAAATTATGGCAGGTAACTGTATCTTCCATACTAATTATGACAGGTAACAGTAACTTCGATACTAATTATGACAGGAAACTGTAACTTCGTTACTAATTATGACAAGTAACTGTAATTTCAATACAAATTATGACAGGTAACTGTAACTAGGTTACTAATTATGACAAGAAACAGTACCTTCGATGCTAATTATGACAGGTAACTGTAACGTCGATACTAATTATGACAAGGAACTGTAATTTCGATACAAAATATGAAAGGTAACTGTAACTTCGTTACTAATTATGACAAGTAACTGTAATTTCGATACAAATTTTGGCAGGTAACTGTAACTTCGATACTAATTATGACAGGTAACAGTAACTTCAATACTAATTATGACAAGTAACTATAACTTCGATACAAATTATGACAGGTAACTGTAACTTCGATACTAATTATGACAAGATACTCTAACTTCGTTACTTATTATGACAAGTAACTGTAAATTTTGATTAAAAATTTGCTAGGTAACTGTAACTTCAATACTAATTATGACAGGTAAGAGTTACTTCGATACTAATTATGACAGGTAACTGTAACTTCGTTAATAATTATGACAAGTAATTTTAATTTCGATACAAATTATGGCAGGTAACTGTAACTTCGATAGTAATTATGACAAGTAACTATAACTTCCATACTTATTATGACAGGTAACTGTAACTTCGTTACTAACTATGACAAGTAACTGTAATTTAGATACAAATTTTGGCAGGTAACTGTAACCTCGATACTAATTATGACAGGTAACAGTAACTTCGATACTAATTATGACAAGTAACTGTAACTTCGATACTAATTATGACAGGTAACTGCAACTTCGTTACTAATTATGACATGTAACTGTAATTTCGATACAAATTATGGTTGGTAACTGTAACTTCGATACTAATTATGGCAGGTAACTGTAACTTCGTTACTAATTATGACAGGTAACTGTAACTTCGATACTAATTATGAGATGTAACAGTAACTTCGATGCTAATTATGACAGGTAACTGCAACTTCGTTACTAATTATGACAAGTAACTGTAATTTCGATACTAATTATTGCAGGTAACTGTAACTTCGTTACTAATTATGATAAGTAACTGTAATTTCGATGCAAATTATGACAGGATACTGTAACTTCGTTACTAACTATGACAAGTAACTGTAATTTCGTTACAAATTATGGCAGGTAACAGTACCTTCGATACTAATTATGACAGGTAACTGTAACTTCGATACTAATTATGACAAGGAACTGTAATTTCGATACAAATTATGGCAGGTAACTGTAACTTTGATACTAATTATGACAGGTAACAGTAACTTCGATACTAATTATGACAAGTAACTCTAATTTTGATAAAAAATTATGGCAGGTAACTGTAACTTCGCTACTAATTAATACAGGTAACAGTAACTTCGATACTAATTGACAGGTTACTGTAACATCGTTACTAATTATGTCAAGTAACTGTAACTTCGATACTAATTATGACAAGTAACTGTAACTTCGATACTTATTATGACCAGTAACTGTAACTTCATTACTAATTATGACAAGAGACTGTAACTTCGATACTAATTATGACAGGTAATTGGAACTTCGATACTAATTTTGACAAGTAACTGTAACTTCCATACTAATAATGACAAGAAACTGTAACTTCGGTACTAATTGTGTCAGGTAACAGTAACTTCGATATTAATTATGACAAGTAACAGTAACTTCGTTACTAATTATGACAAGTCCCTGTAATTTCGATACAAATTATGGCAGGTAACTGTAACTTCGATACTAATTATGACAGGTAACTATAACTTCGATACAAATTATGACAGGTAACTGTAACATCGATACTAATTATGACAAGAAACTCTACCTTCGTTACTAATTATGACAAGTAACTCTAATTTTGATAAGAATTATGGCAGGTAAATGTAACTTCGTTACTAATTATGAGAAGTAACTTTAATTTCGATACAAATTATGGCAGGTAACTGTAATTTTGATACTAATTATGACAGGTAACAGTAACTTCGATACTAATTATGACAAGTAACTGTAACTTCGATACTAATTATGACAGGTAACTGTAACTTTGTTACTAATTATGACAAGTAACTGTAATTTCTATACAAATTATGGCAGGCAACTGTAACTTCGATACTAATTATGACAGGTAACAGTAACTTCGATACTAATTATGACAGGTAACAGTCACTTCGATACTACTTATGACTAGTAACTGTAACTTCGTTGTAATTATGGCAAGTAACTGTAATTTCGATACAAATTATGGCAGGTAACTGTAACATCGATACTAATTATGACAGGTAACAGTAACTTCGATACTAATTTTGACAAATAACTGTAATTTGGACACAAATTATGACAGGTAACAGTAAATTCGTTACTAATTATGACAAGTAACTGTAATTTCGATACAAATGATGGCAGGTAACTGTAACTTCGATACTAATTATGACAGGTAACAGTAACTTCGATACTAATTATGACAGAAAACAGTAACTTCGATACTAAATATGACAGGTAACAGTAACTTCGATACTAATTATGGCAGGTAAATCTAACTTCGATACTAATGATGACAGGTAACTGTAACTACGTTACTAATTATGACAAGTAACTGTAATTTCGATACAAATTATGGCAGGTAACTGTAACTTCGATACTAATTATGACAGGTAACAGTAACTTCGATACTAATTATGACATGTAACTGTAACTTCTATACCAATTATGACAGGGAACTGTTACTTCGATATTAATAATGACAATTAACTCGAACTTCGTTACTAATTATGACAAGTAACTGTAATTTTCATAAAAAATTACGGCAGGTAACTGTAACTTCGATACTATTTATGACAGGTAACAGTAACTTCGATACTAATTATGGCAGGTAACTGCAACTTCGTTACTAATTATGACAAGTAACTGTAATTTCTATACTAATTATGGCAAGTAACTGTAACTTCGTTACTAATTATGAAAAGTAACTGTAGTTTCGATATAAATTATGGCAGGTAACTGTAATTTCGATTCAAATTATGGCAGGTAACTGTAACTTCGATACTAATTATGACAGGTAACAGTAACCTCGATACTAATTATGACATATAACAGTAACATCATTCTAATTATGACCAGTAAATGTGATTTAGATACAAATTATGGCAGGTAACTGTAACTGCGATACTAATTATGACTAGTAACAGTAACTTCGATACTAATTATGACAGGTAACAGTAACTTCGATACTAATTATGACTAGTAACTGTAACTTCGTTGTAATTATGGCAAGTAACTGTAATTTCGATACAAATTATGGCAGGTAACTGTAACTTCGATACTAATTATGACAGGTAACAGTAACTTCGATACTAATTTTGACAAATAACTGTAATTTGGACACAAATGATGACAGGTAACTGTAAATTCGTTACTAATTATGACAAGTAACTGTAATTTCGATACAAATGATGGCAGGTAACTGTAACTTCGATACTAATTATGACAGGTCACAGTAACTTCGATACTAAGTACGACATAAAACAGTAACTTCGATACTAAATATGACAGGTAACAGTAACTTCGATACTAATTATGGCAGGTAAATCTAACTTCGATACTAATGATGACAGGTAACTGTAACTACGTTACTAATTATGACAAGTAACTGTAATTTCGATACAAATTATGGCAGGTAACTGTAACTTGGATACTAATTATGACAGGTTACAGTAACTTCGAAACTAATTATGACAAGTAACTATAACTTCGATACAAATTATGACAGGTAACTGTAACTTCGATCCTAATTATGACAAGAAACTCTAACTTTGTTACTAATTATGAAAAGTAACTGTAATTTTGATACAAAATTATGGTAGATAACTGTAACTTCAATACTAATTATGACAGGTAACAGTAACGTCGATACTAATTATGACAAGTAACAGTACCTTCGATGCTAATTATGACAGGTAACTGTAACTTCGATACTAATTATGACAAGGAACTGTAATTTCGATACAAATTATGGCAGGTAACTGAAACTTCGTTACTAATTATGACAAGTAATTGTAATTTCGATACAAATTTTGGCAGGTAACTGTAACTTCGATACTAATTAGGACAAGTCCCTGTAATTTCGATACAAATTATGGCAGGTAACTGTAACATCCATACTAATTATGACAGGTAACAGTAACTTCGATACTAATTATGACAGGAAACTGTAACTTCGATACTAATTATGACAAGTAATTGTAACTTCGATACTAATTATGACAAGTAACAGTAACTTCGATACTAATTATGACAGGTAACTGTAACTTCGTTACTAATTATGACAAGTAACTGTAATTTCGTTACAAATTATAGCAGGTAATTGTAATTTCGATACTAATTATGACAGGTAACAGTAACTTCGATACTAATTATGACAAGTAACAGTAACTTCGATACTAATTATGACAAAAAACTGTAACTTCGATACTAATTATGACAGGTAACTGTAACTTCGTTACTAATTATGACAAGTAACTGTAATTTCTATACAAATTTTGGCAGGTAACTGTAACTTCGATACTAATTATGACAGGTAACAGTAACTTCGATACTAATTATGACAAGTAACTGTAACTTCGATACTAATTATGACAGGCAACTGTAACTTCGTTACTAATTATGACAAGTAACTTTAATTTCGATACTTATTATGGCAGGTAACTGTAACTTCGTTACTAATTATGACAAGTCCCTGTAATTTCGATACAAATTATGGCAGGTAACTGTAACTTCGATACTAATTATGACAGGTAACTATAACTTCGATACAAATTATGACAGGTAACTGTAACATCGATACTAATTATGACAAGAAACTCTACCTTCGTTACTAATTATGACAAGTAACTCTAATTTTGATAAGAATTATGGTAGGTAACTGTAACTTCAATACTAATTATGACAGGTAACAGTAACTTCGATACTATTTATGACAAGTAACTGTAACCTCAACAATAATTATGACAGGTAACTGTAACTTCGTTACTAATTAGACAAGTAACTGTAATTTCGATACAAATTATGGCAGGTAACTGTAACTTCGATACTAATTATGACAGGTAACAGTAACTTCGATACTAATTATGACATTTAACTCTAACTTCGTTACTAATTATGACAAGTAACTGTAATTAGATAAAAAATTATGGCAGGTAACTGTAACTTCGATACTAATTATGAGAGGTAACAGTAACTTCGATACTAATTATGACAGGTAACAGCAACTTCGTTACTAATTATGACAAGTAACTGTCATTTCGATACTAATTATGGCAGGTAAATGTAACTTCGTTACTAATTATGAGAAGTAACTTTAATTTCGATACAAATTATGGCAGGTAACTGTAATTTTGATACTAATTATGACAGGTAACAGTAACTTCGATACTAATTATGACAAGTAACTGTAACTTCGATACTAATTATGACAGGTAACTGTAACTTTGTTACTAATTATGACAAGTAACTGTAATTTCTATACAAATTATGGCAGGCAACTGTAACTTCGATACTAATTATGACAGGTAACAGTAACTTCGATACTAATTATGACAAGTAACTATACCTTCGATACAAATTATGACAGGTAACTGTAACTTCGATACTAATTATGACAAGAAACTCTAACTTCGTTACTAATTATGACAAGTAACTGTAATTTTGATAAAAAATTATGGTAGGTAACTGTAACTTCAATACTAATTATGACAGGTAACAGTAACGTCGATACTAATTATGACAAGTAACAGTACCTTCGATGCTAATTATGACAGGTAACTGTAACTTCGATACTAATTATGACAAGGAACTGTAATTTCGATACAAATTATGGAAGGTAACTGTAACTTCGTTACTAATTATGACAAGTAACTGTAATTTCGATACAAATTTTGGCAGGTAACTGTAACTTCGATACTAATTTTGACAAGTCCCTGTAATTTCGATACAAATTATGGCAGGTAACTGTAACTTCCATACTAATTATGACAGGTAACAGTAACTTCGATACTAATTATGACAGGAAACTGTTACTTCGTTACTAATTATGACAAGTAACTGTAATTTCGATACAAATTATAAGAGGTAACTGTAACTTCGTTACTAATTATGACAGGTATCAGTAACTTCGAAACTAATTATGACAAGTAACTATAACTTCGATACAAATTATGACAGGTAACTGTAACTTCGATCCTAATTATGACAAGAAACTCTAACTTCGTTACTAATTATGAAAAGTAACTGTAATTTTGATACAAAATTATGGTAGATAACTGTAACTTCAATACTAATTATGACAGGTAACAGTAACGTCGATACTAATTATGACAAGTAACAGTACCTTCGATGCTAATTATGACAGGTAACAGTAACTTCGATACTAATTATGACATGGAACTGTAATTTCGATACAAATTATGGCAGGTAACTGAAACTTCGTTACTAATTATGACAAGTAATTGTAATTTCGATACAAATTTTGGCAGGTAACTGTAACTTCGATACTAATTAGGACAAGTCCCTGTAATTTCGATACAAATTATGGCAGGTAACTGTAACATCCATACTAATTATGACAGGTAACAGTAACTTCGATACTAATTATGACAGGAAACTGTAACTTCGATACTAATTATGACAAGTAATTGTAACTTCGATACTAATTATGACAAGTAACAGTAACTTCGATACTAATTATGACAGGTAACTGTAACTTCGTTACTAATTATGACAAGTAACTGTAATTTCGTTACAAATTATAGCAGGTAATTGTAATTTCGATACTAATTATGGCAGGTAACAGTAACTTCGATACTAATTATGACAAGTAACAGTAACTTCGATACTAATTATGACAAAAAACTGTAACTTCGATACTAATTATGACAGGTAACTGTAACTTCGTTACTAATTATGACAAGTAACTGTAATTTCTATACAAATTTTGGCAGGTAACTGTAACTTCGATACTAATTATGACAGGTAACAGTAACTTCGATACTAATTATGACAAGTAACTGTAACTTCGATACTAATTATGACAGGCAACTGTAACTTCGTTACTAATTATGACAAGTAACTTTAATTTCGATACTTATTATGGCAGGTAACTGTAACTTCGTTACTAATTATGACAAGTCCCTGTAATTTCGATAAAAATTATGGCAGGTAACTGTAACTTCGATACTAATTATGACAGGTAACTATAACTTCGATACAAATTATGACAGGTAACTGTAACATCGATACTAATTATGACAAGAAACTCTACCTTCGTTACTAATTATGACAAGTAACTCTAATTTTGATAAGAATTATGGTAGGTAACTGTAACTTCAATACTAATTATGACAGGTAACAGTAACTTCGATACTATTTATGACAAGTAACTGTAACCTCAACAATAATTATGACTGGTAACTGTAACTTCGTTACTAATTATGACAAGTAACTGTAATTTCGATACAAATTATGGCAGGTAACTGTAACTTCGATTCTAATTATGACAGGTAACAGTAACTTCGATACTAATTATGACATTTAACTCTAACTTCGTTACTAATTATGACAAGTAACTGTAATTAGATAAAAAATTATGGCAGGTAACTGTAACTTCGATACTAATTATGAGAGGTAACAGTAACTTCGATACTAATTATGACAGGTAACAGCAACTTAGTTACTAATTATGACAAGTAACTGTCATTTCGATACTAATTATGGCAGGTAAATGTAACTTCGTTACTAATTATGAGAAGTAACTTTAATTTCGATACAAATTATGGCAGGTAACTGTAATTTTGATACTAATTATGACAGGTAACAGTAACTTCGATACTAATTATGACAAGTAACTGTAACTTCGATACTAATTATGACAGGTAACTGTAACTTTGTTACTAATTATGACAAGTAACTGTAATTTCTATACAAATTATGGCAGGCAACTGTAACTTCGATACTAATTATGACAGGTAACAGTAACTTCGATACTAATTATGACAGGTAACAGTCACTTCGATACTACTTATGACTAGTAACTGTAACTTCGTTGTAATTATGGCAAGTAACTGTAATTTCGATACAAATTATGGCAGGTAACTGTAACATCGATACTAATTATGACAGGTAACAGTAACTTCGATACTAATTTTGACAAATAACTGTAATTTGGACACAAATTATGACAGGTAACTGTAAATTCGTTACTAATTATGACAAGTAACTGTAATTTCGATACAAATGATGGCAGGTAACTGTAACTTCGATACTAATTATGACAGGTAACAGTAACTTCGATACTAATTATGACAGA
The DNA here is from genome assembly GCA_946902985.2 of Meconema thalassinum. Taxonomy (NCBI): domain Eukaryota; kingdom Metazoa; phylum Arthropoda; class Insecta; order Orthoptera; family Tettigoniidae; genus Meconema; species Meconema thalassinum. The sequence goes on along the minus strand of OX336388.2, from coordinate 1,690,186,573 downwards.
AAACAGTAACTTCGATACTAAATATGACAGGTAACAGTAACTTCGATACTAATTATGGCAGGTAAATCTAACTTCGATACTAATGATGACAGGTAACTGTAACTACGTTACTAATTATGACAAGTAACTGTAATTTCGATACAAATTATGGCAGGTAACTGTAACTTCGATACTAATTATGACAGGTAACAGTAACTTCGATACTAATTATGACATGTAACTGTAACTTCTATACCAATTATGACAGGGAACTGTTACTTCGATATTAATAATGACAATTAACTCGAACTTCGTTACTAATTATGACAAGTAACTGTAATTTTCATAAAAAATTACGGCAGGTAACTGTAACTTCGATACTATTTATGACAGGTAACAGTAACTTCGATACTAATTATGGCAGGTAACTGCAACTTCGTTACTAATTATGACAAGTAACTGTAATTTCTATACTAATTATGGCAAGTAACTGTAACTTCGTTACTAATTATGAAAAGTAACTGTAGTTTCTATACAAATTATGGCAGGTAACTGTAATTTCGATTCAAATTATGGCAGGTAACTGTAACTTCGATACTAATTATGACAGGTAACAGTAACCTCGATACTAATTATGACATGTAACAGTAACATCATTCTAATTATGACCAGTAAATGTGATTTAGATACAAATTATGGCAGGTAACTGTAACTGCGATACTAATTATGACTAGTAACAGTAACTTCGATACTAATTATGACAGGTAACAGTAACTTCGATACTAATTATGACTAGTAACTGTAACTTCGTTGTAATTATGGCAAGTAACTGTAATTTCGATACAAATTATGGCAGGTAACTGTAACTTCGATACTAATTATGACAGGTAACAGTAACTTCGATACTAATTTTGACAAATAACTGTAATTTGGACACAAATGATGACAGGTAACTGTAAATTCGTTACTAATTATGACAAGTAACTGTAATTTCGATACAAATGATGGCAGGTAACTGTAACTTCGATACTAATTATGACAGGTCACAGTAACTTCGATACTAAGTATGACATAAAACAGTAACTTCGATACTAAATATGACAGGTAACAGTAACTTCGATACTAATTATGGCAGGTAAATCTAACTTCGATACTAATGATGACAGGTAACTGTAACTACGTTACTAATTATGACAAGTAACTGTAATTTCGATACAAATTATGGCAGGTAACTGTAACTGGGATACTAATTATGACAGGTTACAGTAACTTCGATACTAATTATGACATGTAACTTTAAATTCGATACCAATTATGACAGGGAACTGTTACTTCGATATTAATAATGACAATTAACTCGAACTTCGTTACTAATTATGACAAGTAACTGTTATTTTCATAAAAAATTACGGCAGGTAACTGTAACTTCGATACTATTTATGACAGGTAACAGTAACATCGATACTAATTATGACAGGTAACTGCAACTTCGTTACTAATTAAGACAAGTAACTGTAATTTCTATAATAATTATGGCAAGTAACTGTAACTTCGTTACTAATTATGAAAAGTAACTGTAGTTTCGATACAAATTATGGCAGGTAACTGTAATTTCTATACAAATTATGGCAGGTAACTGTAACTTCGATACTAATTATGATAGGTAACAGTAACCTCGATACTAATTATGACATGTAACAGTATCATCTTTCTAATTATGACCAGTAAATGTGATTTCGATACAAATTATGGCAGGTAACTGTAACTGCGATACTAATTATGACTAGTAACAGTAACTTCGATACTAATTATGACAGGTAACAGTAACTTCGATAATAATTATGGCTGGTAACTGTAACTTCGATACTAATTATGTCAGGTAACAGTACCTTCGATACTAATTATGACAGGTAACTGTAACTTCGTCACTAATTATGACAAGTAACTGTAATTTCGATACAAATTATGGCAGGTAACTGTAACTTCGATACTAATTATGTCAGGTAACAGTAACTTCGATACTAATTATGACAAGTAACTATATCTTCGATACAAATTATGACAGGTACTGTAACTTCGATACTAATTATGACAAGAAACTCTAACTACGTTACTAACTATGACAAGTAACTGTAATATTGATTAAAAATTTTGGTAGGTAACTGTAACTTCAATACTAATTATGACAGGTAACAGTAACTTCGATACTAATTATGACAGGTAACTGTAACTTCGTTACTAATTATGACAAGTAAATTTAATTTCGTTACAAATTATGGCAGGTAATAGTAATTTCGATACTCACTATGACGGGTAACAGTAACTTCGATACTAATTATGACAAGTAACAGTAACTTCGATACTAATTATGACAGGTAACTGTAACTTCGTTACTAATTATGACAGGTAACAGTAACTTCGATACTAATTAAGACAAGTAACTGTAACTTCTATACTAATTATGACAGGTAACTGTAACTTCGTTACAAAATTATGACCAGTAACTGTAATTTCATTACAAATTATGGCAGGTAATTGTAATTTCGATACTAATTATGACAGGTTACAGTAACTTCGATACTAATTATGACAAGTAACAGTAACTTCGATACTAATTATGACAAGTTATTGTAACTTCGATACTAATAATGACAGGTAACTGTAACTTCGTTACTAATTATGACAAGTAACTGTAATTTCGATACAAATTTTGGCAGGTAACTGTAACTTCGATACTAATTATGACAGGTAACAGTAACTTCGATACAAATTATGACAAGTAACTGTAACTTCGATACTAATTATGACAGGTAACTGTAACTTCGTTACTAATTATGACAAGTTACTGTAATTTCGATACAAATTATGGCGGGTAACTGTAACTTCGATACCAATTATGACAGGTAACAGTAACCCCGATAGTAATTATGAAAAGTAACTATAACTTCGATACAAATTATGACAGGTAACTGTAACTTCGATACTAATTATGACAAGAAACTCTAACTTCGTTACTAATTATGACAAGTAACTGTAATTTTGATAAAAAATTATGGTAGGTAACTGTAACTTCAATACTAATTATGACAGATGAGTAACGTCGATACTAATTATGACAAGTAACAGTACCTTCGATGCTAATTATGACAGGTAACTGTAACTTCGATACTAATTATGACAAGGAACTGTAATTTCGATACAAATTATGGCAGGTAACTGTAACTTCGTTTCTAATTATGACAAGTAATTCTAATTTCGATACAAATTTTGGCAGGTAACTGTAACTTCGATACTAATTATGACAAGTCCCTGTAATTTCGATACAAATTATGGCAGGTAGCTGTAACTTCCATACTAATTATGACAGGTAACAGTAACTTCGATACTAATTATGACAGGAAACTGTAAGTTCGTTACTAATTATGACAAGTAACTGTAATTTCGATACAAATTATGACAGGTGACTGTAACTTCGTTACTAATTATGACAAGTAACAGTACCTTCGATGCTAATTATGACAGGTAACTGTAACTTCGATACTAATTATGACAAGGAACTGTAATTTCGATACAAATTATGGCAGGTAACTGTAACTTCGTTACTAATTATGACAAATAACTGTAATTTCGATACAAATTGTTGCAGGTAACTGTAACTTCGATACTAATTATGACTAGTAACAGTATCTTCGATACTAATTATGACAAGTAACTGTAACTTCGATACTAATTATGACAGGTAACTGGAACTTCGTTACTAATTATGACAAGTAACTGTAATTTCGATAAAAATTATGGCAGGTAACTGTAACTTCGATACTAATTATGGCAGGTAACTGTAACTTCGATACTAATTATGAGAGGTAACAGGAACTTCGATGCTAATTATGACAGGTAACTGTAACTTCGTTACTAATTATGATAAGTAACTGTAATTTCTTTACAAATTATGGCAGGTAACAGTACCTTCGATACTAATTATGACAGGTAACTGTAACTTCAATACTAAATATGACAAGGAACTGTAATTTCGATACAAATTATGGCAGGTAACTGTAACTTTGATAATAATTATGACAGGTAACAGTAACTTCGATACTAATTATGACAAGTAACAGTAACTTCGTTACTAATTATGACAAGTAACTCTAATTTTGATAAAAAATTATGGCAGTTAACTGTAACTTCGATACTAATTAATACAGGTAACAGTAAATTCGATACTGATTATGACAGGTTACTTTAACATCGTTACTAATTACATCAAGTAACTGTAACTTCGATACTAATTATGACAAGTAACTGTAACTTCGATACTAATTGTGACAGGTAACAGTAACTTCGATATTAATTATGACAAGTAACAGTAACTTCAATACTAATTATGACAAGTAATTGTAATTTCGATACAAATTTTAGCAGGTGACTGTAACTTCGATACTAATTATGACAGGTAACTGTAACTTCGATACTTATTATGACAATTAACGGTAACTTCGATACTAATTATGACAAGTAACTGTAACTTCGATACTAATTGTGACAGGTAACAGTAACTTCGGTATTAATTATGACAAGTAACAGTAACTTCGATACTAATTATGGCAGGTAACTGTAACTTCGTTACTAATTATGTCAAGTAACTGTAATTTCGATACAAATTATGGCAGGTAACTGTAACTTCGATACTAATTATGACAGGTAACAGTAACTTCGATACTAATTATGGCAGGTAAATGTAACTTCGATACTAATTATGACAGGTATCAGTAACTTCGGTACTAATTATGACAAGTATCTGTAACATCGATACTAATTATGACAGGTAACTGTAACTTCGTTACTAATTATGACAAGTAACTGTAATTTCGTTACAAATTATGGCAGGTAATTGTAATTTCGATACTAATTATGACAGGTAACAGTAACTTCGATACTAATTAGGACAAGTAACAGTAACTTCGATACTAATTATGACAAGTAACTGTAACTTCGATACTAATTATGACAGGTAACTGTAACTTCGTTACTAATTATGACAAGTGACTGTAATTTCGATACAAATTTTGGCAGGTAACGGTAACTTCGATACTAATTATGACAGGTAACAGTAACTTCGATACTAATTAAGACAAGTAACTGTAACTTCTATACTAATTATGACAGGTAACTGTAACTTCGTTACTTATTATGAAAAGTAACTGTAATTTCGATACAAATTATTGCAGGTAACTGTAACTTCGATACTAATTATGACAGGTAACAGTATCTTCGATACTAATTATGACATGTAACTATAACTTCGATACAAATTATGACAGGTAACTGTAACTTCGATACTAATTATGACAAGAAACTCCAACTTCGTTACTAATTATGACAAGTAACTGTAATTTTGATAAAAAATTATGGTAGGTAACTGTAACTTCAATACTAATTATGACAGGTAACAGTAACTTCGATACTAATTATGACCGGTAACTGTTACTTCGTTACTAATTATGACAAGTCCCTGTAATTTCGATACAAATTATGGCAGGTAACTGTAATTTCGATACTAATTATGACAGGTAACAGTAACTTCGAACTAATTATGACAGGAAACTGTATCTTCGTTACTTATTATGAAAAGTAACTGTAATTTCGATACTAATTATGACAGGTAACAGTAACTTCGATACTAATTATGACCGGTAACTGTTAATTCGTTACTAATTATGACAAGTCCCTGTAATTTCGATACAAATTATGGCAGGTAACTGTAACTTCGATACTAATTATGGCAGGTAACTGTAACTTCGATACTAATTATGACAGGTAACAGTAACTTCGATACTAGTTATGGCAGGTAACTGTAACTTCGATACTAATTATGACAGGTATCAGTAACTTCGGTACTAATTATGACAAGTATCTGTAACATCGATACTAATTATGACAGGTAACTGTAACTTCGATACTTATTATGACAGGTAACTGTAACTTCGTTACTAATTATGACAAGTAACTGTAATTTCGTTACAAATTATGGCAGGTAATTGTAATTTCGATACTAATTATGACAGGTCACAGTAACTTCGATACTAATTAGGACAAGTAACAGTAACTTCGATACTAATTATGACAAGTAACTGTAACTTCGATACTAATTATGACAGGTAACTGTAACTTCGTTACTAATTATGACAAGTAACTGTAATTTCGATACAAATTATGACAGGTAACTGTAACTTCGTTACTTATTATGACAAGTAACTGGAATTTCGATACAAATTATGGCAGGTAACAGTACCTTCGGTACTAATTATGACAGGTAACTGTAACTTCGATACTAATTATGGCAAGGAACTGTAATTTCGATACAAATTATGGCAGGTAACTGTAACTTCGATACTAATTATGACAGGTGACAGTAACTTCGATACTAATTATGACAAGTAACTATAACTTCGATACAAATTATGACAGGTAACAGTAACTTCGATACTAATTATGACAAGAAACTCTACCTTCGTTACTAATAATGACAAGTAACTGTAATTTTGATAAAAAATTATGGTAGGTAACTGTAACTTCAATACTAATTATGACAGTTAACAGAAACTTCGATACTAAATACGACAGGTAACTGTAACTTCGTTACTAATTATGAAAAATATCGTTAATTTCGATACTAATTATGGTAGGTAACTGTAACTTCGTTACTTATTATGACAAGTCCCTGTAATTTCGATACAAATTATGGCAGGTAACTGTAACTTCGATACTAATTATGACAAGTCCCTGTAATTTCGATACAAATTATGGCAGGTAACTGTAACTTCCATACTAATTATGACAGGTAACAGTAACTTCGATACTAATTATGACAGGAAGCTGTAACTTCATTACTAATTATGACAAGTAACAGTACCTTCGATACTAATTATGACAAGTAACTATAACTTCGATACTAATTATGACAAGAAACTCTAACTTCGTTACTAATTATGACAAGTAACTGTAATTTTGATAAAAAAATTATGGTAGTTAACTGTAACTTCAATACTAATTATGACAGGTAACAGTAACGTCTATACTAATTATGACAAGTAACAGTACCTTCGATGCTAATTATGACAGGTAACTGTAACTTCGATACTAATTATGACAAGGAACTGTAATTTCGATACAAATTATGGCAGGTAACTGTAAATTCGTTACTAATTATGACAAGTAACTGTAATTTCGATACAAATTTTGGTAGGTAACTGTAACTTCGATACTAATTATGACAAGTCCCTGTAATTTCGATACAAATTATGGCAGGTAACTGTATCTTCCATACTAATTATGACAGGTAACAGTAACTTCGATACTAATTATGACAGGAAACTGTAACTTCGTTACTAATTATGACAAGTAACTGTAATTTCAATACAAATTATGACAGGTAACTGTAACTAGGTTACTAATTATGACAAGAAACAGTACCTTCGATGCTAATTATGACAGGTAACTGTAACGTCGATACTAATTATGACAAGGAACTGTAATTTCGATACAAAATATGAAAGGTAACTGTAACTTCGTTACTAATTATGACAAGTAACTGTAATTTCGATACAAATTTTGGCAGGTAACTGTAACTTCGATACTAATTATGACAGGTAACAGTAACTTCAATACTAATTATGACAAGTAACTATAACTTCGATACAAATTATGACAGGTAACTGTAACTTCGATACTAATTATGACAAGATACTCTAACTTCGTTACTTATTATGACAAGTAACTGTAAATTTTGATTAAAAATTTGCTAGGTAACTGTAACTTCAATACTAATTATGACAGGTAAGAGTTACTTCGATACTAATTATGACAGGTAACTGTAACTTCGTTAATAATTATGACAAGTAATTTTAATTTCGATACAAATTATGGCAGGTAACTGTAACTTCGATAGTAATTATGACAAGTAACTATAACTTCCATACTTATTATGACAGGTAACTGTAACTTCGTTACTAACTATGACAAGTAACTGTAATTTAGATACAAATTTTGGCAGGTAACTGTAACCTCGATACTAATTATGACAGGTAACAGTAACTTCGATACTAATTATGACAAGTAACTGTAACTTCGATACTAATTATGACAGGTAACTGCAACTTCGTTACTAATTATGACATGTAACTGTAATTTCGATACAAATTATGGTTGGTAACTGTAACTTCGATACTAATTATGGCAGGTAACTGTAACTTCGTTACTAATTATGACAGGTAACTGTAACTTCGATACTAATTATGAGATGTAACAGTAACTTCGATGCTAATTATGACAGGTAACTGCAACTTCGTTACTAATTATGACAAGTAACTGTAATTTCGATACTAATTATTGCAGGTAACTGTAACTTCGTTACTAATTATGATAAGTAACTGTAATTTCGATGCAAATTATGACAGGATACTGTAACTTCGTTACTAACTATGACAAGTAACTGTAATTTCGTTACAAATTATGGCAGGTAACAGTACCTTCGATACTAATTATGACAGGTAACTGTAACTTCGATACTAATTATGACAAGGAACTGTAATTTCGATACAAATTATGGCAGGTAACTGTAACTTTGATACTAATTATGACAGGTAACAGTAACTTCGATACTAATTATGACAAGTAACTCTAATTTTGATAAAAAATTATGGCAGGTAACTGTAACTTCGCTACTAATTAATACAGGTAACAGTAACTTCGATACTAATTGACAGGTTACTGTAACATCGTTACTAATTATGTCAAGTAACTGTAACTTCGATACTAATTATGACAAGTAACTGTAACTTCGATACTTATTATGACCAGTAACTGTAACTTCATTACTAATTATGACAAGAGACTGTAACTTCGATACTAATTATGACAGGTAATTGTAACTTCGATACTAATTTTGACAAGTAACTGTAACTTCCATACTAATAATGACAAGAAACTGTAACTTCGGTACTAATTGTGTCAGGTAACAGTAACTTCGATATTAATTATGACAAGTAACAGTAACTTCGTTACTAATTATGACAAGTCCCTGTAATTTCGATACAAATTATGGCAGGTAACTGTAACTTCGATACTAATTATGACAGGTAACTATAACTTCGATACAAATTATGACAGGTAACTGTAACATCGATACTAATTATGACAAGAAACTCTACCTTCGTTACTAATTATGACAAGTAACTCTAATTTTGATAAGAATTATGGCAGGTAAATGTAACTTCGTTACTAATTATGAGAAGTAACTTTAATTTCGATACAAATTATGGCAGGTAACTGTAATTTTGATACTAATTATGACAGGTAACAGTAACTTCGATACTAATTATGACAAGTAACTGTAACTTCGATACTAATTATGACAGGTAACTGTAACTTTGTTACTAATTATGACAAGTAACTGTAATTTCTATACAAATTATGGCAGGCAACTGTAACTTCGATACTAATTATGACAGGTAACAGTAACTTCGATACTAATTATGACAGGTAACAGTCACTTCGATACTACTTATGACTAGTAACTGTAACTTCGTTGTAATTATGGCAAGTAACTGTAATTTCGATACAAATTATGGCAGGTAACTGTAACATCGATACTAATTATGACAGGTAACAGTAACTTCGATACTAATTTTGACAAATAACTGTAATTTGGACACAAATTATGACAGGTAACAGTAAATTCGTTACTAATTATGACAAGTAACTGTAATTTCGATACAAATGATGGCAGGTAACTGTAACTTCGATACTAATTATGACAGGTAACAGTAACTTCGATACTAATTATGACAGAAAACAGTAACTTCGATACTAAATATGACAGGTAACAGTAACTTCGATACTAATTATGGCAGGTAAATCTAACTTCGATACTAATGATGACAGGTAACTGTAACTACGTTACTAATTATGACAAGTAACTGTAATTTCGATACAAATTATGGCAGGTAACTGTAACTTCGATACTAATTATGACAGGTAACAGTAACTTCGATACTAATTATGACATGTAACTGTAACTTCTATACCAATTATGACAGGGAACTGTTACTTCGATATTAATAATGACAATTAACTCGAACTTCGTTACTAATTATGACAAGTAACTGTAATTTTCATAAAAAATTACGGCAGGTAACTGTAACTTCGATACTATTTATGACAGGTAACAGTAACTTCGATACTAATTATGGCAGGTAACTGCAACTTCGTTACTAATTATGACAAGTAACTGTAATTTCTATACTAATTATGGCAAGTAACTGTAACTTCGTTACTAATTATGAAAAGTAACTGTAGTTTCGATATAAATTATGGCAGGTAACTGTAATTTCGATTCAAATTATGGCAGGTAACTGTAACTTCGATACTAATTATGACAGGTAACAGTAACCTCGATACTAATTATGACATATAACAGTAACATCATTCTAATTATGACCAGTAAATGTGATTTAGATACAAATTATGGCAGGTAACTGTAACTGCGATACTAATTATGACTAGTAACAGTAACTTCGATACTAATTATGACAGGTAACAGTAACTTCGATACTAATTATGACTAGTAACTGTAACTTCGTTGTAATTATGGCAAGTAACTGTAATTTCGATACAAATTATGGCAGGTAACTGTAACTTCGATACTAATTATGACAGGTAACAGTAACTTCGATACTAATTTTGACAAATAACTGTAATTTGGACACAAATGATGACAGGTAACTGTAAATTCGTTACTAATTATGACAAGTAACTGTAATTTCGATACAAATGATGGCAGGTAACTGTAACTTCGATACTAATTATGACAGGTCACAGTAACTTCGATACTAAGTACGACATAAAACAGTAACTTCGATACTAAATATGACAGGTAACAGTAACTTCGATACTAATTATGGCAGGTAAATCTAACTTCGATACTAATGATGACAGGTAACTGTAACTACGTTACTAATTATGACAAGTAACTGTAATTTCGATACAAATTATGGCAGGTAACTGTAACTTGGATACTAATTATGACAGGTTACAGTAACTTCGAAACTAATTATGACAAGTAACTATAACTTCGATACAAATTATGACAGGTAACTGTAACTTCGATCCTAATTATGACAAGAAACTCTAACTTTGTTACTAATTATGAAAAGTAACTGTAATTTTGATACAAAATTATGGTAGATAACTGTAACTTCAATACTAATTATGACAGGTAACAGTAACGTCGATACTAATTATGACAAGTAACAGTACCTTCGATGCTAATTATGACAGGTAACTGTAACTTCGATACTAATTATGACAAGGAACTGTAATTTCGATACAAATTATGGCAGGTAACTGAAACTTCGTTACTAATTATGACAAGTAATTGTAATTTCGATACAAATTTTGGCAGGTAACTGTAACTTCGATACTAATTAGGACAAGTCCCTGTAATTTCGATACAAATTATGGCAGGTAACTGTAACATCCATACTAATTATGACAGGTAACAGTAACTTCGATACTAATTATGACAGGAAACTGTAACTTCGATACTAATTATGACAAGTAATTGTAACTTCGATACTAATTATGACAAGTAACAGTAACTTCGATACTAATTATGACAGGTAACTGTAACTTCGTTACTAATTATGACAAGTAACTGTAATTTCGTTACAAATTATAGCAGGTAATTGTAATTTCGATACTAATTATGACAGGTAACAGTAACTTCGATACTAATTATGACAAGTAACAGTAACTTCGATACTAATTATGACAAAAAACTGTAACTTCGATACTAATTATGACAGGTAACTGTAACTTCGTTACTAATTATGACAAGTAACTGTAATTTCTATACAAATTTTGGCAGGTAACTGTAACTTCGATACTAATTATGACAGGTAACAGTAACTTCGATACTAATTATGACAAGTAACTGTAACTTCGATACTAATTATGACAGGCAACTGTAACTTCGTTACTAATTATGACAAGTAACTTTAATTTCGATACTTATTATGGCAGGTAACTGTAACTTCGTTACTAATTATGACAAGTCCCTGTAATTTCGATACAAATTATGGCAGGTAACTGTAACTTCGATACTAATTATGACAGGTAACTATAACTTCGATACAAATTATGACAGGTAACTGTAACATCGATACTAATTATGACAAGAAACTCTACCTTCGTTACTAATTATGACAAGTAACTCTAATTTTGATAAGAATTATGGTAGGTAACTGTAACTTCAATACTAATTATGACAGGTAACAGTAACTTCGATACTATTTATGACAAGTAACTGTAACCTCAACAATAATTATGACAGGTAACTGTAACTTCGTTACTAATTAGACAAGTAACTGTAATTTCGATACAAATTATGGCAGGTAACTGTAACTTCGATACTAATTATGACAGGTAACAGTAACTTCGATACTAATTATGACATTTAACTCTAACTTCGTTACTAATTATGACAAGTAACTGTAATTAGATAAAAAATTATGGCAGGTAACTGTAACTTCGATACTAATTATGAGAGGTAACAGTAACTTCGATACTAATTATGACAGGTAACAGCAACTTCGTTACTAATTATGACAAGTAACTGTCATTTCGATACTAATTATGGCAGGTAAATGTAACTTCGTTACTAATTATGAGAAGTAACTTTAATTTCGATACAAATTATGGCAGGTAACTGTAATTTTGATACTAATTATGACAGGTAACAGTAACTTCGATACTAATTATGACAAGTAACTGTAACTTCGATACTAATTATGACAGGTAACTGTAACTTTGTTACTAATTATGACAAGTAACTGTAATTTCTATACAAATTATGGCAGGCAACTGTAACTTCGATACTAATTATGACAGGTAACAGTAACTTCGATACTAATTATGACAGGTAACAGTCACTTCGATACTACTTATGACTAGTAACTGTAACTTCGTTGTAATTATGGCAAGTAACTGTAATTTCGATACAAATTATGGCAGGTAACTGTAACATCGATACTAATTATGACAGGTAACAGTAACTTCGATACTAATTTTGACAAATAACTGTAATTTGGACACAAATTATGACAGGTAACTGTAAATTCGTTACTAATTATGACAAGTAACTGTAATTTCGATACAAATGATGGCAGGTAACTGTAACTTCGATACTAATTATGACAGGTAACAGTAACTTCGATACTAATTATGACAGAAAACAGTAACTTCGATACTAAATATGACAGGTAACAGTAACTTCGATACTAATTATGGCAGGTAAATCTAACTTCGATACTAATGATGACAGGTAACTGTAACTACGTTACTAATTATGACAAGTAACTGTAATTTCGATACAAATTATGGCAGGTAACTGTAACTTCGATACTAATTATGACAGGTAACAGTAACTTCGATACTAATTATGACATGTAACTGTAACTTCTATACCAATTATGACAGGGAACTGTTACTTCGATATTAATAATGACAATTAACTCGAACTTCGTTACTAATTATGACAAGTAACTTTAATTTCGATACTTATTATGGCAGGTAACTGTAACTTCGTTACTAATTATGACAAGTCCCTGTAATTTCGATACAAATTATGGCAGGTAACTGTAACTTCGATACTAATTATGACAGGTAACTATAATTCGATACAAATTATGACAGGTAACTGTAACATCGATACTAATTATGACAAGAAACTCTACCTTCGTTACTAATTATGACAAGTAACTCTAATTTTGATAAGAATTATGGTAGGTAACTGTAACTTCAATACTAATTATGACAGGTAACAGTAACTTCGATACTATTTATGACAAGTAACTGTAACCTCAACAATAATTATGACAGGTAACTGTAACTTCGTTACTAATTATGACAAGTAACTGTAATTTCGATACAAATTATGGCAGGTAACTGTAACTTCGATACTAATTATGACAGGTAACAGTAACTTCGATACTAATTATGACATTTAACTCTAACTTCGTTACTAATTATGACAAGTAACTGTAATTAGATAAAAAATTATGGCAGGTAACTGTAACTTCGATACTAATTATGAGAGGTAACAGTAACTTCGATACTAATTATGACAGGTAACAGCAACTTCGTTACTAATTATGACAAGTAACTGTCATTTCGATACTAATTATGGCAGGTAAATGTAACTTCGTTACTAATTATGAGAAGTAACTTTAATTTCGATACAAATTATGGCAGGTAACTGTAATTTTGATACTAATTATGACAGGTAACAGTAACTTCGATACTAATTATGACAAGTAACTGTAACTTCGATACTAATTATGACAGGTAACTGTAACTTTGTTACTAATTATGACAAGTAACTGTAATTTCTATACAAATTATGGCAGGCAACTGTAACTTCGATACTAATTATGACAGGTAACAGTAACTTCGATACTAATTATGACAGGTAACAGTCACTTCGATACTACTTATGACTAGTAACTGTAACTTCGTTGTAATTATGGCAAGTAACTGTAATTTCGATACAAATTATGGCAGGTAACTGTAACATCGATACTAATTATGACAGGTAACAGTAACTTCGATACTAATTTTGACAAATTACTGTAATTTGGACACAAATTATGACAGGTAACTGTAAATTCGTTACTAATTATGACAAGTAACTGTAATTTCGATACAAATGATGGCAGGTAACTGTAACTTCGATACTAATTATGACAGGTAACAGTAACTTCGATACTAATTATGACAGAAAACAGTAACTTCGATACTAAATATGACAGGTAACAGTAACTTCGATACTAATTATGGCAGGTAAATCTAACTTCGATACTAATGATGACAGGTAACTGTAACTACGTTACTAATTATGACAAGTAACTGTAATTTCGATACAAATTATGGCAGGTAACTGTAACTTCGATACTAATTATGACAGGTAACAGTAACTTCGATACTAATTATGACAGAAAACAGTAACTTCGATACTAAATATGACAGGTAACAGTAACTTCGATACTAATTATGGCAGGTAAATCTAACTTCGATACAAATTATGACAGGTAACTGTAACTTCGATCCTAATTATGACAAGAAACTCTAACTTCGTTACTAATTATGAAAAGTAACTGTAATTTTGATACAAAATTATGGTAGATAACTGTAACTTCAATACTAATTATGACAGGTAACAGTAACGTCGATACTAATTATGACAAGTAACAGTACCTTCGATGCTAATTATGACAGGTAACTGTAACTTCGATACTAATTATGACAAGGAACTGTAATTTCGATACAAATTATGGCAGGTAACTGAAACTTCGTTACTAATTATGACAAGTAATTGTAATTTCGATACAAATTTTGGCAGGTAACTGTAACTTCGATACTAATTAGGACAAGTCCCTGTAATTTCGATACAAATTATGGCAGGTAACTGTAACATCCATACTAATTATGACAGGTAACAGTAACTTCGATACTAATTATGACAGGAAACTGTAACTTCGATACTAATTATGACAAGTAATTGTAACTTCGATACTAATTATGACAAGTAACAGTAACTTCGATACTAATTATGACAGGTAACTGTAACTTCGTTACTAATTATGACAAGTAACTGTAATTTCGTTACAAATTATAGCAGGTAATTGTAATTTCGATACTAATTATGACAGGTAACAGTAACTTCGATACTAATTATGACAAGTAACAGTAACTTCGA
Source organism: Meconema thalassinum (assembly GCA_946902985.2). Lineage (NCBI taxonomy): Eukaryota > Metazoa > Arthropoda > Insecta > Orthoptera > Tettigoniidae > Meconema > Meconema thalassinum. The sequence goes on along the minus strand of OX336388.2, from coordinate 1,690,170,780 downwards.
TACTAATTATGACAAAAAACTGTAACTTCGATACTAATTATGACAGGTAACTGTAACTTCGTTACTAATTATGACAAGTAACTGTAATTTCTATACAAATTTTGGCAGGTAACTGTAACTTCGATACTAATTATGACAGGTAACAGTAACTTCGATACTAATTATGACAAGTAACTGTAACTTCGATACTAATTATGACAGGCAACTGTAACTTCGTTACTAATTATGACAAGTAACTTTAATTTCGATACTTATTATGGCAGGTAACTGTAACTTCGTTACTAATTATGACAAGTCCCTGTAATTTCGATACAAATTATGGCAGGTAACTGTAACTTCGATACTAATTATGACAGGTAACTATAACTTCGATACAAATTATGACAGGTAACTGTAACATCGATACTAATTATGACAAGAAACTCTACCTTCGTTACTAATTATGACAAGTAACTCTAATTTTGATAAGAATTATGGTAGGTTACTGTAACTTCAATACTAATTATGACAGGTAACAGTAACTTCGATACTATTTATGACAAGTAACTGTAACCTCAACAATAATTATGACAGGTAACTGTAACTTCGTTACTAATTAGACAAGTAACTGTAATTTCGATACAAATTATGGCAGGTAACTGTAACTTCGATACTAATTATGACAGGTAACAGTAACTTCGATACTAATTATGACATTTAACTCTAACTTCGTTACTAATTATGACAAGTAACTGTAATTAGATAAAAAATTATGGCAGGTAACTGTAACTTCGATACTAATTATGAGAGGTAACAGTAACTTCGATACTAATTATGACAGGTAACAGCAACTTCGTTACTAATTATGACAAGTAACTGTCATTTCGATACTAATTATGGCAGGTAAATGTAACTTCGTTACTAATTATGAGAAGTAACTTTAATTTCGATACAAATTATGGCAGGTAACTGTAATTTTGATACTAATTATGACAGGTAACAGTAACTTCGATACTAATTATGACAAGTAACTGTAACTTCGATACTAATTATGACAGGTAACTGTAACTTTGTTACTAATTATGACAAGTAACTGTAATTTCTATACAAATTATGGCAGGCAACTGTAACTTCGATACTAATTATGACAGGTAACAGTAACTTCGATACTAATTATGACAGGTAACAGTCACTTCGATACTACTTATGACTAGTAACTGTAACTTCGTTGTAATTATGGCAAGTAACTGTAATTTCGATACAAATTATGGCAGGTAACTGTAACATCGATACTAATTATGACAGGTAACAGTAACTTCGATACTAATTTTGACAAATAACTGTAATTTGGACACAAATTATGACAGGTAACTGTAAATTCGTTACTAATTATGACAAGTAACTGTAATTTCGATACAAATGATGGCAGGTAACTGTAACTTCGATACTAATTATGACAGGTAACAGTAACTTCGATACTAATTATGACAGAAAACAGTAACTTCGATACTAAATATGACAGGTAACAGTAACTTCGATACTAATTATGGCAGGTAAATCTAACTTCGATACTAATGATGACAGGTAACTGTAACTACGTTACTAATTATGACAAGTAACTGTAATTTCGATACAAATTATGGCAGGTAACTGTAACTTCGATACTAATTATGACAGGTAACAGTAACTTCGATACTAATTATGACATGTAACTGTAACTTCTATACCAATTATGACAGGGAACTGTTACTTCGATATTAATAATGACAATTAACTCGAACTTCGTTACTAATTATGACAAGTAACTTTAATTTCGATACTTATTATGGCAGGTAACTGTAACTTCGTTACTAATTATGACAAGTCCCTGTAATTTCGATACAAATTATGGCAGGTAACTGTAACTTCGATACTAATTATGACAGGTAACTATAACTTCGATACAAATTATGACAGGTAACTGTAACATCGATACTAATTATGACAAGAAACTCTACCTTCGTTACTAATTATGACAAGTAACTCTAATTTTGATAAGAATTATGGTAGGTAACTGTAACTTCAATACTAATTATGACAGGTAACAGTAACTTCGATACTATTTATGACAAGTAACTGTAACCTCAACAATAATTATGACAGGTAACTGTAACTTCGTTATTAATTATGACAAGTAACTGTAATTTCGATACAAATTATGGCAGGTAACTGTAACTTCGATACTAATTATGACAGGTAACAGTAACTTCGATACTAATTATGACATTTAACTCTAACTTCGTTACTAATTATGACAAGTAACTGTAATTAGATAAAAAATTATGGCAGGTAACTGTAACTTCGATACTAATTATGAGAGGTAACAGTAACTTCGATACTAATTATGACAGGTAACAGCAACTTCGTTACTAATTATGACAAGTAACTGTCATTTCGATACTAATTATGGCAGGTAAATGTAACTTCGTTACTAATTATGAGAAGTAACTTTAATTTCGATACAAATTATGGCAGGTAACTGTAATTTTGATACTAATTATGACAGGTAACAGTAACTTCGATACTAATTATGACAAGTAACTGTAACTTCGATACTAATTATGACAGGTAACTGTAACTTTGTTACTAATTATGACAAGTAACTGTAATTTCTATACAAATTATGGCAGGCAACTGTAACTTCGATACTAATTATGACAGGTAACAGTAACTTCGATACTAATTATGACAGGTAACAGTCACTTCGATACTACTTATGACTAGTAACTGTAACTTCGTTGTAATTATGGCAAGTAACTGTAATTTCGATACAAATTATGGCAGGTAACTGTAACATCGATACTAATTATGACAGGTAACAGTAACTTCGATACTAATTTTGACAAATTACTGTAATTTGGACACAAATTATGACAGGTAACTGTAAATTCGTTACTAATTATGACAAGTAACTGTAATTTCGATACAAATGATGGCAGGTAACTGTAACTTCGATACTAATTATGACAGGTAACAGTAACTTCGATACTAATTATGACAGAAAACAGTAACTTCGATACTAAATATGACAGGTAACAGTAACTTCGATACTAATTATGGCAGGTAAATCTAACTTCGATACTAATGATGACAGGTAACTGTAACTACGTTACTAATTATGACAAGTAACTGTAATTTCGATACAAATTATGGCAGGTAACTGTAACTTCGATACTAATTATGACAGGTAACAGTAACTTCGATACTAATTATGACATGTAACTGTAACTTCTATACCAATTATGACAGGGAACTGTTACTTCGATATTAATAATGACAATTAACTCGAACTTCGTTACTAATTATGACAAGTAACTGTAATTTTCATAAAAAATTACGGCAGGTAACTGTAACTTCGATACTATTTATGACAGGTAACAGTAACTTCGATACTAATTATGGCAGGTAACTGCAACTTCGTTACTAATTATGACAAGTAACTGTAATTTCTATACTAATTATGGCAAGTAACTGTAACTTCGTTACTAATTATGAAAAGTAACTGTAGTTTCGATACAAATTATGGCAGGTAACTGTAATTTCGATTCAAATTATGGCAGGTAACTGTAACTTCGATACTAATTATGACAGGTAACAGTAACCTCGATACTAATTATGACATGTAACAGTAACATCATTCTAATTATGACCAGTAAATGTGATTTAGATACAAATTATGGCAGGTAACTGTAACTGCGATACTAATTATGACTAGTAACAGTAACTTCGATACTAATTATGACAGGTAACAGTAACTTCGATACTAATTATGACTAGTAACTGTAACTTCGTTGTAATTATGGCAAGTAACTGTAATTTCGATACAAATTATGGCAGGTAACTGTAACTTCGATACTAATTATGACAGGTAACAGTAACTTCGATACTAATTTTGACAAATAACTGTAATTTGGACACAAATGATGACAGGTAACTGTAAATTCGTTACTAATTATGACAAGTAACTGTAATTTCGATACAAATGATGGCAGGTAACTGTAACTTCGATACTAATTATGACAGGTCACAGTAACTTCGATACTAAGTATGACATAAAACAGTAACTTCGATACTAAATATGACAGGTAACAATAACTTCGATACTAATTATGGCAGGTAAATCTAACTTCGATACTAATGATGACAGGTAACTGTAACTACGTTACTAATTATGACAAGTAACTGTAATTTCGATACAAATTATGGCAGGTAACTGTAACTTGGATACTAATTATGACAGGTTACAGTAACTTCGATACTAATTATGACATGTAACTTTAACTTCGATACCAATTATGACAGGGAACTGTTACTTCGATATTAATAATGACAATTAACTCGAACTTCGTTACTAATTATGACAAGTAACTGTTATTTTCATAAAAAATTATGGCAGGTAACTGTAACTTCGATACTAATTATGACAGGTAACTGTAACTTCGTCACTAATTATGACAAGTAACTGTAATTTCGATACAAATTATGGCAGGTAACTGTAACTTCGATACTAATTATGTCAGGTAACAGTAACTTCGATACTAATTATGACAAGTAACTATATCTTCGATACAAATTATGACAGGTACTGTAACTTCGATACTAATTATGACAAGAAACTCTAACTACGTTACTAACTATGACAAGTAACTGTAATATTGATTAAAAATTTTGGTAGGTAACTGTAACTTCAATACTAATTATGACAGGTAACAGTAACTTCGATACTAATTATGACAGGTAACTGTAACTTCGTTACTAATTATGACAAGTAAATTTAATTTCGTTACAAATTATGGCAGGTAATTGTAATTTCGATACTAACTATGACGGGTAACAGTAACTTCGATACTAATTATGACAAGTAACAGTAACTTCGATACTAATTATGACAGGTAACTGTAACTTCGTTACTAATTATGACAGGTAACAGTAACTTCGATACTAATTAAGACAAGTAACTGTAACTTCTATACTAATTATGACAGGTAACTGTAACTTCGTTACAAAATTATGACCAGTAACTGTAATTTCATTACAAATTATGGCAGGTAATTGTAATTTCGATACTAATTATGACAGGTTACAGTAACTTCGATACTAATTATGACAAGTAACAGTAACTTCGATACTAATTATGACAAGTTATTGTAACTTCGATACTAATAATGACAGGTAACTGTAACTTCGTTACTAATTATGACAAGTAACTGTAATTTCGATACAAATTTTGGCAGGTAACTGTAACTTCGATACTAATTATGACAGGTAACAGTAACTTCGATACAAATTATGACAAGTAACTGTAACTTCGATACTAATTATGACAGGTAACTGTAACTTCGTTACTAATTATGACAAGTTACTGTAATTTCGATACAAATTATGGCGGGTAACTGTAACTTCGATACCAATTATGACAGGTAACAGTAACCCCGATAGTAATTATGAAAAGTAACTATAACTTCGATACAAATTATGACAGGTAACTGTAACTTCGATACTAATTATGACAAGAAACTCTAACTTCGTTACTAATTATGACAAGGAACTGTAATTTCGATACAAATTATGGCAGGTAACTGTAACTTCGTTTCTAATTATGACAAGTAATTCTAATTTCGATACAAATTTTGGCAGGTAACTGTAACTTCGATACTAATTATGACAAGTCCCTGTAATTTCGATACAAATTATGGCAGGTAGCTGTAACTTCCATACTAATTATGACAGGTAACAGTAACTTCGGTACTAATTATGACAGGAAACTGTAAGTTCGTTACTAATTATGACAAGTAACTGTAATTTCGATACAAATTATGACAGGTGACTGTAACTTCGTTACTAATTATGACAAGTAACAGTACCTTCGATGCTAATTATGACAGGTAACTGTAACTTCGATACTAATTATGACAAGGAACTGTAATTTCGATACAAATTATGGCAGGTAACTGTAACTTCGTTACTAATTATGACAAATAACTGTAATTTCGATACAAATTGTGGCAGGTAACTGTAACTTCGATACTAATTATGACTAGTAACAGTATCTTCGATACTAATTATGACAAGTAACTGTAACTTCGATACTAATTATGACAGGTAACTGGAACTTCGTTACTAATTATGACAAGTAACTGTAATTTCGATAAAAATTATGGCAGGTAACTGTAACTTCGATACTAATTATGGCAGGTAACTGTAACTTCGATACTAATTATGAGAGGTAACAGGAACTTCGATGCTAATTATGACAGGTTACTGTAACTTCGTTACTAATTATGATAAGTAACTGTAATTTCTTTACAAATTATGGCAGGTAACAGTACCTTCGATACTAATTATGACAGGTTACTGTAACTTCAATACTAAATATGACAAGGAACTGTAATTTCGATACAAATTATGGCAGGTAACTGTAACTTTGATAATAATTATGACAGGTAACAGTAACTTCGATACTAATTATGACAAGTAACAGTAACTTCGTTACTAATTATGACAAGTAACTCTAATTTTGATAAAAAATTATGGCAGTTAACTGTAACTTCGATACTAATTAATACAGGTAACAGTAAATTCGATACTGATTATGACAGGTTACTTTAACATCGTTACTAATTACATCAAGTAACTGTAACTTCGATACTAATTATGACAAGTAACTGTAACTTCGATACTAATTGTGACAGGTAACAGTAACTTCGATATTAATTATGACAAGTAACAGTAACTTCAATACTAATTATGACAAGTAATTGTAATTTCGATACAAATTTTAGCAGGTGACTGTAACTTCGATACTAATTATGACAGGTAACTGTAACTTCGATACTTATTATGACAATTAACGGTAACTTCGATACTAATTATGACAAGTAACTGTAACTTCGATACTAATTGTGACAGGTAACAGTAACTTCGGTATTAATTATGACAAGTAACAGTAACTTCGATACTAATTATGGCAGGTAACTGTAACTTCGTTACTAATTATGTCAAGTAACTGTAATTTCGATACAAATTATGGCAGGTAACTGTAACTTCGATACTAATTATGACAGGTAACAGTAACTTCGATACTAATTATGGCAGGTAAATGTAACTTCGATACTAATTATGACAGGTATCAGTAACTTCGGTACTAATTATGACAAGTATCTGTAACATCGATACTAATTATGACAGGTAACTGTAACTTCGTTACTAATTATGACAAGTAACTGTAATTTCGTTACAAATTATGGCAGGTAATTGTAATTTCGATACTAATTATGACAGGTAACAGTAACTTCGATACTAATTAGGACAAGTAACAGTAACTTCGATACTAATTATGACAAGTAACTGTAACTTCGATACTAATTATGACAGGTAACTGTAACTTCGTTACTAATTATGACAAGTAACTGTAATTTCGATACAAATTTTGGCAGGTAACGGTAACTTCGATACTAATTATGACAGGTAACAGTAACTTCGATACTAATTAAGACAAGTAACTGTAACTTCTATACTAATTATGACAGGTAACTGTAACTTCGTTACTTATTATGAAAAGTAACTGTAATTTCGATACAAATTATTGCAGGTAACTGTAACTTCGATACTAATTATGACAGGTAACAGTATCTTCGATACTAATTATGACCTGTAACTATAACTTCGATACAAATTATGACAGGTAACTGTAACTTCGATACTAATTATGACAAGAAACTCCAACTTCGTTACTAATTATGACAAGTAACTGTAATTTTGATAAAAAATTATGGTAGGTAACTGTAACTTCAATACTAATTATGACAGGTAACAGTAACTTCGATACTAATTATGACCGGTAACTGTTACTTCGTTACTAATTATGACAAGTCCCTGTAATTTCGATACAAATTATGGCAGGTAACTGTAATTTCGATACTAATTATGACAGGTAACAGTAACTTCGAACTAATTATGACAGGAAACTGTATCTTCGTTACTTATTATGAAAAGTAACTGTAATTTCGATACTAATTATGACAGGTAACAGTAACTTCGATACTAATTATGACCGGTAACTGTTAATTCGTTACTAATTATGACAAGTCCCTGTAATTTCGATACAAATTATGGCAGGTAACTGTAACTTCGATACTAATTATGGCAGGTAACTGTAACTTCGATACTAATTATGACAGGTAACAGTAACTTCGATACTAGTTATGGCAGGTAACTGTAACTTCGATACTAATTATGACAGGTATCAGTAACTTCGGTACTAATTATAACAAGTATCTGTAACATCGATACTAATTATGACAGGTAACTGTAACTTCGATACTTATTATGACAGGTAACTGTAACTTCGTTACTAATTATGACAAGTAACTGTAATTTCGTTACAAATTATGGCAGGTAATTGTAATTTCGATACTAATTATGACAGGTCACAGTAACTTCGATACTAATTAGGACAAGTAACAGTAACTTCGATACTAATTATGACAAGTAACTGTAACTTCGATACTAATTATGACAGGTAACTGTAACTTCGTTACTAATTATGACAAGTTACTGTAATTTCGATACAAATGATGACAGGTAACTTTAACTTCGTTACTTATTATGACAAGTAACTGGAATTTCGATACAAATTATGGCAGGTAACAGTACCTTCGGTACTAATTATGACAGGTAACTGTAACTTCGATACTAATTATGGCAAGGAACTGTAATTTCGATACAAATTATGGCAGGTAACTGTAACTTCGATACTAATTATGACAGGTGACAGTAACTTCGATACTAATTATGACAAGTAACTATAACTTCGATACAAATTATGACAGGTAACAGTAACTTCGATACTAATTATGACAAGAAACTCTACCTTCGTTACTAATAATGACAAGTAACTGTAATTTTGATAAAAAATTATGGTAGGTAACTGTAACTTCAATACTAATTATGACAGTTAACAGAAACTTCGATACTAAATACGACAGGTAACTGTAACTTCGTTACTAATTATGAAAAATATCGTTAATTTCGATACTAATTATGGTAGGTAACTGTAACTTCGTTACTTATTATGACAAGTCCCTGTAATTTCGATACAAATTATGGCAGGTAACTGTAACTTCGATACTAATTATGACAAGTCCCTGTAATTTCGATACAAATTATGGAAGGTAACTGTAACTTCCATACTAATTATGACAGGTAACAGTAACTTCGATACTAATTATGACAGGAAGCTGTAACTTCATTACTAATTATGACAAGTAACAGTACCTTCGATACTAATTATGACAAGTAACTATAACTTCGATACTAATTATGACAAGAAACTCTAACTTCGTTACTAATTATGACAAGTAACTGTAATTTTTATAAAAAGTTATGGTAGTTAACTGTAACTTCAATACTAATTATGACAGGTAACAGTAACGTCTATACTAATTATGACAAGTAACAGTACCTTCGATGCTAATTATGACAGGTAACTGTAACTTCGATACTAATTATGACAAGGAACTGTAATTTCGATACAAATTATGGCAGGTAACTGTAACTTCGTTACTAATTATGACAAGTAACTGTAATTTCGATACAAATTTTGGCAGGTAACTGTAACTTCGATACTAATTATGACAAGTCCCTGTAATTTCGATACAAATTATGGCAGGTAACTGTAACTTCCATACTAATTATGACAGGTAACAGTAACTTCGATACTAATTATGACAGGAAACTGTAACTTCGTTACTAATTATGACAAGTAACTGTAATTTCAATACAAATTATGACAGGTAACTGTAACTAGGTTACTAATTATGACAAGAAACAGTACCTTCGATGCTAATTATGACAGGTAACTGTAACTTCGATACTAATTATGACAAGGAACTGTAATTTCGATACAAAATATGAAAGGTAACTGTAACTTCGTTAATAATTATGACAAGTAATTTTAATTTCGATACAAATTATGGCAGGTAACTGTAACTTCGATAGTAATTATGACAAGTAACTATAACTTCCATACTTATTATGACAGGTAACTGTAACTTCGTTACTAACTATGACAAGTAACTGTAATTTAGATACAAATTTTGGCAGGTAACTGTAACCTCGATACTAATTATGACAGGTAACAGTAACTTCGATACTAATTATGACAAGTAACTGTAACTTCGATACTAATTATGACAGGTAACTGCAACTTCGTTACTAATTATGACATGTAACTGTAATTTCGATACAAATTATGGTTGGTAACTGTAACTTCGATACTAATTATGGCAGGTAACTGTAACTTCGTTACTAATTATGACAGGTAACTGTAACTTCGATACTAATTATGAGATGTAACAGTAACTTCGATGCTAATTATGACAGGTAACTGCAACTTCGTTACTAATTATGACAAGTAACTGTAATTTCGATACTCATTATTGCAGGTAACTGTAACTTCGTTACTAATTATGATAAGTAACTGTAATTTCGATGCAAATTATGACAGGTAACTGTAACTTCGTTACTAACTATGACAAGTAACTGTAATTTCGTTACAAATTATGGCAGGTAACAGTACCTTCGATACTAATTATGACAGGTAACTGTAACTTCGATACTAATTATGACAAGGAACTGTAATTTCGATACAAATTATGGCAGGTAACTGTAACTTTGATACTAATTATGACAGGTAACAGTAACTTCGATACTAATTATGACAAGTAACTGTAACTTCGTTACTAATTATGACAAGTAACTCTAATTTTGATAAAAAATTATGGCAGGTAACTGTAACTTCGCTACTAATTAATACAGGTAACAGTAACTTCGATACTAATTGACAGGTTACTGTAACATCGTTACTAATTATGTCAAGTAACTGTAACTTCGATACTAATTATGACAAGTAACTGTAACTTCGATACTTATTATGACCAGTAACTGTAACTTCATTACTAATTATGACAAGAGACTGTAACTTCGATACTAATTATGACAGGTAATTGTAACTTCGATACTAATTTTGACAAGTAACTGTAACTTCCATACTAATAATGACAAGAAACTGTAACTTCGGTACTAATTGTGACAGGTAACAGTAACTTCGATATTAATTATGACAAGTAACAGTAACTTCGATACTAATTATGACAAGTAACTGTAATTTCGATACAAATTTTGGCAGGTAACTGTAACTTCGATACTTATTATGACAGGTAACAGTAACTTTGATACTAATTATGACAAGTAACTGTAACTTCGTTACTAATTATGGCAGGTAACAGTAACTTCGTTACTAATTATGACAAGTAACTGTAATTTCGATACAAACTAAGGCAGGTAACTGTAACTTCGATACTAATTATGACAGGTAACAGTAACTTCGATACTAATTATGGCAGGTACTGTAACTTCGATACTAATTATGACAAGTAACAGTAACTTCGATACTAATTATGACAAGTAACTGTAACTTCGGTACTAATTATGACAGGTAACTGTAACTTCGTTACTAATTATGACAAGTAACTGTAATTTCGATACAAATTTTGACAGGTAACTGTAACTTCGATACTAATTATGACAGGCAACAGTAACTTCGATACTAATTATGACAAGTAACTGTAACTTCGATACTAATTATGACCGGTAACTGTAACTTCGTTACTAATTATGACAAGTAAATGTAATTTCGATACAAATTATGGCAGGTAACTGTATCTTCGATACTTATAATGACAGGTAACAGTATCTTCGATATTAATTATGACAAGTAACTATAACTTCGATACAAATTATGACAGGTAACTGTAACTTCGATACTTATTATGACAAGAAACTCTAACATCGTTACTAATTACGACAAGTAACTGTAATTTTGATAAAAAATTATGGTAGGTAACTGTAACTTCAATACTAATTATGACAGGTAACAGTAACTTCGATACTAATTATGACAGGTAACTGTAACTTCGTTACTAATTATGACAAGTAACTTTAATTTCGATACTAATTATGGCAGGTAACTGTATCTTCGTTACTAATAATGACAAGTCCCTGTAATTTCGATACAAATTATGGCAGGTAACTGTAATTTCGATACTAATTATGACAGGTAACAGTAACTTCGATACTTATTATGACAGGAAACTGTAACTTCGTTACTAATTATGACAAGTAACTGTAATTTCAATACAAATTATGACAGGTAACTGTAACTTCGTTATTAATTAAGACAAGTAACTGTAATTTCGATACAAATTATGGCAGGTAACAGTACCTTCGGTACTAATTATGACAGGAAACTGTAACTTCGATACTAATTATGGCAAGGAACTGTAATTTCGATACAAATTATGGCAGGTAACTGTAACTTCGATACTAATTATGACAGGTGACAGTAACTTCGATACTAATTATGACATGTAACTATTACTTCGATACAAATTATGACAGGTAACAGTAACTTCGATACTAATTATGACAAGAAAATCTACCTTCGTTACTAATTATGACAAGTAACTGTAATTTTGATAAAAAATTATGGTAGGTAACTGTAACTTCAATACTAATTATGACAGGTAACAGTAACTTCGATACTAATTATGACATGTAACTGTAACTTCGTTATTAATTATGACAAGTAACTTTAATTTCGATACTAATTATGGCAGGTAACTGTATCATCGTTACTAATTATGAAAAGTCCCTGTAATTTCGCTACAAATTATGGCAGGTAACTGTAATTTCGATACTAATTATGACAGGTAACAGTAACTTCGATACTTATAATGACAGGAAACTGTAACTTCGTTACTAATTATGACAAGTAACTGTAATTTCAATACATATTATGACAGGTAACTGTAACTTCGTTACTAATTAAGACAAGTAACTGTAATTTCGATACAAATTATGGCAGGTAACAGTACCTTCCGTACTAATTATGACAGGTAACTGTAACTTCGATACTAATTATGGCAAGGAACTGTAATTTCGATACAAATTATGGCAGGTAACTGTAACTTCGATACTAATTATGACAGGTGACAGTTACTTCGAAACTAATTATGACATGTAACTATTACTTCGATACAAATTATGACAGGTAACAGTAACTTCGATACTAATTATGACAAGAAACTCTACCTTCGTTACTAATTATGACAAGTAACTGAAATTTTGATAAAAAATTATGGTAGGTAACTGTAACTTCGATACTAATTATGACAAGTAATTGTAACTTCGATTCTAATTATGACAGGTAACTGTAATTTCGATACAAATTATGGCAGGTAACTGTAACTTCGATATTAATTATGACAGGTAACTGTAACTTCGTTACTAATTATGACAAGTAACTGTAATTTCGATACAAATTATGGCAGGTAACTGTAACTTCGATACTAATTATGACAGGTAACAGTAACTTCGATACTAATTATGACAAGTAAATATAACTTCGATACAAATTATGACAGGTAACTGTAACTTCGATACTAATTATGACAAGAGACTCTAACTTCATTACTAATTATGACAAGTAACTGTAATTTTGATAAAAATTATGGTAGGTAACTGTAACTTCAATATTAATTATGACAGGTAACAGTAACGTCGATACTAATTATGACAAGTAACAGTACCTTCGATGCTAATTATGACAGGTAACTGTAACTTCGATACTAATTATGACAAGGAACTGTAATTTCGATACAAATTATGGCAGGTAACTGTAACTTCGATACTAATTATGACAGGTGACAGTAACTTCGATACTAATTATGACAAGTAACTATAACTTCGATACAAATTAGGACAGGTAACAGTAACTTCGATACTAATTATGACAAGAAAATCTACCTTCGTTACTAATAATGACAAGTAACTGTAATTTTGATAAAAAATTATGGTAGGTAACTGTAACTTCAATACTAATTATGACAGTTAACAGTAACTTCGATACTAAATACGACAGGTAACTGTAACTTCGTTACTAATTATGAAAAATATCGTTAATTTCGATACTTATTATGGCAGGTAACTGTAACTTCGTTACTTATTATGACAAGTCCCTGTAATTTCGATACAAATTATGGCAGGTAACTGTAATTTCGATACTAATTATGACAAGTCCCTGTAATTTCGATACAAATTATGGCAGGTAACTGTAACTTCCATACTAATTATGAAAGGTAACAGTAACTTCGATACTAATTATGACAGGAAACTGTAACTTCATTACTAATTATGACAAGTAACAGTACCTTCGATACTAATTATGACAAGTAACTATAACTTCGATACTAATTATGACAAGAAACTCTAACTTCATTACTAATTATGACAAGTAACTGTAATTTTGATAAAAAAATTATGGTAGGTAACTGTAACTTCAATACTAATTATGACAGGTAACAGTAACGTCTATACTAATTATGACAAGTAACAGTACCTTCGCTGCTAATTATGACAGGTAACTGTAACTTCAATACTAATTATGACAAGGAACTGTAACTTCGATACAAATTATGGCAGGTAACTGTAACTTCGTTACTAATTATGACAAGTAACTGTAATTTCGATACAAATTTTGGCAGGTAACTGTAACTTCGATACTAATTATGACATGTCCCTGTAATTTCGATACAAATTATGGCAGGTAACTGTAACTTCCATACTAATTATGACAGGTAACAGTAACTTCGATACTAATTATGACAGGAAACTGTAACTTCGTTTCTAATTATGACAAGTAACTGTAATTTCAATACAAAATATGACAGGTAACTGTAACTAGGTTACTAATTATGACAAGAAACAGTACCTTCGATGCTAATTATGACAGGTAACTGTAACTTCGATACTAATTATGACAAGGAACTGTAATTTCGATACAAAATATGAAAGGTAACTGTAACTTCGTTACTAATTATGACAAGTACCTGTAATTTCGATACAAATTTTGGCAGGTAACTGTAACTTCGATACTAATTATGACAGGTAACTGTATCTTCGTTACTAATTATGACAAGTAACTTTAATTTCGATACTAATTATGGCAGGCAACTGTATCTTCGTTACTAATTATGACAAGTACCTGTAATTTCGATACAAATTATGGCAGGTAACTGTAATTTCGATACTCATTATGACAGGTAACAGTAACTTCGATACTTATTATGACAGGAAACTGTAACTTCGTTACTAATTATGACAAGTAACTGTAATTTCAATACAAATTATGACAGGTAACTGTAACTTCGTTACTAATTAAGACAAGTAACTGTAATTTCGATACAAATTATGGCAGGTAACAGTACCTTCGGTACTAATTAAGACAGGTAACTGTAACTTCGATACTAATTATGGCAAGGAACTGTAATTTCGATACAAATTATGGCAGGTAACAGTAACTTCGATACTAATTATGACAGGTGACAGTAACTTCGATACTAATTATGACATGTAACTATTACTTCGATACAAATTATGACAGGTAACAGTAACTTCGATACTAATTATGACAAGAAACTCTACATTCGTTACTAATTATGACAAGTAACTGTAATTTTGATAAAAAATTATGGTAGATAACTGTAATTTCAATACTAATTATGACAGGTAACAGTAACTTCGATACTAATTATGACATGTAACTGTAACTTCGTTACTAATTATGACAAGTAACTTTAATTTCGATACTAATTATGGCAGGTAACTGTATCATCGTTACTAATTATGACAAGTCCCTGTAATTTCGCTACAAATTATGGCAGGTAACTGTAATTTCGATACTAATTATGACAGGTAACAGTAACTTCGATACTTATAATGACAGGAAACTGTAACTTCGTTACTAATTATGACAAGTAACTGTAATTTCAATGCAAATTATGACAGGTAACTGTAACTTCGTTACTAATTAAGAAAAGTAACTGTAATTTCGATACAAATTATGGCAGGTAACAGTACCTTCCGTACTAATTATGACAGGTAAATGTAACTTCGATACTAATTATGGCAAGGAACTGTAATTTCGATACAAATTATGGCAGGTAACTGTAACTTTGATACTAATTATGACAGGTGACAGTTACTTCGATACTAATTATGACATGTAACTATTACTTCGATACAAATTAAGACAGGTAACAGTAACTTCGATACTAATTATGACAAGAAACTCTACCTTCGTTACTAATTATGACAAGTAACTGTAATTTTGATAAAAAATTATGGCAGGTAACTGTAACTTCGATACTAATTATGACAAGTAACTGTAACTTCGATACTAATTATGACAGGTAACTGTAACTTCGATATTAATTATGACAGGTAACTGTAACTTCGTTACTAATTATGACAAGTAACTGTAATTTCGATACAAATTATTGCAGGTAACTGTAACTTCGATACTAATTATGACAGGTAACAGTATCTTCGATACTAATTATGACAAGTAAATATAACTTCGATACAAATTATGACAGGTAACTGTATCTTCGATACTAATTATGACAAGAGACTCTAACTTCGTTACTAATTATGACAAGTAACTGTAATTTTGATAAAAATTATGGTAGGTAACTGTAACTTCAATACTAATTATGACAGTTAACAGTAACTTCGATACTAAATACGACAGGTAACTGTAACTTCGTTACTAATTATGAAAAATATCGTTAATTTCAATACTTATTATGGCAGGTAACTGTAACTTCGTTACTTATTATGACAAGTCCCTGTAATTTCGATTCAAATTATGGCAGGTAACTGTAATTTCGATACTAATTATGACAAGTCCCTGTAATTTCGATACAAATTATGGCAGGTAACTGTAACTTCCATACTAATTATGACAGGTAACAGTAACTTCGATACTAATTATGACAGGAAACTGTAACTTCATTACTAATTATGACAAGTAACAGTACCTTCGATACTAATTATGACAAGTAACTATAACTTCGATACTAATTATGACAAGAAACTCTAACTTCGTTACTAAATATGACAAGTAACTGTAATTTTGATTAAAAAAATTATGGTAGGTAACTGTAACTTCAATACTAATTATGACAGGTAACAGTAACGTCTATACTAATTATGACAAGTAACAGTACCTTCGATGCTAATTATGACAGGTAACTGTAACTTCGATACTAATTATGACAAGGAACTGTAATTTCGATACAAATTATGGCAGGTAACTGTAACTTCGTTACTAATTATAACAAGTAACTGTAATTTCGATACAAATTTTGGCAGGTAACTGTAACTTCGATACTAATTATGATAAGTCCCTGTAATTTCGATACAAATTATGGCAGGTAACTGTAACTTCCATACTAATTATGACAGGTAACAGTAACTTCGATACTAATTATGACAGGAAACTGTAACTTCGTTACTAATTATGACAAGTAACTGTAATTTCAATACAAATTATGACAGGTAACTGTCTATAGGTTACTAATTATGACAAGAAACAGTACCTTCGATGCTAATTATGACAGGTAGCTGTAACTTCGATACTAATTATGACAAGGAACTGTAATTTCGATACAAAATATGAAAGGTAACTGTAACTTCGTTACTAATTATGACAAGTAACTGTAATTTCGATACAAATTTTGGCAGGTAACTGTAACTTCGATACTAATTATGACAGGTAAGAGTTACTTCGATACTAATTATGACAGGTAACTGTAACTTCGTTATTAATTATGACAAGTAATTTTAATTTCGATACAAATTATGGCAGGTAACTGTAACTTCGATAGTAATTATGACAAGTAACTATAACTTCCATACTTATTATGACAGGTAACTGTAACTTCGTTACTAACTATGACAAGTAACTGTAATTTAGATACAAATTTTGGCAGGTAAATGTAACCTCGATACTAATTATGACAGGTAACAGTAACTTCGATACTAATTATGACAAGTTACTGTAACTTCGATACTAATTATGACAGGTAACTGTAACTTCGTTACTAATTATGACATGTAACTGTAATTTCGATACAAATTATGGTAGGTAACTGTAACTTCGATACTAATTATGGCAGGTAACTGTAACTTCGTTACTAATTATGACAGGTAACTGTAACTTCGATACTAATTATGAGATGTAACAGTAACTTCGATGCTAATTATGACAGGTAACTGCAACTTCGTTACTAATTATGACAAGTAACTGTAATTTCGATATTAATTATTGCAGGTAACTGTAACTTCGTTACAAATTATGAGAAGTAACTGTAATTTCGATGCAAATTATGACAGGTAACTGTAACTTCGTTACTAATTATGACAAGTAACTGTAATTTCGTTACAAATTATGGCAGGTAACAGTACCTTCGATACTAATTATGACAGGTAACTGTAACTTCGATACTAATTATGACAAGGAACTGTAATTTCCATACAAATTATGGCAGGTAACTGTAACTTTGATACTAATTATGACAGGTAACAGTAACTTCGATACTATTTATGACAAGTAACTGTAACTTCGTTACTAATTATGACAAGTAACTCTAATTTTGATAAAAAATTATGGCAGGTAACTGTAACTTCTATACTAATTAATACAGGTAACAGTAACTTCGATACTAATTGACAGGTTACTGTAACATCGTTACTAATTATGTCAAGTAACTGTAACTTCGATACTAATTATGACAAGTAACTGTAACTTCGATACTTATTATGACCAGTAACTGAAACTTCATTACTAATTATGACAAGAGACTGTAACTTCGATACTAATTATGACAGGTAATTGTAACTTCGATACTAATTATGACAAGTAACTGTAACTTCCATACTAATAATGACAAGAAACTGTAACTTCGGTACTAATTGTGACAGGTAACAGTAACATCGATATTAATTATGACAAGTAACAGTAACTTCGATACTAATTATCACAAGTAACTGTAATTTCGATACAAATTTTGGCAGGTAACTGTAACTTCGATACTTATTATGACAGGTAACAGTAACTTTGATACTAATTATGACAAGTAACTGTAACTTCGTTACTAATTATGGCAGGTAACTGTAACTTCGTTACTAATTATGACAAGTAACTGTAATTTCGATACAAACTATGGAAGGTAACTGTAACTTCGATACTAATTATGACAGGTAACAGTAACTTCGATACTAATTATGGCAGGTACTGTAACTTCGATACTAATTATGACATGTAACAGTAACTTAGATACTAATTATGACAAGTAACTGTAACTTCGGATCTAATTATGACAGGTAACTGTAACTTCGTTACTAATTATGACATTAACTGTAATTTCGTTACAAATTTGGCACGTAATTGTAATTTCGATACTAATTATGACAGGTAACAGTAACTTCGATACTAATTAGGACAAGTAACAGTAACTTCGATACTAATTATGACAAGTAACTGCAACTTCGATACTAATTATGACAAGTAACTGTAATTTCGATACAAATTTTGGCAGGTAACTGTAACTTCGATACTAATTATGACAGGCAACAGTAACTTCGATACTAGTTATGACAAGTAACTGTAACTTCGATACTAATTATGACCGGTAACTGTAACTTCGTTACTAATTATGACAAGTAAATGTAATTTCGATACAAATTATGGCAGGTAACTGTAACTTCGATACTTATTATGACAGGTAACAGTATCTTCGATATTAATTATGACAAGTAACTATAACTTCGATACAAATTATGAAAGGTAACTGTAACTTCGATACTTATTATGACAAGAAACTCTAACTTCGTTACTAATTATGACAAGTAACTGTAATTTTGATAAAAAATTATGGTAGGTAACTGTAACTTCAATACTAATTATGACAGGTAACAGTAACTTCGATACTAATTATGACAGGTAACTGTAACTTCGTTACTAATTATGACAAGTAACTTTAATTTCGATACTAATTATGGCAGGTAACTGTATCTTCGTTACTAATTATGACAAGTCCCTGTAATTTCGATACAAATTATGGCAGGTAACTGTAATTTCGATACTAATTATGACAGGTAACAGTAACTTCGATACTTATTATGACAGGAAACTGTAACTTCGTTACTAATTATGACAAGTAACTGTAATTTCAATACAAATTATGACAGGTAACTGTAACTTCGTTACTAATTAAGACAAGTAACTGTAATTTCGATACAAATTATGGCAGGTAACAGTACCTTCGGTACTAATTATGACAGGTAACTGTAACTTCGATACTAATTATGGCAAGGAACTGTAATTTCGATACAAATTATGGCAGGTAACTGTAACTTCGATACTAATTATGACAGGTGACAGTAACTTCAATACTAATTATGACATGTAACTATTACTTCGATACAAATTATGACAGGTAACAGTAACTTCGATACTAATTATGACAAGAAACTCTACCTTCGTTACTAATTATGACAAGTAACTGTAATTTTGATAAAAAATTATGGTAGGTAACTGTAACTTCAATACTAATTATGACAGGTAACAGTAACTTCGATACTAATTATGACATGTAACTGTAACTTCGTTACTAATTATGACAAGTAACTTTAATTTCGATACTAATTATGGCAGGTAACTGTATCTTCGTTACTAATTATGACAAGTCCCTGTAATTTCGATACAAATTATGGCAGGAAACTGTATTTTCGATACTATTTATGACAGGTAACAGTAACTTCGATACTTATAATGACAGGAAACTGTAACTTCGTTACTAATTATGACAAGTAACTGTAATTTCAATACAAATTATGACAGGTAACTGTAACTTCGTTACTAATTAAGACAAGTAACTGTAATTTCGATACAAATTATGGCAGGTAACAGTACCTTCCGTACTAATTATGACAGGTAACTGTAACTTCGATACTAATTATGGCAAGGAACTGTAATTTCGATACAAATTATGGCAGGTAACTGTAACTTCGATACTAATTATGACAGGTGACAGTTACTTTGATACTAATTATGACATGTAACTATTACTTCGATACAAATTATGACAGGTAACAGTAACTTCGATAATAATTATGACAAGAAACTCTACCTTCGTTACTAATTATGACAAGTAACTGTAATTTTGATAAAAAATTATGGCAGGTAACTGTAACTTCGATACTAATTATGACAAGTAACTGTAACTTCGATACTAATTATGACAGGTAACTGTAATTTCGATACAAATTATGGCAGGTAACTGTAACTTCGATATTAATTATGACAGGTAACTGTAACTTCGTTACTAATTATGACAAGTAACTGTAATTTCGATACAAATTATGGCAGGTAACTGTAACTTCGATACTAATTATGACAGGTAACAGTAACTTCGATACTAATTATGACAAGTAAATATAACTTCGATACAAATTATGACAGGTAAATGTAACTTCGATACTAATTATGACAAGAGACTCTAACTTCGTTACTAATTATGACAAGTAACTGTAATTTTGATAAAAAATTATGGTAGGTAACTGTAACTTCAATATTAATTATGACAGGTTACAGTAACGTCGATACTAATTATGACAAGTAACAGTACCTTCGAAGCTAATTATGACAGGTAACTGTAACTTCGATACTAATTATGACAAGGAACTGTAATTTCGATACAAATTATGGAAGGTAACTGTAACTTCGTTACTAATTATGACAAGTAACTGTAATTTCGATACAAATTTTGGCTGGTAACTGTAACTTCGATACTAATTATGACAAGTCCCTGTAATTTCGATACAAATTATGGCAGGTAACTGTAACTTCCATACTAATTATGACAGGTAACAGTAACTTCGGTACTAATTATGACAGGAAACTGTAACTTCGTTACTAATTTTGACAAGTAACTGTAATTTCGATACAAATTATGAGAGGTAACGGTAACTTCCTTACAAATTATGACAAGTAACAGTACCTTCGATGTTAATTATGACAGGTAACTGTAACTTCGATACTAATTATGACAATGAACTGTAACTTCCATACTAATTATGACAGGTAACTGTAACTTCGTTCCTAATTATGACAAGTAACTGTAATTTCGATACAAATTTTGGCAGGTTACTGTAACCTCGATACTAATTATGACAGGTAGCAGTAACTTCGATACTAATTATGACAAGTAACTGTAACATCGATACTTATTATGACAGGTAACTGTAACTTCGTTACTAATTATGACATGTAACTGTAATTTCGATACAAATTATGGCAGGTAACTTTATCTTCTTTACTAATTATGACAAGTAACTGTAATTTCGATACAAATAATGGCAGGTAACTGTAACATCGGTACTAATTATGGCAGGTAACTGTAACTTCGATACTAATTATGAGAGGTAACAGTAACTTCGATGCTAATTATGACAGGTAACTGCAACTTCGTTACTAATTATGACAAGTAACTGTAATTTCGGTACTAATTATTGCAGGTAACTGTAACTTCGTTACTAATTATGAGAAGTAACTGTAATTTCGATGCAAATTATGACAGGTAACTGTAACTTCCTTACTAATTATGACAAGTAACTGTAATTTCGTTACAAATTATGGCAGGTAACAGTACCTTCGATACTAATTATGACAGGTAACTGTAACTTCGATACTAATTATGACAAGGAACTGTAATTTCGATACAAATTATGGCAGGTAACTGTAACTTTGATACTAATTATGACAGGTAACAGTAACTTCGATACTAATTATGACAAGTAACTGTAACTTCGTTACTAATTATGACAAGTAAATCTAATTTTGATAAAAAATTACGGCAGGTAACTGTAACTTCGATACTAATTAATACAGGTAACAGTAACTTCGATACTAATTATGACAGGTTACTGTAACATCGTTACTAATTATGTCAAGTAACTGTAACTTCGATACTAATTATGACAAGTAACTGTAACTTCGATACTTATTATGACAGGTAACTGTAACTTCATTACTAATTATGACAAGAAACTGTAACTTCGATACTAATTATGACAGGTAACTGTAACTTCGATACTAATTATGAAAAGTCCCTGTAATTTCGATACCAATTATGGCAGGTAACTGTAACTTCGATACTAATTATGACAAGTAACTGTAACTTCGATACTAATTATGACAGGTAACTGTAATTTCGATACAAGTTATGGAAGGTAACTGTAACTTCGATACTAATTATGACAGGTAACTGTAACTTCGTAACTAATTATGACAAGTAACTTTAATTTCGATACTAATTATGGCAGGTAACTGTAACTTCGTTACTAATTATGACAAGTCCCTGTAATTTCGATACAAATTATGGCAGGTAACTGTAACTTCGATACTAATTATGACAAGTAACTGTAACTTCGATACTAATTATGAAAGGTAACTGTAATTTCGTTACTAATTATGACAAATAACTTTAATTTCGATACTAATTATGGCAAGTAACTGTAACTTCGTTACTAATTATGACAAATAACTTTAATTTCGATACTAATTATGGCAGGTAACTGTAACTTCGATACTAATTATGACAAGTAACTGTAACTTCGATACTAATTATGACAGGTAACTGTAATTTCGATACAAATTATGGCAGGGAACTGTAACTTCGATACTAATTATGACAGAGAACTGTAATTTCGTTACTAATTATGACAAGTAACTGTAATTTCGATACAAATTATGGCAGGTTACTGTAAATTCGATACTATTTATGACAGGTAACAGTAACTTCGATACTAATTATGACATGTAACTGTAACTTCGTTACTAATTATGACAAGTAACTTTAATTTCGATACTAATTATGGCAGGTAACTGTATCTTCGTTACTAATTATGACAAGTCCCTGTAATTTCGATACAAATTATGGCAGGAAACTGTATTTTCGATACTATTTATGACAGGTAACAGTAACTTCGATACTTATAATGACAGGAAACTGTAACTTCGTTACTAATTATGACAAGTAACTGTAATTTCAATACAAATTATGACAGGTAACTGTAACTTCGTTACTAATTAAGACAAGTAACTGTAATTTCGATACAAATTATGGCAGGTAACAGTACCTTCCGTACTAATTATGACAGGTAACTGTAACTTCGATACTAATTATGGCAAGGAACTGTAATTTCGATACAAATTATGGCAGGTAACTGTAACTTCGATACTAATTATGACAGGTGACAGTTACTTTGATACTAATTATGACATGTAACTATTACTTCGATACAAATTATGACAGGTAACAGTAACTTCGATAATAATTATGACAAGAAACTCTACCTTCGTTACTAATTATGACAAGTAACTGTAATTTTGATAAAAAATTATGGCAGGTAACTGTAACTTCGATACTAATTATGACAAGTAACTGTAACTTCGATACTAATTATGACAGGTAACTGTAATTTCGATACAAATTATGGCAGGTAACTGTAACTTCGATATTAATTATGACAGGTAACTGTAACTTCGTTACTAATTATGACAAGTAACTGTAATTTCGATACAAATTATGGCAGGTAACTGTAACTTCGATACTAATTATGACAGGTAACAGTAACTTCGATACTAATTATGACAAGTAAATATAACTTCGATACAAATTATGACAGGTAAATGTAACTTCGATACTAATTATGACAAGAGACTCTAACTTCGTTACTAATTATGACAAGTAACTGTAATTTTGATAAAAAATTATGGTAGGTAACTGTAACTTCAATATTAATTATGACAGGTTACAGTAACGTCGATACTAATTATGACAAGTAACAGTACCTTCGAAGCTAATTATGACAGGTAACTGTAACTTCGATACTAATTATGACAAGGAACTGTAATTTCGATACAAATTATGGAAGGGAACTGTAACTTCGTTACTAATTATGACAAGTAACTGTAATTTCGATACAAATTTTGGCTGGTAACTGTAACTTCGATACTAATTATGACAAGTCCCTGTAATTTCGATACAAATTATGGCAGGTAACTGTAACTTCCATACTAATTATGACAGGTAACAGTAACTTCGGTACTAATTATGACAGGAAACTGTAACTTCGTTACTAATTTTGACAAGTAACTGTAATTTCGATACAAATTATGAGAGGTAACGGTAACTTCCTTACAAATTATGACAAGTAACAGTACCTTCGATGTTAATTATGACAGGTAACTGTAACTTCGATACTAATTATGACAATGAACTGTAACTTCCATACTAATTATGACAGGTAACTGTAACTTCGTTCCTAATTATGACAAGTAACTGTAATTTCGATACAAATTTTGGCAGGTTACTGTAACCTCGATACTAATTATGACAGGTAGCAGTAACTTCGATACTAATTATGACAAGTAACTGTAACATCGATACTTATTATGAGAGGTAACTGTAACTTCGTTACTAATTATGACATGTAACTGTAATTTCGATACAAATTATGGCAGGTAACTTTATCTTCTTTACTAATTATGACAAGTAACTGTAATTTCGATACAAATAATGGCAGGTAACTGTAACATCGGTACTAATTATGGCAGGTAACTGTAACTTCGATACTAATTATGAGAGGTAACAGTAACTTCGATGCTAATTATGACAGGTAACTGCAACTTCGTTACTAATTATGACAAGTAACTGTAATTTCGGTACTAATTATTGCAGGTAACTGTAACTTCGTTACTAATTATGAGAAGTAACTGTAATTTCGATGCAAATTATGACAGGTAACTGTAACTTCCTTACTAATTATGACAAGTAACTGTAATTTCGTTACAAATTATGGCAGGTAACAGTACCTTCGATACTAATTATGACAGGTAACTGTAACTTCGATACTAATTATGACAAGGAACTGTAATTTCGATACAAATTATGGCAGGTAACTGTAACTTTGATACTAATTATGACAGGTAACAGTAACTTCGATACTAATTATGACAAGTAACTGTAACTTCGTTACTAATTATGACAAGTAAATCTAATTTTGATAAAAAATTACGGCAGGTAACTGTAACTACGATACTAATTAATACAGGTAACAGTAACTTCGATACTAATTATGACAGGTTACTGTAACATCGTTACTAATTATGTCAAGTAACTGTAACTTCGATACTAATTATGACAAGTAACTGTAACTTCGATACTTATTATGACAGGTAACTGTAACTTCATTACTAATTATGACAAGAAACTGTAACTTCGATACTAATTATGACAGGTAACTGTAACTTCGATACTAATTATGAAAAGTCCCTGTAATTTCGATACCAATTATGGCAGGTAACTGTAACTTCGATACTAATTATGACAAGTAACTGTAACTTCGATACTAATTATGACAGG
This sequence comes from Meconema thalassinum, assembly GCA_946902985.2. Lineage (NCBI taxonomy): Eukaryota > Metazoa > Arthropoda > Insecta > Orthoptera > Tettigoniidae > Meconema > Meconema thalassinum. Next base: position 1,690,144,369 of record OX336388.2, on the reverse strand, counting down.
TAACTGTAATTTCGATACAAGTTATGGAAGGTAACTGTAACTTCGATACTAATTATGACAGGTAACTGTAACTTCGTAACTAATTATGACAAGTAACTTTAATTTCGATACTAATTATGGCAGGTAACTGTAACTTCGTTACTAATTATGACAAGTCCCTGTAATTTCGATACAAATTATGGCAGGTAACTGTAACTTCGATACTAATTATGACAAGTAACTGTAACTTCGATACTAATTATGACAGGTAACTGTAATTTCGTTACTAATTATGACAAATAACTTTAATTTCGATACTAATTATGGCAAGTAACTGTAACTTCGTTACTAATTATGACAAATAACTTTAATTTCGATACTAATTATGGCAGGTAACTGTAACTTCGATACTAATTATGACAAGTAACTGTAACTTCGATACTAATTATGACAGGTAACTGTAATTTCGATACAAATTATGGCAGGGAACTGTAACTTCGATACTAATTATGACAGAGAACTGTAATTTCGTTACTAATTATGACAAGTAACTGTAATTTCGATACAAATTATGGCAGGTTACTGTAAATTCGATACTATTTATGACAGGTAACAGTAACATCGATACTAATTATGACAAGTAAATATAACTTCGATAAAAATTATGACAGGTAACTGTAACATCGATACTAATTATGACAAGAAACTCTAAATTCGTTACTAATTATGACAAGTAACTGTAATTTTGATAAAAAATTATGGTAGGTTACTGTAACTTCAATACTAATTATGACAGGTAACAGTAGCGTCGATACTAATTATGACAAGTAACAGTACCTTCGATGCTAATTATGACAGGTAACTGTAACTTCGATACTAATTATGACAAGGAACTGTAATTTCGATACAAATTATGGCAGGTAACTGTAACTTAGTTACTAATTATGACAAGTAACTGTAATATCGATACAAATTTTGGCAGGTAACTGTAACTTCGATACTAATTATGACAAGTCCCTGTAATTTCGATACAAATTATGGCAGGTAACTGTAACTTCCATACTAATTATGACAGGTAACAGTAGCGTCGATACTAATTATGACAAGTAACAGTACCTTCGATGCTAAATATGACAGGTAACTGTAACTTCGCTACTAATTATGACAAGGAACTGTAACTTCCATACTAATTATGGCAGGTAACTGTAACTTTGTTACAAATTATGACAAGTAACTGTATTATCTATACAAATTATGGCAGGTAACTGTAACATCGATACTAATTATGACAGGTAACAGTATCTTCGATACTAATTATGACAAGGAACTGAAATTTCGATACAAATTATGGCAGGAAACTGTAACTTTGATACTAATTATGACAGGTAACAGTAACTTCGAAACTAATTATGACAAGTAACTGTAACTTCGTTACTAATTATGACAAGTAAATCTAATTTTGATAAAAAATTATGGCAGGTAATTGTAACTTCGATAATAATTAATACAGATAACAGTAACTTCGATACTAATTATGACAGGCTACTGTAACATCGTTACTAATTATGTCAAGTAACTGTAACTTCGATACTAATTATGACAAGTAACTGTAACTTCGATACTTATTATGACAGGTAACTGTAACTTCATTACTAATTATGACAAGAAATTGTAACTTCGATACTAAATATGACAGGTAACTGTAACTTCGATACTAATTATGACAAGTAACTGCAACGTCGATACTAATTATGACAAGTAACTGTAACTTCGATACTAATTATGACAAGAAACTCTAACTTCGTTACTAATGATGACAAGTAACTGTAATTTTGATAAAAAATTATAGTGGGTTACTGTAACTTCAATACTAATTATGACAGGTAACAGTAGCGTCGATACTAATTATGACAAATAACAGTACCGTCGATGCTAATTATGACAGGTAACCGTAACTTCGATACTAATTATGACAAGGAACTGTAATTTCGATACAAATTAGGGCAGGTAACTGTAACATCGTTACTAATTATGACAAGTAACTGTAATTTCGATACAAATTTTGGCAGGTAACTGTAACTTCGATACTAATTATGACAAGTCCCTGTAATTTCGATACAAATTATGGCAGGTAACTGTAACTTCCATACTAATTATGACAGGTAACAGTAACTTCGATACTAATTATGACAGGAAACTGTATCTTCGTTACTACTTTTTACAAGTAACTGTAATTTCGATACAAATTATGACAGGTAACTGTAACTTCGTTACTAATTATGACAAGTAACTGTAATTTCGTTACAAATTTGGCAGGTAATTTTAATTTCGATACTAATTATGACAAGTAACTGTAACTTCGATACTAATTATGACAGGTAACTGTAATTTCGATACAAATTATGGCAGGTAACTGTAAATTCGATACTAATTATGACAGGTAACTGTAACTTCGTTACTAATTATGACAAGTAACTGTAATTTCGAAACAAATTATGGCAGGTAACTGTAACTTCGATACTAATTATGACAGGTAACAGTAACTTCGATACTTATTATGACAAGTAAATATAACTTCGATACAAATTATGACAGGTAACTGTAACTTCGATACTAATTATGACAAATAACTCTAACTTCGTTACTAATTATGACAAGTAACTGTAATTTTGATAAAAAATTATGGTAGGTAACTGTAACTTCAAAACTAATTATGACAGGAAACAGTAACTTCGATACTAATTATGACAAGTAACAATACCTTCGATGCTAATTATGACAGGTAACTGTAACTTCGATACTAATTATGACAAGGAACTGTAATTTCGATACAAATTATGGCAGGTAACTGTAACTTCGTTACTAATTATGACAAGTTCCTGTAATTTCGATACAAATTTTGGCAGGTAACTGTTACTTCGATACTAATTATGACAAGTCCCTGTAATTTCGATACAAATTATGGCAGGTAACTGTAACTTCCATACTAATTATGACAGGTAACAGTAACTTCGATGCTAATTATGACAGGTAACTGTAACTTCGATACTAATTTTGACAAGTAACTGTAATTTCGATACAAATTATGACAGGTAACGGTAACTTCGTTACAAATTATGACAAGTTACAATACCTTCGATGTTAATTATGACAGGTAACTGTATCTTCGATACTAATTATGACAAGGAACTGTAACTTCCATACTAATTATGACAGGTAACTGTAACTTCGTTCCTAATTATGACAAGTAACTGTAATTTCGACACAAATTTTGACAGGTAACTGTAACCTCGATACTAATTATGAGAGATAACAGTAACTTCGATACTAATTAAGACATGTAACTGTAATTTCGATACAAATCATGGCAGGTAACTTTATCTTCGTTACTAATTATGACAAGTAACTGTAATTTCGATACAAATAATGGCAGGTAACTGTAACTTCGATACTAATTATGGCAGGTAACTGTAACTTCGATACTAATTATGAGAGGTAACAGTAACTTCGATGCTAATTATGACAGGTAACTGCAACTTCGTTACTAATTATGACAAGTAACTGTAATTTCGATACTAATTATTGCAGGTAACTGTAACTTCGTTACTAATTATGAGAAGTAACTGTAATTTCGATGCAAATTATGACAGGTAACTGTAACTTCGTTACTAATTATGGCAAGTAACTGTAATTTCGTTACAAATTATGGCAGGTAACAGTACCTTCGATACTAATTATGACAGGTAACTGTAACTTCGATACCAATTATGACAAGGAACTGTAATTTCGATACAAATTATGGCAGGTAACTGTAACTTTGATACTAATTATGACAGGTAACAGTAACTTCGATACTAATTATGACAAGTAACTGTAACTTCGTTACTAATTATGACAAGTAAATCTAATTTTGATAAAAAGTTATGGCAGGTAACTGTAACTTCGATACTAATTAATACAGATAACAGTAACTTCGATACTAATTATGACAGGTTACTGTAACATCGTTACTAATTATGTCAAGTAACTGTAACATCGATACTAATTATGACAAGTAACTGTAACTTCGATACATATTATGACAAGTAACTGTAACTTCATTACTAATTATGACAAGAAACTGTAACTTCGATACTAATTATGACAGGTAACTGTAACTTCGATACTACTTATGACAAGTAACTGTAACTTCGATACTAATTATGACAAGTAACTGTAACTTCGATACTAATTGTGAAAGGTAACAGTAACTTCGATATTAATTATGACAAGTAACAGTAACTTCGATACTAATTATGACAAGTAATTGTAATTTCGATACAAATTTTGGCAGGTAACTGTAACTTCGATACTAATTATGACAGGTAACAGTAACTTTGATACTAATTATGACAAGTAACTGTAACTTCGATACTAATTATGGCAGGTAACTGTAACTTCGTTACTAATTATGACAAGTAACTGTAATTTCGTACAAATTATGGAAGGTAACTGTAACTTCGATACTAATTATGACAGGTAACAGTAACTTCGATACTAATTATGGCAGGTAACTGTAACTTCGGTACTAATTATGACAGGTATCAGTAACTTCGGTACTAATTATGACAAGTAACTGTAACTTCGATACTAATTAGGACAAGTAACTGTAACTTCGATACTAATTAGGACAAGTAACAGTAACTTCGATACTAATTATGACAAGTAACTGTAACTTCGATACTAATTATGACAGGTAACTGTAACTTCGTTACTAATTATGACAAGTACCTGTAATTTCGATACAAATTTTGGCAGGTGACTGTTACTTCGATACTAATTATGACATGTCCCTGTAATTTCGATACAAATTATGGCAGGTAACTGTAACTTCCATACTAATTATGACAGGTAACAGTAACTTCGATACTAATTATGACAGGAAACTGTAACTTCGTTACTAATTTTGACAAGTAACTGTAATTTCGATACAAATTATGACAGGTAACGGTAACTTCGTTACAAATTATGACAAGTTACAGTACCTTCGATGTTAATTATGACAGGTAACTGTAACTTCGATACTAATTATGACAAGGAACTCTAACTTCCATACTATTTATGACAGGTAACTGTAACTTCGATCCTAATTATGACAAGTAACTGTAATTTCCATACAAATTTTGGCAGGTAACTGTAACCTCGATACTAATTATGACAGGTAACAGTAACTTCGATACTAATTATGTCAAGTTACTGTAACTTCGATACTAATTATGACAGGTAACTGTAACTTCGTTACTAATTAAGATATGTAACTGTAATTTCGATACAAATTATGGCAGGTAACTTTATCTTCGTTACTAATTATGACAAGTAACTGTAATTTCGATACAAATAATGGCAGGTAACTGTAACTTCGATACTAATTATGACAGGTAACTGTAACTTCGATACTAATTATGAGAGGTAACAGTAACTTCGATGCTAATTATGACAGGTAACTGCAACTTCGTTACTAATTATGACAAGTAACTGTAATTTCGATACTAATTATTGCAGGTAACTGTAACTTCGTTACTAATTATGAGAAGTAACTGTAATTTCGATGCAAATTATGACAGGTAACTGTAACTTCGTTACTAATTATGACAGTAACTGTAATTTCGTTACAAATTATGGCAGGTAACAGTACCTTCGATACTAATTATGACAGGTAACTGTAACTTCGATACTAATTATGACAAGGAACTGTAATTTCGATACAAATTATGGCAGGTAACTGTAACTTTGATACTAATTATGACAGGTAACAGTAACTTCGATACTAATTATGACAAGTAACTGTAACTTCGTTACTAATTATGACAAGTAAATCTAATTTTGATAAAAAGTTATGGCAGGTAACTGTAACTTCGATACTAATTAATACAGATAACAGTAACTTCGATACTAATTATGACAGGTTACTGTAACATCGTTACTAATTATGTCAAGTAACTGTAACTTCGATACTAATTATGACAAGTAATTGTAACTTCGATACATATTATGACAAGTAACTGTAACTTCATTACTAATTATGACAAGAAACTGTAACTTCGATATTAATTATGACAGGTAACTGTAACTTCGATACTACTTATGACAAGTAACTGTAACTTCGATACTAATTATGAGAAGTAACTGTAACTTCGATACTAATTGTGAAAGGTAACAGTAACTTCGATATTAATTATGACAAGTAACAGTAACTTCGATACTAATTATGACATGTAATTGTAATTTCGATACAAATTTTGGCAGGTAACTGTAACTTCGATACTAATTATGACAGGTAACAGTAACTTTGATACTAATTATGACAAGTAACTGTAACTTCGATACTAATTATGGCAGGTAACTGTAACTTCGTTACTAATTATGACAAGTAACTGTAATTTCGTACAAATTATGGCAGGTAACTGTATCTTCGATACTAATTATGACAGGTAACAGTAACTTCAATACTAATTATGGCAGGTAACTGTAACTTCGATACTAATTATGACAGGTATCAGTAACTTCGGTACTAATTATGACAAGTAACTGTAACTTCGATACTAATTATGACAAGTAACTGTAACTTCGATACTAATTAGGACAAGTAACAGTAACTTCGATACTAATTATGACAAGTAACTGTAACTTCGATACTAATTATGACAGGTAACTGTAACTTCGTTACTAATTATGACAAGTAACTGTAATTTCGATACAAATTTTGGCAGGTAACGGTAACTTCGATACTAATTATGACAGGTAACAGTAACTTCGATACTAATTATGACAAGTAACTGTAACTTCGATACTAATTATGACAGGTAACTGTAACTTCGTTACTAATTATGACAAGTAACTGTAATTTCGTTACATATTTGGCAGGTAATTGTAATTTCGATACTAATTATGACAGGTAACAGTAACTTCGATACTAATTAGGACAAGTAACAGTAACTTCGATACTAATCATGACAATTAACAGTTCCTTCGATACTAATTATGACAGGTAACTGTAACTTCGTTGCTAATTATGACATGTAACTGTAATTTCGATACAAATTTTGGAAGGTAACTGTAACTTCGATACTAATTATGACAGGTGACAGTAACTCCGATACTAATTATGACAAGTAACTGTAACTTCGGTACTAATTATGACAAGTAACTTTAATTCCGATACTAATTATGGCAGGTAACTGTAACTTCGTTACTAATTATGACAAGTCCCTGTAATTCCGATACAAATTATGGCAGGTAACTGTAACTTCGATACTAATTATGACACGTAACTGTAACTTCGATACTAATTGTGACAGGTAACTGTAATTTCGATACAAATTATGGCAGGTAACTGTAACTTCGATACTAATTATGACAGGTAACTGTAACTTCGTTACTAATTATGACAAGTAACTGTAATTTCTACACAAATTATGGCAGGTAACTGTAACTTCGATACTAATTATGACAGGTAACAGTATCTTCGATACTAATTATGACAAGTAACTTTAATTCCGATACTAATTATGGCAGGTAACTGTAACTTCGTTACTAATTATGACAAGTCCCTGTAATTTCGATACAAATTACGGCAGGTAACTGTAATTTCGATACCTATTATGACAGGTAACAGTAACTTCGATACTAATTATAACAAGTAACTTTAATTCCGATACTAATTATGGCAGGTAACTGTAACTTCGTTACTAATAATGACAAGTCCCTGTAATTTCGATACTAATTACGGCAGGTAACTGTAATTTCGATACTAATTATGACAGGTAACAGTAACTTCGATACTAAATATGACAAGAAACTGTAACTTCGTTACTAATTATGACAAGTAACTGTAATTTCGATCCAAATTATGAAAGGTTACTGTAACTTCGTTACCAATTATGACAAGTAACTGTAATTTCGATACAAATTATGGCAGGTAACAGTACCTTCGGTACTAATTATGACAGGTAACTGTAACTTCGATACTAATTATGGCAAGGAACTGTAATTTCGATACAAATTATGGCAGGTAACTGTAACTTCGATACTAATTATGACAGGTGACAGTAACTTCGATGCTAATTATGACAAGTAACAATTAATTCCATACAAATTATGACAGGTAACAGTAACATCGATACTAATTATGACAAGAAACTCTACCTTCGTTACTAATTATGAAAAGTAACTGTAATTTTGATAAAGAATTATGGTAGGTAACTGTAACTTCAATGCTAATTATGACAGGAAAGAGTAACTTCGATACTAATTATGACAGGTAATTGTAACTTCGTTACTAATTATGACAAATAACTTTAATTTCGATACTAATTATGGCAGGTAACTGTAACTTCGTTACTAATTATGACAAGTCCCTGTAATTTCGATACAAATTATGGCAGGTAACTGAAACTTCGATACTTATTATGACAGGTAACTGTAACTTCATTACTAATTATGACAAGAAACTGTAACTTCGATACTAATTATGACAGGTAACTGTAACTTCGATACTAATTATGACAAGTAACTGTAACTTCAATACTAATTATGACAAGTAACTGTAACTTCGATACTAATTGTGACAGGTAACAGTTACTTCGATATAATTATGACAAGTAACAGTAACTTCGATACTAATTATGACAAGTAACTGTAATTTCGATACAAATTTTGGCAGGTAACTGTAACTTCGATACTAATTATGACAGGTAACAGTAACTTTGATACTAATTATGACAAGTAACTGTAACTTCGATACTAATTATGGCAGGTAACTGTAACTTTGTTACTAATTATGACAAGTTAGTGTAATTTCGATACAAACTATGGCAGGTAACTGTAACTTCGATACTAATTATGACAGGTAACAGTAACTTCGATACTCATTATGGCAGGTACTGTAACTTCGATAATAATTATGACAGGTAACAGTAACTTCGACACTAATTATGACAAGTAACTGTAACTTCGATACTAATTATGAGAGGTAACTGTAACTTCGTTACTAATTATGACAAGTAAAACTAATTTCGTAAAAAATTTGGCAGGTAATTGTAATTTCGATACTAATTATGACAGGTTACACTAACTTTGATACTAATTAGGACAAGTAACAGTAACGTCGATACTAATTATGACATGTAACTGTAACTTCGATACTAATTATGACAGGTTACTCTAACTTCATTACTAATTATGACAAGTAACTGTAATTTCGATACAAATTTTGGCAGGTAACTGTAACATCGATACTAATTATGACAGGTAACAGTAACTTCGAAACTAATTATGACAAGTAACTGTAACTTCGATACTAATTATGACAGGTAACTGTAACTTCGTTACTAATTATGACAAGTAACTGTAATTTCGATACAAATTATGGCAGGTAACTGTAACTTCGATACTAATTATGACAGGTAACAGTATCTTCGATACTAATTATGACAAGTAACTATAACTTCAATACAAATTATGACAGGTAACTGTAACTTCGATACTAATTATGACAAGAAACTCTAACTTCGTTACTAATTATGACAAGTAACTGTAATTTTGATAAAAAATTATGGTAGGTAACTGTAACTTCAATACTAATTATGACAGGTAACAGTAACTTCAATACTAATTATGACAGGTAACTGTAACTTCGTTACTAATTATGACAAGTAACTTTAATTTCGATACTAATTATGGCAGGTAACTGTAACTTCGTTACTAATTATGACAAGTCCCTGTAATTTCGATACAAATTATGGCAGGTAACTGTAATTTCGATACTAATTATGACAGGTAACAGTAACGTCGAAACTAATTACGACAGGAAACTGTAACTTCGTTACTAATTATGACAAGTAACTGTAATTTCGATACAAATTATGACAGGTAACTGTAACTTCGTTATTAATTAAGACAAGTAACTGTAATTTCGATACAAATTATTGCAGGTAACAGTACCTTCGGTACTAATTATGACAGGTAAATGTAACTTCGATACTAATTATGGCAAGGAACTGTAATTTCGATACAAATTATGGCAGGTAACTGTAACTTCGATGCTAATTATGACAGGTGACAGTAACTTCGATACTAATTATGACAAGTAACTATTACTTTGATACAAATTATGACAGGTAACAGTAACTTCGATACTAATTATGACAAGAAACTTTACCTTCGTTACTAATTATGACAAGTAACTGTAATTTTGATAAAAATTATTGTAGATAACTGTAACTTCAATACTAATTATGATAGGTAACAGTAACTTCGATACTAATTATGACAGGTAACTCTAATTCCGTTACTAATTATGACAAATAACTTTAATTTCGATACTAATTATGGCAGGTAACTGTAACTTCGTTACTAATTTTGACAAGTCCCTGTAATTTCGATACAAATTATGGCAGGTAACTGTAACTTCGATACTAATTATGACAAGTAACTGTAACTTCGATACTAATTATGACAGGTAACTGTAATTTTGATACAAATTATGGCAGGTAACTGTAACTTCGAAACCAGTTATGACAGGTAACTGTAACTTCCTTACTAATTATGACAAGTAACTGTAATTTCGATACAAATTATGGCAGGTAACTGTAACTTCGATACTTATTATGACAGGTAACAGTAACTTAGATACTAATTATGACAAGTAAATATAACTTCGATACAAATTATGACTGGTTACTGTAACTTCGATACTAATTATGACAAGAAACTCTAACTTCGTGACTAATTATGACAAGTAACTGTAATTTTGGTACAAATTTTGACAAGTAACTGTAACCTCGATACTAATTATGACAAGGAACTGTAATTTCGATACAAATTATGGTAGGTAACTGTAACTTCAATACAAATTATGACAGGTAACAGTAACGTCGATACTAGTTATGACAAGTAACAGTACCTTCGTTGCTAATTATGACAGGTAACTGTAACTTCGATACTAATTATGACAAGGAACTGTAATTTCGATACAAATTATGGCAGGTAACTGTAACTTCGTTACTAATTATGACAAGTAACTGTAATTTCGATACAAATTTTGGCAGGTAACTGTAACTTCGATACTAATTATGACAAGTCCCTGTAATTTCGATACAAATTATGGCAGGTAACTGTAACTTCCATACTAATTATGACAGGTAACAGTAACTTCGATACTAATTATGACAGGAAACTGTAACTTCGTTACTAATTTTGACAAGTAACTGTAATTTCGATACAAATTATGACAGGTAACTGTAACTTCGTTACTAATTATGACAAGTAACAGTAACTTCGATGCTAATTATGACAGGTAACTGTAACTTCGATACTAATTATGACAAGGAACAGTAATTTCGATACAAATTATGGCAGGTAACTGTAACTTCGTTACTAATTATGACAAGTAACTGTAATTTCGATACAAATTTTGGCAGGTAACTGTAACTTCGAAACTAATTATGACAGGTAACAGTAACTTCGATACTAATTATGACAAGTAACTGTAACTTCGATACTAATTATGACACGTAACTGTAACTTCGTTACTAATTATGACAAGTAACTGTAATTTCGATACAAATTATGGCAGGTAACTGTAACTTCGATACTAATTATGACAGGTAAGAGTTACTTCGATACTAATTATGACAAGTAACTATAACATCGATACAAATTATGACAGGTAACATGAAGTATAACATAAATTTCTCGCCATACGGAACCTGGAATGAGTGCAATTATGACAGGTAACTGTAACTTCGATACTAATTATGGCAAGGAACTGTAATTTCGATACAAATTATGGCAGGTAACTGTAACTTCGATACTAATTATGACAGGTGACAGTAACTTCGATGCTAATTATGACAAGTAACAATTTATTCAATACAAATTATGACAGGTAACAGTAACTTCGATACTAATGATGACAAGAAATTCTACCTTCGTTACTGATTATGACAAGTAACTGTAATTTTGATAAAAAATTATGGTAGGTAACTGTAACTTCGATACTAATTATGACAGGTAAGAGTTACTTCGATACTAATTATGACAAGTAACTATAACATCGATACAAATTATGACAGGTAACATGAAGTATAACATAAATTTCTCGCCATACGGAACCTGGAATGAGTGCAATTATGACAGGTAACTGTAACTTCGATACTAATTATGGCAAGGAACTGTAATTTCGATACAAATTATGGCAGGTAATTGTAACTTCGTTACTAATTATGACAAGTCCCTGTAATTTCGATACAAATCACGGCAGGTAACTGTAATTTCGATACTAATTATGACAGGTAACAGTAACTTCGATACTAATTATGACAAGTAACTTTAATTCCGATACTAATTATGGCAGGAAACTGTAACTTCGTTACTAATAATGACAAGTCCCTGTAATTTCGATACTAATTACGGCAGGTAACTGTAATTTCGATACTAATTATGACAGGTAACAGTAACTTCGATACTAAATATGACAGGAAACTGTAACTTCGTTACTAATTATGACAAGTAACTGTAATTTCGATCCAAATTATGACAGGTAACTGTAACTTCGTTACCAATTATGACAAGTAACTGTAATTTCGATACAAATTATGGCAGGTAACAGTACCTTCGGTACTAATTATGACAGGTAACTGTAACTTCGATACTAATTATGGCAAGGAACTGTAATTTCGATACAAATTATGGCAGGTAACTGTAACTTCGATACTAATTATGACAAATAACTTTAATTTCGATACTTATTATGGCAGGTAACTGTAACTTCGTTACTAATTATGACAAGTCCCTGTAATTTCGATACAAATTATGGCAGGTAACTGAAACTTCGATACTTATTATGACAGGTAACTGTAACTTCGATACTTATTATGACAAGGAACTGTAATTTCGATACAAATTATGGCAGGTAACTGTAACTTCGTTACTAATTATGACAAATAACTTTAATTTCGATACTAATTATGGCAGGTAACTGTAACTTCGATACTAATTATGACAAGTAACTGTAACTTCGATACTAATTATGACAGGTAACTGTAATTTCGATACAATTTATGGCAGGGAACTGTAACTTCGATACTAATTATGACAGGTAACTGTAACTTCGTTACTAATTATGACAAGTAACTGTAATTTCGATACAAATTATGGCAGGTAACTGTAACTTCGATACTAATTATGACAGGTAACAGTATCTTCGATACTAATTATGGCAGGTACTGTAACTTCGATAATAATTATGACAGGTAACAGTAACTTCGACACTAATTATGACAAGTAACTGTAACTTCGATACTAATTATGACAGGTAACTGTAACTTCGTTACTAATTATGACAAGTAACACTAATTTCGTTAAAAATATGGCAGGTAATTGTAATTTCGATACTAATTATGACAGGTTACACTAACTTCGATACTAATTAGGACAAGTAACAGTAACGTCGATACTAATTATGACATGTAACTGTAACTTCGATACTAAGTATGACAGGTTACTCTAACTTCGTTACTAATTATGACAAGTAACTGTAATTTCGATACAAATTTTGGCAGGTAACTGTAACTTCGATACTAATTATGACAGGTAACAGTAACTTCGAAACTAATTATGACAAGTAACTGTAACTTCGATACTAATTATGACAGGTAACTGTAACTTCGTTACTAATTATGACAAGTAACTGTAATTTCGATACAAATTATGGCAGGTAACTGTAACTTCGATACTAATTATGACAGGTAACAGTATCTTCGATACTAATTATGACAAGTAACTATAACTTCAATACAAATTATGACAGGTAACTGTAACTTCGATACTAATTATGACAAGAAACTCTAACTTCGTTACTAATTATGACAAGTAACTGTAATTTTGAAAAAAAATTATGGTAGGTAACTGTAACTTCAATACTAATTATGACAGGTAACAGTAACTTCAATACTAATTATGACAGGTAACTGTAATTTCGTTACTAATTATGACAAGTAACTTTAATTTCGATACTAATTATGGCAGGTAACTGTAACTTCGTTACTAATTATGACAAGTCCCTGTAATTTCGATACAAATTATGGCAGGTAACTGTAATTTCGATACTAATTATGACAGGTAACAGTAACGTCGAAACTAATTATGACAGGAAACTGTAACTTCGTTATTAATTAAGACAAGTAACTGTAATTTCGATACAAATTATTGCAGGTAACAGTACCTTCGGTACTAATTATGACAGGTAACTGTAACTTCGATACTAATTATGGCAAGGAACTGTAATTTCGATACAAATTATGGCAGGTAACTGTAACTTCGAGGCTAATTATGACAGGTGACAGTAACTTCGATACTAATTATGACAAGTAACTATTACTTCGATACAAATTATGACAGGTAACAGTAACTTCGATACTAATTATGACAAGAAACTTTACCTTCGTTACTAATTATGACAAGTAACTGTAATTTTGATAAAAATTATTGTCGGTAACTGTAACTTCAATACTAATTATGATAGGTAACAGTAACTTCGATACTAATTATGACAGGTAACTCTAATTCCGTTACTAATTATGACAAATAACTTTAATTTCGATACTAATTATGGCAGGTAACTGTAACTTCGTTACTAATTATGACAAGTCCCTGTAATTTCGATACAAATTATGGCAGGTAACTGTAACTTCGATACTAATTATGACAAGTAACTGTAACTTCGATACTAATTATGACAGGTAACTGTAATTTTGATACAAATTATGGCAGGTAACTGTAACTTCGAAACCAGTTATGACAGGTAACTGTAACTTCCTTACTAATTATGACAAGTAACTGTAATTTCGATACAAATTATGGCAGGTAACTGTAACTTCGATACTTATTATGACAGGTAACAGTAACTTAGATACTAATTATGACAAGTAAATATAACTTCGATACAAATTATGACTGGTTACTGTAACTTCGATACTAATTATGACAAGAAACTCTAACTTCGTGACTAATTATGACAAGTAACTGTAATTTTGATACAAATTTTGACAAGTGACTGTAACCTCGATACTAATTATGACAAGGAACTGTAATTTCGATACAAATTATGGTAGGTAACTGTAACTTCAATACAAATTATGACAGGTAACAGTAACGTCGATACTAGTTATGACAAGTAACAGTACCTTCGTTGCTAATTATGACAGTTAACTGTAACTTCGATACTAATTATGACAAGGAACTGTAATTTCGATACAAATTATGGCAGGTAACTGTAACTTCGTTACTAATTATGACAAGTAACTGTAATTTCGATACGAATTTTGGCAGGTAACTGTAACTTCGATACTAATTATGACAAGTCCCTGTAATTTCGATACAAATTATGGCAGGTAACTGTAACTTCCATACTAATTATGACAGGTAACAGTAACTTCGATACTAATTATGACAGGAAACTGTAACTTCGTTACTAATTTTGACAAGTAACTGTAATTTCGATACAAATTATGACAGGTAACTGTAACTTCGTTACTAATTATGACAAGTAACAGTACCTTCGATGCTAATTATGACAGGTAACTGTAACTTCGATACTAATTATGACAAGGAACAGTAATTTCGATACAAATTATGGCATGTAACTGTAACTTCGTTACTAATTATGACAAGTAACTGTAATTTCGATACAAATTTTGGCAGGTAACTGTAACTTCGAAACTAATTATGACAGGTAACAGTAACTTCGATACTAATTATGACAAGTAACTGTAACTTCGATACTAATTATGACACGTAACTGTAATTTTGATTAAAAAATTTGGTAGGTAACTGTAACTTCAATACTAATTATGACAGGTAACAGTAACTTGGGTACTAATTATGAGAGGTAACTGTAACTTCGATACTAATTATGGCAAGGAACTGTAATTTCGATACAAATTACGGCAGGTAACTGTAATTTCGATACTAATTATGACAGGTAACAGTAACTTCGATACTAATTATGACAAGTAACTTTAATTCCGATACTAATTATGGCAGGTAACTGTAACTTCGTTACTAATAATGACAAGTCCATGTAATTTCGATACTAATTACGGCAGGTAACTGTAATTTCGATACTAATTATGACAGGTAACAGTAACTTCGATACTAAATATGACAGGAAACTGTAACTTCGTTACTAATTATGACAAGTAACTGTAATTTCGATCCAAATTATGACAGGTAACTGTAACTTCGTTACCAATTATGACAAGTAACTGTAATTTCGATACAAATTATGGCAGGTAACAGTACCTTCGGTACTAATTATGACAGGTAACTGTAACTTCGATACTAATTATGGCAAGGAACTGTAATTTCGATACAAATTATGGCAGGTAACTGTAACTTCGATACTAATTATGACAAATAACTTTAATTTCGATACTAATTATGGCAGGTAACTGTAACTTCGTTACTAATTATGACAAGTCCCTGTATTTTCGATACAAATTATGGCAGGTAACTGAAACTTCGATACTTATTATGACAGGTAACTGTAACTTCGATATTAATTATGACAAGGAACTGTAATTTCGATACAAATTATGGCAGGTAACTGTAACTTCGTTACTAATTATGACGAATAACTTTAATTTCGATACTAATTATGGCAGGTAACTGTAACTTCGATACTAATTATGACAAGTAACTGTAACTTCGATACTAATTATGACAGGTAACTGTAATTTCGATACAAATTATGGCAGGGAACTGTAACTTCGATACTAATTATGACAGGTAACTGTAACTTCGTTACTAATTATGACAAGTAACTGTAATTTCGATACAAATTATGGCAGGTTACTGTAACTTCGATACTATTTATGACAGGTAACAGTAACTTCGATACTAATTATGACAAGTAAATATAACTTCGATAAAAATTATGACATGTAACTGTAACTTCGATACTAATTATGACAAGAAACTCTAAATTCGTTACTAATTATGACAAGTAACTGCAATTTTGATAAAAAATTATGGTAGGTTACTGTAACTTCAATACTAATTATGACAGGTAACAGTAGCGTCGATACTAATTATGACAAGTAACAGTACCTTCGATGCTAATTATGACAGGTAACTGTAACTTCGATACTAATTATGACAAGGAACTGTAATTTCGATACAAATTATGGCAGGTAACTGTAACTTAGTTACTAATTATGACAAGTAACTGTAATATCGATACAAATTTTGGCAGGTAACAGTAACTTCGATACTAATTATGACAAGTCCCTGTAATTTCGATACAAATTATGGCAGGTAACTGTAAATTCCATACTAATTATGACAGGTAACAGTAACTTCGATACTAATTATGACAGGAAACTGTAACTTCGTTACTAATTTTGACAAGTAACTGTATTTTCTATACAAATTATGGCAGGTAACTGTAACTTCCATACTAATTATGACAGGTAACAGTAGCGTCGATACTAATTATGACAAGTAACAGTACCTTCGATGCTAAATATGACAGGTAACTGTAACTTCGATACTAATTATGACAAGGAACTGTAACTTCCATACTAATTATGACAGGTAAATGTAACTTCGTTACTAATTATGACAAGTAACTGTTTCGATACAAATTTTGGCAGGTAACTGTAACCTCGATACTAATTATGACAGGTAACAGTAACGTCGATACTAATTATGACGAGTAACTGTAACTTCGATACTAATTATTACAGGTAACTGTAACATCGTTACTAATTATGACAAGTAACTGTAATTTTGATACAAATTATGGCAGGTAACTGTAACTTCGTTACAAATTATGACAAGTAACTGTATTATCTATACAAATTATGGCAGGTAACTGTAACTTCGATACTAATTATGACAGGTAACAGTATCTTCGATACTAATTATGACAAGGAACTGAAATTTCGATACAAATTATGGCAGGTAACGGTAACTTTGATACTAATTATGACAGGTAACAGTAACTTCGATACTAATTATGACAAGAAACTGTAACTTCGTTACTAATTATGACAAGTAAATCTCATTTTGATAAAAAATTATGGCAGGTAACTGTAACTTCGATACTAATTAATACAGATAACAGTAACTTCGATACTAATTATGACAGGTTACTGTAACATCGTTACTAATTATGTCAAGTAACTGTAACTTCGATACTAATTATGACAAGTAACTGTAACTTCGATACTTATTATGACAGGTAACTGTAACTTCGATACTAATTATGACAAGTAATTGTAATTTCGATACAAATTTTGGCAGGTAACGGTAACTTCAATACTAATTATGACAGGTAACAGTAACTTCGATACTAATTATGACAGTAACTGTAACTTCGATATTAATTATGACAGGTAACTGTAACTTCGTTACTAATTATGAAAAGTAACTTTAATTTCGATACTAATTATGGCAGGTAACTGTAACTTCGTTACTAATTATGACAAGTCCCTGTAATTTCGATACAAATTATGCCAGGTAACTGTAACTTCGATACTAATTATGACAAGTAACTGTAACTTCGATACTAATTATGACAGGTAACTGTAATTTCGATACAAATTATAGCTGGAAACTGTAACTTCGATACTAATTATGACAGGTAACAGTAACTTCGTTACTAATTATAACAAGTAACTGTAATTTCGATACAAATTATGGCAGGTAACTTTAACTTCGATACTAATTATGACAGGCAACAGTAACTTCGATACTAATTATGACAAGTAAATATAACTTCGATACAAATTATGACATGTAACTGTAACTTCGATACTAATTATGACAAGAAACTCTAACTTCGTTACTAATTATGAAAAGTAACTGTTATTTTGATAAAAAATTATGGTAGGTAACTGTAACTTCAATACTAATTATGACAGGTAACAGTAACGTCTATACTAATTAAGACAAGTAACAGTACCTTCGATGCTAATTATGACAGGTAAATGTAACTTCGTTACTAATTATGACAGGTAACAGTAACTTCGAAACTAATTATGACAAGTAACTGTAACTTCGATACTAATTATGACAGGTAACTGTAACTTCGTTACTAATTATGACAAGTAACTGTAATTTCGTTACAAATTTGGCAGGTAATTGGAATTTCGATACTTATTATGACAGGTAACAGTAACTTCGATACTAATTAGGACAAGTAACAGTAACTTCGATACTAATTATGACAAGTAACTGTTCCTTCGATACTAATTATGACAGGTAACTGTAACTTCGTTGCTAATTATGACAAGTAACTGTTATTTCGATTCAAATTTTGGAATGGAACTGTAACTTCGATACTAATTATGACAGGTGACAGTAACTTCGATACTAATTATGACAGGAAACTGTAACTTCGTTACTAATTTTGACAAGTAACTGTAATTTCGATACAAATTATGACAGGTAACTGTAACTTCGTTACTAATTATGACAAGTCCCTGTAATTTCGATACAAATTATGGCAGGTAACTGAAACTTCGATACTTATTATGACAGGTAACTGTAACTTCGATACTTATTATGACAAGGAACTGTAATTTCGATACAAATTATGGCAGGTAACTGTAACTTCGTTACTAATTATGACAAATAACTTTAATTTCGATACTAATTATGGCAGGTAACTGTAACTTCGATACTAATTATGACAAGTAACTGTAACTTCGATACTAATTATGACAGGTAACTGTAATTTCGATACAATTTATGGCAGGGAACTGTAACTTCGATACTAATTATGACAGGTAACTGTAACTTCGTTACTAATTATGACAAGTAACTGTAATTTCGATACAAATTATGGCAGGTAACTGTAACTTCGATACTAATTATGACAGGTAACAGTATCTTCGATACTAATTATGGCAGGTACTGTAACTTCGATAATAATTATGACAGGTAACAGTAACTTCGACACTAATTATGACAAGTAACTGTAACTTCGATACTAATTATGACAGGTAACTGTAACTTCGTTACTAATTATGACAAGTAACACTAATTTCGTTAAAAATATGGCAGGTAATTGTAATTTCGATACTAATTATGACAGGTTACACTAACTTCGATACTAATTAGGACAAGTAACAGTAACGTCGATACTAATTATGACATGTAACTGTAACTTCGATACTAAGTATGACAGGTTACTCTAACTTCGTTACTAATTATGACAAGTAACTGTAATTTCGATACAAATTTTGGCAGGTAACTGTAACTTCGATACTAATTATGACAGGTAACAGTAACTTCGAAACTAATTATGACAAGTAACTGTAACTTCGATACTAATTATGACAGGTAACTGTAACTTCGTTACTAATTATGACAAGTAACTGTAATTTCGATACAAATTATGGCAGGTAACTGTAACTTCGATACTAATTATGACAGGTAACAGTATCTTCGATACTAATTATGACAAGTAACTATAACTTCAATACAAATTATGACAGGTAACTGTAACTTCGATACTAATTATGACAAGAAACTCTAACATCGTTACTAATTATGACAAGTAACTGTAATTTTGAAAAAAAATTATGGTAGGTAACTGTAACTTCAATACTAATTATGACAGGTAACAGTAACTTCAATACTAATTATGACAGGTAACTGTAATTTCGTTACTAATTATGACAAGTAACTTTAATTTCGATACTAATTATGGCAGGTAACTGTAACTTCGTTACTAATTATGACAAGTCCCTGTAATTTCGATACAAATTATGGCAGGTAACTGTAATTTCGATACTAATTATGACAGGTAACAGTAACGTCGAAACTAATTATGACAGGAAACTGTAACTTCGTTATTAATTAAGACAAGTAACTGTAATTTCGATACAAATTATTGCAGGTAACAGTACCTTCGGTACTAATTATGACAGGTAACTGTAACTTCGATACTAATTATGGCAAGGAACTGTAATTTCGATACAAATTATGGCAGGTAACTGTAACTTCGAGGCTAATTATGACAGGTGACAGTAACTTCGATACTAATTATGACAAGTAACTATTACTTCGATACAAATTATGACAGGTAACAGTAACTTCGATACTAATTATGACAAGAAACTTTACCTTCGTTACTAATTATGACAAGTAACTGTAATTTTGATAAAAATTATTGTCGGTAACTGTAACTTCAATACTAATTATGATAGGTAACAGTAACTTCGATACTAATTATGACAGGTAACTCTAATTCCGTTACTAATTATGACAAATAACTTTAATTTCGATACTAATTATGGCAGGTAACTGTAACTTCGTTACTAATTATGACAAGTCCCTGTAATTTCGATACAAATTATGGCAGGTAACTGTAACTTCGATACTAATTATGACAAGTAACTGTAACTTCGATACTAATTATGACAGGTAACTGTAATTTTGATACAAATTATGGCAGGTAACTGTAACTTCGAAACCAGTTATGACAGGTAACTGTAACTTCCTTACTAATTATGACAAGTAACTGTAATTTCGATACAAATTATGGCAGGTAACTGTAACTTCGATACTTATTATGACAGGTAACAGTAACTTAGATACTAATTATGACAAGTAAATATAACTTCGATACAAATTATGACTGGTTACTGTAACTTCGATACTAATTATGACAAGAAACTCTAACTTCGTGACTAATTATGACAAGTAACTGTAATTTTGATACAAATTTTGACAAGTGACTGTAACCTCGATACTAATTATGACAAGGAACTGTAATTTCGATACAAATTATGGTAGATAACTGTAACTTCAATACAAATTATGACAGGTAACAGTAACGTCGATACTAGTTATGACAAGTAACAGTACCTTCGTTGCTAATTATGACAGTTAACTGTAACTTCGATACTAATTATGACAAGGAACTGTAATTTCGATACAAATTATGGCAGGTAACTGTAACTTCGTTACTAATTATGACAAGTAACTGTAATTTCGATACGAATTTTGGCAGGTAACTGTAACTTCGATACTAATTATGACAAGTCCCTGTAATTTCGATACAAATTATGGCAGGTAACTGTAACTTCCATACTAATTATGACAGGTAACAGTAACTTCGATACTAATTATGACAGGAAACTGTAACTTCGTTACTAATTTTGACAAGTAACTGTAATTTCGATACAAATTATGACAGGTAACTGTAACTTCGTTACTAATTATGACAAGTAACAGTACCTTCGATGCTAATTATGACAGGTAACTGTAACTTCGATACTAATTATGACAAGGAACAGTAATTTCGATACAAATTATGGCATGTAACTGTAACTTCGTTACTAATTATGACAAGTAACTGTAATTTCGATACAAATTTTGGCAGGTAACTGTAACTTCGAAACTAATTATGACAGGTAACAGTAACTTCGATACTAATTATGACAAGTAACTGTAACTTCGATACTAATTATGACACGTAACTGTAATTTTGATTAAAAAATTTGGTAGGTAACTGTAACTTCAATACTAATTATGACAGGTAACAGTAACTTGGGTACTAATTATGAGAGGTAACTGTAACTTCGATACTAATTATGGCAAGGAACTGTAATTTCGATACAAATTACGGCAGGTAACTGTAATTTCGATACTAATTATGACAGGTAACAGTAACTTCGATACTAATTATGACAAGTAACTTTAATTCCGATACTAATTATGGCAGGTAACTGTAACTTCGTTACTAATAATGACAAGTCCATGTAATTTCGATACTAATTACGGCAGGTAACTGTAATTTCGATACTAATTATGACAGGTAACAGTAACTTCGATACTAAATATGACAGGAAACTGTAACTTCGTTACTAATTATGACAAGTAACTGTAATTTCGATCCAAATTATGACAGGTAACTGTAACTTCGTTACCAATTATGACAAGTAACTGTAATTTCGATACAAATTATGGCAGGTAACAGTACCTTCGGTACTAATTATGACAGGTAACTGTAACTTCGATACTAATTATGGCAAGGAACTGTAATTTCGATACAAATTATGGCAGGTAACTGTAACTTCGATACTAATTATGACAAATAACTTTAATTTCGATACTAATTATGGCAGGTAACTGTAACTTCGTTACTAATTATGACAAGTCCCTGTATTTTCGATACAAATTATGGCAGGTAACTGAAACTTCGATACTTATTATGACAGGTAACTGTAACTTCGATATTAATTATGACAAGGAACTGTAATTTCGATACAAATTATGGCAGGTAACTGTAACTTCGTTACTAATTATGACGAATAACTTTAATTTCGATACTAATTATGGCAGGTAACTGTAACTTCGATACTAATTATGACAAGTAACTGTAACTTCGATACTAATTATGACAGGTAACTGTAATTTCGATACAAATTATGGCAGGGAACTGTAACTTCGATACTAATTATGACAGGTAACTGTAACTTCGTTACTAATTATGACAAGTAACTGTAATTTCGATACAAATTATGGCAGGTTACTGTAACTTCGATACTATTTATGACAGGTAACAGTAACTTCGATACTAATTATGACAAGTAAATATAACTTCGATAAAAATTATGACATGTAACTGTAACTTCGATACTAATTATGACAAGAAACTCTAAATTCGTTACTAATTATGACAAGTAACTGCAATTTTGATAAAAAATTATGGTAGGTTACTGTAACTTCAATACTAATTATGACAGGTAACAGTAGCGTCGATACTAATTATGACAAGTAACAGTACCTTCGATGCTAATTATGACAGGTAACTGTAACTTCGATACTAATTATGACAAGGAACTGTAATTTCGATACAAATTATGGCAGGTAACTGTAACTTAGTTACTAATTATGACAAGTAACTGTAATATCGATACAAATTTTGGCAGGTAACAGTAACTTCGATACTAATTATGACAAGTCCCTGTAATTTCGATACAAATTATGGCAGGTAACTGTAAATTCCATACTAATTATGACAGGTAACAGTAACTTCGATACTAATTATGACAGGAAACTGTAACTTCGTTACTAATTTTGACAAGTAACTGTATTTTCTATACAAATTATGGCAGGTAACTGTAACTTCCATACTAATTATGACAGGTAACAGTAGCGTCGATACTAATTATGACAAGTAACAGTACCTTCGATGCTAAATATGACAGGTAACTGTAACTTCGATACTAATTATGACAAGGAACTGTAACTTCCATACTAATTATGACAGGTAAATGTAACTTCGTTACTAATTATGACAAGTAACTGTTTCGATACAAATTTTGGCAGGTAACTGTAACCTCGATACTAATTATGACAGGTAACAGTAACGTCGATACTAATTATGACGAGTAACTGTAACTTCGATACTAATTATTACAGGTAACTGTAACATCGTTACTAATTATGACAAGTAACTGTAATTTTGATACAAATTATGGCAGGTAACTGTAACTTCGTTACAAATTATGACAAGTAACTGTATTATCTATACAAATTATGGCAGGTAACTGTAACTTCGATACTAATTATGACAGGTAACAGTATCTTCGATACTAATTATGACAAGGAACTGAAATTTCGATACAAATTATGGCAGGTAACGGTAACTTTGATACTAATTATGACAGGTAACAGTAACTTCGATACTAATTATGACAAGAAACTGTAACTTCGTTACTAATTATGACAAGTAAATCTCATTTTGATAAAAAATTATGGCAGGTAACTGTAACTTCGATACTAATTAATACAGATAACAGTAACTTCGATACTAATTATGACAGGTTACTGTAACATCGTTACTAATTATGTCAAGTAACTGTAACTTCGATACTAATTATGACAAGTAACTGTAACTTCGATACTTATTATGACAGGTAACTGTAACTTCGATACTAATTATGACAAGTAATTGTAATTTCGATACAAATTTTGGCAGGTAACGGTAACTTCAATACTAATTATGACAGGTAACAGTAACTTCGATACTAATTATGACAGTAACTGTAACTTCGATATTAATTATGACAGGTAACTGTAACTTCGTTACTAATTATGAAAAGTAACTTTAATTTCGATACTAATTATGGCAGGTAACTGTAACTTCGTTACTAATTATGACAAGTCCCTGTAATTTCGATACAAATTATGCCAGGTAACTGTAACTTCGATACTAATTATGACAAGTAACTGTAACTTCGATACTAATTATGACAGGTAACTGTAATTTCGATACAAATTATAGCTGGAAACTGTAACTTCGATACTAATTATGACAGGTAACAGTAACTTCGTTACTAATTATAACAAGTAACTGTAATTTCGATACAAATTATGGCAGGTAACTTTAACTTCGATACTAATTATGACAGGCAACAGTAACTTCGATACTAATTATGACAAGTAAATATAACTTCGATACAAATTATGACATGTAACTGTAACTTCGATACTAATTATGACAAGAAACTCTAACTTCGTTACTAATTATGAAAAGTAACTGTTATTTTGATAAAAAATTATGGTAGGTAACTGTAACTTCAATACTAATTATGACAGGTAACAGTAACGTCTATACTAATTAAGACAAGTAACAGTACCTTCGATGCTAATTATGACAGGTAAATGTAACTTCGTTACTAATTATGACAGGTAACAGTAACTTCGAAACTAATTATGACAAGTAACTGTAACTTCGATACTAATTATGACAGGTAACTGTAACTTCGTTACTAATTATGACAAGTAACTGTAATTTCGTTACAAATTTGGCAGGTAATTGGAATTTCGATACTTATTATGACAGGTAACAGTAACTTCGATACTAATTAGGACAAGTAACAGTAACTTCGATACTAATTATGACAAGTAACTGTTCCTTCGATACTAATTATGACAGGTAACTGTAACTTCGTTGCTAATTATGACAAGTAACTGTTATTTCGATTCAAATTTTGGAATGGAACTGTAACTTCGATACTAATTATGACAGGTGACAGTAACTTCGATACTAATTATGACAAGTAACTGTAACTTCGATACTTATTATGACAGGTAACTGTAACTTCGATACTAATTATGACAAGTAACTTTAATTCCGATACTAATTATGGCAGGTAACTGTAACTTCGTTACTAATTATGACAAGTCCCTGTAATTTCGATACAAATTACGGCAGGTAACTGTAATTTCGATACTAATTATGACAGGTAACATTTACTTCGATACTAATTATGACAGGAAACTGTAACTTCGTTACTAATTATGACAAGTAACTGTAATTTCGATACAAATTATGACAGGTAACTGTAACTTCGTTACTAATTATGACAAGTAATTGTAATTTCGATACAAATTATGGCAGGTAACAGTACCTTCGGTACTAATTATGACAGGTAACTGTAACTTCGATACTAATTATGGCAAGGAACTGTAATTTCGATACAAATTATGGCAGGTAACTGTAACTTCGATACTAATTATGACAGGTGACAGTAACTTCGATACTAATTATGACAAGTAACTATTACTTCGATACAAATTATTACAGGTTACAGTAACTTCGATACTAATTATGACAAGAAACTCTACCTTCGTTACTAATTATGACAAGTAACTGTAATTTTGATAAAAAATTATGGTAGGTAACTGTAACTTCAATACTAATTATGACAGGAAAGAGTAACTTCGATACTAATTATGACAGGTAACTGTAACTTCGTTACTAATTATGACAAATAACTTTAATTTCGATACTAATTATGGCAGGTAACTGTAACTTCGTTACTAATTATGACAAGTCCCTGTAATTTCGATACAAATTATGGCAGGTAACTGTAACTTCGATACTAATTATGACAAGTTACTGTAACTTCGATACTAATTATGACAGGTAACTGTAATTTCGAAACAAATTATGGCAAGTAACTGTAACTTCGATACTAATTATGACAGGTAACTGTAACTTCGTTACTAATTATGACAAGTAACTGTAATTTCGATACAAATTATGGCAGGTAACTGTAACTTCGATACTATTTATGACAGGTAACAGTAACTTCGATACTAATTATGACAAGTAAATATAACTTCGATAAAAATTATGACAAGTATCTGTAACTTCGATACTAATTATGACAAGAAACTCTAACTTCGTTACTAATGATGACAAGTAACTGTAATTTTGATAAAAAATTATGGTAGGTTACTGTAACTTCAATACTAATTATGACAGGTAACAGTAGCGTCGATACTAATTATGACAAATAACAGTACCTTCGATGCTAATTATGACAGGTAACTGTAACTTCGATACTAATTATGACAAGGAACTGTAATTTCGATACAAATTAGGGCAGGTAACTGTAACATCGTTACTAATTATGACAAGTAACTGTAATTTCGATACAAATTTTGGCAGGTAACTGTAACTTCGATACTAATTATGACAAGTCCCTGTAATTTCGATACAAATTATGGCAGGTAACTGTAACTTCGATACTAATTATGACAGGTAACAGTAACTTTGATACTAATTATGACAAGTAACTGTAACTTCGATACTAATTATGGCAGGTAACTGTAACTTCGTTACTAATTATGACAAGTAACTGTAATTTCGTACAAATTATGGAAGGTAACTGTAACTTCGATACTAATTATGACAGGTAACAGTAACTTCGATACTAATTATGGCAGGTAACTGTAACTTCGGTACTAATTATGACAGGTATCAGTAACTTCGGTACTAATTATGACAAGTAACTGTAACTTCGATATTAATTATGACATGTAACTGTAACTTCGATACTAATTAGGACAAGTAACAGTAACTTCGATACTAATTATGACAAGTAACTGTAACTTCGATACTAATTATGACAGGTAACTGTAACTTCGTTACTAATTATGACAAGTACCTGTAATTTCGATACAAATTTTGGCAGGTAACTGTTACTTCGATACTAATTATGACAAGTCCCTGTAATTTCGATACAAATTATGGCAGGTAACTGTAACTTCCATACTAATTATGACAGGTAACAGTAACTTCGATACTAATTATGACAGGAAACTGTAACTTCGTTACTAATTTTGACAAGTAACTGTAATTTCGATACAAATTATGACAGGTAACGGTAACTTCGTTACAAATTATGACAAGTTACAGTACCTTCGATGTTAATTATGACAGGTAACTGTAACTTCGATACTAATTATGACAAGGAACTGTAACTTCCATACTATTTATGACAGGTAACTGTAACTTCGATCCTAATTATGACAAGTAACTGTAATTTCCATACAAATTTTGGCAGGTAACTGTAACCTCGATACTAATTATGACAGGTAACAGTAAATTCGATACTAATTATGACAAGTAACTGTAACTTCGATACAAATTATGGCAGGTAACTTTATCTTCGTTACTAATTATGACAAGTAACTGTAATTTCGATACAAATAATGGCAGGTAACTGTAACTTCGATACTAATTATGGCAGGTAACTGTAACTTCGATACTAATTATGAGAGGTAACAGTAACTTCGATGCTAATTATGACAGGTAACTGCAACTTCGTTACTAATTATGACAAGTAACTGTAATTTCGATACTAATTATTGCAGGTAACTGTAACTTCGTTACTAATTATGAGAAGTAACTGTAATTTCGATGCAAATTATGACAGGTAACTGTAACTTCGTTACTAATTATGACAAGAAACTGTAATTTCGTTACAAATTATGGCAGGTAACAGTACCTTCGATACTAATTATGACAGGTAACTGTAACTTCGATACTAATTATGACAAGGAACTGTAATTTCGATACAAATTATGGCAGGTAACTGTAACTTTGATACTAATTATGACAGGTAACAGTAACTTCGATACTAATTATGACAAGTAACTGTAACTTCGTTACTAATTATGACAAGTAAATCTAATTTTGATAAAAAGTTATGGCAGGTAACTGTAACTTCGATACTAATTAATACAGATAACAGTAACTTCGATACTAATTATGACAGGTTACTGTAACATCGTTACTAATTATGTCAAGTAACTGTAACTTCGATACTAATTATGACAAGTAACTGTAACTTCGATACATATTATGACAAGTAACTGTAACTTCGTTACTAATTATGACAAGAAACTGTAACTTCGATACTAATTATGACAGGTAACTGTAACTTCGATACTACTTATGACAAGTAACTGTAACTTCGATACTAATTATGACAAGTAACTGTAACTTCGATAATAATTGTGAAAGGTAACAGTAACTTCGATATTAATTATGACAAGTAACAGTAACTTCGATACTAATTATGACAAGTTATTGTAATTTCGATACAAATTTTGGCAGGTAACTGTAACTTCGATACTAATTATGACAGGTAACAGTAACTTTGATACTAATTATGACATGTAACTGTAACTTCGATACTAATTATGGCAGGTAACTGTAACTTCGTTACTAATTATGACAAGTAACTGTAATTTCGTACAAATTATGGCAGGTAACTGTAACTTCGATACTAATTATGACAGGTAACAGTAACTTCGATACTAATTATGGCAGGTAACAGTAACTTCGATACTAATTATGACAGGTATCAGTAACTTCGGTACTAATTATGACAAGTAACTGCAACTTCGATACTAATTATGACAAGTAACTGTAACTTCGATACTAATTAGGACAAGTAACAGTAACTTCGATACTAATTATGACAAGTAACTGTAACGTCGATACTAATTATGACAGGTAACTGTAACTTCGTTACTAATTATGACAAGTAACTGTAATTTCGATACAAATTTTGGCAGGTAACGGTAACTTCGATACTAATTATGACAGGTAACAGAAACTTCGATACTAATTATGACAAGTAACTGTAACTTCGATACTAATTGTGACAGGTAACTGTAATTTCGATACAAATTATGGCAGGTATCTGTAATTTCGATACTAATTATGACAGGTAACTGTAACTTCGTTACTAATTATGACAAGTAACTGTAATTTCGATACAAATTATGGCAGGTAACTGTAACTTCGATACTAATTATGACAGGTAACAGTAACTTCGATACTAATTATGACAAGTAAATATAACTTCGATACAAATTATGACAGGTAACTGTAACTTCGATACTAATTATGACAATAAACTCTAACTTCGTTACTAATTATGACAAGTAACTGTAATTTTGATAAAAAATTATGGTAGGTAACTGTAACTTCAATACTAATTATGACAGGTAACAGTAACGTCGATACTAATTATGGCAAGTAACAGTACCTTCGATGCTAATTATGACAGGTAAATGTAACTTCGTTACTAATTATGACAGGTAACAGTAACTTCGATACTAATTATGACAAGTAACTGTAACTTCGATACTAATTATGACAGGTAACTGTAACTTCGTTGCTAATTATGACATGTAACTGTAATTTCGATACAAATTTTGGAAGGTAACTGTAACTTCGATACTAATTATGACAGGTGACAGTAACTCCGATACTAAATATGACAAGTAACTGTAACTTCGATACTTATTATGACAGGTAACTGTAACTTCGTTACAAATTATGACAAGTAACTGTAATTTCTACACAAATTATGGCAGGTAACTGAAACTTCGATACTAATTATGACAGGTAACAGTATCTTCGATACTAATTATGACAGGTAACAGTATCTTCGATACTAATTATGACAAGTAACTTTAATTCCGATACTAATTATGGCAGGTAACTGTAACTTCGTTACTAATTATGACAAGTCCCTGTAATTTCGATACAAATTACGGCAGGTAACTGTAATTTCGATACTAATTATGACAGGTAACAGTAACTTCGATACTAATTATGACAAGTAACTTTAATTCCGATACTAATTATGGCAGGTAACTGTAACTTCGTTACTAATAATGACAATTAACTTTAATTTCGATACTAATTACGGCAGGTAACTGTAATTTCGATACTAATTATGACAGGTAACAGTAACTTCGATACTAAATATGACAGGAAACTGTAACTTCGTTACTAATTATGACAAGTAACTGTAATTTCGATCCAAATTATGACAGGTAACTGTAACTTCGTTACCAATTATGACAAGTAACTGTAATTTCGATACAAATTATGGCAGGTAACAGTACCTTCGGTACTAATTATGACAGGAAACTGTAACTTCGATACTAATTATGGCAAGGAACTGTAATTTCGATACAAATTATGGCAGGTAACTGTAACTTCGATACTAATTATGACAGGTGACAGTAACTTCGATGCTAATTATGACAAGTAACAATTAATTCCATACAAATTATGACAGGTAACAGTAACTTCGATACTAATTATGACAAGAAACTCTACCTTCGTTACTAATTATGACTAGTAACTGTAATTTTGATAAAGAATTATGGTAGGTAACTGTAACTTCAATACTAATTATGACAGGAAAGAGTAACTTCGATACTAATTATGACAGGTAATTGTAACTTCGTTACTAATTATGACAAATAACTTTAATTTCGATACTAATTATGGCAGGTAACTGTAACTTCGTTACTAATTATGACAAGTCCCTGTAATTTCGATACAAATTAGGGCAGGTAACCGAAACTTCGATACTTATTATGACAGGTAACTGTAACTTCATTACTAATTATGACAAGAAACTGTAACTTCGATACTAATTATGACAGGTAACTGTAACTTCGTAACTAATTATGACAAGTAACTGTAACTTCGATACTAATTATGACAAGTAACTGTAACTTCGATACTAATTGTGACAGGTAACAGTAACTTCGATATAATTATGACAAGTAACAGTAACGTCGATACTAATTATGACAAGTAACTGTAATTTCGATACAAATTTTGGCGGGTAACTGTAACTTCGATACTAATTATGACAGATAACAGTAACTTTGATACTAATTATGACAAGTAACTGTAACTTCGATACTAATTATGGCAGGTAACTGTAACTTCGTTACTAATTATGACAAGTTAGTGTAATTTCGATACAAACTATGGCAGGTAACTGTAACTTCGATACTAATTATGACAGGTAACAGTAACTTCGATACTAATTATGGCAGGTACTGTAATTTCGATAATAATTATGACAGGTAACAGTAACTTCGACACTGATTATGACAAGTAACTGTAACTACGATACTAATTATGACAGGTAACTGTAACTTCGTTACTAATTATGACAAGTAACACTAATTTCGTAAAAAATTTTTCAGGTAATTGTAATTTCGATACTAATTATGACAGGTAACACTAACTTCGATACTAATTAGGACAAGTAACAGTAACGTCGATACTAATTATGACATGTAACTGTAACTTCGATACTAATTATGACAAGTAACTGTAATTTCGTTACAAATTATGGAAGGTAACTGTAATTTCGATACTAATTATGACAGGTAACAGTAACTTCGATGCTAATTATGACAGGAAACTGTAACTTCGTTACTTATTATGACAAGTAACTGTAATTTCGATACAAATTATGACAGGAAACTGTAACTTCGTTATTAATTAAGACAGGTAACTGTAATTTCGATACAAATTATTGCAGTTAACAGTACCTTCGGTACTAATTATGACAGGTAACTGTAATTCCGTTACTAATTATGACAAATAACTTTAATTTCGATACTAATTATGGCAGGTAACTGTAACTTCGTTACTAATTATGACAAGTCCCTGTAATTTCGATACAAATTATGGCAGGTAACTGTAACTTCGATACTAATTATGACAAGTAACTGTAACTTCGATACTAATTATGACAGGTTACTGTAATTTTGATAAAAATTATGGTAGGTAACTGTAACTTCGAAACCAGTTATGACAGGTAACTGTAACTTCCTTACTAATTATGACAAGTAACTGTAATTTCGATACAAATAATGGCAGGTAACTGTAACTTCGATACTTATTATGACAGGTAACAGTAACTTAGATACTAATTATGACAAGTAAATATAACTTCGATACAAATTATGACTGGTTACTGTAACTTCGATACTAATTATGACAAGAAACTCTAACTTCCTGACTTATTATGACAAGTAACTGTAATTTTGATAGAAATTTTGACAAGTAACTGTAACCTCGATACTAATTATGACAAGGAACTGTAATTTCGATACAAATTATGGTAGGTAATTGTAACTTCAATACAAATTATGACAGGTAACAGTAACGTCGATACTAGTTATGACAAGTAACAGTACCTTCGTTGCTAATTATGACAGGTAACTGTAACTTCGATACTAATTATGACAAGGAACTGTAATTTCGATACAAATTATGGCAGGTAACTGTAACTTCGTTACTAATTATGACAAGTAACTGTAATTTCGATACAAATTTTGGCAGGTAACTGTAACTTCGATACTAATTATGACAAGTCCCTGTAATTTCGATACAAATTATGGCAGGTAACTGTAACTTCCATACTAATTATGACAGTTAACAGTAACTTCGATACTAATTATGACAGGAAACTGTAACTTCGTTACTAATTTTGACAAGTAACTGTAATTTCGATACAAATTATGACAGGTAACTGTAACTTCGTTACTAATTATGACAAGT
The DNA here is from genome assembly GCA_946902985.2 of Meconema thalassinum. Classification (NCBI taxonomy): domain Eukaryota; kingdom Metazoa; phylum Arthropoda; class Insecta; order Orthoptera; family Tettigoniidae; genus Meconema; species Meconema thalassinum. Next base: position 1,690,110,639 of record OX336388.2, on the reverse strand, counting down.
AACAGTACCTTCGATGCTAATTATGACAGGTAACTGTAACTTCGATACTAATTATGACAAGGAACAGTAATTTCGATACAAATTATGGCAGGTAACTGTAACTTCGTTACTAATTATGACAAGTAACTGTAATTTCGATACAAATTTTGGCAGGTAACTGTAACTTCGAAACTAATTATGACAGGTAACAGTAACATCGATACTAATTATGACAAGTAACTGTAACTTCGATACTAATTATGACACGTAACTGTAACTTCGTTACTAATTATGACAAGTAACTGTAATTTCGATACAAATTATGGCAGGTAACTGTAACTTCGATACTAATTATGACAGGTAAGAGTTACTTCGATACTAATTATGACAAGTAACTATAACATCGATACAAATTATGACAGGTAACATGAAGTATAACATAAATTTCTCGCCATACGGAACCTGGAATGAGTGCAATTATGACAGGTAACTGTAACTTCGATACTAATTATGACAAGAAACTTTAAATTCGTTACTAATTATGACAAGTAACTGTAATTTTGATTAAAAAATTTGGTAGGTAACTGTAACTTCAATACTAATTATGACAGGTAACAGTAATTTCGGTACTAATTATGAGAGGTAACTGTAACTTCGATACTAATTATGGCAAGGAACTGTAATTTCGATACAAATTATGGCAGGTAACTGTAACTTCGATACTAATTATGACAGGTGACAGTAACTTCGATGCTAATTATGACAAGTAACAATTAATTCGATACAAATTATGACAGGTAACAGTAACTTCGATACTAATTATGACAAGAAACTCTACCTTCGTTACTGATTATGACAAGTAACTGTAATTTTGATAAAAAATTATGGTAGGTATCTGTAACTTCAATACTAATTATGACAGGAAAGAGTAACTTCGATACTAATTATGACAGGTAACTGTAACTTCGTTACTAATTATGACAAATAACTTTAATTTCGACACTAATTATGGCAGGTAATTGTAACTTCGTTACTAATTATGACAAGTCCCTGTAATTTCGATACAAATTACGGCAGGTAACTGTAATTTCGATACTAATTATGACAAGTAACAGTAACTTCGATACTAATTATGACAAGTAACTTTAATTCCGATACTAATTATGGCAGGTAACTGTAACTTCGTTACTAATAATGACAAGTCCCTGTAATTTCGATACTAATTACGGCAGGTAACTGTAATTTCGATACTAATTATGACAGGTAACAGTAACTTCGATACTAAATATGACAGGAAACTGTAACTTCGTTACTAATTATGACAAGTAACTGCAATTTCGATCCAAATTATGACAGGTAACTGTAACTTCGTTACCAATTATGACAAGTAACTGTAATTTCGATACAAATTATGGCTGGTAACAGTACTTTCGGTACTAATTATGACAGGTAACTGTAACTTCGATACTAATTATGGCAAGGAACTGTAATTTCGATACAAATTATGGCAGGTAACTGTAACTTCGATACTAATTATGACAAATAACTTTAATTTCGATACTAATTATGGCAGGTAACTGTAACTTCGTTACTAATTATGACAAGTCCCTGTAATTTCGATACAAATTATGGCAGGTAACTGAAACTTCGCTACTTATTATGACAGGTAACTGTAACTTCATTACTAATTATGACAAGAAAATGTAACTTCGATACTAATTATGACAGGTAACTGTAACTTCGATACTAATTATGACAAGTAACTGTAACTTCGATACTAATTATGACAAGTAACTGTAACTTCGATACTAATTGTGACAGGTAACAGTAACTTCGATATAATTATGACAAGTAACAGTAACTTCGATACTAATTATGACAAGTAACTGTAATTTCGATACAAATTTGGGCAGGTAACTGTAACTTCGATACTAATTATGACAGGTAACAGTAACTTTGATACTAATTATGACAAGAAACTGTAACTTCGATACTAATTATGGCAGGTAACTGTAACTTCGTTACTAATTATGACAAGTTAGTGTAATTTCGATACAAACTATGGCAGGTAACTGTAACTTCGATACTAATTATGACAGGTAACAGTAACTTCGATACTAATTATGGCAGGTACTGTAACTTCGATAATAATTATGACAGGTAACAGTAACTTCGACACTAATTATGACAAGTAACTGTAACTTCGATACTAATTATGACATGTAACTGTAACTTCGATACTAATTATGACAGGTTACTTTAACTTCGTTACTAATTATGACAAGTAACTGTAATTTCGATACAAATTTTGGCAGGTAACTGTAACTTCGATACTAATTATGACAGGTAACAGTCACTTCGATACTAATTATGACAAGTAACTGTAACTTCGATACTAATTATGACAGGTAACTGTAACTTCGTTACTAATTATGACAAGTAACTGTAATTTCGATACAAATTATGGCAGGTAACTGTAACTTCGATACTAATTATGACAGGTAACAGTATCTTCGATACTAATTATGACAAGTAACTATAACTTCAATACAAATTATGACAGGTAACTGTAACTTCGATACTAATTATGACAAGAAACTCTAACTTCGTTACTAATTATGACAAGTAACTGTAATTTTGATAAAAAATTATGGTAGATAACTGTAACTTCAATACTAATTATGACAGGTAACAGTAACTTCGATACTAATTATGACAGGTAACAGTAACTTCGATACTAACTATGACAGGAAACTGTAACTTCGTTACTAATTATGACAAGTAACTGTAATTTCGATACAAATTATTGCAGGTAACAGTACCTTCGGTACTAATTATGACAGGTAACTGTAACTTCGATACTAATTATGGCAAGGAACTGTAATTTCGATACAAATTATGGCAGGTAACTGTAACTTCGATGCTAATTATGACAGGTGACAGTAACTTCGATACTAATTATGACATGTAACTATTACTTCGATACAAATTATGACAGGTAACAGTAACTTCGATACTAATTATGACAAGAAAATTTACCTTCGTTACTAATTATGACAAGTAACTGTAATTTTGATAAAAATTATTGTAGGTAACTGTAACTTCAATACTAATTATGACAGGTAACAGTAACTTCGATACTAATTATGACAGGTAACTGTAATTCCGTTACTAATTATGACAAATAACTTTAATTTCGATACTAATTATGGCAGGTAACTGTAACTTCGTTCTAATTATGACAAGTCCCTGTAATTTCGATACAAATTATGGCAGGTAACTGTAACTTCGATACTAATTATGACAAGTAACTGTAATTTCGATACTAATTATGACAGGTAACTGTAATTTTGATACAAATTATGGCAGGTAACTGTAACTTCGAAACCAGTTATGACAGGTAACTGTAACTTCGTTACTAATTATGACAAGTAACTGTAATTTCGATACAAATTATGGCAGGTAACTGTAACTTCGATATTTATTATGACAGGTAACAGTAACTTAGATACTAATTATGACAAGTAAATATAACTTCGATACAAATTATGACAGGTTACTGTAACTTCGATACTAATTATGACAAGAAACTCTAACTTCGTGACTAATTATGACAAGTAACTGTAATTTTGATACAAATTTTGACAAGTAACTGTAACCTCGATACTAATTATGACAAGGAACTGTAATTTCGATACAAATTATGGTAGGTAACTGTAACTTCAATACAAATTATGACAGGTAACAGTAACGTCGATACTAGTTATGACAAGTAACAGTACCTTCGTTGCTAATTATGACAGGCAACTGTAACTTCGATACTAATTATGACAAGGAACTGTAATTTCGATACAAATTATGGCAGGTAACTGTAACTTCGTTACTAATTATGACAAGTAACTGTAATTTCGATACAAATTTTGGCAGGTAACTGTAACTTCGATACTAATTATGACAAGTCCCTGTAATTTCGATACAAATTATGGCAGGTAACTGTAACTTCCATACTAATTATGACAGGTAACAGTAACTTCGATACTAGTTATGACAGGAAACTGTAACTTCGTTACTAATTTTGACAAGTAACTGTAATTTCGATACAAATTATGACAGGTAACTGTAACTTCGTTACTAATTATGACAAGTAACAGTACCTTCGATGCTAATTATGACAGGTAACTGTAACTTCGATACTAATTATGACAAGGAACAGTAATTTCGATAAAAATTATGGCAGGTAACTGTAACTTCGTTACTAATTATGACAAGTAACTGTAATTTCGATACAAATTTTGGCAGGTAACTGTAACTTCGAAACTAATTATGACAGGTAACAGTAACTTCGATACTAATTATGACCAGTAACTGTAACTTCGATACTAATTATGACACGTAACTGTAACTTCGTTACTAATTATGACAAGTAACTGTAATTTCGATACAAATTATGGCAGGTAACTGTAACTTCGATACTAATTATGACAGGTAAGAGTTACTTCGATACTAATTATGACAAGTAACTATAACATAGATACAAATTATGACAGGTAACATGAAGTATAACATAAATTTCTCGCCCTACGGAACCTGGAATGAGTGCAATTATGACAGGTAACTGTAACTTCGATACTAATTATGACAAGAAACTCTAAATTCGATACTAATTATGACAAGAAACTGTAATTTTGTTTAAAAAATTTGGTAGGTAACTGTAACTTCAATACTAATTATGACAGGTAACAGTAACTTCGGTACTAATTATGAGAGGTAACTGTAACTTCGATACTAATTATGACAAGGAACTGTAATTTCGATACTAATTAGGACAAGTAACAGTAACTTCGATACTAATTATGACAAGTAACTGTAACTTCGATACTAATTATGACAGGTAACTGTAACTTCGTTACTAATTATGACAAGTACCTGTAATTTCGATACAAATTTTGGCAGGTAACTGTTACTTCGATACTAATTATGACAAGTCCCTGTAATTTCGATACAAATTATGGCAGGTAACTGTAACTTCCATACTAATTATGACAGGTAACAGTAACTTCGATACTAATTATGACAGGAAACTGTAACTTCGTTACTAATTTTGACAAGTAACTGTAATTTCGATACAAATTATGACAGGTAACGGTAACTTCGTTAAAAATTATGACAAGTTACAGTACCTTCGATGTTAATTATGACAGGTAACTGTAACTTCGATACTAATTATGACAAGGAACTGTAACTTCCATACTATTTATGACAGGTAACTGTAACTTCGATCCTAATTATGACAAGTAACTGTAATTTCCATACAAATTTTGGCAGGTAACTGTAACCCCGATACTAATTATGACAGGTAACAGTAACTTCGATACTAATTATGACAAGTAGCTGTAACTTCGATACTAATTATGACAGGTAACTGTAACTTCGTTACTAATTAAGACATGTAACTGTAATTTCGATACAAATTATGGCAGGTAACTTTATCTTCGTTACTAATTATGACAAGTAACTGTAATTTCGATACAAATAATGGCAGGTAACTGTAACTTTGATACTAATTATGGCAGGTAACTGTAACTTCGATACTAATTATGAGAGGTAACAGTAACTTCGATGCTAATTATGACAGGTAACTGCAACTTCGTTGCTAATTATGACAAGTAACTGTAATTTCGATACTAATTATTGCAGGTAACTGTAACTTCGTTAATAATTATGAGAAGTAACTGTAATTTCGAAGCAAATTATGACAGGTAACTGTAACTTCGTTACTAATTATGACAAGTAACTGTAATTTCGTTACAAATTATGGCAGGTAACAGTACCTTCGATACTAATTATGACAGGTAACTGTAACTTCGATACTAATTATGACAAGGAACTGTAATTTCGATACAAATTATGGCAGGTAACTGTAACTTTGATACTAATTATGACAGGTAACAGTAACTTCGATACTAATTATGACAAGTAACTGTAACTTCGTTACTAATTATGACAAGTAAATCTAATTTTGATAAAAAGTTATGGCAGGTAACTGTAACTTCGATACTAATTAATACAGATAACAGTAACTTCGGTACTAATTATGACAGGTTACTGTAACATCGTTACTAATTATGTCAAATAACTGTAACTTCGATACTAATTATGACAAGTAACTGTAACTTCGATACATATTATGACAAGTAACTGTAACTTCATTACTAATTATGACAAGAAACTGTAACTTCGATACTAATTATGACAGGTAACTGTAACTTCGATACTACTTATGACAAGTAACTGTAACTTCGATACTAATTATGACAAGTAACTGTAACTTCGATACTAATTGTGAAAGGTAACAGTAACTTCGATATTAATTATGACAAGTAACAGTAACTTCGATACTAATTATGACAAGTAATTGTAATTTCGATACAAATTTTGGCAGGTAACTTTAACTTCGATACTAATTATGACAGGTAACAGTAACTTTGATACTAATTATGAGAAGTAACTGTAACTTCGATACTAATTATGGCAGGTAACTGTAACTTCGTTACTAATTATGACAAGTAACTGTAATTTCGTACAAATTATGGCAGGTAACTGTAACTTCGATACTAATTATGACAGGTAACAGTAACTTCGATACTAATTATGGCAGGTAACTGTAAATCGATGCTAATTATGACAGGTATCAGTAACTTCGGTACTAATTATGACAAGTAACTGTAACTTCGATACTAATTATGACAAGTAACTGTAACTTCGATACTAATTAGGACAAGTAACAGTAACTTCGATACTAATTATGACAAGTAACTGTAACTTCGATACTTATTATGACAGGTAACTGTAACTTCGTTACTAATTATGACAAGTAACTGTAATTTCGATACAAATTTTGGCAGGTAACGGTAACATCGATACTAATTATGACAGGTAACAGTAACTTCGATACTAATTATGACAAGTAACTGTAACTTCGATACTAATTATGAAAGGTAACTGTAACTTCGTTACTAATTATGAAAAGTAACAGTAATTTCGATACTAATTATGGCAGGTAACTGTAACAACGATACTAATTAGGACAGATTACTGTAACATCGTTACTAATTATGTCAAGTAACTTTAATTTCGATACTAATTATGGCAGGTAACTGGAACTTCGTTACTAATTATGACAAGTCCCTGTAATTTCGATACAAATTATGGCAGGTAACTGTAACTTCGATACTAATTATGACAAGTAAGTGTAACATCGATACTAATTGTGACAGGTAACTGTAATTTCGATAAAAATTATGGCAGGTAACTGTAACTTCGATACTAATTATGACAGGTAACTGTAACTTCGTTACTAATTATGACAAGTAACTGTAATTTCGATACAAATTATGGCAGGTAACTGTAACTTTGATACTAATTATGACAGGTAACAGTAACTTCGATACTAATTATGACAAGTAAATATAACTTCGATACAAATTATGACAGGTAACTGTAACTTCGATACTAATTATGACAATAAACTCTAACTTCGTTACTAATTATGACAAGTAACTGTTATTTTGATAAAAAATTATGGTAGGTAACTGTAACTTCAATACTAATTATGACAGGTAACAGTAACGTCGATACTAATTATGGCAAGTAACAGTACCTTCGATGCTAATTATGACAGGTAAATGTAACTTCGTTACTAATTATGACAGGTAACAGTAACTTCGATAATAATTATGACAAGTAACTGTAACTTCGATACTAATTATGACAGGTAACTGTAACTTCGTTACTAATTATGACAAGTAACTGTAATTTCGTTACATATTTGGCAGGTAATTGTAATTTCGATAATAATTATGACAGGTAACAGTAACTTCGATACTAATTAGGACAAGTAACAGTAACTTCGATACTAATTATGACAAGTAACTGTTCCTTCGATACTACATATGACAGGTAACTGTAACTTCGTTGCTAATTATGACATGTAACTGTAATTTCGATACAAATTTTGGAAGGTAACTGTAACTTCGATACTAATTATGACAGGAGACAGTAACTCCGATACTAATTATGACAAGTAACTGTAACTTCGATACTTATTATGACAGGTAACTGTAACTTCGTTACAAATTATGACAAGTAACTGTAATTTCTACAAAATTATGGCAGGTAACTGTAACTTCGATACTAATTATGACAGGTAACGGGATCTTCGATACTAATTATGACAAGTAACTTTAATTCCGATACTAATTATGGCAGGTAACTGTAACTTCGTTACTAATTATGACAAGTCCCTGTAATTTCGATACAAATTACGGCAGGTAACTGTAATTTCGATACTAATTATGACAGGTAACAGTAACTTCGATACTAATTATGACAAGTAACTTTAATTCCGATACTAATTATGGCAGGTAACTGTAACTTCGTTACTAATAATGACAAGTCCCTGTAATTTCGATGCTAATTACGGCAGGTAACTGTAATTTCGATACTAATTATGACAGGTAACAGTAACTTAGATACTAAATATGACAGGAAACTGTAACTTCGTTACTAATTATGACAAGTACCTGTAATTTCGATCCAAATTATGACAGTTAACTGTAACTTCGTTACCAATTATGACAAGTAACTGTAATTTCGATACAAATTATGGCAGGTAACAGTACCTTCGGTACTAATTATGACAGGTAACTGTAACTTCGATACTAATTATGGCAAGGAACTGTAATTTCGATACAAATTATGGCAGGTAACTGTAATTTCGATACTAATTATGACAGGTGACAGTAACTTCGATGCTAATTATGACAAGTAACAATTAATTCCATACAAATTATGACAGGTAACAGTAACTTCGATACTAATTATGACAAGAAACTCTACCTTCGTTACTAATTATGACAAGTAACTGTAATTTCAATAAAGAATTATGGTAGGTAACTGTAACTTCAATACTAATTATGACAGGAAAGAGTAACTTCGATACTAATTATGACAGGTAATTGTAACTTCGTTACTAATTATGACAAATAACTTTAATTTCGATACTAATTATGGCAGGTAACTGTAACTTCGTTACTAATTATGACAAGTCCCTGTAATTTCGATACAAATTATGGCAGGTAACTGTAACTTCGATACTAATTATGACAGGTAACTGTAACTTCGATACTAATTATGACAAGTAACTGTAACTTCGATACTAATTATGACAAGTAACTGTAACTTCGATACTAATTGTGACAGGTAACAGTAACTTGGATATAATTATGACAAGTAACAGTAACTTCGATACTAATTATGACAAGTAACTGTAATCTCGATACAAATTTTGGCAGGTAACTGTAACTTCGATACTAATTATGACAGGTAACAGTAACTTTGATACTAATTATGACAAGTAACTGTAACTTCGATACTAATTATGGCAGGTAACTGTAACTTCGTTACTAATTATGACAAGATTGTGTAATTTCGATACAAACTATGGCAGGTAACTGTAACTTCGATACTAATTATGACAGGTAACAGTAACTTCGATACTAATTATGGCAGGTACTGTAACTTCGATAATAATTATGACAGGTAACAGTAACTTCGACACTAATTATGACAAGTAACTGTAACTTCGATACTAATTATGACAGGTAACTGTAACTTCGTTACTAATTATGACAAGTAACACTAATTTCGTAAAAAATTTGGCAGGTAATTGTAATTTCGATACTAATTATGACAGGTTACACTAACTTCGATAATAATTAGGACAGGTAACAGTAACGTCGATACTAATTATGACATGTAACTGTAACTTCGATACTAATTATGACAGGTTACTCTAACTTCGTTACTAATTATGACAAGTAACTGTAATTTCGATACAAATTTTGGCAGGTAACTGTAACTTCGATACTAATTATGACAGGTAACAGTAACTTCGATACTAATTATGACAAGTAACTGTAACTTCGATACTAATTATGACAGGTAACTGTAACTTCGTTACTAATTATTACAAGTAACTGTAATTTCGATACAAATTATGGCAGGTAACTGTAACTTCGATACTAATTATGACAGGTAACAGTATCTTCGATACTAATTATGACAAGTAACTATAACTTCAATACAAAATTATGACAGGTAACTGTAACTTCGATACTTATTATGACAAGAAACTCTAACTTCGTTACTAATTATGACAAGTAACTGTAATTTTGATAAAAAATTATGGTAGGTAACTGTAACTTCAATACTAATTATGACAGGTAACAGTAACTTCGATACTAATTATGACAGGTAACTGTAACTTCGTTACTAATTATGACAAGTAACTTTAATTTCGATACTAATTATGGCAGGTAACTGTAACTTCGTTACTAATTATGACAAGTCCCGGTAATTTCGATACAAATTATGGCAGGTAACTGTAATTTCGATACTAATTATGACAGGTAACAGTAACTTCGATACTAATTATGACAGGAAACTGTAACTTCGTTACTAATTATGACAAGTAACTGTAATTTCGATACAAATTATGACAGGTAATTGTAACTTCGTTATTAATTAAGACAAGTAACTGTAATTTCGATACAAAATATTGCAGGTAACAGTACCTTCGGTACTAATTATGACAGGTAACTGTAACTTCGATACTAATTATGGCAAGGAACTGTAATTTCGATACAAATTATGGCAGGTAACTGTAACTTCGATGCTAATTATGACAGGTGACAGTAACTTCGATACTAATTATGACAAGTAACTATTACTTCGATACAAATTATGACAGGTAACAGTAACTTCGATACTAATTATGACAAGAAACTTTACCTTCGTTACTAATTATGACAAGTAACTGTAATTTTGATAAAAATTATTGTAGGTAACTGTAACTTCAATACTAATTATGACAGGTAACAGTATCTACGATACTAATTATGACAGGTAACTGTAATTCCGTTACTAATTATGACAAATAACTTTATTTTCGATACTAATTATGGCAGGTAACTGTAACTTCGTTACTAATTATGACAAGTCCGTGTAATTTCGATACAAATTATGGCAGGTAACTGTAACTTCGATACTAATTATGACAAGTAACTGTAACTTCGATACTAATTATGACAGGTAACTGTAATTTTGATACAAATTATGGCAGGTAACTGTAACTTCGAAACCAGTTATGACAGGTAACTGTAACTTCGTTACTAATTATGACAAGTAACTGTAATTTCGATACAAATTATGGCAGGTAACTGTAACTTCGATACTTATTATGACAGGTAACAGTAACTTAGATACTAATTATGACAAGTAAATATAACTTCGATACAAATTATGACTGGTTACTGTAACTTCGATACTAATTATGACAAGAAACTCTAACTTCGTGACTAATTATGACAAGTAACTGTAATTTTGATACAAATTTTGACAAGTAACTGTAACCTCGATACTAATTATGACAAGGAACTGTAATTTCGATACGAATTATGGTAGGTAACTGTAACTTCAATACAAATTATGACAGGTAACAGTAACTTCGATACTAATTGTGACAAGTAACTGTAACTTCGATACTAATTATGACAGGTAACTGTAATTTTGATACAAATTATGGTAGGTAACTGTAACTTCGAAACCTGTTATGACAGGTAACTGTAACTTCCTTACTAATTATGACAAGTAACTGTAATTTCGATACAAATTTTGGCAGGTAACTGTAACTTCGATACTAATTATGACAAGTCCCTAATACTAATTATTACAAGGAACTGTAATTTCGATACAAATTATGGCAGGTAACTGTAACTTCGTTACTAATTATGACAAGTTACTGTAATTTCGATACAAATTTTGGCAGGTAACTGTAACTTCGATACTAATTATGACAAGTCCCTGTAATTTCGATACAAATTATGGCAGGTAACTGTAACTTCCATACTAATTATGACAGGTAACAGTAACTTCGATACTAATTATGACAGGAAACTGTAACTTCGTTACTAATTTTGACAAGTAACTGTAATTTCGATACAAATTATGACAGGTAACTGTAACTTCGTTACTAATTATGACAAGTAACAGTACCTTCGATGCTAATTATGACAGGTAACTGTAACTTCGATACTAATTATGACAAGGAACAGTAATTTCGATACAAATTATGGCAGGTAACTGTAACTTCGTTACTAATTATGACAAGTAACTGTAATTTCGATACAAATTTTGGCAGGTAACTGTAACTTCGAAACTAATTATGACAGGTAACAGTAACTTCGATACTAATTATGACAAGTAACTGTAACTTCGATACTAATTATGACACGTAACTGTAACTTCGTTACTAATTATGACAAGTAACTGTAATTTCGATACAAATTATGGCAGGTAACTGTAACTTCGATACTAATTATGACAGGTAAGAGTTACTTCGATACTAATTATGACAAGTAACTATAACATCGATACAAATTATGACAGGTAACATGAAGTATAACATAAATTTCTCGCCATACGGAACCTGGAATGAGTGCAATTATGACAGGTAACTGTAACTTCGATACTAATTATGACAAGAAACTCTAAATTCGTTACTAATTATGACAAGTAACTGTAATTTTGATTAAAAAATTTGGTAGGTAACTGTAACTTCAATACTAATTATGACAGGTAACAGTAACTTCGGTATTAATTATGAGAGGTAACTGTAACTTCGATACTAATTATGGCAAGGAACTGTAATTTCGATACAAACTATGGCAGGTAACTGTAACTTCGATACTAATTATGACAGGTGACAGTAACTTCGATGCTAATTATGACAAGTAACAATTAATTCGATACAAATTATGACAGGTAACAGTAACTTCGATACTAATTATGACAAGAAACTCTACCTTCGTTACTAATTATGACAAGTAACTGTAATTTTGATAAAAAATTATGGTAGGTAACTGTAACTTCAATACTAATTATGACAGGAAAGAGTAACTTCGATACTAATTATGACAGGTAACTGTAACTTCGTTACTAATTATGACAAATAACTTTAATTTCGATACTAATTATGGCAGGTAATTGTAACTTCGTTACTAATTATGACAAGTCCCTGTAATTTCGATACAAATTAAGGCAGGTAACTGTAATTTCGATACTAATTATGACAGGTAACAGTATCTTCGATACTAATTATGACAAGTAACTTTAATTCCGATACTAATTATGGCAGGTAACTGTAACTTCGTTACTAATAATGACAAGTCCCTGTAATTTCGATACTAATTACGGCAGGTAACTGTTATTTCGATACTAATTATGACAGGTAACAGTAACTTCGATACTAAATATGACAGGAAACTGTAACTTCGTTACTAATTATGACAAGTAACTGTAATTTCGATCCAAATTATGACAGGTAACTGTAACTTCGATACTAATTATGGCAAGGAACTGTAATTTCGATTCAAATTATGGCAGGTAACTGTAACTTCGATACTAATTATGACAGGTGACAGTAACTTCGATGCTAATTATGACAAGTAACAATTAATTCGATACAAATTATGACAGGTAACAGTAACTTCGATAGTAATTATGACAAGAAACTCTACCTTCGTTACTAATTATGACAAGTAACTGTAATTTTGATAAAAAATTATGGTAGATAACTGTAACTTCAATACTTATTATGACAGGAAAGAGTAACTTCGATACTAATTATGACAGGTAACTGTAACTTCGTTACTAATTATGACAAATAACTTTAATTTCGATACAAATTATGGCAGGTAACTGTAACTTCGTTACTAATTATGACAAGTCCCTGTAATTTCGATACAAATAATGGCAGGTAACTGAAACTTCGATACTTATTATGACAGGTAACTGTAACTTCATTACTAATTATGACAAGAAAATGTAACTTCGATACTAATTATGACAGGTAACTGTAACTTCGATACTAATTATGACAAGTAACTGTAACTTCGATACTAATTATGACAAGTAACTGTAACTTCGGTATTAATTGTGACAGGTAACAGTAACTTCGATATAATTATGACAAGTGACAGTAACTTCGATACTAATTATGACAAGTAACTGTAATTTCGATACAAATTTGGGCAGGTAACTGTAACTTCGATACTAATTATGACAGGTAACAGTAACTTTGATACTAATTATGACAAGTAACTGTAACTTCGATACTAATTATGGCAGGTAACTGTAACTTCGTTACTAATTATGACAAGTTAGTGTAATTTCGATACAAACTATGGCAGGTAACTGTAACTTCGATACTAATTATGACAGGTAACAGTAACTTCGATACTAATTATGGCAGGTACTGTAACTTCGATAATAATTATGACAGGTAACAGTAACTTCGACACTAATTATGACAAGTAACTGTAACTTCGATACTAATTATGACAAGTAACAGTAATTTCGTAAAAAATTTGGCAGGTAATTGTAATTTCGATACTAATTATGACAGGTTACACTAACTTCGATACTAATTAGGACAAGTAACAGTAACGTCGATACTAATTATGACATGTAACTGTAACTTCGATACTAATTATGACAGGTTACTCTAACTACGTTACTAATTATGACAAGTAACTGTAATTTCGATACAAATTTTGGCAGGTAACTGTAACTTCGATACTAATTATGACAGGTAACAGTAACTTCGGTACTAATTATGACAAGTAACTGTAACTTCGATACTAATTATGACAGGTAACTGTAACTTCGTTACTAATTATGACAATTAACTATGATTTCGATACAAATTATGGCAGGTAACTGTAACTTCGATACTAATTATGACAGGTAACAGTATCTTCGATACTAATTATGACAAGTAACTATAACTTCAATACAAATTATGACAGGTAACTGTAACTTCGATACTAATTATGACAAGAAACCTTAACTTCGTTACTAATTATGACAAGTAACTGTAATTTTGATAAAAAATTATGGTAGGTAACTGTAACTTCAATACTAATTATGACAGGTAACAGTAACTTCGATACTAATTATGACAGGTAACTGTAACTTCGTTACTAATTATGACAAGTAACTTTAATTTCGATACTAATTATGGCAGGTAACTGTAACTTCGATACTAATTGTGACAAGTAACTGTAACTTCGATACTAATTATGACAGGTAACTGTAATTTTGATACAAATTATGGTAGGTAACTGTAACTTCGAAACCAGTTATGACAGGTAACTGTAACTTCCTTACTAATTATGACAAGTAACTGTAATTTCGATACAAATAATGGCAGGTAACTGTAACTTCGATACTTATTATGACAGGTAACAGTAACTTAGATACTAATTATGACAAGTAAATATAACTTCGATACAAATTATGACTGGTTACTGTAACTTCGATACTAATTATGACAAGAAACTCTAACTTCGTGACTAATTATGACAAGTAACTGTAATTTTGATACAAATTTTGACAAGTAACTGTAACCTCGATACTAATTATGACAAGGAACTGTAATTTCGATACAAATTATGGTAGGTAACTGTAACTTCAATACAAATTATGACAGGTAACAGTAACGTCGATACTAGTTATGACAAGTAACAGTACCTTCGTTGCTAATTATGACAGGTAACTGTAACTTCGATACTAATTATGACAAGGAACTGAAATTTCGATACAAATTATGGCAGGTAACTGTAACTTCGTTACTAATTATGACAAGTAACTGTAATTTCGATACAAATTTTGGCAGGTAACTGTAACTTCGATACTAATTATGACAAGTCCCTGTAATTTCGATACAAATTATGACAGGTAACTGTAACTTCCATACTAATTATGACAGGTAACAGTACCTTCGTTGCTAATTATGACAGGTAACTGTAACTTCGATACTAATTATGACAAGGAACTGAAATTTCGATACAAATTATGGCAGGTAACTGTAACTTCGTTACTAATTATGACAAGTAACTGTAATTTCGATACAAATTTTGGCAGGTAACTGTAACATCGATACTAATTATGACAAGTAACTGTAACTTCGATACTAATTATGACACGTAACTGTAACTTCGTTACTAATTATGACAAGTAACTGTAATTTCGATACAAATTATGGCAGGTAACTGTAACTTCGATACTAATTATGACAGGTAAGAGTTACTTCGATACTAATTATGACAAGTAACTATAACATCGATACAAATTATGACAGGTAACATGAAGTATAACATAAATTTCTCGCCATACGGAACCTGGAATGAGTGCAATTATGACAGGTAACTGTAACTTCGATACTAATTATGACAAGAAACTCTAAATTCGTTACTAATTATGACTAGTAACTGTAATTTTGATTAAAAAATTTGGTAGGTAACTGTAACTTCAATACTAATTATGACAGGTAACAGTAACTTCGGTACTAATTATGAGAGGTAACTGTAACTTCGATACTAATTATGGCAAGGAACTGTAATTTCGATACAAATTATGGCAGGTAACTGTAACTTCGATACTAATTATGACAGGTGACAGTAACTTCGATGCTAATTATGACAAGTAACAATTAATTCGATACAATTTATGACAGGTAACAGTAACTTCGATACTAATTATGACAAGAAACTCTACCTTCGTTACTGATTATGACAAGTAACTGTAATTTTGATAAAGAATTATGGTAGGTAACTGTAACTTCAATACTAATTATGACAGGAAAGAGTAACTTCGATACTAATTATGACAGGTAACTGTAACTTCGTTACTAATTATGACAAATAACTTTAATTTCGATACTAATTATGGCAGGTAATTGTAACTTCGTTACTAATTATGACAAGTCCCTGTAATTTCGATACAAATTACGGCAGGTAACTGTAATTTCGATACTAATTATGACAGGTAACAGTAACTTCGATACTAATTATGACAAGTAACTTTAATTCCGATACTAATTATGGCAGGTAACTGTAACTTCGTTACTAATAATGACAAGTCCCTGTAATTTCGATACTAATTACGGCAGGTAACTGTAATTTCTATACTAATTATGACAGGTAACAGTAACTTCGATACTAAATATGACAGGAAACTGTAACTTCGTTACTAATTATGACAAGTAACTGTAATTTCGATCCAAATTATGACAGGTAACTGTAACTTCGTTACCAATTATGACAAGTAACTGTAATTTCGATACAAATTATGGCAGGTAACAGTACCTTCGGTACTAATTATGACAGGTAACTGTAACTTCGATACTAATTATGGCAAGGAACTGTAATTTCGATACAAATTATGGCAGGTAACTGTAACTTCGATACTAATTATGACAAATAACTTTAATTTCGATACTAATTATGGCAGGTAACTGTAACTTCGTTACTAATTATGACAAGTCCCTGTAATTTCGATACAAATTATGGCAGGTAACTGAAACTTCGATACTTATTATGACAGGTAACTGTAACTTCATTACTAATTATGACAAGAATATGTAACTTCGATACTAATTATGACAGGTAACTGTAACTTCGATACTAATTATGACAAGTAATTGTAACTTCGATACTAATTATGACAAGTAACTGTAACTTCGATACTAATTGTGACAGGTAACAGTAACTTCGATATAATTATGACAAGTAACAGTAACTTCGATACTAATTATGACAAGTAACTGTAATTTCGATACAAATTTGGGCAGGTAACTGTAACTTCGATACTAATTATGACAGGTAACAGTAACTTTGATACTAATTATGACAAGTAACTGTAACTTCGATACTAATTATGGCAGGTAACTGTAACTTCGTTACTAATTATGACAAGGTAGTGTAATTTCGATACAAACTATGGCAGGTAACTGTAACTTCGATACTCATTATGACAGGTAACAGTAACTTCGATACTAATTATGGCAGGTACTGTAACTTCGATAATAATTATGACAGGTAACAGTAACTTCGACACTAATTATGACAAGTAACTGTAACTTCGATACTAATTATGACAGGTAACTGTAACTTCGTTACTAATTATGACAAGTAACAGTAATTTCGTAAAAAAATTGGCAGGTAATTGTAATTTCGATTTTAATTATGACAGGTTACACTAACTTCGATACTAATTAGGACAAGTAACAGTAACGTCGATACTAATTATGACATGTAACTGTAACTTCGATACTAATTATGACAGGTTACTCTAACTTCGTTACTAATTATGACAAGTAACTGTAATTTCGATACAAATTTTGGCAGGTAACTGTAACTTCGATACTAATTATGACAGGTAACAGTCACTTCGATACTAATTATGACAAGTAACTGTAACATCGATACTAATTATGACAGGTAACTGTAACTTCGTTACTAATTATGACAAGTAACTGTAATTTCGATACAAATTATGGCAGGTAACTGTAACTTCGATACTAATTATGACAGGTAACAGTATCTTCGATACTAATTATGACAAGTAACTATAACTTCAATACAAATTATGACAGGTAACTGTAACTTCGATACTAATTATGACATGAAACTCTAACTTCGTTACTAATTATGACAAGTAACTGTAATTTTGATAAAAAAATTTGGTAGGTAACTGTAACTTCAATACTAATTATGACAGGTAACAGTAACTTCGATACTAATTATGACAGGTAACTGTAACTTCGTTACTAATTATGACAAGTAACTTTAATTTCGATACTAATTATGGCAGGTAACTGTAACTTCGTTACTAATTATGACAAGTCCCTGTAATTTCGATACAAATTATGGCAGGTAACTGTAATTTCGATACTAATTATGACAGGAAACTGTAACTTCGTTACTAATTATGACAAGTAACTGTAATTTCGATACAAATTATTGCAGGTAACAGTACCTTCGGTACTAATTATGACAGGTAACTGTAACTTCGATACTAATTATGGCAAGGAACTGTAATTTCGATACAAATTATGGCAGGTAACTGTAACTTCGATGCTAATTATGACAGGTGACAGTAACTTCGATACTAATTATGACAAGTAACTATTACTTCGATACAAATTATGACAGGTAACAGTAACTTCGATACCAATTATGACAAGAAACTTTACCTTCGTTACTAATTATGACAAGTAACTGTAATTTTGATAAACATTATTGTAGGTAACTGTAACTTCAATACTAATTATGACAGGTAACAGTAACTGCGATACTAATTATGACAGGTAACTGTAATTCCGTTACTAATTATGACAAATAACTTTAATTTCGATACTAATTATGGCAGGTAACTGTAACTTCGTTACTAATTATGACAAGTCCGTGTAATTTCGATACAAATTATGGCAGGTAACTGTAACTTCGATACTAATTATGACAAGTAACTGTAACTTCGATACTAATTATGACAGGTAACTGTAATTTTGATACAAATTATGGCAGGTAACTGTAACTTCGAAACCAGTTATGACAGGTAATTGTAACTTCGTTACTAATTATGACAAGTAACTGTAATTTCGATACAAATTATGGCACGTAACTGTAACTTCGATATTTATTATGACAGGTAACAGTAACTTAGATACTTATTATGACAAGTAAATATAACTTCGATACAAATTATGACAGGTTACTGTAACTTCGATATTAATTATGACAAGAAACTCTAACTTCGTGACTAATTATGACAAGTAACTGTAATTTTGATACAAATTTTGACAAGTAACTGTAACCTCGATACTAATTATGACAAGGAACTGTAATTTCGATACAAATTATGGTAGGTAACTGTAACTTCAATACAAATTATGACAGGTAACAGTAACGTCGATACTAGTTATGACAAGTAACAGTACCTTCGTTGCTAATTATGACAGGTAACTGTAACTTCGATACTAATTATGACAAGGAACTGTAATTTCGATACAAATTATGGCAGGTAACTGTAACTTCGTTACTAATTATGACAAGTAACTGTAATTTCGATACAAATTTTGGCAGGTAACTGTAACTTCGATACTAATTATGACAAGTCCCTGTAATTTCGATACAAATTATGGCAGGTAACTGTAACTTCCATACTAATTATGACAGGTAACAGTAACTTCGATACTAATTATGACAGGAAACTGTAACTTCGTTACTAATTTTGACAAGTAACTGTAATTTCGATACAAATTATGACAGGTAACTGTAACTTCGTTACTAATTATGACAAGTAACAGTACCTTCGATGCTTATTATGACAGGTAACTGTAACTTCGATACTAATTATGACAAGGAACAGTAATTTCGATACAAATTATGGCAGGTAACTGTAACTTCGTTACTAATTATGACAAGTAACTGTAATTTCGATACAAATTTTGGCAGGTAACTGTAACTTCGAAACTAATTATGACAGGTAACAGTAACTTCGATACTAATTATGACAAGTAACTGTAACTTCGATACTAATTATGACACGTAACTGTAACTTCGTTACTAATTATGACAAGTAACTGTAATTTCGATACAAATTATGGCAGGTAACTGTAACTTCGATACTAATTATGACAGGTAAGAGTTACTTCGATACTAATTATGACAAGTAACTATAACATCGATACAAATTATGACAGGTAACATGAAGTATAACATAAATATCTCGCCATACGGAACCTGGAATGAGTGCAATTATGACAGGTAACTGTAACTTCGATACTAATTATGACAAGAAACTCTAAATTCGTTACTAATTATGACAAGTAACTGTAATTTTGTTTAAAAAATTTGGTAGGTAACTGTAACTTCAATACTAATTATGACAGGTAACAGTAACTTCGGTACTAATTATGAGAGGTAACTGTAACTTCGATACTAATTATGGCAAGGAACTGTAACTTCGATACTAATTAGGACAAGTAACAGTAACTTCGATACTAATTATGACAAGTAACTGTAACTTCGATACTAATTATGACAGGTAACTGTAACTTCGTTACTAATTATGACAAGTACCTGTAATTTCGATACAAATTTTGGCTGGTAACTGTTACTTCGATACTAATTATGACAAGTCCCTGTAATTTCTATACAAATTATGGCAGGTAACTGTAACTTCCATACTAATTATGACAGGTAACAGTAACTTCGATACTAATTATGACAGGAAACTGTAACTTTGTTGCTAATTTTGACAAGTAACTGTAATTTCGATACAAATTATGACAGGTAACGGTAACTTCGTTAAAAATTATGACAATTTACAGTACCTTCGATGTTAATTATGACAGGTAACTGTAACTTCGATACTAATTATGACAAGGAACTGTAACTTCCATACTATTTATGACAGGTAACTGTAACTTCGATCCTAATTATGACAAGTAACTGTAATTTCCATACAAATTTTGGCAGGTAACTGTAACCTCGATACTAATTATGACAGGTAACAGTAACTTCGATACTAATTATGACAAGTAGCTGTAACTTCGATACTAATTATGACAGGTAACTGTAACTTCATTACTAATTAAGACATGTAACTGTAATTTCGATACAAATTATGGCAGGTAACTTTATCTTCGTTACTAATTATGACATGTAACTGTAATTTCGATACAAATAATGGCAGGTAACTGTAACTTCGATACTAATTATGGCAGGTAACTGTAACTTCGATACTAATTATGAGAGGTAACAGTAACTTCGATGCTAATTATGACAGGTAACTGCAACTTCGTTACTAATTATGACAAGTAACTGTAATTTCGATACTAATTATTGCAGGTAACTGTAACTTCGTTACTAATTATGAGAAGTAACTGTAATTTCGATGCAAATTATGACAGGTAACTGTAACTTCGTTACTAATTATGACAAGTAACTGTAATTTCGTTACAAATTATGGCAGGTAACTGTA
This sequence comes from Meconema thalassinum, assembly GCA_946902985.2. Taxonomy (NCBI): domain Eukaryota; kingdom Metazoa; phylum Arthropoda; class Insecta; order Orthoptera; family Tettigoniidae; genus Meconema; species Meconema thalassinum. The sequence continues at coordinate 1,690,088,712 of OX336388.2, read as the reverse complement.
ACTTTGATACTAATTATGACAGGTAACAGTAACCTCGATACTAATTATGACAAGTAACTGTAACTTCGTTACTAATTATGACAAGTAAATCTAATTTTGATAAAAAGTTATGGCAGGTAACTGTAACTTCGATACTAATTAATACAGATAACAGTAACTTCGGTACTAATTATGACAGGTTACTGTACTATCGTTACTAATTATGTCAAGTAACAGTACCTTCGATACTAATTATGACAGGTAACTGTAACTTCGATACTAATTATGACAAGGAACTGTAATTTCGATACAAATTATGGCAGGTAACTGTAACTTTGATACTAATTATGACAGGTAACAGTAACTTCGATACTAATTATGACAAGTAACTGTAACTTCGTTACTAATTATGACAAGTAAATCTAATTTTGATAAAAAGTTATGGCAGGTAACTGTAACTTCGATACTAATTAATACAGATAACAGTTACTTCGGTACTAATTATGACAGGTTACTGTAACATCGTTACTAATTATGTCAAGTAACTCTAACTTCGATACTAATTATGACAAGTAACTGTAACTTCGATACATAGTATGACAAGTAACTGTAACTTCATTACTAATTATGACAAGAAACTGTAACTTCGATACTAATTATGACAGGTAACTGTAACTTCGATACTACTTATGACAAGTAACTGTAACTTCGATACTAATTATGACAAGTAACTGTAACTTCGATACTAATTGTGAAAGGTAACAGTAACTTCGATATTAATTATGACAAGTAACAGTAACTTCGATACTAATTATGACAAGTAATTGTAATTTCGATACAAATTTTGGCAGGTAACTGTAACTTCGATACTAATTATGACAGGTAACAGTAACTTTGATACTAATTATGACAAGTAACTGTAACTTCGATACTAATTATGGCCGGTAACTGTAACTTCGTTACTAATTATGACAAGTAACTGTAATTTCGTACAAATTATGGCAGGTAACTGTAACTTCGATACTAATTATGACAGGTAACAGTAACTTCGATAATAATTATGGCAGGTAACTGTAACTTCGATATTAATTATGACAGGTATCAGTAACTTCGGTACTAATTATGACAAGTAACTGTAACTTCGATACTAATTATGACAAGTAACTGTAACTTCGATACTAATTAGGACAAGTAACAGTAACTTCGATACTAATTATGACAAGTAACTGTAACTTCGATACTAATTATGACAGGTAACTGTAACTTCGTTACTAATTATGACAAGTAACTGTAATGTCGATACAAATTTTGGCAGGTAACGGTAACTTCGATACTAATTATGACAGGTAACAGTAACTTCGATACTAATTATGACAAGTAACTTCGATACTAATTATGAAAGGTAACTGTAACTTCGTTACTAATTATGAAAAGTAACAGTAATTTCGATAATAATTATGGCAGGTAACAGTAACTTCGATACTAATTATGACAAGTAACTGTAACTTCGATACTAATTATGACACGTAACTGTAACTTCGTTACTAATTATGACACGTAACTGTAACTTCGTTACTAATTATGACAAGTAACTGTAATTTCGATACAAATTATGGCAGGTAACTGTAACTTCGATACTAATTATGACAGGTAAGAGTTACTTCGATACTAATTATGACAAGTAACTATAACATCGATACAAATTATGACAGGTAACATGAAGTATAACATAAATTTCTCGCCATACGGAACCTGGAATGAGTGCAATTATGACAGGTAACTGTAACTTCGATACTAATTATGACAAGAACTTCTAAATTCGTTACTAATTATGACAAGTAACTGTAATTTTGATTAAAAAATTTGGTAGGTAACTGTAACTTCAATACTAATTATGACAGGTAACAGTAACTTCGGTACTAATTATGAGAGGTAACTGTAACTTCGATACTAATTATGGCAAGGAACTGTAATTTCGATACAAATTATGGCAGGTAACTGTAACTTCGATACTAATTATGACAGGAGACAGTAACTTCGATGCTAATTTTGACAAGTAACAATTAATTCGATACAAATTATGACAGGTAACAGTAACTTCGATACTAATTATGACAAGAAACTCTACCTTCGTTACTAATTATGACAAGTAACTGTAATTTTGATAAAAAATTATGGTAGGTAACTGTAACTTCAATACTAATTATGACAGGAAAGAGTAACTTCGATACTATTTATGACAGGTAACTGTAACTTCGTTACTAATTATGACAAATAACTTTAATTTCGATACTAATTATGGCAGGTAATTGTAACTTCGTTACTAATTATGACAAGTCCCTGTAATTTCGATACAAATTACGGCAGGTAACTGTAATTTCGATACTAATTATGACAGGTAACAGTAACTTCGATACTAATTATGACAAGTAACTTTAATTCCGATACTAATTATGGCAGGTAACTGTAACTTCGTTACTAATAATGACAAGTCCCTGTAATTTCGATACTAATTACGGCAGGTAACTGTAATTTCGATACTAATTATGACAGGTAACAGTAACTTCGATACTAAATATGACAGGAAACTGTAACTTCGTTACTAATTATGACAAGTAACTGTAATTTCGATCCAAATTATGACAGGTAACTGTAACTTCGTTACCAATTATGACAAGTAACTGTAATTTCGATACAAATTATGGCAGGTAACAGTACCATCGGTACTAATTATGACAGGTAACTGTAACTTCGATACTAATTATGGCAAGGAACTGTAATTTCGATTCAAATTATGGCAGGTAACTGTAACTTCGATACTAATTATGACAGGTGACAGTAACTTCGATGCTAATTATGACAAGTAACAATTAATTCGATACAAATTATGACAGGTAACAGTAACTTCGATACTAATTATGACAAGAAACTCTACCTTCGTTACTAATTATGACAAGTAACTGTAATTTTGATAAAAAATTATGGTAGATAACTGTAACTAAAATACTAATTATGACAGGAAAGAGTAACTTCGATACTAATTATGACAGGTAACTGTAACTTCGTTACTAATTATGACAAATAACTTTAATTTCGATACTAATTATGGCAGGTAACTGTAACTTCGTTACTAATTATGACAAGTCCCTGTAATTTCGATACAAATAATGGCAGGTAACTGAAACTTCGATACTTATTATGACAGGTAATTGTAACTTCATTACTAATTATGACAAGAAAATGTAACTTCGATACTAATTATGACAGGTAACTGTAACTTCGATACTAATTATGACAAGTAACTGTAACTTCGATACTAATTATGACAAGTAACTGTAACTTCGATACTAATTGTGACAGGTAACAGTAACTTCGATATAATTATGACAAGTAACAGTAACTTCGATACTAATTATGACAAGTAACTGTAATTTCGATACAAATTTGGGCAGGTAACTGTAACTTCGATACTAATTATGACAGGTAACAGTAACTTTGATACTAATTATGACAAGTAACTGTAACTTCGATACTAATTATGGCAGGTAACTGTAACTTCGTTACTAATTATGACAAGTTAGTGTAATTTCGATACAAACTATGGCAGGTAACTGTAACTTCGATACTAAATATGACAGGTAACAGTAACTTCGATACTAATTATGGCAGGTACTGTAACTTCGATAATAATTATGACAGGTAACAGTAACTTCGACACTAATTATGACAAGTAACTGTAACTTCGATACTAATTATGACAGGTAACTGTAACTTCGTTACTAATTATGACAAGTAACAGTAATTTCGTAAAAAAATTTGGCAGGTAATTGTAATTTCAATACTAATTATGACAGGTTACACTAACTTCGATACAAATTAGGACAAGTAACAGTAACGTCGATACTAATTATGACATGTAACTGTAACTTCGATACTAATTATGACAGGTTACTCTAACTTCGTTACTAATTATGACAAGTAACTGTAATTTCGATACAAATTTTGGCAGGTAACTGTAACTTCGATACTAATTATGACAGGTAACAGTCACTTCGATACTAATTATGACAAGTAACTGTAACTTCGATACTAATTATGACAGGTAACTGTAACTTCGTTACTAATTATGACATGTAACTGTAATTTCGATACAAATTATGGCAGGTAACTGTAACATCGATACTAATTATGACAGGTAACAGTATCTTCGATACTAATTATGACAAGTAATTATAACTTCAATACAAATTATGACAGGTAACTGTAACTTCGATACTAATTATGGCAAGGAACTGTAATTTCGATACAAATTATGGCAGGTAACTGTAACTTCGATGCTAATTATGACAGGTGACAGTAACTTCGATACTAATTATGACAAGTAACTATTACTTCGATACAAATTATGACAGGTAACAGTAACTTCGATACTAATTATGACAAGAAACTTTACCTTCGTTACTAATTATGACAAGTAACTGTAATTTTGATAAAAATTATTGTAGGTAACTGTAACTTCAATACTAATTATGACAGGTAACAGTAACTTCGATGCTAATTATGACAGGTAACTGTAATTCCGTTACTAATTATGACAAATAACTTTAATTTCGATACTAATTATGGCAGGTAACTGTAACTTCGTTACTAATTATGACAAGTCCCTGTAATTTCGATACAAATTATGGCAGGTAACTGTAACTTCGATACTAATTATGACAGGTAACTGTAATTTTGATACAAATTATGGCAGGTAACTGTTACTTCGAAACCAGTTATGACAGGTAACTGTAACTTCGTTACTAATTATGACAAGTAACTGTAATTTCGATACAAATTATGGCAGGTAACTGTAACTTCGATACTTATTATGACAGGTAACAGTAACTTAGATACTAATTATGACAAGTAAATATAACTTCGATACAAATTATGACAGGTTACTGTAACTTCGATACTAATTATGACAGGTAACAGTAACTTCGATACTAATTATGACAAGTAACTTTAATTCCGATACTAATTATTGCAGGTAACTGTAACTTCGTTACTAATAATGACAAGTCCCTGTAATTTCGATACTAATTACGGCAGGTAACTGTAATTTCGATACTAATTATGACAGGTAACAGTAACTTCGATACTAAATATGACAGGAAACTGTAACTTCGTTACTAATTATGACATGTAACTGTAATTTCGATCCAAATTATCACAGGTAACTGTAACTTCGTTACCAATTATGACAAGTAACTGTAATTTCGATACAAATTATGGCAGGTAACAGTACCTTCGGTACTAATTATGACAGGTAACTGTAACTTCGATACTAATTATGGCAAGGAACTGTAATTTCGATACAAATTATGGCAGGTAACTGTAACTTCGATACTAATTATGACAGGTGACAGTAACTTCGATGCTAATTATGACAAGTAACAGTTAATTCGATACAAATTATGACAGGTAACAGTAACTTCGATACTAATTATGACAAGAAACTCTACCTTCGTTACTAATTATGACAAGTATCTGTAATTTTGATAAAAAATTATGGTAGGTAACTGTAACTTCAATACTAATTATGACAGGAAAGAGTAACTTCGATACTAATTATGACAGGTAACTGTAACTTCGTTACTAATTATGACAAATAACTTTAATTTCGATACTAATTATGGCAGTTAACTGTAAGTTCGTTACTAATTATGAAAAATCCCTGTAATTTCGATATAAATTTTGGCAGGTAACTGAAACTTCGATACTTATTATGACAGGTAACTGTAACTTCATTACTAATTATGACAAGAAAATGTAACTTCGATACTAATTATGACAGGTAACTGTAACTTCGATACTAATTATGACAAGTAACTGTAACTTCGATACTAATTATGACAAGTAACTGTAACTTCGATACTAATTGTGACAGGTAACAGTAACTTCGATATAATTATGACAAGTAACAGTAACTTCGATACTAATTATGACACGTAACTGTAATTTCGATACAAATTTGGGCAGGTAACTGTAACTTCGATACTAATTATGACAGGTAACAGTATCTTTGATACTAATTATGACAAGTAACTGTAACTTCGATACTAATTATGGCAGGTAACTGTAACATCGTTACTAATTATGACAAGTTAGTGTAATTTCGATACAAACTATGGCAGGTAACTGTAACTTCGATACTTATTATGACAGGTAACAGTAACTTCGATACTAATTATGGCAGGTACTGTAACTTCGATAATAATTATGAAAGGTAACAGTAACTTCGACACTAATTATGACAAGTAACTGTAACTTCGATACTAATTATGACAGGTAACTCTAACTTCGTTACTAATTATGACAAGTAACAGTAATTTCGTAAAAAATTTGGCAGGTAATTGTAATTTCGATACTAATTATGACAGGTTACACTAACTTCGATACTAATTAGGACAAGTAACAGTAACGTCGATACTAATTATGACATGTAACTGTAACTTCGATACTAATTATGACAAGTTACTCTAACTTCGTTACTAATTATGACAAGTAACTGTAATTTCGATACAAATTTCGGCAGGTAACTGTAACTTCGATACTAATTATGACAGGTAACAGTAACTTCGATACTAATTATGACAAGTAACTGTAACTTCGATACTAATTATGACAGGTAACTGTAACTTCGTTACTAATTATGACAAGTAACTGTAATTTCGATACAAATTATGGCAGGTAACTGTAACTTCGATACTAATTATGACAGGTAACAGTATCTTCGATACTAATTATGACAAGTAACTATAACTTCAATACAAATTATGACAGGTAACTGTAACTTCGATACTAATTATGACAAGAAACTCTAACTTCGTTACTAATTATGACAAGTAACTGTAATTTTGTTAAAAAATTATGGTAGGTAACTGTAACTTCAATACTAATTATGACAGGTAACAGTAACTTCGATACTAATTATGACAGGTAACTGTAACTTCGTTACTAATTATGACAAGTAACTTTAATTTCGATACTAATTATGGCAGGTAACTGTAACTTCGTTACTAATTATGACAAGTCCCTGTAATTTCGATACAAATTATGGCAGGTAACTGTAATTTCGATACTAATTATGACAGGTAACAGTAAATTCGATACTAATTATGACATGTAACTTTAATTCCGATACTAATTATGGCAGGTAACTGTAACTTCGTTACTAATAATGACAAGTCCCTGTAATTTCGATACTAATTACGGCAGGTAACTGTAATTTCGATACTAATTATGACAGGTAACAGTAACTTCGATACTAAATATGACAGGAAACTGTAACTTCGTTACTAATTATGACAAGTAACTGTAATTTCGATCCAAATTATGACAGGTAACTGTAACTTCGTTACCAATTATGACAAGTAACTGTAATTTCGATACAAATTATGGCAGGTAACAGTACCATCGGTACTAATTATGACAGGTAACTGTAACTTCGATACTAATTATGGCAAGGAACTGTAATTTCGATTCAAATTATGGCAGGTAACTGTAACTTCGATACTAATTATGACAGGTAACAGTAACTTCGATTCTAATTATGACAAGTAACTGTAACTTCGATACTAATTATGACAGGTAACTGTAACTTCGTTACTAATTATGACAAGTAACTGTAATTTCGATACAAATTATGGCAGGTAACTGTAACTTCGATACTAATTATGACTGGTAACAGTATCTTCGATACTAATTATGACAAGTAACTATAACTTCAATACAAATTATGACAGGTAACTGTAACTTCGATACTAATTATGACAAGAAACTCTAACTTCGTTACTAATTATGACAAGTAACTGTAATTTTGTTAAAAAATTATGGTAGGTAACTGTAACTTCAATACTAATTATGACAGGTAACAGTAGCTTCGATACTAATTATGACAGGTAACTGTAACTTCGTTACTAATTATGACAAGTAACTTTAATTTCGATACTAATTATGGCAGGTAACTGTAACTTCGTTACTAATTATGACAAGTCCCTGTAATTTCGATACAAATTATGGCAGGTAACTGTAATTTCGATACTAATTATGACAGGTAACAGTAACTTCGATACTAATTATGACAGGAAACTGTAACTTCGTTACTAATTATGACAAGTAACTGTAGTTTCGATACAAATTATGACAGGTGACTGTAACTTCGTTATTAATTATGACAAGTAACTGTAACTTCGATACAAATTATTGCAGGTAACAGTACCTTCGGTACTAATTATGACAGGTAACTGTAACTTCGATACTAATTATGGCAAGGAACTGTAATTTCGATACAAATTATGGCAGGTAACTGTAACTTCGATGCTAATTATGACAGGTGACAGTAACTTCGATACTAATTATGACAAGTAACTATTACTTCGATACAAATTATGACAGGTAACAGTAACTTCGATACTAATTATGACAAGAAACTTTACCTTCGTTACTAATTATGACAAGTAACTGTAATTTTGATAAAAATTATTGTAGGTAACTGTAACTTCAATACTAATTATGACAGGTAACAGTAACTTCGATGCTAATTATGACAGGTAACTGTAATTCCGTTACTAATTATGACAAATAACTTTAATTTCGATACTAATTATGGCAGGTAACTGTAACTTCGTTACTAATTATGACAAGTCCCTGTAATTTCGATACAAATTATGGCAGGTAACTGTAACTTCGATACTAATTATGACAAGTAACTGTAACTTCGATACTAATTATGACAGGTAACTGTAATTTTGATACAAATTATGGCAGGTAACTGTTACTTCGAAACCAGTTATGACAGGTAACTGTAACTTCGTTACTAATTATGACAAGTAACTGTAATTTCGATACAAATTATGGCAGGTAACTGTAATTTCGATACAAATTATGGCAGGTAACTGTAACTTCGATGCTAATTATGACAGGTGACAGTAACTTCGATACTAATTATGACAAGTAACTATTACTTCGATACAAATTATGACAGGCAACAGTAACTTCGATACTAATTATGACAAGAAACTTTACCTTCGTTACTAATTATGACAAGTAACTGTAATTTTGATAAAAAATTATTGTAGGTAACTGTAACTTCAATACTAATTATGACAGGTAACAGTAACTTCGATACTAATTATGACAAGTAACTGTAACTTCGATACTAATTATGACAAGTAACTGTAACTTCGATACTAATTGTGACAGGTAACAGTAACTTCGATATAATTATGACAAGTAACAGTAACTTCGATACTAATTATGACAAGTAACTGTAATTTCGATACAAATTTGGGCAGGTAACTGTAACTTCGATACTAATTATGACAGGTAACAGTATCTTTGATAATAATTATGACAAGTAACTGTAACTTCGATACTAATTATGGCAGGTAACTGTAACATCGTTACTAATTATGACAAGTTAGTGTAATTTCGATACAAACTATGGCAGGTAACTGTAACTTCGATACTTATTATGACAGGTAACAGTAACTTCGATACTAATTATGGCAGGTACTGTAACTTCGATAATAATTATGAAAGGTAACAGTAACTTCGACACTAATTATGACAAGTAACTGTAACTTCGATACTAATTATGACAGGTAACTCTAACTTCGTTACTAATTATGACAAGTAACAGTAATTTCGTAAAAAATTTGGCAGGTAATTGTAATTTCGATACTAATTATGACAGGTTACACTAACTTCGATACTAATTAGGACAAGTAACAGTAACGTCGATACTAATTATGACATGTAACTGTAACTTCGATACTAATTATGACAAGTTACTCTAACTTCGTTACTAATTATGACAAGTAACTGTAATTTCGATACAAATTTCGGCAGGTAACTGTAACTTCGATACTAATTATGACAGGTAACAGTAACTTCGATACTAATTATGACAAGTAACTGTAACTTCGATACTAATTATGACAGGTAACTGTAACTTCGTTACTAATTATGACAAGTAACTGTAATTTCGATACAAATTATGGCAGGTAACTGTAACTTCGATACTAATTATGACAGGTAACAGTATCTTCGATACTAATTATGACAAGTAACTATAACTTCAATACAAATTATGACAGGTAACTGTAACTTCGATACTAATTATGACAAGAAACTCTAACTTCGTTACTAATTATGACAAGTAACTGTAATTTTGTTAAAAAATTATGGTAGGTAACTGTAACTTCAATACTAATTATGACAGGTAACAGTAACTTCGATACTAATTATGACAGGTAACTGTAACTTCGTTACTAATTATGACAAGTAACTTTAATTTCGATACTAATTATGGCAGGTAACTGTAACTTCGTTACTAATTATGACAAGTCCCTGTAATTTCGATACAAATTATGGCAGGTAACTGTAATTTCGATACTAATTATGACAGGTAACAGTAAATTCGATACTAATTATGACATGTAACTTTAATTCCGATACTAATTATGGCAGGTAACTGTAACTTCGTTACTAATAATGACAAGTCCCTGTAATTTCGATACTAATTACGGCAGGTAACTGTAATTTCGATACTAATTATGACAGGTAACAGTAACTTCGATACTAAATATGACAGGAAACTGTAACTTCGTTACTAATTATGACAAGTAACTGTAATTTCGATCCAAATTATGACAGGTAACTGTAACTTCGTTACCAATTATGACAAGTAACTGTAATTTCGATACAAATTATGGCAGGTAACAGTACCATCGGTACTAATTATGACAGGTAACTGTAACTTCGATACTAATTATGGCAAGGAACTGTAATTTCGATTCAAATTATGGCAGGTAACTGTAACTTCGATACTAATTATGACAGGTAACAGTAACTTCGATTCTAATTATGACAAGTAACTGTAACTTCGATACTAATTATGACAGGTAACTGTAACTTCGTTACTAATTATGACAAGTAACTGTAATTTCGATACAAATTTTGGCAGGTAACTGTAACTTCGATACTAATTATGACAAGTCCCTAATACTAATTATTACAAGGAACTGTAATTTCGATCCAAATTATGGCAGGTAACTGTAACTTCGTTACCAATTATGACAAGTAACTGTAATTTCGATACAAATTATGGCAGGTAACAGTACCATCGGTACTAATTATGACAGGTAACTGTAACCTCGATACTAATTATGACAAGGAACTGTAATTTCGATACGAATTATGGTAGGTAACTGTAACTTCAATACAAATTATGACAGGTAACAGTAACTTCGATACTAATTGTGACAAGTAACTGTAACTTCGATACTAATTATGACAGGTAACTGTAATTTTGATACAAATTATGGTAGGTAACTGTAACTTCGAAACCTGTTATGACAGGTAACTGTAACTTCCTTACTAATTATGACAAGTAACTGTAATTTCGATACAAATTTTGGCAGGTAACTGTAACTTCGATACTAATTATGACAAGTCCCTAATACTAATTATTACAAGGAACTGTAATTTCGATACAAATTATGGCAGGTAACTGTAACTTCGTTACTAATTATGACAAGTTACTGTAATTTCGATACAAATTTTGGCAGGTAACTGTAACTTCGATACTAATTATGACAAGTCCCTGTAATTTCGATACAAATTATGGCAGGTAACTGTAACTTCCATACTAATTATGACAGGTAACAGTAACTTCGATACTAATTATGACAGGAAACTGTAACTTCGTTACTAATTTTGACAAGTAACTGTAATTTCGATACAAATTATGACAGGTAACTGTAACTTCGTTACTAATTATGACAAGTAACAGTACCTTCGATGCTAATTATGACAGGTAACTGTAACTTCGATACTAATTATGACAAGGAACAGTAATTTCGATACAAATTATGGCAGGTAACTGTAACTTCGTTACTAATTATGACAAGTAACTGTAATTTCGATACAAATTTTGGCAGGTAACTGTAACTTCGAAACTAATTATGACAGGTAACAGTAACTTCGATACTAATTATGACAAGTAACTGTAACTTCGATACTAATTATGACACGTAACTGTAACTTCGTTACTAATTATGACAAGTAACTGTAATTTCGATACAAATTATGGCAGGTAACTGTAACTTCGATACTAATTATGACAGGTAAGAGTTACTTCGATACTAATTATGACAAGTAACTATAACATCGATACAAATTATGACAGGTAACATGAAGTATAACATAAATTTCTCGCCATACGGAACCTGGAATGAGTGCAATTATGACAGGTAACTGTAACTTCGATACTAATTATGACAAGAAACTCTAAATTCGTTACTAATTATGACAAGTAACTGTAATTTTGATTAAAAAATTTGGTAGGTAACTGTAACTTCAATACTAATTATGACAGGTAACAGTAACTTCGGTATTAATTATGAGAGGTAACTGTAACTTCGATACTAATTATGGCAAGGAACTGTAATTTCGATACAAACTATGGCAGGTAACTGTAACTTCGATACTAATTATGACAGGTGACAGTAACTTCGATGCTAATTATGACAAGTAACAATTAATTCGATACAAATTATGACAGGTAACAGTAACTTCGATACTAATTATGACAAGAAACTCTACCTTCGTTACTAATTATGACAAGTAACTGTAATTTTGATAAAAAATTATGGTAGGTAACTGTAACTTCAATACTAATTATGACAGGAAAGAGTAACTTCGATACTAATTATGACAGGTAACTGTAACTTCGTTACTAATTATGACAAATAACTTTAATTTCGATACTAATTATGGCAGGTAATTGTAACTTCGTTACTAATTATGACAAGTCCCTGTAATTTCGATACAAATTAAGGCAGGTAACTGTAATTTCGATACTAATTATGACAGGTAACAGTATCTTCGATACTAATTATGACAAGTAACTTTAATTCCGATACTAATTATGGCAGGTAACTGTAACTTCGTTACTAATAATGACAAGTCCCTGTAATTTCGATACTAATTACGGCAGGTAACTGTTATTTCGATACTAATTATGACAGGTAACAGTAACTTCGATACTAAATATGACAGGAAACTGTAACTTCGTTACTAATTATGACAAGTAACTGTAATTTCGATCCAAATTATGACAGGTAACTGTAACTTCGATACTAATTATGGCAAGGAACTGTAATTTCGATTCAAATTATGGCAGGTAACTGTAACTTCGATACTAATTATGACAGGTGACAGTAACTTAGATGCTAATTATGACAAGTAACAATTAATTCGATACAAATTATGACAGGTAACAGTAACTTCGATAGTAATTATGACAAGAAACTCTACCTTCGTTACTAATTATGACAAGTAACTGTAATTTTGATAAAAAATTATGGTAGATAACTGTAACTTCAATACTTATTATGACAGGAAAGAGTAACTTCGATACTAATTATGACAGGTAACTGTAACTTCGTTACTAATTATGACAAATAACTTTAATTTCGATACTAATTATGGCAGGTAACTGTAACTTCGTTACTAATTATGACAAGTCCCTGTAATTTCGATACAAATAATGGCAGGTAACTGAAACTTCGATACTTATTATGACAGGTAACTGTAACTTCATTACTAATTATGACAAGAAAATGTAACTTCGATACTAATTATGACAGGTAACTGTAACTTCGATACTAATTATGACAAGTAACTGTAACTTCGATACTAATTATGACAAGTAACTGTAACTTCGGTATTAATTGTGACAGGTAACAGTAACTTCGATATAATTATGACAAGTGACAGTAACTTCGATACTAATTATGACAAGTAACTGTAATTTCGATACAAATTTGGGCAGGTAACTGTAACTTCGATACTAATTATGACAGGTAACAGTAACTTTGATACTAATTATGACAAGTAACTGTAACTTCGATACTAATTATGGCAGGTAACTGTAACTTCGTTACTAATTATGACAAGTAACTATGATTTCGATACAAATTATGGCAGGTAACTGTAACTTCGATACTAATTATGACAGGTAACAGTATCTTCGATACTAATTATGACAAGTAACTATAACTTCAATACAAATTATGACAGGTAACTGTAACTTCGATACTAATTATGACAAGAAACCTTAACTTCGTTACTAATTATGACAAGTAACTGTAATTTTGATAAAAAATTATGGTAGGTAACTGTAACTTCAATACTAATTATGACAGGTAACAGTAACTTCGATACTAATTATGACAGGTAACTGTAACTTCGTTACTAATTATGGCAGGTAACAGTAACTTCGACACTAATTATGACAAGTAACTGTAACTTCGATACTAATTATGACAAGTAACAGTAATTTCGTAAAAAATTTGGCAGGTAATTGTAATTTCGATACTAATTATGACAGGTTACACTAACTTCGATACTAATTAGGACAAGTAACAGTAACGTCGATACTAATTATGACATGTAACTGTAACTTCGATACTAATTATGACAGGTTACTCTAACTACGTTACTAATTATGACAAGTAACTGTAATTTCGATACAAATTTTGGCAGGTAACTGTAACTTCGATACTAATTATGACAGGTAACAGTAACTTCGGTACTAATTATGACAAGTAACTGTAACTTCGATACTAATTATGACAGGTAACTGTAACTTCGTTACTAATTATGACAAGTAACTATGATTTCGATACAAATTATGGCAGGTAACTGTAACTTCGATACTAATTATGACAGGTAACAGTATCTTCGATACTAATTATGACAAGTAACTATAACTTCAATACAAATTATGACAGGTAACTGTAACTTCGATACTAATTATGACAAGAAACCTTAACTTCGTTACTAATTATGACAAGTAACTGTAATTTTGATAAAAAATTATGGTAGGTAACTGTAACTTCAATACTAATTATGACAGGTAACAGTAACTTCGATACTAATTATGACAGGTAACTGTAACTTCGTTACTAATTATGACAAGTAACTTTAATTTCGATACTAATTATGGCAGGTAACTGTAACTTCGATACTAATTGTGACAAGTAACTGTAACTTCGATACTAATTATGACAGGTAACTGTAATTTTGATACAAATTATGGTAGGTAACTGTAACTTCGAAACCAGTTATGACAGGTAACTGTAACTTCCTTACTAATTATGACAAGTAACTGTAATTTCGATACAAATAATGGCAGGTAACTGTAACTTCGATACTTATTATGACAGGTAACAGTAACTTAGATACTAATTATGACAAGTAAATATAACTTCGATACAAATTATGACTGGTTACTGTAACTTCGATACTAATTATGACAAGAAACTCTAACTTCGTGACTAATTATGACAAGTAACTGTAATTTTGATACAAATTTTGACAAGTAACTGTAACCTCGATACTAATTATGACAAGGAACTGTAATTTCGATACAAATTATGGTAGGTAACTGTAACTTCAATACAAATTATGACAGGTAACAGTAACGTCGATACTAGTTATGACAAGTAACAGTACCTTCGTTGCTAATTATGACAGGTAACTGTAACTTCGATACTAATTATGACAAGGAACTGAAATTTCGATACAAATTATGGCAGGTAACTGTAACTTCGTTACTAATTATGACAAGTAACTGTAATTTCGATACAAATTTTGGCAGGTAACTGTAACTTCGATACTAATTATGACAAGTCCCTGTAATTTCGATACAAATTATGACAGGTAACTGTAACTTCCATACTAATTATGACAGGTAACAGTACCTTCGTTGCTAATTATGACAGGTAACTGTAACTTCGATACTAATTATGACAAGGAACTGAAATTTCGATACAAATTATGGCAGGTAACTGTAACTTCGTTACTAATTATGACAAGTAACTGTAATTTCGATACAAATTTTGGCAGGTAACTGTAACATCGATACTAATTATGACAAGTAACTGTAACTTCGATACTAATTATGACACGTAACTGTAACTTCGTTACTAATTATGACAAGTAACTGTAATTTCGATACAAATTATGGCAGGTAACTGTAACTTCGATACTAATTATGACAGGTAAGAGTTACTTCGATACTAATTATGACAAGTAACTATAACATCGATACAAATTATGACAGGTAACATGAAGTATAACATAAATTTCTCGCCATACGGAACCTGGAATGAGTGCAATTATGACAGGTAACTGTAACTTCGATACTAATTATGACAAGAAACTCTAAATTCGTTACTAATTATGACTAGTAACTGTAATTTTGATTAAAAAATTTGGTAGGTAACTGTAACTTCAATACTAATTATGACAGGTAACAGTAACTTCGGTACTAATTATGAGAGGTAACTGTAACTTCGATACTAATTATGGCAAGGAACTGTAATTTCGATACAAATTATGGCAGGTAACTGTAACTTCGATACTAATTATGACAGGTGACAGTAACTTCGATGCTAATTATGACAAGTAACAATTAATTCGATACAATTTATGACAGGTAACAGTAACTTCGATACTAATTATGACAAGAAACTCTACCTTCGTTACTGATTATGACAAGTAACTGTAATTTTGATAAAGAATTATGGTAGGTAACTGTAACTTCAATACTAATTATGACAGGAAAGAGTAACTTCGATACTAATTATGACAGGTAACTGTAACTTCGTTACTAATTATGACAAATAACTTTAATTTCGATACTAATTATGGCAGGTAATTGTAACTTCGTTACTAATTATGACAAGTCCCTGTAATTTCGATACAAATTACGGCAGGTAACTGTAATTTCGATACTAATTATGACAGGTAACAGTAACTTCGATACTAATTATGACAAGTAACTTTAATTCCGATACTAATTATGGCAGGTAACTGTAACTTCGTTACTAATAATGACAAGTCCCTGTAATTTCGATACTAATTACGGCAGGTAACTGTAATTTCTATACTAATTATGACAGGTAACAGTATCTTCGATACTAAATATGACAGGAAACTGTAACTTCGTTACTAATTATGACAAGTAACTGTAATTTCGATCCAAATTATGACAGGTAACTGTAACTTCGTTACCAATTATGACAAGTAACTGTAATTTCGATACAAATTATGGCAGGTAACAGTACCTTCGGTACTAATTATGACAGGTAACTGTAACTTCGATACTAATTATGGCAAGGAACTGTAATTTCGATACAAATTATGGCAGGTAACTGTAACTTCGATACTAATTATGACAAATAACTTTAATTTCGATACTAATTATGGCAGGTAACTGTAACTTCGTTACTAATTATGACAAGTCCCTGTAATTTCGATACAAATTATGGCAGGTAACTGAAACTTCGATACTTATTATGACAGGTAACTGTAACTTCATTACTAATTATGACAAGAATATGTAACTTCGATACTAATTATGACAGGTAACTGTAACTTCGATACTAATTATGACAAGTAATTGTAACTTCGATACTAATTATGACAAGTAACTGTAACTTCGATACTAATTGTGACAGGTAACAGTAACTTCGATATAATTATGACAAGTAACAGTAACTTCGATACTAATTATGACAAGTAACTGTAATTTCGATACAAATTTGGGCAGGTAACTGTAACTTCGATACTAATTATGACAGGTAACAGTAACTTTGATACTAATTATGACAAGTAACTGTAACTTCGATACTAATTATGGCAGGTAACTGTAACTTCGTTACTAATTATGACAAGGTAGTGTAATTTCGATACAAACTATGGCAGGTAACTGTAACTTCGATACTCATTATGACAGGTAACAGTAACTTCGATACTAATTATGGCAGGTACTGTAACTTCGATAATAATTATGACAGGTAACAGTAACTTCGACACTAATTATGACAAGTAACTGTAACTTCGATACTAATTATGACAGGTAACTGTAACTTCGTTACTAATTATGACAAGTAACAGTAATTTCGTAAAAAAATTGGCAGGTAATTGTAATTTCGATTTTAATTATGACAGGTTACACTAACTTCGATACTAATTAGGACAAGTAACAGTAACGTCGATACTAATTATGACATGTAACTGTAACTTCGATACTAATTATGACAGGTTACTCTAACTTCGTTACTAATTATGACAAGTAACTGTAATTTCGATACAAATTTTGGCAGGTAACTGTAACTTCGATACTAATTATGACAGGTAACAGTCACTTCGATACTAATTATGACAAGTAACTGTAACATCGATACTAATTATGACAGGTAACTGTAACTTCGTTACTAATTATGACAAGTAACTGTAATTTCGATACAAATTATGGCAGGTAACTGTAACTTCGATACTAATTATGACAGGTAACAGTATCTTCGATACTAATTATGACAAGTAACTATAACTTCAATACAAATTATGACAGGTAACTGTAACTTCGATACTAATTATGACATGAAACTCTAACTTCGTTACTAATTATGACAAGTAACTGTAATTTTGATAAAAAAATTTGGTAGGTAACTGTAACTTCAATACTAATTATGGCAGGTAACTGTAACTTCGTTACTAATTATGACAAGTCCCTGTAATTTCGATACAAATTATGGCAGGTAACTGTTATTTCGATACTAATTATGACAGGAAACTGTAACTTCGTTACTAATTATGACAAGTAACTGTAATTTCGATACAAATTATTGCAGGTAACAGTACCTTCGGTACTAATTATGACAGGTAACTGTAACTTCGATACTAATTATGGCAAGGAACTGTAATTTCGATACAAATTATGGCAGGTAACTGTAACTTCGATGCTAATTATGACAGGTGACAGTAACTTCGATACTAATTATGACAAGTAACTATTACTTCGATACAAATTATGACAGGTAACAGTAACTTCGATACCAATTATGACAAGAAACTTTACCTTCGTTACTAATTATGACAAGTAACTGTAATTTTGATAAACATTATTGTAGGTAACTGTAACTTCAATACTAATTATGACAGGTAACAGTAACTGCGATACTAATTATGACAGGTAACTGTAATTCCGTTACTAATTATGACAAATAACTTTAATTTCGATACTAATTATGGCAGGTAACTGTAACTTCGTTACTAATTATGACAAGTCCGTGTAATTTCGATACAAATTATGGCAGGTAACTGTAACTTCGATACTAATTATGACAAGTAACTGTAACTTCGATACTAATTATGACAGGTAAATGTAATTTTGATACAAATTATGGCAGGTAACTGTAACTTCGAAACCAGTTATGACAGGTAATTGTAACTTCGTTACTAATTATGACAAGTAACTGTAATTTCGATACAAATTATGGCAGGTAACTGTAACTTCGATATTTATTATGACAGGTAACAGTAACTTAGATACTTATTATGACAAGTAAATATAACTTCGATACAAATTATGACAGGTTACTGTAACTTCGATATTAATTATGACAAGAAACTCTAACTTCGTGACTAATTATGACAAGTAACTGTAATTTTGATACAAATTTTGACAAGTAACTGTAACCTCGATACTAATTATGACAAGGAACTGTAATTTCGATACAAATTATGGTAGGTAACTGTAACTTCAATACAAATTATGACAGGTAACAGTAACGTCGATACTAGTTATGACAAGTAACAGTACCTTCGTTGCTAATTATGACAGGTAACTGTAACTTCGATACTAATTATGACAAGGAACTGTAATTTCGATACAAATTATGGCAGGTAACTGTAACTTCGTTACTAATTATGACAAGTAACTGTAATTTCGATACAAATTTTGGCAGGTAACTGTAACTTCGATACTAATTATGACAAGTCCCTGTAATTTCGATACAAATTATGGCAGGTAACTGTAACTTCCATACTAATTATGACAGGTAACAGTAACTTCGATACTAATTATGACAGGAAACTGTAACTTCGTTACTAATTTTGACAAGTAACTGTAATTTCGATACAAATTATGACAGGTAACTGTAACTTCGTTACTAATTATGACAAGTAACAGTACCTTCGATGCTTATTATGACAGGTAACTGTAACTTCGATACTAATTATGACAAGGAACAGTAATTTCGATACAAATTATGGCAGGTAACTGTAACTTCGTTACTAATTATGACAAGTAACTGTAATTTCGATACAAATTTTGGCAGGTAACTGTAACTTCGAAACTAATTATGACAGGTAACAGTAACTTCGATACTAATTATGACAAGTAACTGTAACTTCGATACTAATTATGACACGTAACTGTAACTTCGTTACTAATTATGACAAGTAACTGTAATTTCGATACAAATTATGGCAGGTAACTGTAACTTCGATACTAATTATGACAGGTAAGAGTTACTTCGATACTAATTATGACAAGTAACTATAACATCGATACAAATTATGACAGGTAACATGAAGTATAACATAAATATCTCGCCATACGGAACCTGGAATGAGTGCAATTATGACAGGTAACTGTAACTTCGATACTAATTATGACAAGAAACTCTAAATTCGTTACTAATTATGACAAGTAACTGTAATTTTGTTTAAAAAATTTGGTAGGTAACTGTAACTTCAATACTAATTATGACAGGTAACAGTAACTTCGGTACTAATTATGAGAGGTAACTGTAACTTCGATACTAATTATGGCAAGGAACTGTAACTTCGATACTAATTAGGACAAGTAACAGTAACTTCGATACTAATTATGACAAGTAACTGTAACTTCGATACTAATTATGACAGGTAACTGTAACTTCGTTACTAATTATGACAAGTACCTGTAATTTCGATACAAATTTTGGCTGGTAACTGTTACTTCGATACTAATTATGACAAGTCCCTGTAATTTCTATACAAATTATGGCAGGTAACTGTAACTTCCATACTAATTATGACAGGTAACAGTAACTTCGATACTAATTATGACAGGAAACTGTAACTTTGTTATAATTTTGACAAGTAACTGTAATTTCGATACAAATTATGACAGGTAACGGTAACTTCGTTAAAAATTATGACAATTTACAGGACCTTCGATGTTAATTATGACAGGTAACTGTAACTTCGATACTAATTATGACAAGGAACTGTAACTTCCATACTATTTATGACAGGTAACTGTAACTTCGATCCTAATTATGACAAGTAACTGTAATTTCCATACAAATTTTGGCAGGTAACTGTAACCTCGATACTAATTATGACAGGTAACAGTAACTTCGATACTAATTATGACAAGTAGCTGTAACTTCGATACTAATTATGACAGGTAACTGTAACTTCATTACTAATTAAGACATGTAACTGTAATTTCGATACAAATTATGGCAGGTAACTTTATCTTCGTTACTAATTATGACATGTAACTGTAATTTCGATACAAATAATGGCAGGTAACTGTAACTTCGATACTAATTATGGCAGGTAACTGTAACTTCGATACTAATTATGAGAGGTAACAGTAACTTCGATGCTAATTATGACAGGTAACTGCAACTTCGTTACTAATTATGACAAGTAACTGTAATTTCGATACTAATTATTGCAGGTAACTGTAACTTCGTTACTAATTATGAGAAGTAACTGTAATTTCGATGCAAATTATGACAGGTAACTGTAACTTCGTTACTAATTATGACAAGTAACTGTAATTTCGTTACAAATTATGGCAGGTAACTGTAACTTTGATACTAATTATGACAGGTAACAGTAACCTCGATACTAATTATGACAAGTAACTGTAACTTCGTTACTAATTATGACAAGTAAATCTAATTTTGATAAAAAGTTATGGCAGGTAACTGTAACTTCGATACTAATTAATACAGATAACAGTAACTTCGGTACTAATTATGACAGGTTACTGTACTATCGTTACTAATTATGTCAAGTAACAGTACCTTCGATACTAATTATGACAGGTAACTGTAACTTCGATACTAATTATGACAAGGAACTGTAATTTCGATACAAATTATGACAGGTAACTGTAACTTTGATACTAATTATGACAGGTAACAGTAACTTCGATACTAATTATGACAAGTAACTGTAACTTCGTTACTAATTATGACAAGTAAATCTAATTTTGATAAAAAGTTATGGCAGGTAACTGTAACTTCGATACTAATTAATACAGATAACAGTTACTTCGGTACTAATTATGACAGGTTACTGTAACATCGTTACTAATTATGTCAAGTAACTCTAACTTCGATACTAATTATGACAAGTAACTGTAACTTCGATACATAGTATGACAAGTAACTGTAACTTCATTACTAATTATGACAAGAAACTGTAACTTCGATACTAATTATGACAGGTAACTGTAACTTCGATACTACTTATGACAAGTAACTGTAACTTCGATACTAATTATGACAAGTAACTGTAACTTCGATACTAATTGTGAAAGGTAACAGTAACTTCGATATTAATTATGACAAGTAACAGTAACTTCGATACTAATTATGACAAGTAATTGTAATTTCGATACAAATTTTGGCAGGTAACTGTAACTTCGATACTAATTATGACAGGTAACAGTAACTTTGATACTAATTATGACAAGTAACTGTAACTTCGATACTAATTATGGCAGGTAACTGTAACTTCGTTACTAATTATGACAAGTAACTGTAATTTCGTACAAATTATGGCAGGTAACTGTAACTTCGATACTAATTATGACAGGTAACAGTAACTTCGATAATAATTATGGCAGGTAACTGTAACTTCGATATTAATTATGACAGGTATCAGTAACTTCGGTACTAATTATGACAAGTAACTGTAACTTCGATACTAATTATGACAAGTAACTGTAACTTCGATACTAATTAGGACAAGTAACAGTAACTTCGATACTAATTATGACAAGTAACTGTAACTTCGATACTAATTATGACAGGTAACTGTAACTTCGTTACTAATTATGACAAGTAACTGTAATGTCGATACAAATTTTGGCAGGTAACGGTAACTTCGATACTAATTATGAAAGGTAACAGTAACTTCGATACTAATTATGACAAGTAACTTCGATACTAATTATGAAAGGTAACTGTAACTTCGTTACTAATTATGAAAAGTAACAGTAATTTCGATAATAATTATGGCAGGTAACAGTAACTTCGATACTAATTATGACAAGTAACTGTAACTTCGTTACTAATTATGACAAGTAACTGTAATTTCGATACAAATTATGGCAGGTAACTGTAACTTCGATACTAATTATGACAGGTAAGAGTTACTTCGATACTAATTATGACAAGTAACTATAACATCGATACAAATTATGACAGGTAACATGAAGTATAACATAAATATCTCGCCATACGGAACCTGGAATGAGTGCAATTATGACAGGTAACTGTAACTTCGATACTAATTATGACAAGAAACTCTAAATTCGTTACTAATTATGACAAGTAACTGTAATTTCGTTACAAATTATGGCAGGTAACTGTAACTTTGATACTAATTATGACAGGTAACAGTAACCTCGATACTAATTATGACAAGTAACTGTAACTTCGTTACTAATTATGACAAGTAAATCTAATTTTGATAAAAAGTTATGGCAGGTAACTGTAACTTCGATACTAATTAATACAGATAACAGTAACTTCGGTACTAATTATGACAGGTTACTGTACTATCGTTACTAATTATGTCAAGTAACAGTACCTTCGATACTAATTATGACAGGTAACTGTAACTTCGATACTAATTATGACAAGGAACTGTAATTTCGATACAAATTATGGCAGGTAACTGTAACTTTGATACTAATTATGACAGGTAACAGTAACTTCGATACTAATTATGACAAGTAACTGTAACTTCGTTACTAATTATGACAAGTAAATCTAATTTTGATAAAAAGTTATGGCAGGTAACTGTAACTTCGATACTAATTAATACAGATAACAGTTACTTCGGTACTAATTATGACAGGTTACTGTAACATCGTTACTAATTATGTCAAGTAACTCTAACTTCGATACTAATTATGACAAGTAACTGTAACTTCGATACATAGTATGACAAGTAACTGTAACTTCATTACTAATTATGACAAGAAACTGTAACTTCGATACTAATTATGACAGGTAACTGTAACTTCGATACTACTTATGACAAGTAACTGTAACTTCGATACTAATTATGACAAGTAACTGTAACTTCGATACTAATTGTGAAAGGTAACAGTAACTTCGATATTAATTATGACAAGTAACAGTAACTTCGATACTAATTATGACAAGTAATTGTAATTTCGATACAAATTTTGGCAGGTAACTGTAACTTCGATACTAATTATGACAGGTAACAGTAACTTTGATACTAATTATGACAAGTAACTGTAACTTCGATACTAATTATGGCAGGTAACTGTAACTTCGTTACTAATTATGACAAGTAACTGTAATTTCGTACAAATTATGGCAGGTAACTGTAACTTCGATACTAATTATGACAGGTAACAGTAACTTCGATAATAATTATGGCAGGTAACTGTAACTTCGATATTAATTATGACAGGTATCAGTAACTTCGGTACTAATTATGACAAGTAACTGTAACTTCGATACTAATTATGACAAGTAACTGTAACTTCGATACTAATTAGGACAAGTAACAGTAACTTCGATACTAATTATGACAAGTAACTGTAACTTCGATACTAATTATGACAGGTAACTGTAACTTCGTTACTAATTATGACAAGTAACTGTAATGTCGATACAAATTTTGGCAGGTAACGGTAACTTCGATACTAATTATGAAAGGTAACAGTAACTTCGATACTAATTATGACAAGTAACTTCGATACTAATTATGAAAGGTAACTGTAACTTCGTTACTAATTATGAAAAGTAACAGTAATTTCGATAATAATTATGGCAGGTAACAGTAACTTCGATACTAATTATGACAAGTAACTGTAACTTCGATACTAATTATGACACGTAACTGTAACTTCGTTACTAATTATGACACGTAACTGTAACTTCGTTACTAATTATGACAAGTAACTGTAATTTCGATACAAATTATGGCAGGTAACTGTAACTTCGATACTAATTATGACAGGTAAGAGTTACTTCGATACTAATTATGACAAGTAACTATAACATCGATACAAATTATGACAGGTAACATGAAGTATAACATAAATTTCTCGCCATACGGAACCTGGAATGAGTGCAATTATGACAGGTAACTGTAACTTCGAT
This sequence comes from Meconema thalassinum, assembly GCA_946902985.2. Lineage (NCBI taxonomy): Eukaryota > Metazoa > Arthropoda > Insecta > Orthoptera > Tettigoniidae > Meconema > Meconema thalassinum. Next base: position 1,690,063,393 of record OX336388.2, on the reverse strand, counting down.
ACTAATTATGACAAGAACTTCTAAATTCGTTACTAATTATGACAAGTAACTGTAATTTTGATTAAAAAATTTGGTAGGTAACTGTAACTTCAATACTAATTATGACAGGTAACAGTAACTTCGGTACTAATTATGAGAGGTAACTGTAACTTCGATACTAATTATGGCAAGGAACTGTAATTTCGATACAAATTATGGCAGGTAACTGTAACTTCGATACTAATTATGACAGGAGACAGTAACTTCGATGCTAATTTTGACAAGTAACTGTAACTTCGTTACTAATTATGACAAGTAACTGTAATTTCGATACAAATTATGGCAGGTAACTGTAACTTCGATACTAATTATGACAGGTAAGAGTTACTTCGATACTAATTATGACAAGTAACTATAACATCGATACAAATTATGACAGGTAACATGAAGTATAACATAAATATCTCGCCATACGGAACCTGGAATGAGTGCAATTATGACAGGTAACTGTAACTTCGATACTAATTATGACAAGAAACTCTAAATTCGTTACTAATTATGACAAGTAACTGTAATTTCGTTACAAATTATGGCAGGTAACTGTAACTTTGATACTAATTATGACAGGTAACAGTAACCTCGATACTAATTATGACAAGTAACTGTAACTTCGTTACTAATTATGACAAGTAAATCTAATTTTGATAAAAAGTTATGGCAGGTAACTGTAACTTCGATACTAATTAATACAGATAACAGTAACTTCGGTACTAATTATGACAGGTTACTGTACTATCGTTACTAATTATGTCAAGTAACAGTACCTTCGATACTAATTATGACAGGTAACTGTAACTTCGATACTAATTATGACAAGGAACTGTAATTTCGATACAAATTATGGCAGGTAACTGTAACTTTGATACTAATTATGACAGGTAACAGTAACTTCGATACTAATTATGACAAGTAACTGTAACTTCGTTACTAATTATGACAAGTAAATCTAATTTTGATAAAAAGTTATGGCAGGTAACTGTAACTTCGATACTAATTAATACAGATAACAGTTACTTCGGTACTAATTATGACAGGTTACTGTAACATCGTTACTAATTATGTCAAGTAACTCTAACTTCGATACTAATTATGACAAGTAACTGTAACTTCGATACATAGTATGACAAGTAACTGTAACTTCATTACTAATTATGACAAGAAACTGTAACTTCGATACTAATTATGACAGGTAACTGTAACTTCGATACTACTTATGACAAGTAACTGTAACTTCGATACTAATTATGACAAGTAACTGTAACTTCGATACTAATTGTGAAAGGTAACAGTAACTTCGATATTAATTATGACAAGTAACAGTAACTTCGATACTAATTATGACAAGTAATTGTAATTTCGATACAAATTTTGGCAGGTAACTGTAACTTCGATACTAATTATGACAGGTAACAGTAACTTTGATACTAATTATGACAAGTAACTGTAACTTCGATACTAATTATGGCAGGTAACTGTAACTTCGTTACTAATTATGACAAGTAACTGTAATTTCGTACAAATTATGGCAGGTAACTGTAACTTCGATACTAATTATGACAGGTAACAGTAACTTCGATAATAATTATGGCAGGTAACTGTAACTTCGATATTAATTATGACAGGTATCAGTAACTTCGGTACTAATTATGACAAGTAACTGTAACTTCGATACTAATTATGACAAGTAACTGTAACTTCGATACTAATTAGGACAAGTAACAGTAACTTCGATACTAATTATGACAAGTAACTGTAACTTCGATACTAATTATGACAGGTAACTGTAACTTCGTTACTAATTATGACAAGTAACTGTAATGTCGATACAAATTTTGGCAGGTAACGGTAACTTCGATACTAATTATGAAAGGTAACAGTAACTTCGATACTAATTATGACAAGTAACTTCGATACTAATTATGAAAGGTAACTGTAACTTCGTTACTAATTATGAAAAGTAACAGTAATTTCGATAATAATTATGGCAGGTAACAGTAACTTCGATACTAATTATGACAAGTAACTGTAACTTCGATACTAATTATGACACGTAACTGTAACTTCGTTACTAATTATGACACGTAACTGTAACTTCGTTACTAATTATGACAAGTAACTGTAATTTCGATACAAATTATGGCAGGTAACTGTAACTTCGATACTAATTATGACAGGTAAGAGTTACTTCGATACTAATTATGACAAGTAACTATAACATCGATACAAATTATGACAGGTAACATGAAGTATAACATAAATTTCTCGCCATACGGAACCTGGAATGAGTGCAATTATGACAGGTAACTGTAACTTCGATACTAATTATGACAAGAACTTCTAAATTCGTTACTAATTATGACAAGTAACTGTAATTTTGATTAAAAAATTTGGTAGGTAACTGTAACTTCAATACTAATTATGACAGGTAACAGTAACTTCGGTACTAATTATGAGAGGTAACTGTAACTTCGATACTAATTATGGCAAGGAACTGTAATTTCGATACAAATTATGGCAGGTAACTGTAACTTCGATACTAATTATGACAGGAGACAGTAACTTCGATGCTAATTTTGACAAGTAACAATTAATTCGATACAAATTATGACAGGTAACAGTAACTTCGATACTAATTATGACAAGAAACTCTACCTTCGTTACTAATTATGACAAGTAACTGTAATTTTGATAAAAAATTATGGTAGGTAACTGTAACTTCAATACTAATTATGACAGGAAAGAGTAACTTCGATACTATTTATGACAGGTAACTGTAACTTCGTTACTAATTATGACAAATAACTTTAATTTCGATACTAATTATGGCAGGTAATTGTAACTTCGTTACTAATTATGACAAGTCCCTGTAATTTCGATACAAATTACGGCAGGTAACTGTAATTTCGATACTAATTATGACAGGTAACAGTAACTTCGATACTAATTATGACAAGTAACTTTAATTCCGATACTAATTATGGCAGGTAACTGTAACTTCGTTACTAATAATGACAAGTCCCTGTAATTTCGATACTAATTACGGCAGGTAACTGTAATTTCGATACTAATTATGACAGGTAACAGTAACTTCGATACTAAATATGACAGGAAACTGTAACTTCGTTACTAATTATGACAAGTAACTGTAATTTCGATCCAAATTATGACAGGTAACTGTAACTTCGTTACCAATTATGACAAGTAACTGTAATTTCGATACAAATTATGGCAGGTAACAGTACCATCGGTACTAATTATGACAGGTAACTGTAACTTCGATACTAATTATGGCAAGGAACTGTAATTTCGATTCAAATTATGGCAGGTAACTGTAACTTCGATACTAATTATGACAGGTGACAGTAACTTCGATGCTAATTATGACAAGTAACAATTAATTCGATACAAATTATGACAGGTAACAGTAACTTCGATACTAATTATGACAAGAAACTCTACCTTCGTTACTAATTATGACAAGTAACTGTAATTTTGATAAAAAATTATGGTAGATAACTGTAACTAAAATACTAATTATGACAGGAAAGAGTAACTTCGATACTAATTATGACAGGTAACTGTAACTTCGTTACTAATTATGACAAATAACTTTAATTTCGATACTAATTATGGCAGGTAACTGTAACTTCGTTACTAATTATGACAAGTCCCTGTAATTTCGATACAAATAATGGCAGGTAACTGAAACTTCGATACTTATTATGACAGGTAATTGTAACTTCATTACTAATTATGACAAGAAAATGTAACTTCGATACTAATTATGACAGGTAACTGTAACTTCGATACTAATTATGACAAGTAACTGTAACTTCGATACTAATTATGACAAGTAAATGTAACTTCGATACTAATTGTGACAGGTAACAGTAACTTCGATATAATTATGACAAGTAACAGTAACTTCGATACTAATTATGACAAGTAACTGTAATTTCGATACAAATTTGGGCAGGTAACTGTAACTTCGATACTAATTATGACAGGTAACAGTAACTTTGATACTAATTATGACAAGTAACTGTAACTTCGATACTAATTATGGCAGGTAACTGTAACTTCGTTACTAATTATGACAAGTTAGTGTAATTTCGATACAAACTATGGCAGGTAACTGTAACTTCGATACTAAATATGACAGGTAACAGTAACTTCGATACTAATTATGGCAGGTACTGTAACTTCGATAATAATTATGACAGGTAACAGTAACTTCGACACTAATTATGACAAGTAACTGTAACTTCGATACTAATTATGACAGGTAACTGTAACTTCGTTACTAATTATGACAAGTAACAGTAATTTCGTAAAAAAATTTGGCAGGTAATTGTAATTTCAATACTAATTATGACAGGTTACACTAACTTCGATACAAATTAGGACAAGTAACAGTAACGTCGATACTAATTATGACATGTAACTGTAACTTCGATACTAATTATGACAGGTTACTCTAACTTCGTTACTAATTATGACAAGTAACTGTAATTTCGATACAAATTTTGGCAGGTAACTGTAACTTCGATACTAATTATGACAGGTAACAGTCACTTCGATACTAATTATGACAAGTAACTGTAACTTCGATACTAATTATGACAGGTAACTGTAACTTCGTTACTAATTATGACATGTAACTGTAATTTCGATACAAATTATGGCAGGTAACTGTAACATCGATACTAATTATGACAGGTAACAGTATCTTCGATACTAATTATGACAAGTAATTATAACTTCAATACAAATTATGACAGGTAACTGTAACTTCGATACTAATTATGGCAAGGAACTGTAATTTCGATACAAATTATGGCAGGTAACTGTAACTTCGATGCTAATTATGACAGGTGACAGTAACTTCGATACTAATTATGACAAGTAACTATTACTTCGATACAAATTATGACAGGTAACAGTAACTTCGATACTAATTATGACAAGAAACTTTACCTTCGTTACTAATTATGACAAGTAACTGTAATTTTGATAAAAATTATTGTAGGTAACTGTAACTTCAATACTAATTATGACAGGTAACAGTAACTTCGATGCTAATTATGACAGGTAACTGTAATTCCGTTACTAATTATGACAAATAACTTTAATTTCGATACTAATTATGGCAGGTAACTGTAACTTCGTTACTAATTATGACAAGTCCCTGTAATTTCGATACAAATTATGGCAGGTAACTGTAACTTCGATACTAATTATGACAGGTAACTGTAATTTTGATACAAATTATGGCAGGTAACTGTTACTTCGAAACCAGTTATGACAGGTAACTGTAACTTCGTTACTAATTATGACAAGTAACTGTAATTTCGATACAAATTATGGCAGGTAACTGTAACTTCGATACTTATTATGACAGGTAACAGTAACTTAGATACTAATTATGACAAGTAAATATAACTTCGATACAAATTATGACAGGTTACTGTAACTTCGATACTAATTATGACAGGTAACAGTAACTTCGATACTAATTATGACAAGTAACTTTAATTCCGATACTAATTATTGCAGGTAACTGTAACTTCGTTACTAATAATGACAAGTCCCTGTAATTTCGATACTAATTACGGCAGGTAACTGTAATTTCGATACTAATTATGACAGGTAACAGTAACTTCGATACTAAATATGACAGGAAACTGTAACTTCGTTACTAATTATGACAAGTAACTGTAATTTCGATCCAAATTATCACAGGTAACTGTAACTTCGTTACCAATTATGACAAGTAACTGTAATTTCGATACAAATTATGGCAGGTAACAGTACCTTCGGTACTAATTATGACAGGTAACTGTAACTTCGATACTAATTATGGCAAGGAACTGTAATTTCGATACAAGTTATGGCAGGTAACTGTAACTTCGATACTAATTATGACAGGTGACAGTAACTTCGATGCTAATTATGACAAGTAACAGTTAATTCGATACAAATTATGACAGGTAACAGTAACTTCGATACTAATTATGACAAGAAACTCTACCTTCGTTACTAATTATGACAAGTATCTGTAATTTTGATAAAAAATTATGGTAGGTAACTGTAACTTCAATACTAATTATGACAGGAAAGAGTAACTTCGATACTAATTATGACAGGTAACTGTAACTTCGTTACTAATTATGACAAATAACTTTAATTTCGATACTAATTATGGCAGTTAACTGTAAGTTCGTTACTAATTATGAAAAATCCCTGTAATTTCGATATAAATTTTGGCAGGTAACTGAAACTTCGATACTTATTATGACAGGTAACTGTAACTTCATTACTAATTATGACAAGAAAATGTAACTTCGATACTAATTATGACAGGTAACTGTAACTTCGATACTAATTATGACAAGTAACTGTAACTTCGATACTAATTATGACAAGTAACTGTAACTTCGATACTAATTGTGACAGGTAACAGTAACTTCGATATAATTATGACAAGTAACAGTAACTTCGATACTAATTATGACAAGTAACTGTAATTTCGATACAAATTTGGGCAGGTAACTGTAACTTCGATACTAATTATGACAGGTAACAGTATCTTTGATACTAATTATGACAAGTAACTGTAACTTCGATACTAATTATGGCAGGTAACTGTAACATCGTTACTAATTATGACAAGTTAGTGTAATTTCGATACAAACTATGGCAGGTAACTGTAACTTCGATACTTATTATGACAGGTAACAGTAACTTCGATACTAATTATGGCAGGTACTGTAACTTCGATAATAATTATGAAAGGTAACAGTAACTTCGACACTAATTATGACAAGTAACTGTAACTTCGATACTAATTATGACAGGTAACTCTAACTTCGTTACTAATTATGACAAGTAACAGTAATTTCGTAAAAAATTTGGCAGGTAATTGTAATTTCGATACTAATTATGACAGGTTACACTAACTTCGATACTAATTAGGACAAGTAACAGTAACGTCGATACTAATTATGACATGTAACTGTAACTTCGATACTAATTATGACAAGTTACTCTAACTTCGTTACTAATTATGACAAGTAACTGTAATTTCGATACAAATTTCGGCAGGTAACTGTAACTTCGATACTAATTATGACAGGTAACAGTAACTTCGATACTAATTATGACAAGTAACTGTAACTTCGATACTAATTATGACAGGTAACTGTAACTTCGTTACTAATTATGACAAGTAACTGTAATTTCGATACAAATTATGGCAGGTAACTGTAACTTCGATACTAATTATGACAGGTAACAGTATCTTCGATACTAATTATGACAAGTAACTATAACTTCAATACAAATTATGACAGGTAACTGTAACTTCGATACTAATTATGACAAGAAACTCTAACTTCGTTACTAATTATGACAAGTAACTGTAATTTTGTTAAAAAATTATGGTAGGTAACTGTAACTTCAATACTAATTATGACAGGTAACAGTAACTTCGATACTAATTATGACAGGTAACTGTAACTTCGTTACTAATTATGACAAGTAACTTTAATTTCGATACTAATTATGGCAGGTAACTGTAACTTCGTTACTAATTATGACAAGTCCCTGTAATTTCGATACAAATTATGGCAGGTAACTGTAATTTCGATACTAATTATGACAGGTAACAGTAAATTCGATACTAATTATGACATGTAACTTTAATTCCGATACTAATTATGGCAGGTAACTGTAACTTCGTTACTAATAATGACAAGTCCCTGTAATTTCGATACTAATTACGGCAGGTAACTGTAATTTCGATACTAATTATGACAGGTAACAGTAACTTCGATACTAAATATGACAGGAAACTGTAACTTCGTTACTAATTATGACAAGTAACTGTAATTTCGATCCAAATTATGACAGGTAACTGTAACTTCGTTACCAATTATGACAAGTAACTGTAATTTCGATACAAATTATGGCAGGTAACAGTACCATCGGTACTAATTATGACAGGTAACTGTAACTTCGATACTAATTATGGCAAGGAACTGTAATTTCGATTCAAATTATGGCAGGTAACTGTAACTTCGATACTAATTATGACAGGTAACAGTAACTTCGATTCTAATTATGACAAGTAACTGTAACTTCGATACTAATTATGACAGGTAACTGTAACTTCGTTACTAATTATGACAAGTAACTGTAATTTCGATACAAATTATGGCAGGTAACTGTAACTTCGATACTAATTATGACAGGTAACAGTATCTTCGATACTAATTATGACAAGTAACTATAACTTCAATACAAATTATGACAGGTAACTGTAACTTCGATACTAATTATGACAAGAAACTCTAACTTCGTTACTAATTATGACAAGTAACTGTAATTTTGTTAAAAAATTATGGTAGGTAACTGTAACTTCAATACTAATTATGACAGGTAACAGTAACTTCGATACTAATTATGACAGGTAACTGTAACTTCGTTACTAATTATGACAAGTAACTTTAATTTCGATACTAATTATGGCAGGTAACTGTAACTTCGTTACTAATTATGACAAGTCCCTGTAATTTCGATACAAATTATGGCAGGTAACTGTAATTTCGATACTAATTATGACAGGTAACAGTAACTTCGATACTAATTATGACAGGAAACTGTAACTTCGTTACTAATTATGACAAGTAACTGTAGTTTCGATACAAATTATGACAGGTGACTGTAACTTCGTTATTAATTATGACAAGTAACTGTAACTTCGATACAAATTATTGCAGGTAACAGTACCTTCGGTACTAATTATGACAGGTAACTGTAACTTCGATACTAATTATGGCAAGGAACTGTAATTTCGATACAAATTATGGCAGGTAACTGTAACTTCGATGCTAATTATGACAGGTGACAGTAACTTCGATACTAATTATGACAAGTAACTATTACTTCGATACAAATTATGACAGGTAACAGTAACTTCGATACTAATTATGAAAGAAACTTTACCTTCGTTACTAATTATGACAAGTAACTGTAATTTTGATAAAAATTATTGTAGGTAACTGTAACTTCAATACTAATTATGACAGGTAACATTAACTTCGATGCTAATTATGACAGGTAACTGTAATTCCGTTACTAATTATGACAAATAACTTTAATTTCGATACTAATTATGGCAGGTAACTGTAACTTCGTTACTAATTATGACAAGTCCCTGTAATTTCGATACAAATTATGGCAGGTAACTGTAACTTCGATACTAATTATGACAAGTAACTGTAACTTCGATACTAATTATGACAGGTAACTGTAATTTTGATACAAATTATGGCAGGTAACTGTTACTTCGAAACCAGTTATGACAGGTAACTGTAACTTCGTTACTAATTATGACAAGTAACTGTAATTTCGATACAAATTATGGCAGGTAACTGTAATTTCGATACAAATTATGGCAGGTAACTGTAACTTCGATGCTAATTATGACAGGTGACAGTAACTTCGATACTAATTATGACAAGTAACTATTACTTCGATACAAATTATGACAGGTAACAGTAACTTCGATACTAATTATGACAAGAAACTTTACCTTCGTTACTAATTATGACAAGTAACTGTAATTTTGATAAAAAATTATTGTAGGTAACTGTAACTTCAATACTAATTATGACAGGTAACAGTAACTTCGATACTAATTATGACAAGTAACTGTAACTTCGATACTAATTATGACAAGTAACTGTAACTTCGATACTAATTGTGACAGGTAACAGTAACTTCGATATAATTATGACAAGTAACAGTAACTTCGATACTAATTATGACAAGTAACTGTAATTTCGATACAAATTTGGGCAGGTAACTGTAACTTCGATACTAATTATGACAGGTAACAGTAACTTTGATACTAATTATGACAAGTAACTGTAACTTCGATACTAATTATGGCAGGTAACTGTAACTTCGTTACTAATTATGACAAGTTAGTGTAATTTCGATACAAACTATGGCAGGTAACTGTAACTTCGATACTAAATATGACAGGTAACAGTAACTTCGATACTAATTATGGCAGGTACTGTAACTTCGATAATAATTATGACAGGTAACAGTAACTTCGACACTAATTATGACAAGTAACTGTAACTTCGATACTAATTATGACAGGTAACTGTAACTTCGTTACTAATTATGACAAGTAACAGTAATTTCGTAAAAAAATTTGGCAGGTAATTGTAATTTCAATACTAATTATGACAGGTTACACTAACTTCGATACAAATTAGGACAAGTAACAGTAACGTCGATACTAATTATGACATGTAACTGTAACTTCGATACTAATTATGACAGGTTACTCTAACTTCGTTACTAATTATGACAAGTAACTGTAATTTCGATACAAATTTTGGCAGGTAACTGTAACTTCGATACTAATTATGACAGGTAACAGTCACTTCGATACTAATTATGACAAGTAACTGTAACTTCGATACTAATTATGACAGGTAACTGTAACTTCGTTACTAATTATGACATGTAACTGTAATTTCGATACAAATTATGGCAGGTAACTGTAACTTCGATACTAATTATGACAGGTAACAGTATCTTCGATACTAATTATGACAAGTAATTATAACTTCAATACAAATTATGACAGGTAACTGTAACTTCGATACTAATTATGGCAAGGAACTGTAATTTCGATACAAATTATGGCAGGTAACTGTAACTTCGATGCTAATTATGACAGGTGACAGTAACTTCGATACTAATTATGACAAGTAACTATTACTTCGATACAAATTATGACAGGTAACAGTAACTTCGATACTAATTATGACAAGAAACTTTACCTTCGTTACTAATTATGACAAGTAACTGTAATTTTGATAAAAATTATTGTAGGTAACTGTAACTTCAATACTAATTATGACAGGTAACAGTAACTTCGATGCTAATTATGACAGGTAACTGTAATTCCGTTACTAATTATGACAAATAACTTTAATTTCGATACTAATTATGGCAGGTAACTGTAACTTCGTTACTAATTATGACAAGTCCCTGTAATTTCGATACAAATTATGGCAGGTAACTGTAACTTCGATACTAATTATGACAAGTAACTGTAACTTCGATACTAATTATGACAGGTAACTGTAATTTTGATACAAATTATGGCAGGTAACTGTTACTTCGAAACCAGTTATGACAGGTAACTGTAACTTCGTTACTAATTATGACAAGTAACTGTAATTTCGATACAAATTATGGCAGGTAACTGTAACTTCGATACTTATTATGACAGGTAACAGTAACTTAGATACTAATTATGACAAGTAAATATAACTTCGATACAAATTATGACAGGTTACTGTAACTTCGATACTAATTATGACAGGTAACAGTAACTTCGATACTAATTATGACAAGTAACTTTAATTCCGATACTAATTATTGCAGGTAACTGTAACTTCGTTACTAATAATGACAAGTCCCTGTAATTTCGATACTAATTACGGCAGGTAACTGTAATTTCGATACTAATTATGACAGGTAACAGTAACTTCGATACTAAATATGACAGGAAACTGTAACTTCGTTACTAATTATGACAAGTAACTGTAATTTCGATCCAAATTATCACAGGTAACTGTAACTTCGTTACCAATTATGACAAGTAACTGTAATTTCGATACAAATTATGGCAGGTAACAGTACCTTCGGTACTAATTATGACAGGTAACTGTAACTTCGATACTAATTATGGCAAGGAACTGTAATTTCGATACAAATTATGGCAGGTAACTGTAACTTCGATACTAATTATGACAGGTGACAGTAACTTCGATGCTAATTATGACAAGTAACAGTTAATTCGATACAAATTATGACAGGTAACAGTATCTTCGATACTAATTATGACAAGAAACTCTACCTTCGTTACTAATTATGACAAGTATCTGTAATTTTGATAAAAAATTATGGTAGGTAACTGTAACTTCAATACTAATTATGACAGGAAAGAGTAACTTCGATACTAATTATGACAGGTAACTGTAACTTCGTTACTAATTATGACAAATAACTTTAATTTCGATACTAATTATGGCAGTTAACTGTAAGTTCGTTACTAATTATGAAAAATCCCTGTAATTTCGATATAAATTTTGGCAGGTAACTGAAACTTCGATACTTATTATGACAGGTAACTGTAACTTCATTACTAATTATGACAAGAAAATGTAACTTCGATACTAATTATGACAGGTAACTGTAACTTCGATACTAATTATGACAAGTAACTGTAACTTCGATACTAATTATGACAAGTAACTGTAACTTCGATACTAATTGTGACAGGTAACAGTAACTTCGATATAATTATGACAAGTAACAGTAACTTCGATACTAATTATGACAAGTAACTGTAATTTCGATACAAATTTGGGCAGGTAACTGTAACTTCGATACTAATTATGACAGGTAACAGTATCTTTGATACTAATTATGACAAGTAACTGTAACTTCGATACTAATTATGGCAGGTAACTGTAACTTCGTTACTAATTATGACAAGTTAGTGTAATTTCGATACAAACTATGGCAGGTAACTGTAACTTCGATACTTATTATGACAGGTAACAGTAACTTCGATACTAATTATGGCAGGTACTGTAACTTCGATAATAATTATGAAAGGTAACAGTAACTTCGACACTAATTATGACAAGTAACTGTAACTTCGATACTAATTATGACAGGTAACTCTAACTTCGTTACTAATTATGACAAGTAACAGTAATTTCGTAAAAAATTTGGCAGGTAATTGTAATTTCGATACTAATTATGACAGGTTACACTAACTTCGATACTAATTAGGACAAGTAACAGTAACGTCGATACTAATTATGACATGTAACTGTAACTTCGATACTAATTATGACAAGTTACTCTAACTTCGTTACTAATTATGACAAGTAACTGTAATTTCGATACAAATTTCGGCAGGTAACTGTAACTTCGATACTAATTATGACAGGTAACAGTAACTTCGATACTAATTATGACAAGTAACTGTAACTTCGATACTAATTATGACAGGTAACTGTAACTTCGTTACTAATTATGACAAGTAACTGTAATTTCGATACAAATTATGGCAGGTAACTGTAACTTCGATACTAATTATGACAGGTAACAGTATCTTCGATACTAATTATGACAAGTAACTATAACTTCAATACAAATTATGACAGGTAACTGTAACTTCGATACTAATTATGACAAGAAACTCTAACTTCGTTACTAATTATGACAAGTAACTGTAATTTTGTTAAAAAATTATGGTAGGTAACTGTAACTTCAATACTAATTATCACAGGTAACAGTAACTTCGATACTAATTATGACAGGTAACTGTAACTTCGTTACTAATTATGACAAGTAACTTTAATTTCGATACTAATTATGGCAGGTAACTGTAACTTCGTTACTAATTATGACAAGTCCCTGTAATTTCGATACAAATTATGGCAGGTAACTGTAATTTCGATACTAATTATGACAGGTAACAGTAAATTCGATACTAATTATGACAAGTAACTTTAATTCCGATACTAATTATGGCAGGTAACTGTAACTTCGTTACTAATAATGACAAGTCCCTGTAATTTCGATACTAATTACGGCAGGTAACTGTAATTTCGATACTAATTATGACAGGTAACAGTAACTTCGATACTAAATATGACAGGAAACTGTAACTTCGTTACTAATTATGACAAGTAACTGTAATTTCGATCCAAATTATGACAGGTAACTGTAACTTCGTTACCAATTATGACAAGTAACTGTAATTTCGATACAAATTATGGCAGGTAACAGTACCATCGGTACTAATTATGACAGGTAACTGTAACTTCGATACTAATTATGGCAAGGAACTGTAATTTCGATTCAAATTATGGCAGGTAACTGTAACTTCGATACTAATTATGACAGGTAACAGTAACTTCGATTCTAATTATGACAAGTAACTGTAACTTCGATACTAATTATGACAGGTAACTGTAACTTCGTTACTAATTATGACAAGTAACTGTAATTTCGATACAAATTATGGCAGGTAACTGTAACTTCGATACTAATTATGACAGGTAACAGTATCTTCGATACTAATTATGACAAGTAACTATAACTTCAATACAAATTATGACAGGTAACTGTAACTTCGATACTAATTATGACAAGAAACTCTAACTTCGTTACTAATTATGACAAGTAACTGTAATTTTGTTAAAAAATTATGGTAGGTAACTGTAACTTCAATACTAATTATGACAGGTAACAGTTACTTCGATACTAATTATGACAGGTAACTGTAACTTCGTTACTAATTATGACAAGTAACTTTAATTTCGATACTAATTATGGCAGGTAACTGTAACTTCGTTACTAATTATGACAAGTCCCTGTAATTTCGATACAAATTATGGCAGGTAACTGTAATTTCGATACTAATTATGACAGGTAACAGTAACTTCGATACTAATTATGACAGGAAACTGTAACTTCGTTACTAATTATGACAAGTAACTGTAATTTCGATACAAATTATGACAGGTGACTGTAACTTCGTTATTAATTATGACAAGTAACTGTAACTTCGATACAAATTATTGCAGGTAACAGTACCTTCGGTACTAATTATGACAGGTAACTGTAACTTCGATACTAATTATGGCAAGGAACTGTAATTTCGATACAAATTATGGCAGGTAACTGTAACTTCGATGCTAATTATGACAGGTGACAGTAACTTCGATACTAATTATGACAAGTAACTATTACTTCGATACAAATTATGACAGGTAACAGTAACTTCGATACTAATTATGACAAGAAACTTTACCTTCGTTACTAATTATGACAAGTAACTGTAATTTTGATAAAAAATTATTGTAGGTAACTGTAACTTCAATACTAATTATGACAGGTAACAGTAACTTCGATACTAATTATGACAGGTAACTGTAATTCCGTTACTAATTATGACAAATAACTTTAATTTCGATACTAATTATGGCAGGTAACTGTAACTTAGTTACTAATTATGACAAGTCCCTGTAATTTCGATACAAATTATGGCAGGTAACTGTAACTTCGATACTAATTATGACAAGTAACTGTAACTTCGATACTAATTATGACAGGTAACTGTAATTTTGATACAAATTATGGCAGGTAACTGTAACTTCGTTACTAATTATGACAAGTAACTGTAATTTCGATACAAATTTTGGCAGGTAACTGTAACTTCGATACTAATTATGACAAGTCCCTGTAATTTCGATACAAATTATGGCAGGTAACTGTAACTTCCATACTAATTATGACAGGTAACAGTAACTTCGATACTAATTATGACAGGAAACTGTAACTTCGTTACTAATTTTGACAAGTAACTGTAATTTCGATACAAATTATGACAGGTAACTGTAACTTCGTTACTAATTATGACAAGTAACAGTACCTTCGACGCTAATTATGACAGGTAACTGTAACTTCGATACTAATTATGACAAGGAACAGTTATTTCGATACAAATTATGGCAGGTAACTGTAACTTCGTTACTAATTATGACAAGTAACTGTAATTTCGATACAAATTTTGGCAGGTAACTGTAACTTCGAAACTAATTATGACAGGTAACAGTAACTTCGATACTAATTATGACAAGTAACTGTAACTTCGATACTAATTATGACACGTAACTGCAACTTCGTTACTAATTATGACAAGTAACTGTAATTTCGATACAAATTATGGCAGGTAACTGTTACTTCGATACTAATTATGACAGGTAAGAGTTACTTCGATACTAATTATGACAAGTAACTATAACATCGATACAAATTATGACAGGTAACATGAAGTATAACATAAATTTCTCGCCATACGGAACCTGCAATGAGTGCAATTATGACAGGTAACTGTAACTTCGATACTAATTATGACAAGAAACTCTAAATTCGTTACTAATTATGACAAGTAACTGTAATTTTGTTTAAAAAATTTGGTAGGTAACTGTAACTTCAATACTAATTATGACAGGTAACAGTAACTTCGGTACTAATTATGAGAGGTAACTGTAACTTCGATACTAATTATGGCAAGGAACTGTAATTTCGATACAAATTATGGCAGGTAACTGTAACTTCGATACTAATTATGACAGGTGACAGTAACTTCGATGCTAATTATGACAAGTAACAATTAATTCGATACAAATTATGACAGGTAACAGTAACTTCGATACTAATTATGACAAGAAACTCTACCTTCGTTACTAATTATGACAAGTAACTGTAATTTTGATAAAAAATTATGGTAGGTAACTGTAACATCAATACTAATTATGACAGGAAAGAGTAACTTCGATACTAATTATGACAGGTAACTGTAACTTCGTTACTAATTATGACAAATAACTTTAATTTCGATACTAATTATGGCAGGTAATTGTAACTTCGTTACTAATTATGACAAGTCCCTGTAATTTCGATACAAATTACGGCTGGTAACTGTAATTTCGATACTAATTATGACAGGTAACAGTAACTTCGATACTAATTATGACAAGTAACTTTAATTCCGATACTAATTATGGCAGGTAACTGTAACTTCGTTACTAATAATGACAAGTCCCTGTAATTTCGATACTAATTACGGCAGGTAACTGTAATTTCGATACTAATTATGACAGGTAACAGTAACTTCGATACTAAATATGACAGGAAACTGTAACTTCGTTACTAATTATGACAAGTAACTGTAATTTCGATCCAAATTATGACAGGTAACTGTAACTTCGCTACCAATTATGACAAGTAACTGTAATTTCGATACAAATTATGGCAGGTAACAGTACCTTCGGTACTAATTATGACAGGTAACTGTAACTTCGATACTAATTATGGCAAGGAACTGTAATTTCGATACAAATTATGGCAGGTAACTGTAACTTCGATACTAATTATGACAGGTGACAGTAACTTCGATGCTAATTATGACAAGTAACAATTAATTCGATACAAATTATGACAGGTAACAGTAACTTCGATACTAATTATGACAAGAAACTCTACCTTCGTTACTAATTATGACAAGTAACTGTAATTTTGATAAAAAATTATGGTAGGTAACTGTAACTTCAATACTAATTATGACAGGTAACAGTATCTTCGATACTAATTATGACAAGTAACTATAACTTCAATACAAATTATGACAGGTAACTGTAACTTCGATACTAATTATGACAAGTCCCTGTAATTTCGATACAAATTTTGGCAGGTAACTGAAACTTCGATACTTATTATTACAGGTAACTGTAACTTCATTACTAATTATGACAAGAAAATGTAACTTCGATACTAATTATGACAGGTAACTGTAACTTCGATACTAATTATGACAAGTAACTGTAACTTCGATACTAATTATGACAAGTAACTGTAACTTCGATACTAATTGTGACAGGTAACAGTAACTTCGATATAATTATGACAAGTTACAGTAACTTCGATACTAATTATGACAAGTAACTGTAATTTCGATACAAATTTGGGCAGGTAACTGTAACTTCGATACTAATTATGACAGGTAACAGTAACTTTGATACTAATTATGACATGTAACTGTAACTTCGATACTAATTATGGCAGGTAACTGTAACTTCGTTACTAATTATGACAAGTTAGTGTAATTTCGATACAAACTATGGCAGGTAACTGTAACTTCGATACTAATTATGACAGGTAACAGTAACTTCGATACTAATTATGGCAGGTACTGTAACTTCGATAATAATTATGACAGGTAACAGTAACTTCGACACTAATTATGACAAGTAACTGTAACTTCGATACTAATTATGACAGGTAACTGTAACTTCGTAAAAAATTTGGCAGGTAATTGTAATTTCGATACTAATTATGACAGGTTACACTAACTTCGATACTAATTAGGACGAGTAACAGTAACGTCGATACTAATTATGACATGTAACTGTAACGTCGATACTAATTATGACAAGTTACTCTAAATTCGTTACTAATTATGACAAGTAACTGTAATTTCGATACAAATTTTGGCAGGTAACTGTAACTTCGATACTAATTATGACAGGTAACAGTAACTTCGATACTAATTATGACAAGTAACTGTAACTTCGATACTAATTATGACAGGTAACTGTAACTTCGTTACTAATTATGACAAGTAACTGTAATTTCGATACAAATTATGGCAGGTAACTGTAACTTCGATACTAATTATGACAGGTAACAGTATCTTCGATACTAATTATGACAATTAACTATAACTTCAATACAAATTATGACAGGTAACTGTAACTTCGATACTAATTATGACAAGAAACTCTAACTTCGTTACTAATTATGACAAGTAACTGTAATTTTGATTAAAAATTATGGTAGGTAACTGTAACTTCAATACTAATTATGACAGGTAACAGTAACTTCGATACTAATTATGACAGGTAACTGTAACTTCGTTACTAATTATGACAAGTAACTTTAATTTTGATACTAATTATGGCAGGTAACTGTAACTTCGTTACTAATTTTGACAAGTCCCTGTAATTTCGATACAAATTATGGCAGGTAACTGTAATTTCGATACTAATTATGACAGGTAACAGTAACTTCGATACTAATTATGACAGGAAACTGTAACTTCGTTACTAATTATGACAAGTAACTGTAATTTCGATACAAATTATGACAGGTAACTGTAACTTCGTTATTAATTATGACAAGTAACTGTAATTTCGATACAAATTATTGCAGGTAACAGTACCTTCGGTACTAATTATGACAGGTAACTGTAACTTCGATACTAATTATGGCAAGGAACTGTAATTTCGATACAAATTATGGCAGGTAACTGTAACTTCGCTACCAATTATGACAAGTAACTGTAATTTCGATACAAATTATGGCAGGTAACAGTACCTTCGGTACTAATTATGACAGGTAACTGTAACTTCGATACTAATTATGGCAAGGAACTGTAATTTCGATACAAATTATGGCAGGTAACTGTAACTTCGATACTAATTATGACAGGTGACAGTAACTTCGATGCTAATTATGACAAGTAACAATTAATTCGATACAAATTATGACAGGTAACAGTAACTTCAATACTAATTATGACAAGAAACTCTACCTTCGTTACTAATTATGACAAGTAACTGTAATTTCGATACAAATTTTGGCAGGTAACTGAAACTTCGATACTTATTATGACAGGTAACTGTAACTTCATTACTAATTATGACAAGAAAATGTAACTTCGATACTAATTATGACAAGTAACTGTAACTTCGATACTAATTATGACAAGTAACTGTAACTTCGATACTAATTGTGACAGGTAACAGTAACTTCGATATAATTATGACAAGTAACAGTAACTTCGATACTAATTATGACAAGTAACTGTAATTTCGATACAAATTTGGGCAGGTAACTGTAACTTCGATACTAATTATGACAGGTAACAGTAACTTTGATACTAATTATGACATGTAACTGTAACTTCGATACTAATTATGGCAGGTAACTGTAACTTCGTTACTAATTATGACAAGTTAGTGTAATTTCGATACAAACTACGGCAGGTAACTGTAACTTCGATACTAATTATGACAGGTAACAGTAACTTCGATACTAATTATGGCAGGTACTGTAACTTCGATAATAATTATGGCAGGTAACAGTAACTTCGACACTAATTATGACAAGTAACTGTAACTTCGATACTAATTATGACAGGTAACTGTAACTTCGTAAAAAATTTGGCAAGTAATTGTAATTTCGATACTAATTATGACAGGTTACACTAACTTCGATACTAATTAGGACAAGTAACAGTAACGTCGATACTAATTATGACATGTAACTGTAACTTCGATACTAATTATGACAAGTTACTCTAAATTCGTTACTAATTATGACAAGTAACTGTAATTTCGATACAAATTTTGGCAGGTAACTGTAACTTCGATACTAATTATGACAGGTAACAGTAACTTCGATACTTATTATGACAAGTAACTGTAACTTCGATACTAATTATGACAGGTAACTGTAACTTCGTTACTAATTATGACAAGTAACTGTAATTTCGATACAAATTATGGCAGGTAACTGTAACTTCGATACTAATTATGACAGGTAACAGTATCTTCGATACTAATTATGACAAGTAACTATAACTTCAATACAAATTATGACAGGTAACTGTAACTTCGATACTAATTATGACAAGAAACTCTAACTTCGTTACTAATTATGACAAGTAACTGTAATTTTGATAAAAAATTATGGTAGGTAACTGTAACTTCAATACTAATTATGACAGGTAACAGTAACTTCGATACTAATTATGACAGGTAACTGTAACTTCGTTACTAATTATGACAAGTAACTTTAATTTTGATACTAATTATGGCAGGTAACTGTAACTTCGTTATTAATTATGACAAGTAACTGTAATTTCGATACAAATTATTGCAGGTAACAGTACCTTCGGTACTAATTATGACAGGTAACTGTAACTTCGATACTAATTATGGCAAGGAACTGTAATTTCGATACAAATTATGGCAGGTAACTGTAACTTCGATGCTAATTATGACAGGTGACAGTAACTTCGATACTAATTATGACAAGTAACTATTACTTCGATACAAATTATGACAGGTAACAGTAACTTCGATACTAATTATGACAAGAAACTTTACCTTCGTTACTAATTATGACAAGTAACTGTAATTTTGATAAAAATTATTGTAGGTAACTGTAACTTCAATACTAATTATGACAGGTAACAGTAACTTCGATACTAATTATGACAGGTAACTGTAATTCCGTTACTAATTATGACTAATAACTTTAATTTCGATACTAATTATAGCAGGTAACTGTAACTTAGTTACTAATTATGAGAAGTCCCTGTAATTTCGATACAAATTATGGCAGGTAACTGTAACTTCGATACTAATTATGACAAGTAACTGTAACTTCGATACTAATTATGACAGGTAACTGTAATTTTGATACAAATTATGGCAGGTAACTGTAACTTCGAAACCAGTTACGACAGGTAACTGTAACTTCGTTACTAATTATGACAAGTAACTGTAATTTCGATACAAATTATGGCAGGTAACTGTAACTTCGTTATTAATTATGACAGGTAACAGTAACTTAGATACTAATTATGACAAGTAAATATAACTTCGATACAAATTATGACAGGTTACTGTAACTTCGATACAAATTATGACAAGAAACTCTAACTTCGTGACTAATTACGACAAGTAACTGTAATTTTGATACAAATTTTGGCAGGTAACTGTAACTTCGTTATTAATTATGACAGGTAACAGTAACTTAGATACTAATTATGACAAGTAAATATAACTTCGATACAAATTATGACAGGTTACTGTAACTTCAATACAAATTATGACAGGTAACAGTAACGTCGATACTAGTTATGACAAGTAACAGTACCTTCGTTGCTAATTATGACAGGTAACTGTAACTTCGATACTAATTATGAAAAGGAACTGTTATTTCGATACAAATTATGGCAGGTAACTGTAACTTCGTTACTAATTATGACAAGTAACTGTAATTTCGATACAAATTTTGGCAGGTAACTGTAACTTCGATACTAATTATGACAAGTCCCTGTAATTTCGATACAAATTATGGCAGGTAACTGTAACTTCCATACTAATTATGACAGGTAACAGTAACTTCGATTCTAATTATGACAGGAAACTGTAACTTCGTTACTAATTTTGAGAAGTAACTGTAGTTTCGATACAAATTATGACAGGTAACTGTAACTTCGTTACTAATTATGACAAGTAACAGTACCTTCGATGCTAATTATGACAGGTAACTGTAACTTCGATACTAATTATGACAAGGAACAGTAATTTCGATACAAATTATGGCAGGTAACTGTAACTTCGTTACTAATTATGACAAGTAACTGTAATTTCGATACAAATTTTGGCAGGTAATTTTAACTTCGAAACTAATTATGACAGGTAACAGTAACTTCGATACTAATTATGACAAGTAACTGTAACTTCGATACTAATTATGACACGTAACTGTAACTTCGTTACTAATTATGACAAGTAACTGTAATTTCGATACAAATTATGGCAGGTAACTGTAACTTCGATACTAATTATGACAGGTAAGCGTTACTTCGATACTAATTATGACAAGTAACTATAACATCGATACAAATTATGACAGGTAACATGAAGTATAACATAAATTTCTCGCCATACGGAACCTGGAATGAGTGCAATTATGACAGGTAACTGTAACTTCGATACTAATTATGACAAGAAACTCTAAATTCGTTACTAATTATGACAAGTAACTGTAATTTTGATTAAAAAATTTGGTAGGTAACTGTAACTTCAATACTAATTATGACAGGTAACAGTAACTTCGGTACTAATTATGAGAGGTAACTGTAACTTCGTTACTAATTATGACAAGTAACTTTAATTTCGATACTAATTAGGGCAGGTAACTGTAACTTCGTTTCTAATTATGACAAGTACCTGTAATTTCGATACAAATTATGGCAGGTAACTGTAACTTCGATACTAATTATGACAAGTAACTGTAACTTCCATACGAATTACGACAGGTTACTGTAACTTCGTTACTAATTATGACAAGTAACTGTAATTTCGATACAAATTTTGACAGGTAACTCTAACCTCGATACTAATTATGACAGGTAACAGTAACTTCGATGCTAATTATGACAAGTAACTGTAACTTCGATACTAATTCTGATAGGTAACTGTAATTTCGTTACTAATTATGTCATATAACTTTAATTTCGATACAAATTATGGCAGGTAACTGTAACTTCGATACTAATTATGGCAGGTAACTGTAACTTCGATACTAATTATGACAGGTAACAGTAACTTCGATACTAATTATGACAGGTAACTGCAACTTCGTTACTAATAATGACAAGTAACTGTAATTTCGATAATAATTATGGCAGGTAACAGTAACCTCGTTACTAATTTTGAGAAGTAACTGTAATTTCGATACAAATTATGGCACGTAACTGTAACTTCAATACTAATTTTGTCAGGTAACATTCACTTCGATACTCATTATGACAAGTAACCGTAACTTCGATACTAATGATGACAGGTAACTGTAACTACGTTACTAATTATGACAAGTAACTGTAATTTCGATACAAATTATGGCAGGTAACTGTAACTTCGATACTAATTATGGCAGGTAACTGTAACTTCGATACAAATTGTGGCAGGTAACTGTAACTTCTATACTAATTATGACAGGTAACTGTAACTTCGTTACTAATTATGACAAGTAATTCTAATTTAGATACAAATTATGGCAGGTAACTGTTACTTCGATACTAATTATGACAGGTTACAGTAACTTCGATACTAATTATGACAGGTAACAGCAACTTCGATACTAATTATGGCAAGTAACTGTAACTTCGGTACTAATTATGACAAGTAACTGTAATTTCGATACAAATTATGGCAGGTAACTGTAACTTCGATACTAATTATGACAGGTAACATTCACATCGATACTAATTATGACAGAAAACTGTAACTTCGATACTAATTATGACAGGTAACAGTAACTTCGATACTAATTATGGCAGGTAACTATAACTTCGATACTAATGATGACAGGTAACTGTAACTACGTTACTAATTATGACAAGTAACTGTAATTTCGATACAAATTATGGCAGGTAACTGTAACTTCGATACTAATTATGGCAGGTAACTGTAACTTCGATACAAATTATGGCAGGTAACTGTAACGTCGATACTAATTATGATAGGTAACAGTAACTTCGATACTAATTATGACAAGTAACTGTAACTTCGATACTAATTATGACAAGAAACTGTAACTTCGATACTAATTATGACAGGTAACTATAACATCGTTACTATTTATGACAAGTAACTGTAATTTCGATTCAAATTATGGCAGGTAACTGTAACTTCGAAATTAATTATGACAGTTAAGTGTAACTTCGTTACTAATTATGACAAGTAACTGTAATTTCGATACAAATAATGGCAGGTAACTTGAACTTCGATACTAATAATGACAGGTAACTGTAACTTCGATACTTATCATGACAAGTAACTGTAACTTCGATACTAATTATGACAGGTAACAGTAACTTCGATACTAATTATGACAAATAACTGTAATTTCGATACAAATTATGGCAGGTAATTGTAATTTCGATACTAATTATGACAGGCGACAGTAACTTCGATACTAATTATGACAAGTACCATTAACTTTGATACTAATTATGACAAGTAACTGTAACTTCGATACTAATTATGACAGGTAATTGTAACTTCGTTATTAATTTTGACAAGTAACTGTAATTTCGATACAAATTTTGGCAGGTAACTGTAAATTCGATACCTATTATGACAGGTAACTGTAACTTCATTACTAATTATGACAAGAAACTGTAACTTCGATACTAATAATGACAGGTAACTGTAACTTCGATACTAATTATGACAAGGAACTGTAATTTCGATACAAATTATGGCAGGTAACTGTAACTTTGATACTAATTATGACAGGAAACAGTAACTTCGATACTAATTATGACAAGTAACAGTAACTTCGTTACTAATTATGACAAGTAGCTCTAATTTTGATAAAAATTATGGCAGGTAACTGTAACTAAGATACTAATTAATACAGGTAACAGTAACTTCGATACTAATTATGACAGGTTTCTGTAACTTCGTTACTTTATTATGTCAAGTAACTGTAACTTCGATACTAATTATGACAAGTAACTGTAATTTCGATTCAAATTTTGGCAGGTAACTGTAACTTCTATACTAATTATGACAGGTAACAGTAACTTCGATACTAATTATGACAAGTAACTGTAACTTCGATACTAATTATGACAGGTAACTGTAAGTTCGTTACTAATTATGACAAGTAACTGTAATTTCGATACAAATTATGGCAGGTTACTGTAACTTCGATACTAATTATGACAGGTAACAGTATCTTCGATACTAATTATGACAAGTAACTATAACTTCAATACAAATTATGACAGGTAACTGTAACTTCGATACTAATTATGACAAGAAACTCTAACTTCGTTACTAATTATGACAAGTAACTGTAATTTTGATAAAAAATTATGGTAGGTAACTGTAACTTCAATACTAATTATGGCAGGTAACAGTAACTTCGATACTAATTATGACAGGTAACTGTAACTTCGTTACTAATTATGACAAGTAACTTTAATTTCGATACTAATTATGGCAGGTAACTGTAACATCGTTACTAATTAGGACAAGTCCCTGTAATTTCGATACAAATTATGGCAGGTAACTGTAATTTCGATACTAATTATGACAGGTAACAGTAACTTCGATACTAATTATGACAGGAAACTGTAACTTCGTTACTAATTATGACAAGTAACTGTAATTTCTATACAAATTATGACATGTAACTGTAACTTCATTATTAATTATGACAAGTAACTGTAATTTCGATACAAATTATTGCAGGTAACAGTACCTTCGGTACTAATTATGACAGGTAACTGTAACTTCGATACTAATTATGGCAAGGAACTGTAATTTCGATACAAATTATGGCAGGTAACTGTAACTTCGATGCTAATTATGACAGGTGACAGTAACTTCGATACTAATTATGACAAGTAACTATTACTTCGATACAAATTATGACAGGTAACAGTAACTTCGATACTAATTATGACAAGAAACTTTACCTTCGTTACTAATTATGACAAGTAACTGTAATTTTGATAAAAATTATTGTAGGTAACTGTAACTTCAATACTAATTATGACAGGTAACAGTAACTTCGATACTAATTATGACAGGTAACTGTAATTCCGTTACTAATTATGACAAATAACCTTAATTTCGATACTAATTATGGCAGGTAACTGTAACTTAGTTACTAATTATGACAAGTCCCTGTAATTTCGATACAAATTATGGCAGGTAACTGTAACTTCGATACTAATTATGACAAGTAACTGTAACTTCGATACTAATTATGACAGGTAACTGTAATTTTGATACAAATTATGGCAGGTAACTGTAACTTCGTTACTAATTAAGACAAGTAACTGTAATTTCGATACAAATTTTGGCAGGTAACTGTAACTTCGATAATAATTATGACAAGTCCCTGTAATTTCGATACAAATTATGGCAGGTAACTGTAACTTCCATACTAATTATGACAGGTAACAGTAACTTCGATAATAATCATGACAGGAAACTGTAACTTCGTTACTAATTTTGACAAGTAACTGTAATTTCGATACAAATTATGACAGGTAACTGTAACTTCGTTACTAAATATGACAAGTAACAGTACCTTCGACGCTAATTATGACAGGTTACTGTAACTTCGATACTAATTATGACAAGGAACAGTAATTTCGATACAAATTATGGCAGGTAACTGTAACTTCGTTACAAATTATGACAAGTAACTGTAATTTCGATACAAATTTTGGCAGGTAACTGTAACTTCGAAACTAATTATGACAGGTAACAGTAACTTCGATACTAATTATGACAAGTAACTGTAACTTCGATACTAATTATGACACGTAACTGTAACTTCGTTACTAATTATGACAAGTAACTGTAATTTCGATACAAATTATGGCAGGTAACTGTAACTTCGATACTAATTATGACAGGTAAGAGTTACTTCGATACTAATTATGACAAGTAACTACAACATCGATACAAATTATGACAGGTAACATGAAGTATAACATAAATTTCTCGCCATACGGAACCTGGAATGAGTGCAATTATGACAGGTAACTGTAACTTCGATACTAATTATGACAAGAAACTCTAAATTCGTTACTAATTATGACAAGTAACTGTAATTTTGTTTAAAAAATTTGGTAGGTAACTGTAACTTCAATACTAATTATGACAGGTAACAGTAACTTCGGTACTAATTATGAGAGGTAACTGTAACTTCGATACTAATTATGGCAAGGAACTGTAATTTCGATACAAATTATGGCAGGTAACTGTAACTTCGATACTAATTATGACAGGTGACAGTAACTTCGATGCTAATTATGACAAGTAACAATTAATTCGATACAAATTATGACAGGTAACAGTAACTTCGATACTAATTATGACAAGAAACTCTACCTTCGTTACTAATTATGACAAGTAACTGTAATTTTGATAAAAAATTATGGTAGGTTACTGTAACTTCAATACTAATTATGACAGGAAAGAGTAACTTCGATACTAATTATGACAGGTAACTGTAACTTCGTTACTAATTATGACAAATAACTTTAATTTCGATACTAATTATGGCAGGTAATTGTAACTTCGTTACTAATTATGACAAGTCCCTGTAATTTCGATACAAATTACGGCAGGTAACTGTAATTTCGATACTAATTATGACAGGTAACAGTAACTTCGGTACTAATTATGACAAGTAACTTTAATTCCGATACTAATTATGGCAGGTAACTGTAACTTCGTTACTAATAATGACAAGTCCCTGTAATTTCGATATTAATCACGGCAGGTAACTGTAATTTCGATACTAATTATGACAGGATACAGTAACTTCGATACTAAATATGACAGGAAACTGTAACTTCGTTACTAATTATGACAAGTAACTGTAATTTCGATCCAAATTATGACAGGTAACTGTAACTTCGTTACCAATTATGACAAGTAACTGTAATTTCGATACAAATTATGGCAGGTAACAGTACCTTCGGTACTAAGTATGACAGGTAACTGTAACTTCGATACTAATTATGGCAAGGAACTGTAATTTCGATACAAATTATGGCAGGTAACTGTAACCTCGATACTAATTATGACAGGTGACAGTAACTTCGATGCTAATTATGACAAGTAACAATTAATTCGATACAAATTATGACAGGTAACAGTAACTTCGATACTAATTTTGACAAGAAACTCTACCTTCGTTACTAATTATGACAAGTAACTGTAATTTTGATAAAAAATTATGGTTGGTAACTGTAACTTCAATACTAATAATGACAGGAAAGAGTAACTTCGATACTAATTATGACAGGTAACTGTAACTTCGTTACTAATTATGACAAATAACTTTAATTTCGATACTAATTATGGCAGTTAACTGTAACTTCGTTACTAATTATGACAAGTCCCTGTAATTTCGATACAAATTTTGGCATGTAACTGAAACTTCGATACTTATTATGAAAGGTAACTGTAACTTCATTACTAATTATGACAAGAAAATGTAACTTCGATACTAAATATGACAGGTAACTGTAACTTCGATACTAATTATGACAAGTAACTGTAACTTCGATACTAATTATGACAAGTAACTGTAACTTCGATACTAATTGTGACAGGTAACAGTAACTTCGATATAATTATGACAAGTAACAGTAACTTCGATACTAATTATGACAAGTAACTGTAATTTCGATACAAATTTGGGCAGGTAACTGTAACTTCGATACTAATTATGACAGGTAACAGTAACTTTGATACTAATTATGACAAGTAACTGAAACTTCGATACTAATTATGGCAGGTAACTGTAACTTCGTTACTAATTATGACAAGTTAGTGTAATTTCGATACAAACTATGGCAGGTAACTGTAACTTCGATACTAATTATGACAGGTAACAGTAACTTCGATACTAATTATGGCAGGTACTGTAACTTCGATAATAATTATGACAGGTAACAGTAACTTCGACACTAATTATGACAAGTAACTGTAACTTCGATACTAATTATGACAGGTAACTGTAACTTCGTTTCTAATTATGACAAGTAACAGTAATTTCGTAAAAAATTTGGCAGGTAATTGTAATTTCGATACTAATTATGACAGGTTACACTAACTTCGATACTAATTAGGACAAGTAACAGTAACGTCGATACTAATTATGACATGTAACTGTAACTTCGATACTAATTATGACAAGTTACTCTAACTTCGTTACTAATTATGACAAGTAACTGTAATTTCGATACAAATTTTGGCAGGTAACTGTAACTTCGATACTAATTATGACAGGTAACAGTAACTTCGATACTAATTATGACAAGTAACTGTAACTTCGATACTAATTATGACAGGTAACTGTAACTTCGTTACTAATTATGACAAGTAACTGTAATTTCGATACAAATTATGGCAGGTAACTGTAACTTCGGTACTAATTATGACAGGTAACAGTATCTTCGATACTAATTATGACAAGTAACTATAACTTCAATACAAATTATGACAGGTAACTGTAACTTCGATACTAATTATGACAAGAAACTCTAACTTCGTTACTAATTATGACAAGTAACTGTAATTTTGATAAAAAATTATGGTAGGTAACTGTAACTTCAATACTAATTATGACAGGTAACAGTAACTTCGATACTAATTATGACAGGTAACTGTAACTTCGTTACTAATTATGACAAGTAACTTTAATTTCGATACTAATTATGGCAGGTAACTGTAACTTCGTTACTAATTATGACAAGTCCCTGTAATTTCGATACAAATTATGGCAGGTAACTGTAATTTCGATACTAATTATGACAGGTAACAGTAACTTCGATACTAATTATGACAGGAAACTGTAACTTCGTTACTAATTATGACAAGTAACTGTAATTTCGATACAAATTATGACAGGTAACTGTAACTTCGTTATTAATTATGACAAGTAACTGTAATTTCGATACAAATTATTGCAGTTAACAGTACCTTCGGTACTAATTATGACAGGTAACTGTAACTTCGATACTAATTATGGCAAGGAACTGTAATTTCGATACAAATTATGGCAGGTAACTGTAACTTCGATGCTAATTATGACAGGTGACAGTAACTTCGATAC
Organism: Meconema thalassinum; assembly: GCA_946902985.2. NCBI lineage: Eukaryota > Metazoa > Arthropoda > Insecta > Orthoptera > Tettigoniidae > Meconema > Meconema thalassinum. The sequence goes on along the minus strand of OX336388.2, from coordinate 1,690,033,219 downwards.
TAATTATGACAAGTAACTATTACTTCGATACAAATCATGACAGGTAACAGTAACTTCGATACTAATTATGACAAGAAACTTTACCTTCGTTACTAATTATGACAAGTAACTGTAATTTTGATAAAAATTATTGTAGGTAACTGTAACTTCAATACTAATTATGACAGGTAACAGTAACTTCAATACTAATTATGACAGGTAACTGTAATTCCGTTACTAATTATGACAAATAACTTTAATTTCGATACTAATTATGGCAGGTAACTGTAACTTAGTTACTAATTATGACAAGTCCCTGTAATTTCGATACAAATTATGGCAGGTAACTGTAACTTCGATACTAATTATGACAAGTAACTGTAACTTCGATACTAATTATGACAGGTAACTGTAATTTTGATACAAATTATGGCAGGTAACTGTAACTTCGAAACCAGTTATGACAGGTGATACGTGCAAGGGCACGTCTCTACCATTTCAAACATGTATTTAATCAGGGACGCTGTTCTTGAAGTTTGAAACGACCGCCTGGTGACTTGCTTCCCATTCTGAACACGAGATGGTAGCGCCTGTCGGTCTTGGAGAGATTGCAAGTAGTTCCTGTCTCTCCCCAATAGATGGTGTGGGCTTCGCCTTGTTAAGCTCGTTATGCGCATGACATAATTGAAAGACAATCATATTCTTCGTCTTCCAACTAATGCTAGTGCATTCATGATACCGCCAAAATTATGAACTTATTAATGACATTGTTGTTTTGATGTGTCTTTCTCTGATTGGACAATATTTATTTACATGAAGACAGTTCGATAAATGACGAGCGATTCTCCGCCATTTTGTGGAATCCATTAGTGGTCGCCAAGACAAATAAGAATGACTGGTCGCGAAAGGTGTCTCCGCTGATGGGGGGGCGGTTGCCTCCCCCATCCTCTTCGAAATATAAATATATTCAAGAGAAGATATGAATGCCATTTCTACTTGGAAATTGCCTGTGGTCTTCAGGTTGTGAATTTCTTCGTTTAGACGTGTGAAATGTGATTGCATCTCGATGCGTACTTCGCTTGTGACATCGAAACGGCACATGGGCGTGTTAGCCATGTTTAAGGCAATTAGTGCCGTAGTATTTATTTATGAAATGAAAATCCACAGCCTGCTTCCAGTCTCCGACCGGGTCAGGAATGGAATGAATGAAGCCCCCATCTAGCGGCGAGGATATGAACTGTGCCGGCTGCCGAGGCCTGACGCACTCCTCTGGGGCAATGATTAAATGAATGACAGATGAAATGAAATGATAGTGGAGAGTGTTGCTGGAATGAAATGTTGACAGGGAAAACCGGAGTACCCGGAGAAAAACCTGTCTGCCTCCGTTTTGTCCAGCACAGATCTCACATGGAGTGACCGGGATTTGAACCACGGACCCAGCGGTGAGAGGCCGGCGTGCTGCCGCCTAAGCCACGGAGGCTTCTCAGTATTTATTTATATTGTATGTTAATTATTTTATTATTAGTGTGTGTCTCCTCTGAGAAGGATGTAAGGTACGTTTTTTTTTAATTTAATTTTATTTAATTATTTTATTTTAGAGCTCCAAGTTTGGCCGTGTGCGAATGTTGATCTTCTGTTGTGTTCTCGCTTGTAGGCCAAAAATTTCTTTTTCGTTTTAATAACGTTTCCTTATATATATTAAGTTTCTTATTTATTTTTTTTGTTTACCTTCTGGAGACACGTTTATTAGTTATTTCACGTTTAAATTATTATTTATTTTCCTTTGGCAAGCTTGGGTTTGTCTTTTTTTTAATCCATGTAAGATCCGTCCAGTTTTAAAACGACTTGCATTAATAGTTTTTGATGTAATTGGTTTTTTTTTACCGTTCATTTCCTTCTACTAATGTTTAAATTTAATCTTATTAGTTGTTTGCCCTAATTTCGTTCCGGCATGTTTTTGGTGTGGCCATACCTTTTGTTTACCGTGATGCATTGTGGTCTCGTGGTCAGTCCATTTGGCGCGGGTCTCAACAGCAGACGTGTTGTGAATTAACTTAATCCTTTTTTAGTGTAATCTTGTTAATGTTAATTTCGTGATTTTTGGTAATGTCCTTGTGTTTTCCGCCGGCGAGCATATCATTTTTTTATTTTTTATTTTCTATCCCATTTAATTTTTTTTGAAAGTGTAATTTAATTTTCAATTCCTTTTGTTTTGGCGTGGCCTCAACATCTGCATGTCGGATCGTGATTGCATTACCTTGCAATTCATCAAGCCCGTTCTGAGTATGTTATGCATGTAATATTTATTTTAACCTTTGGGCTGTTTAATTTTTTTAAATTTAAATTAACTTTTTCCTTTTCTTGGCTTTTGCAAGCCAGCATGTTAGGCGCTATCTGGCCTTCTTGGAAATTTGTGTGGATTGATGCATTTTCAGTTTAGGTGAAGGTTCCTTAAATTTTTAATATTAAACCTATTGTTATTTTTTTTATTCTTTGGTTGTGGCATTATTTAGCCGACGGCAGTTCTGTCGGTTTTTGGAGGGTGTTTGTACGATAGCCTGTGTGTGTTGTCCCCTTATCCATCTTCCATCCACTCCTTTGGAGCTCTTCTGTCGGGACATGTCATCTGGAGGTGATGTTGCTGCGGAGGTGACTCGGACCCCTGAATACAGGTAAGTTGGCCCATCCACGTTTCCCGTACACGCCTCATTCTGGTAAGCAAAGCGTTGGTTATCGAGAAACCGACGTGCTGCTGGCCAGTGCCGTCCAATGCTAAAGGGGGGTAGCAACAGGTAACTGTAACTTCGTTACTAATTATGACAAGTAACTGTAATTTCGATACAAATTATGGCAGGTAACTGTAACTTCGATATTAATTATGACAGGTAACAGTAACTTAGATACTAATTATGACAAGTAAATATAACTTCGATACAAATTATGACAGGTTACTGTAACTTCGATGCTAATTATGACAAGAAAATCTAACTTCGTGACTAATTACGACAAGTAACTGTAATTTTGATACAAATTTTAACAGGTAACTGTAACCTCGATACTAATTATGACAAGGAACTGTAATTTCGATACAAATTATGGTAGGTAACTGTAACTTCAATACAAATTATGACAGGTAACAGTAACGTCGATACTAGTTATGACAAGTAACAGTACCTTCGTTGCTAATTATGACAGGTACCTGTAACTTCGATACTAATTATGACAAGGAACTGTAATTTCGATACAAATTATGGCAGGTAACTGTAACTTCGTTACTAATTATGACAAGTAACTGTAATTTCGATACAAATTTTGGCAGGTAACTGTAACATCGATACTAATTATGACAAGTCCCTGTAATTTCGATACAAATTATGGCAGGTAACTGTAACTTCCATACTAATTATGACAGGTAACAGTAACTTCGATACTAATTATGACAGGAAACTGTAACTTCGTTACTAATTTTGAGAAGTAACTGTAGTTTCGATACAAATTATGACAGGTAACTGTAACTTCGTTACTAATTATGACAAGTAACAGTACCTTCGATGCTAATTATGACAGGTAACTGTAACTTCGATAATAATTATGACAAGGAACAGTAATTTCGATACAAATTAAGGCAGGTAACTGTAACTTCGTTACTAATTATGACAAGTAACTGTAATTTCGATACAAATTTTGGCAGGTAACTTTAACTTCGAAACTAATTATGACAGGTAACAGTAACTTCGATACTAATTATGACAAGTAACTGTAACTTCGATACTAATTATGACACGTAACTGTAACTTCGTTACTAATTATGACAAGTAACTGTAATTTCGATACAAATTATGGCAGGTAACTGTAACTTCGATACTAATTATGACAGGTAAGCGTTACTTCGATACTAATTATGACAAGTAACTATAACATCGTTACAAATTATGACAGGTAACATGAAGTATAACATAAATTTCTCGCCATACGGAACCTGGAATGAGTGCAATTATGACAGGTAACTGTAACTTCGATACTAATTATGACAAGAAACTCTAAATTCGTTACTAATTATGACAAGTAACTGTAATTTTGATTAAAAAATTTGGTAGGTAACTGTAACTTCAATACTAATTATGACAGGTAACAGTAACTTCGGTACTAATTATGAGAGGTAACTGTAACTTCGTTACAAATTATGACAAGTAACTTTAATTTCGATACTAATTAGGGCAGGTAACTGTAACTTCGTTTCTAATTATGACAAGTACCTGTAATTTCGATACAAATTATGGCAGGTAACTGTAACTTCGATACTAATTATGACAAGTAACTGTAACTTCCATACGAATTACGACAGGTTACTGTAACTTCGTTACTAATTATGACAAGTAACTGTAATTTCGATACAAATTTTGACAGGTAACTGTAACCTCGATACTAATTATGACAGGTAACAGTAACTTCGATGCTAATTATGACAAGTAACTGTAACTTCGATACTAATTCTGATAGGTAACTGTAATTTCGTTACTAATTATGACATATAACTGTAATTTCGATACAAATTATGGCAGGTAACTGTAACTTCGATACTAATTATGGCAGGTAACTGTAACTTCGATACTAATTATGAGAGGTAACAGTAACTTCGATACTAATTATGACAGGCAACTGCAACTTCGTTACTAATAATGACAAGTAACTGTAATTTCGATAATAATTATGGCAGGTAACAGTAACCTCGTTACTAATTATAAGAAGTAACTGTAATTTCGATACAAATTATGGCACGTAACTGTAACTTCGATACTAATTTTGTCAGGTAACATTCACTTCGATACTAATTATGACAAGTAACTGTAACTTCGATACTAATGATGACAGGTAACTGTAACTACGTTACTAATTATGACAAGTAACTGTAATTTCGATACAAATTATGGCAAGTAACTGTAACTTCGATACTAATTATGGCAGGTAACTGTAACTTCGATACAAATTATGGCAGGTAACTGTAACTTCTATACTAATTATGACAGGTAACTGTAACTTCGTTACTAATTATGACAAGTAATTCTAATTTCGATACAAATTATGGCAGGTAACTGTTATTTCGATACTAATTATGACAGGTTACAGTAACTTCGATACTAATTATGACAGGTAACAGCAACTTCGATACTAATTATGGCAAGTAACTGTAACTTCGGTACTAATTATGACAAGTAACTGTAATTTCGATACAAATTATGGCAGGTAATTGTAACTTCGATACTAATTATGACAGGTAACATTCACATCGATACTAATTATGACAGAAAACTGTAACTTCGATACTAATTATGACAGGTAACAGTAACTTCGATACTAATTATGGCAGGTAACTGTAACTTCGATACTAATTATGACAGTTAACTGTAACTTCGTTACTAATTATGACAAGTAACTGTAATTTCGATACAAATTATGGCACGTAACTGTAACTTCGATACTAATTTTGTCAGGTAACATTCACTTCGATACTAATTATGACAAGTAACTGTAACTTCGATACTAATGATGACAGGTAACTGTAACTACGTTACTAATTATGACAAGTAACTGTAATTTCGATACAAATTATGGCAGGTAACTGTAACTTCGATACTAATTATGGCAGGTAACTGTAACTTCGATACAAATTATGGCAGGTAACTGTAACTTCGATACTAATTATGACAGGTAACAGTAACTTCGATACTAATTATGACAAGTAACTGTAACTTCGATACTAATTATGACAAGAAACTGTAACTTCGATACTAAGTATGACAGGTAACTATAACATCGTTACTATTTATGACAAGTAACTGTAATTTCGATTCAAATTATGGCAGGCAACTGTAACTTCGAAATTAATTATGACAGTGAAGTGTAATTTCGTTACTAATTATGACAAGTAACTTTAATTTCGATACAAATTATGGCAGGTAACTTGAACTTCGATACTAATAATGACAGGTAACTGTAACGTCGATACTAATTATGACAAGTAACTGTAACTTCGATACTAATTATGACAGGTAACAGTAAGTTCGATACTAATTATGACAAATAACTGTAATTTCGATACAAATTATGGCAGGTAATTGTAATTTCGATACTAATTATGACAGGCTACAGTAACTTCGATACTAATTATGACAAGTACCATTAACTTTGATACTAATTATGACAAGTAACTGTAACTTCGATACTAATTATGACAGGTAATTGTAACTTCGTTACTAATTTTGACAAGTAACTGTGATTTCGATACAAATTTTGGCAGGTAACTGTAAATTCGATACTTATTATGACAGGTAACTGTAACTTCATTACTAATTATGACAAGAAACTGTAACTTCGATACTAATGATGACAGGTAACTGTAACTTCGATACTAATTATGACAGGTTTCTGTAACTTCGTTACTTTATTATGTCAAGTAACTGTAACTTCGATACTAATTATGACAAGTAACTGTAATTTCGATTCAAATTTTGGCAGGTAACTGTAACTTCTATACTAATTATGACAGGTAACAGTAACTTCGATACTAATTATGACAAGTAACTGTAACTTCGATACTAATTATGACAGGTAACTGTAAGTTCGTTACTAATTATGACAAGTAACTGTAATTTCGATACAAATTATGGCAGGTAACTGTAACTTCGATACTAATTATGACAGGTTACATTAACTTCGGTACTAATTATGGCAGGTAGCTGTAACTTCGATACTAATTATGACAGGAAACAGTATCTTCGATACTAATTATGACAAGTAACTGTAACTTCGATACTAATAATGACAGGTAACTGTAACTTCGTTACTAATTATGACAAGTAACTGTAATTTCGTTACAAATTATGGCAGGTAATTGTAATTTCGATACTAATTATGACAGGTAACAGTAACTTCGAACTAATTATGACAAGTAACAGTAACTTCGATACTAATTATGACAAGTAACTGTAACTTCGATACTAATTATGACGGGTAACTGTAACTTCGTTACTAATTATGACAAGTAACTGTAATTTCGATACAAATTTTGGCAGGTAACTGTAACTTCGATACTAAATATGACAGGTAACAGTAACTTCGATACTAATTATGACAAGTAACTGTAACTTCGATACTAATTATGACAGGTAACTGTAACTTCGTTACTAATTATGACAAGTAACTGTAATTTCGATACAAATTATGGCAGGTAACTGTAACTTCGAAACTAATTATGACAGGTAACAGTAACTTCGATACTAATTATGACAAGTAACTATAACTTCGATACAAATTATGACAGGTAACTGTAATTTTGGTAAAAAATTATGGTAGGTAACTGTAACTTCAATACTAATTATGACAGGTAACAGTAACTTCGATACTAAATATGACAGGTAACTGTAACTTCGTTACTAATTATGACAAGTAACTTTAATTTCGATACTAATTATGACAGGTAACTGTAACTTCGTTACTAATTATGACAAGTAACTTTAATTTCGATACTAATTATGACAAGTAACTGTAACTTCGATACTAATTATGACAGGTAACGGTAACTTCGTTACTAATTATGACTAGTAACTGTAATTTCTATACAAATTATGGCAGGTAACAGTACCTTCGATACTAATTATGACAGGTAACTGTAACTTCGATACTAATTATGACAAGGAACTGTTATTTCGATACAAATTATGGCAGGTAACTGTGACTTCGATACTAATTATGACAGGTAACAGTAACTTCGGTACTAATTATGACAAGTAACTGTAACTTCGATACTAATGATGACATGTAACTGTAACTACGTTACTAATTATGACAAGTAACTGTAATTTCGATACAAATTATGGCAGGTAACTGTAACTTCGATACTAATTATGGCAGTTAACTGTAACTTCGATACAAATTATGGCAGGTAACTGTAACTTCGATACTAATTATGACAGGTAAGAGTAACTTCGATACTAATTATGACAATTAACTCTAACTTCGTTACTAATTAAGACAATTAACTGTAATTTAGATAAGAAAATTATGGTAGGTAACTGTAACATCGATACTAATTATGACAGGTAACAGTAACTTCGATACTAATTATGACAGGTAACTCCAACTTCGTTACTAATTATGACAAGTAACTAAAATTTCTATACTAATTATGGCAAGTAACTGTAACTTCTTTACTAATTATGACAAATAACTGTAATTTCGATACAAATTATGGCAGGTAACTGTAATTTCGAAACTAATTATGACAGGTAACAGTAACTTCGGTACTAATTATGACAAGTAACAGTAATTATCGTTACTAATTATGACAAGTAACTGTGATTTCGATTCAAATTATGGCAGGTAACTGTAACTTCGATACTAATTATGAGAGGTAACAGTAACTTCGATACTAATTATGTCAGGTAACTGTTACTTCGATACAAATTATGACAAGAAACTCTAACTTCGTGACTAATTACGACAAGTAACTGTAATTTTTATGACAGTTAAGTGTAACTTCGTTACTAATTATGACAAGTAACTTTAATTTCGATACAAATTATGGCAGGTAACTGTAACATCGATACTAATTATGACAGGTAACTGTAAATTCGATACTAATTATGACAAGCAACTGTAACTTCGATACTAATTATGACAGGTAACTGTAACTTCGATACTAATTATGACAAATAACTGTAATTTCGATACAAATTATGGCAGGTAATTGTAATTTCTATACTTATTACGGCAGGTAACAGTAACTTCGATACTAATTATGACAAGTACCAGTAACTTCGATAATAATTATGACAAGTAACTGTAACTTCGATACTATTTATGACCGGTAATTGTAACTTCGTTACTAATTATGACAAGTAACTGTAATTTCGATACAAACTATGACAGGTAAGTGTAACTTCGTTACTAATTATGACAAGTAACTGTAATTTCGATACAAATTATGGCAGGTAACAGTACCTTCGATACTAATTCTGACAGGTAACTGTAACTTCGATACTAATTATGACAAGGAACTGTAATTTCGATACAAATTATGGCAGGTAACTGTAACTATGATACTAATTATGACAGGTAACAGTAACGTCGATACTAATTATGACATGTAACTGTAACTTCGTTACTAATTATGACAAGTAACTCTAATTTTGATAAAAAATTATGGCAGGTAACAGTAACTTCGATACTAATTAATACAGGTAACAGTAACTTCGATACTAATTATGACAGGTAACTGTAACTTCGAAACTAATTATGAAAAGTAACTGTTACTTCGATACTTATTATGACAGGTAACTGTAACTTCATTACTAATTATGACAAGAAACTGTAACTTCTATATTAATAATGACAGGTAACTGTAACTTCGATACTATTTATGACCAGGATCTGCAATTTCGATACAAATTATGGCAGATAACTGTAACTTTGATACTAATTATGACAGGAAACAGTAACTTCGATACTAATTATGACAAGTAACTGTAACTTCGTTACTTATTATGACAAGTAACTCTAATTTTGACAAAAAATTATGACAAGTAACTGTAACTTCGATACTAATTATGACTGGTTTCTGTAACATCGTTACTAATTATGTCAAGTAACTGTAACTTCGATACTAATTATGACAAGTAACTGTAATTTCAATACAAATTTTGGCAGGTAACTGTAACTTCGATACTAATTATGACAGGTAACATTAACTTCGATATTAATTATGTCAGGTAACTGTAAATTCGATACTTATTATGACAGGTAACAGTATCTTCGATACTAATTATGAAAGTAACTGTAACTTCGATACTAATTATGACAGGTAACTGTAACTTCGATACTAATTATGACAAGTAACTTTTACTTCTATACTAATTATGACAGGTAACTGTAACTTCGTTACTAATTATGAAAAGTAACTGTTATTTCGATACAAATTATGACAGGTAACTGTAACTTCGATACTAATTATGACAGGTAACATTAACTTCGATATTAATTATGTCAGGTAACTGTAAATTCGATACTTATTATGACAGGTAACAGTATCGATACTAATTATGAAAGTAACTGTAACTTCGATACTAATTATGACAGGTAACTGTAACTTCGTTACTAACTATGACAAGTAACTGTAATTTCGTTACAAATTATGGCAGGTAATTGTAATTTCGATACTAATTATGACAGGTTACAGTAACTTCGAACTAATTATGACAAGTAACAGTAACTTCGATACTAATTATGACAGGTAACTGTAACTTCGTTACTAATTATGACAAGTAACTTTAATTTCGATACTAATTATGACAGGTAACAGTAACTTCGATACTAATTATGACAAGTAACTGTAACTTCGATACTAATTATGACACGTAAATGTAACTTCGTTACTAATAATGACAAGTAACTGTAATTTCGATACAAATTATGGCAGGTTACTGTAACTTCGATACTAATTATGACAGGTAAGAGTTACTTCGATACTAATTATGACAAGTAACTATAACATCGATACAAATTATGACAGGTAACATGAAGTATAACATAAATTTCTCGCCATACGGAACCTGGAATGAGTGCAATTATGACAGGTAACTGTAACTTCGATACTAATTATGACAAGAAACTCTAAATTCGTTACTAATTATGACAAGTAATTCTAATTTCGATACAAATTATGGCAGGTAACTGTTACTTCGATACTAATTATGACAAGTAACTGTAATTTCGATACAAATTTTGACAGGTAACTGTAACCTCGATACTAATTATGACAGGTAACAGTAACTTCGATGCTAATTATGACAAGTAACTGTAACTTCGATACTAATTCTGATAGGTAACTGTAATTTCGTTACTAATTATGACATGTAACTGTAATTTCGATACAAATTATGGCAGGTAACTGTAACTTCGATACTAATTACGGCAAGTAACTATAACTTCGATACTTATTATGAGAGGTAACAGTAACTTCGATACTAATTATGACAGGTAACTGCAACTTCGTTACTAATTATGACAAGTAACTGTCATTTCGATAATAATTACGGCAGGTAACTGTAACCTCGTTACTAATTATGAGAAGTAACTGTAATTTCGATACAAATTATGGCACGTAACTGTAACTTCGATACTAATTTTGTCAGGTAACATTCACTTCGATACTAATTATGACAAGTAACTGTAACTTCGATACTAATGATGACAGGTAACTGTAACTACGTTACTAATTATGACATGTAACTGTAATTTCGATACAAATTATGGCAGGTAACTGTAACTTCGATACTAATTATGGCAGGTAACTCTAACTTCGATACAAATTATGGCAGGTAACTGTAACTTCTATACTAATTATGACAGGTAACTGTAACTTCGTTACTAATTATTACAAGTAATTCTAATTTCGATACAAATTATGGCAGGTAACTGTTACTTCGATACTAATTATGACAGGTTACAGTAACTTCGATACTAATTATGACAGGTAACAGCAACTTCGATACTAATTATGGCATGTAACTGTAACTTCGGTACTAATTATGACAAGTAACTGTAATTTCGATACAAATTATGGCAGGTAACTGTAACTTCGATACTAATTATGACAGGTAACTGTAACTTCGATACTAATTATGACAAATAACTGTAATTTGGATACAAATTATGTCAGGTAACTGTAACTTAGTTACTAATTTTGACAAGAAACTGTAATTTCGATCCAAATGATGGCAGGTAACTGTAACTTCGATACTAATTATGACAGGTAACATTCACATCGATACTAATTATGACAGAAAACAGTAACTTCGATACTAATTATGACAGGTAACAGTAACTTCGATACTAATTATGACAAGTAACTGTAACTTCGATACTAATGATGACAGGTAACTGTAAATACGTTATTAATTATGACAAGTAACTGTAATTTCGATACAAATTATGGCAGGTAACTGTAACTTCGATACTAATTATGGCAGGTAACTGTAACTTCGATACAAATTATGGCAGGTAACTGTAACTTCGATACTAATTATGACAGGTAACAGTAACTTCGATACTAATTATGACAAGTAACTGTAACTTCGATACTAATTATGACAAGAATCTGTAACTTCGATACCAATTATGACAGGTAACTATAACATCGTTACTATTTATGACAAGTAACTGTAATTTCGATTCAAATTATGGCAGGTAACTGTAACTTCGAAATTAATTATGACAGTTAAGTGTAACTTCGTTACTAATTATGACAAGTAACTTTAATTTCGATACAAATTATGGCAGGTAACTTGAACTTCGATACTAATTATGACAGGTAACTGTAACTTCGATACTAATTATGACAAGTAACTGTAACATCCATACTAATTATGAGAGGTAACTGTAACTTCGATACTAATTATGACAAATAACTGTAATTTCGATACAAATTATGGCAGGTAATTGTAATTTTGATACTAATTATGACAGGCTACAGTAACTTCGATACTAATTATGACAAGTACCATTAACTTTGATACTAATTATGACAAGTAACTGTAACTTCGGTACTAATTATGACAGGTAATTGTAACTTCGTTACTAATTATGACAAGTAACTGTAATTTCGATACAAATTTTGGCAGGTAACTGTAAATTCGATACTAATTATGACAGGTAACAGTAACTTCGATACTAATTATGACAAGTAACTGTAACTTCGATACTAATTATGACAGGTAACAGTAACGTCGATACTAATTATGACAAGTAACTGTAACTTCGTTACTAATTATGACAGGTAACTGTAACTTCGATACTAATTATGGCAGGTAACAGTAACCTCGATACTAATTAATACAGGTAACAGTAACTTCGATGCTAATTATGACAGGTAACTGTAACTTCGTTACTAATTATGACAAGTAACTGTAATTTCGTTACAAATTATGGCAGGTAATTGTAATTTCGATACTAATTATGACAGGTAACAGTAACTTCGAAATAATTATGACAAGTAACAGTAACTTCGATACTAATTATGACAAGTAACTGTAACTTCGATACTAATTATGACGGGTAACTGTAACTTCGTTATTAATTACGACAAGTAACTGTAATTTCGATACAAATTTTGGCAGGTAACTGTAACTTCGATACTAAATATGACAGGTAACAGTAACTTCGATACTAATTATGACAAGTAACTGTAACTTCGATACTAATTATGACAGGTAACTGTAACTTCGTTACTAATTATGACAAGTAACTGTAATTTCGAAACAAATTATGGCAGGTAACTGTAACTTCGAAACTAATTATGACAGGTAACAGTAACTTCGATACTAATTATGACAAGTAACTATAACTTCGATACAAATTATGACAGGTAACTGTAATTTTGGTAAAAAATTATGGTAGGTAACTGTAACTTCAATACTAATTATGACAGGTAACAGTAACTTCGATATTAAATATGACAGGTAACTGTAACTTCGTTACTAATTATGACAAGTAACTTTAATTTCGATACTAATTATGACAGGTAACTGTAACTTCGTTACTAATTATGACAAGTAACTTTAATTTCGGTACTAATTATGACAAGTAACTGTAACTTCGATACTAATTATGACAGGTAACGGTAACTTCGTTACTAATTATGACAAGTAACTGTAATTTCGTTACAAATTATGGCAGGTAATTGTAATTTCGATACTAATTACGACAGGTAACAGTAACTTCGAACTAATTATGACAGGTAACTGTAACATCGTTACTAATTATGACAAGTAACTGTAATTTCGTTACTAATTATGACTAGTAACAGTAATTTCGATACAAATTATGGCAGGTAACTGTAACTTCGATACTAATTATGACAGGTAAGAGTAACTTCGATACTAATTATGACAGGTAACTGCAACTTCGTTACTAATTATGACAAGTAACTAAAATTTCTATACTAATTATGGCTAGTAACTGTAACTTCTTTACTAATTATGACAAGTAACTGTAATTTAGATAAGAAAATGATGGTAGGTAACTGTAACATCGATACTAATTATGACAGGTAACAGTAACTTCGATACTAATTATGACAGGTAACTGCAACTTCGTTACTAATTATGACAAGTAACTAAAATTTCTATACTAATTATGGCAAGTAACTGTAACTTCTTTACTAATTATGACAAGTAACTGTAATTTCGATACAAATTATGGCAGGTAACTGTAATTTCGATACTAATTATGACAGGTAACAGTAACTTCGATACTAATTATGACAAGTAACAGTAATTTCGTTACTAATTATGACAAATAACTGTAATTTCGATTCAAATTATGGCAGGTAACTGTAACTTCGATACTAATTACGACAGGTAACAGTAACTTCGATACTAATTATGTCAGGTAACTGTTACTTCGATATTAATTATGACAGTTAAGTGTAACTTCGTTACTAATTATGACAAGTAACTTTAATTTCGATACAAATGATGGCAGGTAACTGTATCATCGATACTAATTATGACAGGTAACTGTAACTTCGATACTAATTATGACAAGTAACTGTAATTTCGATACAAATTATGGCAGGTAACTGTAACTTCGATACTAATTATGACAAGTAACTGTAACTTCGATACTAATTATGACAGGTAACTGTAACTTCGTTACTATTTATGACAAGTAACTGTAATTTCGATACAAATTTTGGCAGGTAACTGTAACTTCGATACGAAATATGACAGGTAACAGTAATTTCGATGCTAATTATGACAAGTAACTGTAACTTCGATACTAATTATTACAGGTAACTGTAACTTCGTTACTAATTATGAAAAGTCACTGTAATTTCGATACAAATTATGGCAGGTAACTGTAACTTCGATACCAATTATGACAGGTAACATTAACTTCGATACTAATTATGGCAGGTAACTGTAACTTCGATACTAATTATGACAGGTAACAGTATCTTCGATACTAATTATGAAAGTAACTGTAACTTCTATACTAATTATGACAGGTAACTGTAACTTCGTTACAAATTATGACAAGTAACTGTAATTTCGTTACAAATTATGGCAGGTAATTGTAATTTCGATACTAATTATGACAGGTAACAGTAACTTCGAACTAATTATGACAGGTAACTGTAACTTCGTTACTTATTATGACAAGTAACTGTAATTTCGATACAAATTTTGGCAGGTAACTGTAACTTCGATACTAAATATGACAGGTAACAGTAACTTCGATACTAATTATGACAAGTAACTGTAACTTCGATACTAATTATGACAGGAAACTGTAACTTCGTTACTAATTATGACAAGTAACTTTAATTTCGATACTAATTATGACAGGTAACTGTAACTTCGTTACTTATTATGACAAGTAACTTTAATTTCGATACTAATTATGACAAGTAACTGTAACTTCGATACTAATTATGACAGGTAACTGTAACTTCGTTACTAATTATGACAAGTAACTGTAATTTCGTTACAAATTATGGCAGGTAATTGTAATTTCGATACTAATTATGACAGGTAACAGTAACTTCGAACTAATTATGACAAGTAACAGTAACTTCGATACTAATTATGACAAGTAATTGTAACTTCGATACTAATTATGACAGGTAACTGTAACTTCGTTACTAATTATGACAAATAACTGTAATTTCCATATTAAGGCTTTCACGGCCCGGATTATTATATAAACAATTCATGCTTTTGGGCTAATGCCGTGTGTATTTTTAATTTAAACCATACGTTTCGGAGAAACCTTGCCTCCTTTTTCAATGGAAATAAACAATGTGGCCAAAGAAAGTATATTAATGAGATTACAAAAAATATAGATAAATTCCTCTGTTCGTCACCAGAGAGCAGCTGCCAGAAATGACTCTATGGACCATGGTGGAACGGCGGACAAAGTAGTAAGTAACCAGAAGGTAAAGGGGTCGGTGTGAAAATATAGAAACTCCTCGAAGAATGAGCAGGGGGGGGAGGTGGGGGGCTTAGATGGATATAAGGAAACATAAACAAAAGGGAAGTGTATCTGAACAATACCTAACGTCATACAGTCAACGGCGAAAAAACAGATGGAAACTCCTCCAGTGACGAACAAAGGAGATCAAATCCAGGCTCTGAGCCCTAGAGGGAAAAATGTACAATTTTAAATATGTGAAGAACAGAGAGACTGAGAGGAACTATCTCCCTAGATCCTTAATAACTGGCAGCCAAGTGTCACTTAGCTGATATCCAGTGTCTCTGTTAAAATTATTGGGATTTTTACGAATTTCAACTGCCTCCCTTATAATTCTAGACCAGTTGTGCTTAACAAGGGCAAGCGCATGAGCATCCTTGAAACATACATCGTGCCCTGAAGACAGGGCATGTTCAGCTATAGCTGATTTGTCAGGTTGGTTTAGACGGATGTTCCTTTGATGCTCTTTGATGCGAGTTGCAATGGAACGTTTTGTTTGTCCAATGTAGACTTTTCCGAAAGTACAAGGGACTTCATACACCCCAGGTTGTATTATTGGAGACAATTTATCTTTTTTTAAGGACACCTTGTAGAGTTGAGGGATGAAAAAATCGGATTTTTTTTCTTTGATAAATGTGTGAGGGAAGGTCTATTCTATAAGGTGGCATATGATTTTTGCACCTTCCGGCCCTCTAAATGCCTTTT
The DNA here is from genome assembly GCA_946902985.2 of Meconema thalassinum. NCBI lineage: Eukaryota > Metazoa > Arthropoda > Insecta > Orthoptera > Tettigoniidae > Meconema > Meconema thalassinum. The sequence continues at coordinate 1,690,016,506 of OX336388.2, read as the reverse complement.
TCGGGGCATTTAATTATGGTGCTCAACTGACCACGCCCACCTGGCGTGGACTGTCACCAAATGTTATTTTTCGGCATGCTAATAGGAAGTCTTGTTTTGTCTGTTGGTAGTTCTGGTAGCTTATATAATCTCCATGGAAACATCTGAGTAGTTCTAGTAATTGCCTTGCTAATATAATATCCATGGAAACATCTAAGCATCGGTTTCCGCGGAAACTTGTTGATGTTTTGAATTTTCAGTGGTAACCTCGTGTAGATCAGTCGTCGTTGTTTTTATAACATTTATTTACAGTTTTGTGTTCCCGTGTGTTATTATGGGTCGAATTAGGAAGTTTGGTAAAGGTAAATATTATCGATGTGTTGCCAAAGGTGTGAAGGGCGATTTTGGATTGCATTCAACCGACTCAAAACATGACATTGGAAGAGCAAGATGTGCCTCAAAAAGGAAACTATTATTTGGAATCCGAGAGTAATGCCTGTTCCACTGTGAGCAATGCAAGTAGTTGTGATAGTTATGTAATTCTAAATATAGGTGTACTTTCTGCTTTGCTACACTCATTTGCTAAATGTAAACACTGTGATGGCGTAGACTGTTTTGAACTAAAGGAAGATGAAAAAAGTAGAAGGGGCTTAGCCACAAGATTGGAAATAACAATGTAATTCATGTGGCAGCAATAAATCAACTATGACATCAAAATTAGTTGAGAAGAAATACGAGGTTAATTTGAGGTTTGTTTATGGCATGAAAAACTTGGCATTGTACCAGGCAATGAAATTGCATGTGCGCTTCGCAAGAGTGATATGCTGCGACTGAAGGAAGCTGAAAAGAGTGTCCAGGAGATGACCAAAGAAGCCAGGATAAAGAAGAGAGCTGAAAAGAAGAAGAAAGAAGATGAGGAAACCAAGAATTAAGAGAAGTATGGAGCTGGAAAATTCTAAAAGGCTGGTATGTGTCAAAAACGCATGTCTTTGCTTTTTTGTCTTTTACCGTAACTTATATTTTTTGACATTCAGATACACTTTTCTCTGAAACTACTGAACTTATTGTCATGAATTTTTTTATGGGTATGCATGGGGTCATTATAAACACAATAGGTGAAATATAACTGTATTTTAACAGATATCAAGCCCTATAAAAAATAATATTACAAAACATTTACCAAAATTTGGTACTTCAAATATAATATTTTTTTAATTGGCCAAATAATAATCTAATGAAAGAAATCTTTCACCTACTGTGTAAATCAAAGCCTATACGACATATGTGGGCAGTTTAGTTTCTCTCTGGCTGCTACTTTCTGAGAAAAGTGTACCTAAAGAGATTAAAACATTCTCAAAAATTATTTTTCAGGTAAAATTTAAAATGTATTTTACATAAACTGGGCATTTGGATCTTTCCAAAATTCTTTCCCTGTGTTGAGGAGTTATCACTAACTGCATGTGCAAAGTTTCAATGCTTTGAAATTAATGGTATAGTAGTAAGATAGCCTCAACTTTTATTCAAATAGTGTGGTCAGTTTCAAGGCGAACTCTACATGGTGTCCTTAATGCTAAACGTTGACCAATTTTCGTCATAGTGCCGAAAACTGTTTTTATCTTGTGCTTGCGGAGAATCTTAGCAACGCGGTCAGTGGTGTTGTGAATATAAGGGAGGTAAGCAGTTCCTCTCACATCGGAGCTCTGAGAAGGTTGTCTATCTCTCCTTCTGGGATGTAGGGACCTATATATAGTGGATTCATTATAGCCATTACCCTTAAACATGGTTTGTAAGGCATGTAACTCTTCCTAAAGAGTTGATGCCTCACAAATACGTTCCGCTCTTTTGGCTAGAGTTGTTATAATTCCTTGTTTTTGTGCTGGGTGGTGGTGGGAGTCCGCATGTAAATAACGGTTCGTGTGAGTTGGCTTACGGTAGACGCTGTGCCCCATGGAGCCATCCGCTTTCCTCCTCACAAGAACATCCAAAAAAGGTAAGCATCCACCTGACTCTAGCTCCATTGTGAAGTGGATTGAAGGATGCAGCTGATTTAGGTGGTTCAGAAAGTGGTTCAGTTTCTCAGAACCCTCCTCCCACACCACGAACGTATCATCCACATACCTCCACCAAATCACAGGTTTGAAAGACGCCGAAGATATAGCCTCCCCCTCAAAATGTTCCATGAAAAAATTTGCCACGACAGGCGAGAGTGGACTTCCCATGGCCACACCATCAGTCTGCTCGTAATATTTACCATCCCACAAGAAATAACTGGAACACAAGCAGTGGTGGAATAATCGGGCAATGTCCTCAGGAAACAAATCCTTGATGAGTGACATGACCGAGTCCACCGGCACTCTGGTAAACAAGGACTCTACATCAAAACTCACCAAAATAGCATTTGGTTGAACGGCGATGGTTGACAATTTTTCGACGAAATGGGTTGAATCCCTAATGTAGGACTGTGTGCGCCCCAAATGCGGCTGAAGCAACTTGCTGAGATATTGCGCAAGAGCATAAGTTGGAGAACCTATTGTGCTAACAATTGGTCGAAGAGGGACGTCTTGCTTATGGATTTTTGGAAGACCATACAATCTCGGAGGAACAGCATCTCTCGGAATAAGACATCTTCCCTCTTCTTTTGGAATAGATGACAGTTTAACAAGCTTAGCAGTGGCATTGGATACACGAGTGGTTGGATCACGAGTGCACAGTGTGTAGACAGGATCAGATAACAGAATCGAGATTTTACTTTTATATTCAACGGTATCCATCACCACTGTCGCATTTCCCTTGTCAGCATGAAGAATAGAAATGGTGTCATTATTTCTTAGTTCCTTCAATGCCTTTCTTTCACCCCGAGTTAAATTGGGTGCGGGTACTTTCGAGGATCTTAATATCCTCACACTTTCTTGTCTAACTTCTTCAGCTTCATCTGGAGGTAAATTGTAGATGGCAGCCTCAACGGATGTGATCAACTCCTCTGTAGGAATCTTGAAGGGTGCGAGAGCAAAGTTGAGACCTCTGCTTAGTAAAGTTGTTTGATAGTCATCTAAAGGGGTATTAGAAATATTGACTACAACTTTACTAGTATCAAGAACCGTACGAGGAGCTGTTTGTCTCGAGGACAATCGAAGGAACTTAGCTCTTTGTCTATCTACAGCCCGACAAAAATTATTCTCGGCCTGAATAGCGGAGATACGTTCAAAGAACAGCCACAATTCCTCTGAGAGAATGCTACTAAGAAGCAGATGTAAGTGTAATAACTCACGGGAAACTGCGTCCAATTCAGTACGAGAGTTCTGGATCCTCTCGATAACGAGTGCCTTGCTAGCGCGCTGATAAATTCTCATAGCTTTATGAGTGTGTATAGTTTGCTTCAATTTTACACAGTTGGGAATGATGTTATGATCCCTGCATCTAAGAAAGAAGGACAACGATGAAAGGAGAGAGCTCCTTCTTCGCCTCAACTTACTAAATTTAGATGATTGTCGAACAACTTCCTCCCCATAGAGGTTTCTAATTTACATATTAAGGCTTTCACGGCCAGGATTATTATATAAACAATTCATGCTTTTGGGCTAATGCCGTGTGTATTTTTAATTTAAACCATACGTTTCGGAGAAACCTTGCCTCCTTTTTCAATGGAAATAAACAATGTGGCCAAAGAAAGTATATCAATGAGATTACAAAAAATATAGATAAATTCCTCTGTTCGTCACCAGAGAGCAGCTGCCAGAAATGACTGTATGGACCATGGTGGAACGGCGGACAAAGTAGTAATTAACCAGAAGGTAAAGGGGTCGATGTGAAAATATAGAAACTCCTCGAAGAATGAGCAGGGGGGGGGGGAGGTGGAGGGCTTAGATGGATATAAGGAAACATAAACAAAAGGGAAGTGTATCTGAACAATACCTAACGTCATACAGTCAACGGCGAAAAAACAGATGGAAACTCCTCCAGTGACGAACAAAGGAGATCAAATCCAGGCTCTGAGCCCTAGAGGGAAAAATGTACAATTTTAAATATGTGAAGAACAGAGAGACTGAGAGGAACTATCTCCCTAGATCCTTAATAACTGGTAGCCAAGTGTCACTTAGCTGATATCCAGTGTCTCTGTTAAAATTATTGGGATTTTTACGAATTTCAACTGCCTCCCTTATAATTCTAGACCAGTTGTGCTTAACAAGGGCAAGCGCATGAGCATCCTTGAAACATACATCGTGCCCTGAAGACAGGGCATGTTCAGCTATAGCTGATTTGTCAGGTTGGTTTAGACGGATGTTCCTTTGATGCTCTTTGATGCGAGTTGCAATGGAACGTTTTGTTTGTCCAATGTAGACTTTTCCGCAAGTACAAGGGACTTCATACACCCCAGGTTGTAGTATTGGAGACAATTTATCTTTGCTTAATGCTAAACGTTGACCAATTTTCGTCATAGTGCCGAAAACTGTTTTTATCTTGTGCTTGCGGAGAATCTTAGCAACGCGGTCAGTGGTGTTGTGAATATAAGGGAGGTAAGCAGTTCCTCTCACGTCGGAGCTCTGAGAAGGTTGTCTATCCCTCCTTCTGGGATGTAGGGACCTATATATAGTGGATTCATTATAGCCATTACCCTTAAACATGGTTTGTAAGGCATGTAACTCTTCCTGAAGAGTTGATGCCTCACAAATACGTTCCGCTCTTTTGGCTAGAATTGTTATAATTCCTTGTTTTTGTGCTGGGTGGTGGTGGGAGTCCGCATGCAAATAACGGTTAGTGTGAGTTGGCTTACGGTAGACGCTGTGCCCCATGGAGCCATCCGCTTTCCTCCTCACAAGAACATCCAAAAAAGGTAAGCATCCACCTGACTCTAGCTCCATTGTGAAGTGGATTGAAGGATGCAGCTGATTTAGGTGGTTCAGAAAGTGGTTCAGTTTCTCCGAACCCTCCTCCCACACCACGAACGTATCATCCACATACCTCCACCAAATCACAGGTTTGAAAGACGCCGAAGATATAGCCTCCCCCTCAAAATGTTCCATGAAAAAATTTGCCACGACAGGCGAGAGTGGACTTCCCATGGCCACACCATCAGTCTGCTCGTAATATTTACCATCCCACAAGAAATAACTGGAACACAAGCAGTGGTGGAATAATCGGGCAATGTCCTCAGGAAACAAATCCTTGATGAGTGACATGACCGAGTCCACCGGCACTCTGGTAAACAAGGACTCTACATCAAAACTCACCAAAATAGCATTTGGTTGAACGGCGATGGTTGACAATTTTTCGACGAAATGGGTTGAATCCCTAATGTAGGACTGTGTGCGCCCCAAATGCGGCTGAAGCAACTTGCTGAGATATTGCGCAAGAGCATAAGTTGGAGAACCTATTGTGCTAACAATTGGTCGAAGAGGGACGTCTTGCTTATGGATTTTTGGAAGACCATACAATCCCGGAGGAACAGCATCTCTCGGAATAAGACATCTTCCCTCTTCTTTTGGAATAGATGACAGTTTAACAAGCTTAGCAGTGGCATTGGATACACGAGTGGTTGGATCACGAGTGCACAGTGTGTAGACAGGATCAGATAACAGAATCGAGATTTTACTTTTATATTCAACGGTACCCATCACCACTGTCGCATTTCCCTTGTCAGCATGAAGAATAGAAATGGTGTCATTATTTCTTAGTTCCTTCAATGCCTTTCTTTCACCCCGAGTTAAATTGGGTGCGGGTACTTTCGAGGATCTTAATATCCTCACACTTTCTTGTCTAACTTCTTCAGCTTCATCTGGAGGTAAATTTTAGATGGCAGCCTCAACGGATGTGATCAACTCCTCTGTAGGAATCTTGAAGGGTGCGAGAGCAAAGTTGAGACCTCTGCTTAGTAAAGTTGTTTGATAGTCATCTAAAGGGGTATTAGAAAGATTGACTACAACATTACTAGTATCAAGAACCGTACGAGGAGCTGTTTGTCTCGAGGGCAATCGAAGGAAAAGGAGGCAAGGTTTCTCCGAAACGTATGGTTTAAATTAAAAATACACACGGCATTAGCCCAAAAGCATGAATTGTTTATATAATAATCCGGGCCGTGACAGCCTTAATATGCAAATTAGAAACCTCCATGGGGAGGAAGTTGTTCGACAATCATCTAAATTTAGTAAGTTGAGGCGAAGAAGGAGCTCTCTCCTTTCATCGTTGTCCTTCTTTCTTAGATGCAGGGATCATAACATCATTCCCAACTGTGTAAAATTGAAGCAAACTATACACACTCATAAAGCTATGAGAATTTATCAGCGCGCTAGCAAGGCACTCGTTATCGAGAGGATCCAGAACTCTCGTACTGAATTGGACGCAGTTTCCCGTGAGTTATTACACTTACATCTGCTTCTTAGTAGCATTCTCTCAGAGGAATTGTGGCTGTTCTTTGAACGTATCTCCGCTATTCAGGCCGAGAATAATTTTTGTCGGGCTGTAGATAGACAAAGAGCTAAGTTCCTTCGATTGTCCTCGAGACAAACAGCTCCTCGTACGGTTCTTGATACTAGTAAAGTTGTAGTCAATCTTTCTAATACCCCTTTAGATGACTATCAAACAACTTTACTAAGCAGAGGTCTCAACTTTGCTCTCGCACCCTTCAAGATTCCTACAGAGGAGTTGATCACATCCGTTGAGGCTGCCATCTACAATTTACCTCCAGATGAAGCTGAAGAAGTTAGACAAGAAAGTGTGAGGATATTAAGATCCTCGAAAGTACCCGCACCCAAATTAACTCGGGGTGAAAGAAAGGCATTGAAGGAACTAAGAAATAATGACACCATTTCTATTCTTCATGCTGACAAGGGAAATGCGACAGTGGTGATGGATACCGTTGAATATAAAAGTAAAATCTCGATTCTGTTATCTGATCCTATCTACACACTGTGCACTCGTGATCCAACCACTCGTGTATCCAATGCCACTGCTAAGCTTGTTAAACTGTCATCTATTCCAAAAGAAGAGGGAAGATGTCTTATTCCGAGAGATGCTGTTCCTCCGAGATTGTATGGTCTTCCAAAAATCCATAAGCAAGACGTCCCTCTTCGACCAATTGTTAGCACAATAGGTTCTCCAACTTATGCTCTTGCGCAATATCTCAGCAAGTTGCTTCAGCCGCATTTGGGGCGCACACAGTCCTACATTAGGGATTCAACCCATTTCGTCGAAACATTGTCAACCATCGCCGTTCAACCAAATGCTATTTTGGTGAGTTTTGATGTAGAGTCCTTGTTTACCAGAGTGCCGGTGGACTCGGTCATGTCACTCATCAAGGATTTGTTTCCTGAGGACATTGCCCGATTATTCCACCACTGCTTGTGTTCCAGTTATTTCTTGTGGGATGGTAAATATTACGAGCAGACTGATGGTGTGGCCATGGGAAGTCCACTCTCGCCTGTCGTGGCAAATTTTTTCATGGAACATTTTGAGGGGGAGGCTATATCTTCGGCGTCTTTCAAACCTGTGATTTGGTGGAGGTATGTGGATGATACGTTCGTGGTGTGGGAGGAGGGTTCTGAGAAACTGAACCACTTTCTGAACCACCTAAATCAGCTGCATCCTTCAATCCACTTCACAATGGAGCTAGAGTCAGGTGGATGCTTACCTTTTTTGGATGTTCTTGTGAGGAGGAAAGCGGATGGCTCCATGGGGCACAGCGTCTACCGTAAGCCAACTCACACTAACCGTTATTTACATGCGGACTCCCACCACCACCCAGCACAAAAACAAGGAATTATAACAACTCTAGCCAAAAGAGCGGAACGTATTTGTGAGGCATCAACTCTTCAGGAAGAGTTACATGCCTTACAAACCATGTTTAAGGGTAATGGCTATAATGAATCCACTATATATAGGTCCCTACATCCCAGAAGGAGGGATAGACAACCTTCTCAGAGCTCCGACGTGAGAGGAACTGCTTACCTCCCTTATATTCACAACACCACTGACCGCGTTGCTAAGATTCTCCGCAAGCACAAGATAAAAACAGTTTTCGGCACTATGACGAAAATTGGTTAACGTTTAGCATTAAACAAAGATAAATTGTCTCCAATACTACAACCTGGGGTGTATGAAATCCCTTGTACTTGCGGAAAAGTCTACATTGGACAAACCAAACGTTCCATTGCAACTCGCATCAAAGAGCATCAGAGGAACATCCGTCTAATCCAACCTGACAAATCAGCTATAGCTGAACATGCCCTGTCTTCAGGGCACGATGTATGTTTCAAGGATGCTCATGCGCTTGCCCTTGTTAAGCACAAATGGTCTAGAATTATAAGGGAGGCAGTTGAAATTCGTAAAAATCCCAATAATTTTAACAGAGACACTGGATATCAGCTAAGTGACACTTGGCTACCAGTTATTAAGGATCTAGGGAGATAGTTCCTCTCAGTCTCTCTGTTCTTCACATATTTAAAACTGTACATTTTTCCCTCTAGGGCTCAGAGCCTGGATTTGATCTCCTTTGTTCGTCACTGGAGGAGTTTCCATCTGTTTTTTCGCCGTTGACTGTATGACGTTAGGTATTGTTCAGATACACTTCCCTTTTGTTTATGTTTCCTTATATCCATCTAGGCCCCCCACCTCCCCCCCCCCTGCTCATTCTTCGAGGAGTTTCTAGATTTTCACACCGACCCCTTTAACTTCTGGTTACTTACTACTTTGTCCGCCGTTCCACCATGGTCCATACAGTCATTTCTGGCAGCTGCTCTCTGGTGACGAACAGAGGAATTTATCTATATTTTTTGTAATCTCATTGATATACTTTCTTTGGCCACATTGTTTATTTCCATTGAAAAAGGAGGCAAGGTTTCTCCGAAACGTATGGTTTAAATTAAAAATACACACGGCATTAGCCCAAAAGCATGAATTGTTTATATAACTGTAATTTCGTTACAAATTATGGCAGGTAATTGTAATTTCGATACTAATTTTGACAGGTAACAGTAACTTCGATCTAATTATGACAAGTAACAGTAACTTCGTTACTAATTATGACACGTAACTGTAACTTTGATACGAATTATGACAGGTAACAGTAACTTCGATCTAATTATGACAAGTAACAGTAACTTCGGTACTAATTATGACAGGAAACTGTAACTTCGTTACTAATTATGTCAAGTAACTGTAATTTCGATACAAATTATGACAGGTAACTGTAACTTCGTTACTAATTATGACAAGTAACTGTAATTTCGATACAAATTATGGCAGGTAACAGTACCTGCGATACTAATTATGACAGGTAACTGTAACTTCGATACTAATTATGACAAGGAACTGTAATTTCGATACAAATTATGGCAGGTAACTGTAACTTCGATGCTATTAATGACAGGTAACAGTAACTTCGGTACTAATTATGACAAGTAACTATACCTTCGATACAAATTATGACAGGTAACTGTAACTTCGATACTAATTATGAAAAGAAACTCTAACTTCGTTACTAATTATGACAAGTAACTGTAATTTTGATAAAAAATTATGGTAGGTAACTGTAACTTCAATACTAATTATGACAGGGAACAGTAACTTCGATACCTATTATGACAGGTAACTGTAACTTCGTTACTAATTATGACAAGTAACTTTAATTTCGATACTAATTATGTCAGGTAACTGTTACTTCGATATTAATTATGACAGTTAAGTGTAACTTCGTTACTAATTACGACAAGTAACTTTAATTTCGATACAAATTATGGCAGGTAACTGTAACTTCGATACTAATTATGACAGGTAACTGTAACTTCGATACTAATTATGACAAGTAACTGTAACTTCGATACAAATTATGACAGGTAACTGTAACTTTGATACTAATTATGACAAATAACTGTATTTTCGATACAAATTATGGCAGGTAATTGTAATTTCGATACTAATTATGACAGGTAACAGTAACTTCGATACTAATTATGACAAGTACCAGTAACTTCGATACTAATTATGACAAGTAACTGTAACTTCGATACTAATTATGACAGGTAATTGTAACTTCGTTACTAATTATGACAAGTAACTGTAATTTCGATACAAATTTTGGCAGGTAACTGTAAATTCGATACTAATTATGACAGGTAACAGTAACTTCGATACTAATTATGACAAGTATCTGTAACTTCGATACTAATTATGACAGGTAACTGTAACTTCGTTACTAATTATGACAAGTAACTGTAATTTCAATACAAATTATGGCAGGTAACTGTAACTTCGATACAAATTATGACAGGTAACAGTAACTTCGATACTAATTATGACAAGCAACTATAACTTCGATACAAATTATGACAGGTAATTGTAACTTCGATACTAATTATGACAAGAAACTCTAACTTCGTTACTAATTATGACCAGTAACAGTTATTTTGATAAAAAATTATGGTAGGTAACTGTAACTTCAATACTAATTATGACAGGTAACAGTAACTTCGATACTAATTATGACTGGTAACTGTAACTTCGTAACTAATTATGACAAGTAACTTTAATTTCGATACTAATTATGGCAGGTAACTGTAACTTCGTTACTAATTATGACAAGTCCCAGTAATTTCCATACAAATTATGGCAGGTAACTGTAACTTCGATACTTATTATGTCAGGTAACAGTAACTTCGTAACTAATTATGACAAGTAACTTTAATTTCGATACTAATTATGACAGGAAACTGTACCTTCGTTACTAATTATGACAAGTAACTGTAATTTCGATACAAATTATGACAGGTAAGTGTAACATCGTTACTAATTATGACAAGGAACTGTAATTTCGACACAAATTATGGCAGGTAACTGTAACTATGATACTAATTATGACAGGTAACAGTAACGTCGATACTACTTATGACAAGTTACTGTAACTTCGTTACTAATTATGACAAGTAACTCTAATTCTGATTAAAAAATTGTGGCAGGTAACAGTAACTTCGATACTGATTAATACAGGTAACAGTAACTTCGATACTAATTATGACAGGTAACTGTAACTTCGAAACTAATTATGACAAGTAACTGTAACTTCGATACTTATTATGAAAGGTAACTGTAACTTCATTACTAATTACGACAAGAAACTGTAACTTCGATACTAATAATGACAGGTAACTGTAACTTCGATACTATTTATGACAAGGAACTGTAATTTCGATACAAATTATGGCAGGTAACTGTAACTTTGATACTAATTATGACAGGAAACAGTAACTTCGATACTAATTATGACAAGTAACTGTAACCTCGTTACTAATTATGACAAGTAACTCTAATTTTGATACAAAATTATGACAGGTAACTGTAACTTCGATACTAATTAATACAGGTAACAGTAACTTCGATACTAATTATGACTGTTTTCTGTAACATCGTTACTAATTATGTCAAGTAACTGTAACTTCGATATAATTTATGACATGTAACTGTAATTTCGATACAAATTTTGGCAGGTAACTGTAACTACGATACTAATTATGACAGGTAACAGTAACTTCGATACTAATTATGAAAAGTAACTGTAACTTCGATACTAATTATGACAGGTAACTGTAACTTCGTTACTAATTATGACAAATAACTGTAATTTCGTTACAAATTATGGCAGGTAATTGTAATTTCGATACTAATTATGCCAGGTAACAGTAACTTCGAACTAATTATGACAAGTAACAGTAACTTCGATACTAATTATGACAAGTAACTGTAACTTCGTTACTAATTATGACAGGTAACAGTAACTTCGTTACTAATTATGACAAGTAACTGTAATTTCGATACTAATTATGACAGGTAACTGTAACTTCGTTACTAATTATGACAAGTCACTTTAATTTCGATACTAATTATGACAAGTAACTGTAACTTCGATACTAATTATGACAAGTTACCGTAATTTCGTTACTAATTATGACAAGTAACTGTAATTTCGATATTAATTATGACAGGTAATTGTAACTTCGTTACTAATTATGACAAGTAACTGTAATTTCGATACAAATTTTGGCAGGTAACTGTAAATTCGATACTAATTATGACAGGTAACAGTAACTTCGATACTAATTATGACAAGTATCTGTAACTTCGATACTAATTATGACAGGTAATTGTAACTTCGTTACTAATTATGACGAGTAACTGTAATTTCAATACAAATTATGGCAGGTAACTGTAACTTCGATACAAATTATGACAGGTAACAGTAACTTCGATACTAATTATGACAAGCAACTATAACTTCGATACAAATTATGACAGGTAATTGTAACTTCGATACCAATTATGACAAGAAACTCTAACTTCGTTACTAATTATGACCAGTAACAGTAATTTTGATAAAAAATTATGGTAGGTAACTGTAACTTCAATACTAATTATGACAGGTAACAGTAACTTCGATACTAATTATGACTGGTAACTGTAACTTCGTAACTAATTATGATAAGTAACTTTAATTTCGATACTAATTATGGCAGGTAAACGTAACTTCGTTACTAATTATGACAAGTCCCAGTAATTTCGATACAAATTATGGCAGGTAACTGTAACTTCGATACTAATTATGTCAGGTAACAGTAACTTCGATACTAATTATGACAGGAAACTGTACCTTCGTTACTAATTATGACAAGTAACTGTAATTTCGATACAAATTAAGACAGGTAAGTGTAACATCGTTACTAATTATGACAAGTAACTGTAATTTCGATACAAATTACGGCAGGTAACAGTACCTTCGATACTAATTATGACAGGTAACTGTAACTTCGATAATAATTATGACAAGGAACTGTAATTTCGATACAAATTATGGCAGGTAACTGTAACTATGATACTAATTATGACAGGTAACAGTAACGTCGATACTAATTATGACAAGTAACTGTAACTTCGTTACTAATTATGACAAGTAACTCTAATTTTGATTAAAAAATTGTGGCAGGTAACAGTAACTTCGATACTGATTAATACAGGTAACAGTAACTTCGATACTAATTATGACAGGTAACTGTAACTTCGAAACTAATTATGACAAGTAACTGTAACTTCGATACTTATTATGACAGGTAACTGTAACTTCATTACTAATTATGATAAGAAACTGTAACTTCGATACTAATAATGACAGGTAACTGTAACTTCAATACTATTTATGACAAGGAACTGTAATTTCGATACAAATTATGGCAGGTAACTGTAACTTTGATACTAATTATGACAGGAAACAGTAACTTCGATACTAATTATGACAAGTAACTGTAACCTCGTTACTAATTATGACAAGTAACTCTAATTTTGATAAAAAATTACGGCAGGTAACTGTAACTTCGATACTAATTAATACAGGTAACAGTAACTTCGATACTAATTATGACTGTTTTCTGTAACATCGTTACTAATTATGTCAAGTAACTGTAACTTCGATACTAATTATGACATGTAACTGTAATTTCGATACAAATTTTGGCAGGTAACTGTAACTACGATACTAATTATGACAGGTAACAGTAACTTCGATACTAATTATGAAAAGTAACTGTAACTTCGATACTAATTATGACAGGTAACTGTAACTTCGTTACTAATTATGACAAATAACTGTAATTTCGTTACAAATTATGGCAGGTAATTGTAATTTCGATACTAATTATGACAGGTAACAGTAACTTTGAACTAATTATGACAAGTAACAGTAACTTCGATACTAATTATGACAAGTAACTGTAACTTCGATACTAATTTTGACAGGTAACTGTAACTTCGTTACTAATTATGACAAGTAACTGTAATTTCGATACTAATTATGACAGGTAACTGTAACTTCGTTACTAATTATGACAAGTCACTTTAATTTCGATACTAATTATGACAAGTAACTGTAACTTCGATACTAATTATGACAAGTTACTGTAATTTCGTTACAAATTATGGCAGGTAATTTTAATTTCGATACTAATTATGACAGGTAACAGTAACTTCGAACTAATTATGACAAGTAACAGTAACTTCGATACAAATTATGACAAGTAACTGTAACTTCGATACTAATTATGACAGGTAACTGTAACTTCGTTACTATTTATGACAAGTAACTGTAATTTCGATACAAATTTTGGCAGGTAACTGTAACTTCGATACTAAATATGACAGGTAACAGTAACTTCGATGCTAATTATGACAAGTAACTTTAATTTCGATACTAATTATGACAGGTAACTGTAACTTCGTTACTAATTATGACAAGTAACTTTAATTTCGATACTAATTATGACAAGTAACTGTAACTTCGATACTAATTATGGCAGGTAACTGTAACTTCGTTACTAATTATGACAAGTAACTGTAATTTCGTTACATATTATGGCAGGTAATTGTAATTTCGATACTAATTATGACAGGTAACAGTAACTTCGAACTAATTATGACAAGTAACAGTAACTTCGATACTAATTATGACAGGTAACTGTAACTTCGAAACTAATTATGACAAGTAACTGTAACTTCGATACTTATTATGAAAGGTAACTGTAACTTCATTACTAATTACGACAAGAAACTGTAACTTCGATACTAATAATGACAGGTAACTGTAACTTCGATACTATTTATGACAAGGAACTGTAATTTCGATACAAATTATGGCAGGTAACTGTAACTTTGATACTAATTATGACAGGAAACAGTAACTTCGATACTAATTATGACAAGTAACTGTAACCTCGTTACTAATTATGACAAGTAACTCTAATTTTGATACAAAATTATGACAGGTAACTGTAACTTCGATACTAATTAATACAGGTAACAGTAACTTCGATACTAATTATGACTGTTTTCTGTAACATCGTTACTAATTATGTCAAGTAACTGTAACTTCGATATAATTTATGACATGTAACTGTAATTTCGATACAAATTTTGGCAGGTAACTGTAACTACGATACTAATTATGACAGGTAACAGTAACTTCGATACTAATTATGAAAAGTAACTGTAACTTCGATACTAATTATGACAGGTAACTGTAACTTCGTTACTAATTATGACAAATAACTGTAATTTCGTTACAAATTATGGCAGGTAATTGTAATTTCGATACTAATTATGCCAGGTAACAGTAACTTCGAACTAATTATGACAAGTAACAGTAACTTCGATACTAATTATGACAAGTAACTGTAACTTCGTTACTAATTATGACAGGTAACAGTAACTTCGTTACTAATTATGACAAGTAACTGTAATTTCGATACTAATTATGACAGGTAACTGTAACTTCGTTACTAATTATGACAAGTCACTTTAATTTCGATACTAATTATGACAAGTAACTGTAACTTCGATACTAATTATGACAAGTTACCGTAATTTCGTTACTAATTATGACAAGTAACTGTAATTTCGATATTAATTATGACAGGTAATTGTAACTTCGTTACTAATTATGACAAGTAACTGTAATTTCGATACAAATTTTGGCAGGTAACTGTAAATTCGATACTAATTATGACAGGTAACAGTAACTTCGATACTAATTATGACAAGTATCTGTAACTTCGATACTAATTATGACAGGTAATTGTAACTTCGTTACTAATTATGACGAGTAACTGTAATTTCAATACAAATTATGGCAGGTAACTGTAACTTCGATACAAATTATGACAGGTAACAGTAACTTCGATACTAATTATGACAAGCAACTATAACTTCGATACAAATTATGACAGGTAATTGTAACTTCGATACTAATTATGACAAGAAACTCTAACTTCGTTACTAATTATGACCAGTAACAGTAATTTTGATAAAAAATTATGGTAGGTAACTGTAACTTCAATACTAATTATGACAGGTAACAGTAACTTCGATACTAATTATGACTGGTAACTGTAACTTCGTAACTAATTATGATAAGTAACTTTAATTTCGATACTAATTATGGCAGGTAAACGTAACTTCGTTACTAATTATGACAAGTCCCAGTAATTTCGATACAAATTATGGCAGGTAACTGTAACTTCGATACTAATTATGTCAGGTAACAGTAACTTCGATACTAATTATGACAGGAAACTGTACCTTCGTTACTAATTATGACAAGTAACTGTAATTTCGATACAAATTAAGACAGGTAAGTGTAACATCGTTACTAATTATGACAAGTAACTGTAATTTCGATACAAATTACGGCAGGTAACAGTACCTTCGATACTAATTATGACAGGTAACTGTAACTTCGATAATAATTATGACAAGGAACTGTAATTTCGATACAAATTATGGCAGGTAACTGTAACTATGATACTAATTATGACAGGTAACAGTAACGTCGATACTAATTATGACAAGTAACTGTAACTTCGTTACTAATTATGACAAGTAACTCTAATTTTGATTAAAAAATTGTGGCAGGTAACAGTAACTTCGATACTGATTAATACAGGTAACAGTAACTTCGATACTAATTATGACAGGTAACTGTAACTTCGAAACTAATTATGACAAGTAACTGTAACTTCGATACTTATTATGACAGGTAACTGTAACTTCATTACTAATTATGATAAGAAACTGTAACTTCGATACTAATAATGACAGGTAACTGTAACTTCAATACTATTTATGACAAGGAACTGTAATTTCGATACAAATTATGGCAGGTAACTGTAACTTTGATACTAATTATGACAGGAAACAGTAACTTCGATACTAATTATGACAAGTAACTGTAACCTCGTTACTAATTATGACAAGTAACTCTAATTTTGATAAAAAATTACGGCAGGTAACTGTAACTTCGATACTAATTAATACAGGTAACAGTAACTTCGATACTAATTATGACTGTTTTCTGTAACATCGTTACTAATTATGTCAAGTAACTGTAACTTCGATACTAATTATGACATGTAACTGTAATTTCGATACAAATTTTGGCAGGTAACTGTAACTACGATACTAATTATGACAGGTAACAGTAACTTCGATACTAATTATGAAAAGTAACTGTAACTTCGATACTAATTATGACAGGTAACTGTAACTTCGTTACTAATTATGACAAATAACTGTAATTTCGTTACAAATTATGGCAGGTAATTGTAATTTCGATACTAATTATGACAGGTAACAGTAACTTTGAACTAATTATGACAAGTAACAGTAACTTCGATACTAATTATGACAAGTAACTGTAACTTGGATACTAATTTTGACAGGTAACTGTAACTTCGTTACTAATTATGACAAGTAACTGTAATTTCGATACTAATTATGACAGGTAACTGTAACTTCGTTACTAATTATGACAAGTCACTTTAATTTCGATACTAATTATGACAAGTAACTGTAACTTCGATACTAATTATGACAAGTTACTGTAATTTCGTTACAAATTATGGCAGGTAATTTTAATTTCGATACTAATTATGACAGGTAACAGTAACTTCGAACTAATTATGACAAGTAACAGTAACTTCGATACAAATTATGACAAGTAACTGTAACTTCGATACTAATTATGACAGGTAACTGTAACTTCGTTACTATTTATGACAAGTAACTGTAATTTCGATACAAATTTTGGCAGGTAACTGTAACTTCGATACTAAATATGACAGGTAACAGTAACTTCGATGCTAATTATGACAAGTAACTTTAATTTCGATACTAATTATGACAGGTAACTGTAACTTCGTTACTAATTATGACAAGTAACTTTAATTTCGATACTAATTATGACAAGTAACTGTAACTTCGATACTAATTATGGCAGGTAACTGTAACTTCGTTACTAATTATGACAAGTAACTGTAATTTCGTTACATATTATGGCAGGTAATTGTAATTTCGATACTAATTATGACAGGTAACAGTAACTTCGAACTAATTATGACAAGTAACAGTAACTTCGATACTAATTATGACAAGTAACTGTAACTTCGATACTAATTATGACAGGTAACTGTAACTTCGTTACTTATTATGACAAGTAACTGTAATTTCGATACAAATTTTGGCAGGTAACTGTAACTTCGATACTAAATATGACAGGTTACAGTAACTTCGATACTAATTATGACAAGTAACTGTAACTTCGATACTAATTATGACAGGTAACTGTAACTTCGTTACTAATTATGACAAGTAACTTTAATTTCGATACTAATTATGACAGGTAACTGTAACTTCGTTACTAATTTTGACAAGTAACTTTAATTTCGATACTAATTATGACAAGTAACTGTAACTTCGATACTAATTATGACAGGTAACTGTAACTTCGTTACTAATTATGACAAGTAACTGTAATTTCGTTACAAATTATGGCAGGTAATTGTAATTTCGATACTAATTATGACAGGTAACAGTAACTTCGAACTAATCATGACAAGTAACAGTAACTTCGAAACTAATTATGACAAGTAACTGTAACTTCGGTACTAATTATGACAGGTAACTGTAACTTCGTTACTAATTATGACAAGTAACTGTAATTTCGATACAAATTTTGGCAGGTAACTGTAACTTCGTTACTAAATATGACAGGTAACAGTTACTTCGATACTAATTATGACAAGTAACTGTAACTTCGATACTAATTATGACAGGTAACTGTAACTTCGTTACTAATTATGACAAGTAACTGTAACTTCGATACTAATTATGACAGGTAACAGTAACTTCGGTACTAATTATGACAGGAAACTGTAACTTCGTTACTAATTATGACAAGTAACTGTAATTTCGGTACAAATTATGACAGGTAACTGTAACTTCGTTACTAATTATGACAAGTAACTGTAATTTCGTTACAAATTATGGCAGGTAATTGTAATTTCGATACTAATTATGACAGGTAACAGTAACTTCGAACTAATTATGACAAGTAACAGTAACTTCGATACTAATAATGACAAGTAACTGTAACTTCGATACTAATTATGACAGGTATCTGTAACTTCGTTACTAATTATGACAAGTAACTGTAATTTCGATACTAATTATGACAGGTAACTGTAACTTCGTTACTAATTATGACAAGTAACTTTAATTTCGATATTAATTATGACAAGTAACTGTAACTTCGATACTAATTATGACAAGTTACTGGAATTTCGTTACAAATTATGGCAGGTAATTGTAATTTCGATACTTATTATGACAGGTAACAGTAACTTCGAACTAATTATGACAAGTAACAGTAACTTTGATACTAATTATGTCAAGTAACTGTAACTTCGATACTAATTATGACAGGTAACTGTAACTTCGTTACTATTTATGACAAGTAACTGTAATTTCGATACAAATTTTGGCAGGTAACTGTAACTTCGATACTAAATATGACTGGTAACAGTAACTTCGATACTAAATATGACAAGTAACTGTAACTTCGATACTTATTATGACAGGTAACTGTAACTTCGTTAATAATTATGGCAGGTAACTGTAACTTCGATACTAATTATGACAGGTAACAGTATCTTCGATACTAATTATGAAAGTAACTGTAACTTCTATACAAATTATGACAGGTAACTGTAACTTCGTTACTAATTATGACAAGTAACTGTAATTTCGTTACAAATTATGGCAGGTAATTGTAATTTCCATACTAATTATGACAGGTAACAGTAACTTCGAACTAATTATGACAAGTAACAGTAACTTCGATACTAATTATGACAAGTAACTGTAACTTCGATACTAATTATGACAGGTAACTGTAACTTCGTTACTTATTATGACAAGTAACTGTAATTTCGATACAAATTTTGGCAGGAAACTGTAACTTCGATACTAAATATGACAGGTAACAGTAACTTCGATACTAATTATGACAAGTAACTGTAACTTCGATACTAATTATGACAGGTAAGTGTAACTTCGTTACTAATTATGACAAGTAACGTTAATTTCGATACTAATAATGACAGGTAACTGTAACTTCGTTACTAATTATGACAAGTAACTTTAATTTCGATACTAATTATGACAAGTAACTGTAACTTCGATACTAATTATGCCAGGTAAGTGTAACTTCGTTACTAATTATGACAAGTAAATGTAATTTCGTTACAAATTATGGCAGGTAATTGTAATTTCGATACTAATTATGACAGGTAACAGTAACTTCGAACTAATTATGACAAGTACCAGTAACTTCGATACTAATTATGACAAGTAACTGTAACTTCGATACTAATTTTGACAGGTAACTGTAACTTCGTTACTAATTATGACAAGTAAGTGTAATTTCGATACTTATTATGACAGGTAACTGTAACTTCGTTACTAATTATGACAAGTCACTTTAATTTCGATACTAATTATGACAAGTAACTGTAACTTCGATACTAATTATGACAAGTTACTGTAATTTCGTTACAAATTATGGCAGGTAATTTTAATTTCGATACTAATTATGACAGGTAACAGTAACTTCGAACTAATTATGACAAGTAACAGTAACTTCAATACAAATTATGACAAGTAACTGTAACTTCGATACTAATTAAGACAGGTAACTGTAACTTCGTTACTATTTATGACAAGTAACTGTAATTTCGATACAAATTTTGGCAGGTAACTGTAACTTCGATACTAAATATGACAGGTAACAGTAACTTCGATGCTAATTATGACAAGTAACTGTAACTTCGATACTAATTATGACAGGTAACTGTAACTTCGTTACTAATTATGAAAAGTAACTGTAATTTCGATACAAATTATGGCAGGTAACTGTAACTTCGATACTAATTATGACAGGTAACATTAACTTCGATACTAATTATGACAGGTAACTGTAACTTCGATACTAATTATGACAGGTAACAGTATCTTCGATACTAATTATGAAAGTAACTGTAACTTCGATACTAATTATGACATGTAACTGTAACTTCGTTACTAATTATGACAAGTAACTGTAATTTCGTTACAAATTATGGCAGGTAATTGTAATGTCGATACTAATTATGACAGGTAACAGTAACTTCGAACTAATTATGACAAGTAACAGTAACTTCGATACTAATTATGACAAGTAACTGTAACTTCGATACTAATTATGACAGGTAACTGTAACTTCGTTACCTGTTATGACAAGTAACTGTAATTTCGATACAAATTTTGGCAGGTAACTGTAACTTCGATACTAAATATGACAGGTTACAGTAACTTCGATACTAATTATGACCAGTAACTGTAACTTCGATACTAATTATGACAGGTAACTGTAACTTCGTTACTAATTATGACAAGTAACTTTAATTTCGATACTAATTATGACAGGTAACTGTAACTTCGTTACTAATTATGACAAAAAACTTTAATTTCGATACTTATTATGACAAGTAACTGTAACTTCGATACTAATTATGACAGGTAACTGTAACTTCGTTACTAATTATGACAAGTAACTGTAATTTCGTTACAAATTATGGCAGGTAATTGTAATTTCGATACTAATTATGACAGGTAACAGTAACTTCGAACTAATTATGACAAGTAACAGTAACTTCGAAACTAATTATGACAAGTAACTGTAACTTCGATACTAATTATGACAGGTAACTGTAACTTCGTTACTAATTATGACAAGTAACTGTAATTTCGATACAAATTTTGGCAGGTAACTGTAACTTCGTTACTAAATATGACAGGTAACAGTTACTTCGATACTAATTATGACAAGTAACTGTATCATCGATACTAATTATGACAGGTAACTGTAACTTCGTTACTAATTATGACAAGTAACTGTAACTTCGATACTAATTATGACAGGTAACAGTAACTTCGGTACTAATTATGACAGGAAACTGTAACTTCGTTACTAATTATGAGAAGTAACTGTATTTTCTATACAAATTATGACAGGTAACTGTAACTTCGTTACTAATTATGACAAGTAACTGTAATTTCGTTACAAATTATGGCAGGTAATTGTAATTTCGATACTAATTATGACAGGTAACAGTAACTTCGAACTAATTATGACAAGTAACAGTAACTTCGATACTAATAAT
The DNA here is from genome assembly GCA_946902985.2 of Meconema thalassinum. Taxonomy (NCBI): domain Eukaryota; kingdom Metazoa; phylum Arthropoda; class Insecta; order Orthoptera; family Tettigoniidae; genus Meconema; species Meconema thalassinum. The sequence goes on along the minus strand of OX336388.2, from coordinate 1,689,994,466 downwards.
GACATGTAACTGTAACTTCGATACTAATTATGACAGGTATCTGTAACTTCGTTACTAATTATGACAAGTAACTGTAATTTCGATGCTAATTATGACAGGTAACTGTAACTTCGTTACTAATTATGACAAGTAACTTTAATTTCGATATTAATTATGACAAGTAACTGTAACTTCGATACTAATTATGACAAGTTACTGTAATTTCGTTACAAATTATGGCAGATAATTGTAATTTCGATACTAATTATGACAGGTAACAGTAACTTCGAACTAATTATGACAAGTAACAGTAACTTCGATACTAATTATGACAAGTAACTGTAACTTCGATACTAATTATGACAGGTAACTGTAACTTCGTTACTTATTATGACAAGTAACTGTAATTTCGATACAAATTTTGGCAGGTAACTGTAACTCGATACTAAATATGACAGGTAACAGTAACTTCGATACTAATTATTACAAGTAACTGTAACTTCGATACTAATTATGACAGGTAAGTGTAACTTCGTAACTAATTATGACAAGTAACTGTAATTTCGATACAAATTTTGGCAGGTAACTGTAACTTCGATACTAAATATGACAGGTAACAGTAACTTCGATACTAATTATGACAAGTAACTGTAACTTCGATACTTATTATGACAGGTAACTGTAACTTCGTTAATAATTATGGCAGGTAACTGTAACTTCGATACTAATTATGACAGGTAACAGTATCTTCGATAATAATTATGAAAGTAACTGTAACTTCTATACTAATTATGACAGGTAACTGTAACTTCGTTACTAATTATGACAAGTAACTGTAATTTCGTTACAAATTATGGCAGGTAATTGTAATTTCGATACTAATTATGACAGGTAACAGTAACTTCGAACTAATTATGACAAGTAACAGTAACTTCGATACTAATTATGACAAGTAACTGTAACTTCGATACTAATTATGACAGGTAACTGTAACTTCGTTACTTATTATGACAAGTAACTGTAATTTCGATACAAATTTTGGCAGGTAACTGTAACTTCGATACTAAATATGACAGGTAACAGTAACTTCGATACTAATTATGACAAGTAACTGTAACTTCGATACTAATTATGACAGGTAAGTGTAACTTCGTAACTAATTATGACAAGTAACGTTAATTTCGATACTAATAATGACAGGTAACTGTAACTTCGTTACTAATTATGACAAGTAACTTTAATTTCGATACTAATTATGACAAGTAACTGTAACTTCGATACTAATTATGCCAGGCAACTGTAACTTCGTTACTAATTATGACAAGTAAATGTAATTTCGTTACAAATTATGGCAGGTAATTGTAATTTCGATACTAATTATGACAGGTAACAGTAACTTCGAACTAATTATGAGAAGTTACAGTAACTTCGATACTAATTATGACAAGTAACTGTAACTTCGATACTAATTTTGACAGGTAACTGTAACTTCGTTACTAATTATGACAAGTAACTGTAATTTCGATACTAATTATGACAGGTAACTGTAACTTCGTTACTAATTATGACAAGTCACTTTAATTTCGATACTAATTATGACAAGTAACTGTAACTTCGATACTAATTATGACAAGTTACTGTAATTTCGTTACAAATTATGGCAGGTAATTTTAATTTCGATACTAATTATGACAGGTAACAGTAACTTCGAACTAATTATGACAAGTAACAGTAACTTCGATACAAATTATGACAAGTAACTGTAACTTCGATACTAATTATGACAGGTAACTGTAACTTCGTTACTATTTATGACAAGTAACTGTAATTTCGATACAAATTTTGGCAGGTAACTGTAACTTCGATACTAAATATGACAGGTAACAGTAACTTCGATGCTAATTATGACAAGTAACTGTAACTTCGATACTAATTATGACAGGTAACTGTAACTTCGTTACTAATTATGAAAAGTAACTGTAATTTCGAAACAAATTATGGCAGGTAACAGTAACTTCGATACTAATTATGACAGGTAACATTAACTTCGATACTAATTATGGCAGGTAACTGTAACTTCGTTACTTATTATGACAAGTAACTGTAAGTCGATACAAATTTTGGCAGGTAACTGTAACTTCGATACTAAATATGACAGGTTATAGTAACTTCGATACTAATTATGACAAGTAACAGTAACTTCGATACTAATTATGACAAGTAACTTTAATTTCGATACTAATTATGACAGGTAACTGTAACTTCGTTACTTATTATGACAAGTAACTGTAATTTCGTTACAAATTATGGCAGGTAATTGTAATTTCGATACTAATTATGACAGGTAACAGTAACTTCGAACTAATTATGACAAGTAACAGTAACTTCGATACTAATTATGACAAGTAACTGTAACTTCGATACTAATTATGACAGGTAACTGTAACTTCGTTACTATTTATGACAAGTAACTGTAATTTCGATACAAATTTTGGCAGGTAACTGTAACTTCGATACTAAATATGACAGGTAACAGTAACTTCGATGCTAATTATGACAAGTAACTGTAACTTCGATACTAATTATGACAGGTAACTGTAACTTCGTTACTAATTATGAAAAGTAACTGTAATTTCGATACAAATTATGGCAGGTAACTGTAACTTCGATACTAATTATGACAGGTAACATTAACTTCGATACTAATTATGACAGGTAACTGTAATTTCGATACTAATTATGACAGGTAACAGTATCTTCGATACTAATTATGAAAGTAACTGTAACTTCGATACTAATTATGACATGTAACTGTAACTTCGTTACTAATTATGACAAGTAACTGTAATTTCGTTACAAATTATGGCAGGTAATTGTAATGTCGATACTAATTATGACAGGTAACAGTAACTTCGAACTAATTATGACAAGTAACAGTAACTTCGATACTAATTATGACAAGTAACTGTAACTTCGATACTAATTATGACAGGTAACTGTAACTTCGTTACCTGTTATGACAAGTAACTGTAATTTCGATACAAATTTTGGCAGGTAACTGTAACTTCGATACTAAATATGACAGGTTACAGTAACTTCGATACTAATTATGACCAGTAACTGTAACTTCGATACTAATTATGACAGGTAACTGTAACTTCGTTACTAATTATGACAAGTAACTTTAATTTCGATACTAATTATGACAGGTAACTGTAACTTCGTTACTAATTATGACAAAAAACTTTAATTTCGATACTTATTATGACAAGTAATTGTAACTTCGATACTAATTATGACAGGTAACTGTAACTTCGTTACTAATTATGACAAGTAACTGTAATTTCGTTACAAATTATGGCAGGTAATTGTAATTTCGATACTAATTATGACAGGTAACAGTAACTTCGAACTAATTATGACAAGTAACAGTAACTTCGAAACTAATTATGACAAGTAACTGTAACTTCGATACTAATTATGACAGGTAACTGTAACTTCGTTACTAATTATGACAAGTAACTGTAATTTCGATACAAATTTTGGCAGGTAACTGTAACTTCGTTACTAAATATGACAGGTAACAGTTACTTCGATACTAATTATGACAAGTAACTGTATCATCGATACTAATTATGACAGGTAACTGTAACTTCGTTACTAATTATGACAAGTAACTGTAACTTCGATACTAATTATGACAGGTAACAGTAACTTCGGTACTAATTATGACAGGAAACTGTAACTTCGTTACTAATTATGAGAAGTAACTGTATTTTCTATACAAATTATGACAGGTAACTGTAACTTCGTTACTAATTATGACAAGTAACTGTAATTTCGTTACAAATTATGGCAGGTAATTGTAATTTCGATACTAATTATGACAGGTAACAGTAACTTCGAACTAATTATGACAAGTAACAGTAACTTCGATACTAATAATGACATGTAACTGTAACTTCGATACTAATTATGACAGGTATCTGTAACTTCGTTACTAATTATGACAAGTAACTGTAATTTCGATGCTAATTATGACAGGTAACTGTAACTTCGTTACTAATTATGACAAGTAACTTTAATTTCGATATTAATTATGACAAGTAACTGTAACTTCGATACTAATTATGACAAGTTACTGTAATTTCGTTACAAATTATGGCAGATAATTGTAATTTCGATACTAATTATGACAGGTAACAGTAACTTCGAACTAATTATGACAAGTAACAGTAACTTCGATACTAATTATGACAAGTAACTGTAACTTCGATACTAATTATGACAGGTAACTGTAACTTCGTTACTTATTATGACAAGTAACTGTAATTTCGATACAAATTTTGGCAGGTAACTGTAACTTCGATACTAAATATGACAGGTAACAGTAACTTCGATACTAATTATTACAAGTAACTGTAACTTCGATACTAATTATGACAGGTAAGTGTAACTTCGTAACTAATTATGACAAGTAACTGTAATTTCGATACAAATTTTGGCAGGTAACTGTAACTTCGATACTAAATATGACAGGTAACAGTAACTTCGATACTAATTATGACAAGTAACTGTAACTTCGATACTTATTATGACAGGTAACTGTAACTTCGTTAATAATTATGGCAGGTAACTGTAACTTCGATACTAATTATGACAGGTAACAGTATCTTCGATAATAATTATGAAAGTAACTGTAACTTCTATACTAATTATGACAGGTAACTGTAACTTCGTTACTAATTATGACAAGTAACTGTAATTTCGTTACAAATTATGGCAGGTAATTGTAATTTCGATACTAATTATGACAGGTAACAGTAACTTCGAACTAATTATGACAAGTAACAGTAACTTCGATACTAATTATGACAAGTAACTGTAACTTCGATACTAATTATGACAGGTAACTGTAACTTCGTTACTTATTATGACAAGTAACTGTAATTTCGATACAAATTTTGGCAGGTAACTGTAACTTCGATACTAAATATGACAGGTAACAGTAACTTCGATACTAATTATGACAAGTAACTGTAACTTCGATACTAATTATGACAGGTAAGTGTAACTTCGTAACTAATTATGACAAGTAACGTTAATTTCGATACTAATAATGACAGGTAACTGTAACTTCGTTACTAATTATGACAAGTAACTTTAATTTCGATACTAATTATGACAAGTAACTGTAACTTCGATACTAATTATGCCAGGCAACTGTAACTTCGTTACTAATTATGACAAGTAAATGTAATTTCGTTACAAATTATGGCAGGTAATTGTAATTTCGATACTAATTATGACAGGTAACAGTAACTTCGAACTAATTATGAGAAGTTACAGTAACTTCGATACTAATTATGACAAGTAACTGTAACTTCGATACTAATTTTGACAGGTAACTGTAACTTCGTTACTAATTATGACAAGTAACTGTAATTTCGATACTAATTATGACAGGTAACTGTAACTTCGTTACTAATTATGACAAGTCACTTTAATTTCGATACTAATTATGACAAGTAACTGTAACTTCGATACTAATTATGACAAGTTACTGTAATTTCGTTACAAATTATGGCAGGTAATTTTAATTTCGATACTAATTATGACAGGTAACAGTAACTTCGAACTAATTATGACAAGTAACAGTAACTTCGATACAAATTATGACAAGTAACTGTAACTTCGATACTAATTATGACAGGTAACTGTAACTTCGTTACTATTTATGACAAGTAACTGTAATTTCGATACAAATTTTGGCAGGTAACTGTAACTTCGATACTAAATATGACAGGTAACAGTAACTTCGATGCTAATTATGACAAGTAACTGTAACTTCGATACTAATTATGACAGGTAACTGTAACTTCGTTACTAATTATGAAAAGTAACTGTAATTTCGAAACAAATTATGGCAGGTAACAGTAACTTCGATACTAATTATGACAGGTAACATTAACTTCGATACTAATTATGGCAGGTAACTGTAACTTCGTTACTTATTATGACAAGTAACTGTAAGTCGATACAAATTTTGGCAGGTAACTGTAACTTCGATACTAAATATGACAGGTTATAGTAACTTCGATACTAATTATGACAAGTAACAGTAACTTCGATACTAATTATGACAAGTAACTTTAATTTCGATACTAATTATGACAGGTAACTGTAACTTCGTTACTTATTATGACAAGTAACTGTAATTTCGTTACAAATTATGGCAGGTAATTGTAATTTCGATACTAATTATGACAGGTAACAGTAACTTCGAACTAATTATGACAAGTAACAGTAACTTCGATACTAATTATGACAAGTAACTGTAACTTCGATACTAATTATGACAGGTAACTGTAACTTCGTTACTTATTATGACAAGTAACTGTAATTTCGATACAAATTTTGGCAGGTAACTGTAACTTCGATACTCAATATGACAGGTTACAGTAACTTCGATACTAATTATGACAAGTAACTGTAACTTCGATACTAATTATGACAGGTAACTGTAACTTCGTTACTAATTATGACAAGTAACTTTAATTTCGATACTAATTATGACAGGTAACTGTAACTTCGTTACTAATTATGACAAGTAACTTTAATTTCGATACTAATTATGACAAGTAACTGTAACTTCGATACTAATTATGACAGGTAACTGTAACTTCGTTACTAATTATGACAAGTAACTGTAATTTCGTTACAAATTATGGCAGGTAATTGTAATTTCGATACTAATTATGACAGGTAACATTAACTTCGAACTAATTATGACAAGTAACAGTAACTTCGAAACTAATTATGACAAGTAACTGTAACTTCGATACTAATTATGACAGGTAACTGTAACTTCGTTACTAATTATGACAAGTAACTGTAATTTCGATACAAATTTTGGCAGGTAACTGTAACTTCGTTACTAAATATGACAGGTAACAGTTACTTCGATACTAATTATGACAAGTAACTGTAACTTCGATACTAATTATGACAGGTAACTGTAACTTCGTTACTAATTATGACAAGTAACTGTAACTTCGATACTAATTATGACAGGTAACAGTAACTTCGGTACTAATTATGACAGGAAACTGTAACTTCGTTACTAATTATGACAAGTAACTGTAATTTCGATACAAATTATGACAGGTAACTGTAACTTCGTTACTAATTATGACAAGTAACTGTAATTTCGTTACAAATTATGGCAGGTAATTGTAATTTCGATACTAATTATGACAGGTAACAGTAACTTCGAACTTATTATGACAAGTAACAGTAACTTCGATACTAATAATGACAAGTAACTGTAACTTCGATACTTATTATTACAGGTATCTGTAACTTCGTTACTAATTATGACAAGTAACTGTAATTTCGATACTAATTATGACAGGTAACTGTAACTTCGTTACTAATTATGACAAGTAACTTTAATTTCGATATTAATTATGACAAGTAACTGTAACTTCGATACTAATTATGACAAGTTACTGTAATTTCGTTACAAATTATGGCAGGTAATTGTAATTTCGATACTAATTATGACAGGTAACAGTAACTTCGAACTAATTATGACAAGTAACAGTAACTTTGATACTAAATATGTCAAGTAACTGTAACTTCGATACTAATTATGACAGGTAACTGTAACTTCGTTACTATTTATGACAAGTAACTGTAATTTCGATACAAATTTTGGCAGGTAACTGTAACTTCGATACTAAATATGACAGGTAACAGTAACTTCGATACTAAAATGACAAGTAACTGTAACTTCGATACTTATTATGACAGGTAAGTGTAACTTCGTTAATAATTATGGCAGGTAACTGTAACTTCGATACTAATTATGACAGGTAACAGTATCTTCGATACTAATTATGAAAGTAACTGTAACTTCTATACTAATTATGACAGGTAACTGTAACTTCGTTACTAATTATGACAAGTAACTGTAATTTCGTTACAAATTATGGCAGGTAATTGTAATTTCGATACTAATTATGACAGGTAACAGTAACTTCGAACTAATTATGACGAGTAACAGTAACTTCGATACTAATTATGACAAGTAACTGTAACTTCGATACTAATTATGACAGGTAACTGTAACTTCGATACTAAATATGACAGGTAACAGTAACTTCGATACTAATTATGACAAGTAACTGTAACTTCGATACCAATTATGACAGGTAAGTGTAACTTCGTTACTAATTATGACAAGTAACGTTAATTTCGATACTAATAATGACAGGTAACTGTAACTTCGTTTCTAATTATGACAAGTAACTTTAATTTCGATACTAATTATGACAATTAACTGTAACTTCGATACTAATTATGCCAGGTAACTGTAACTTCGTTACTAATTATGACAAGTAAATGTAATTTCGTTACAAATTATGGCAGGTAATTGTAATTTCGATACTAATTATGACAGGTAACAGTAACTTCGAACTAATTATGACAAGTAACAGTAACTTCGATACTAATTATGACAAGTAACTGTAACTTCGATACTAATTATGACAGGTAACTGTAACTTCGTTACTAATTATGACAAGTAACAGTAATTTCGATACAAATTTTGGCAGGTAACTGTAATTTCGTTACTAAATATGACAGGTAACAGTAACTTCGATACTAATTATGACAAGTAACTGTAACTTCGATACTAATTATGACAGGTAACTGTAACTTCGTTACTAATTATGACAAGTAACTGTAACTTCGATACTAATTATGACAGGTAACAGTAAATTCGGTACTAATTATGACAGGAAACTGTAACTTCGTTACTAATTATGACAAGTAACTGTAATTTCGATACAAATTATGACAGGTAACTGTAACTTCGTTACTAATTATGAAAAGTAACTGTAATTTCGATACAAATTTTGGCAGGTAACAGTACCTTCGATACTAATTATGACAGGTAACTGTATCTTCGATACTAATTATGACAAGGAACTGTAATTTCGATACAAATTATGGCAGGTAACTGTAACTTCGATACTAATTATGACAGGTAACATTAACTTCGATACTAATTATGGCAGGTAACTGTTACTTCGATACTAATTATGACAGGGAACAGTATCTTCGATACTAATTATGAAAGTAACTGTAACTTCTATACTAATTATGATAGGTAACTGTAACTTTGTTACTAATTATGACAAGTAACTGTAATTTCGTTACAAATTATGGCAGGTAATTGTAATTTCGATACTAATTATGACAGGTAACAGTAACTTCGAACTAATTATGACATGTAACAGTAACTTCGATACTAATTATGACAAGTAACTGTAACTTCGATACTAATTATGACAGGTAACTGTAACTTCGTTACTTATTATGACAAGTAACTGTAATTTCGATACAAATTTTGGCAGGTAACTGTAACTTCGATACTAAATATGACAGGTAACAGTAACTTCGATACTAATTATAACAAGTAACTGTAACTTCGATACTAATTATGACAGGTAACTGTAACTTCGTTACTAATTATGACAAGTAACTTTAATTTCGATACTTATAATGACAGGTAACTGTAACTTCGTTACTAATTATGACAAGTAACTTTAATTTCGATACTAATTATGACAAGTAACTGTAACTTCGATACTAATTATGCCACTTAACTGTAACTTCGTTACTAATTATGACAAGTAAATGTAATTACGTTACAAATTATGGCAGGTAATTGTAATTTCGATACTTATTATGACAGGTAACAGTAACTTCGAACTAATTATGACAAGTAACAGTAACTTCGATACTAATTATGACAAGTAACTGTAACTTCGATACTAATTATGACAGGTAACTGTAACTTCGTTACTAATTATGACAAGTAACAGTAATTTCGATACAAATTTTGGCAGGTAACTGTAATTTCGTTACTAAATATGACAGGTAACAGTAACTTCGATACTAATTATGACAAGTAACTGTAACTTCGATACTAATTATGACAGGTAACTGTAACTTCGTTACCAATTATGACAAGTAACTGTAACTTCGATACTAATTATGACAGGTAACAGTAACTTCGGTACTAATTATGACAGGAAACTGTAACATCGTTACTATTTATGACAAGTAACTGTAATTTCGATACAAATTATGACAGGTAACTGTAACTTCGTTACTAATTATGAAAAGTAACTGTAATTTCGATACAAATTTTGGCAGGTAACAGTACCTTCGATACTAATTATGACAGCTAACTGTATCTTCGATACTAATTACGACAAGGAACTGTAATTTCGATACAAATTATGGCAGGTAACTGTAACTTCGATACTAATTATGACAGGTAACAGTAACTTCGGTACTAATTATGACAAGTAACTGTAATTTCGTTACAAATTATGGCAGGTAATTGTAATTTCGATACTAATTGTGACAGGTAACACTTACTTCGAACTAATTATGACAAGTTACAGTAACTTCGTTACTAATTATGACACGTAACTGTAACTTCGATACTAATTATGACAGGTAACAGTAACTTCGGTACTAATTATGACAGGAAACTGTAACTTCGTTACTAATTATGTCAAGTAACTGTAATTTCGATACAAATTATGACAGGTAACTAACTGTAACTTCGTTACTAATTATGACAAGTAACTGTAATTACGATACAAATTATGGCAGGTAACAGTACCTGCGATACTAATTATGACAAGTAACTGTAATTTTGATAAAATTTATGGTAGGTAACTGTAACTTCAATACTAATTATGACAGGGAACAGTAACTTCGATACTTATTATGACAGGTAACTGTAATTTCGTTACTAATTATGACAAGTAACTTAAATTTCGATACTAATTATGTCAGGTAACTGTTACTTCGATATTAATTATGACAGTTAAGTGTAACTTCGTTTCTAATTATGACAAGTAACTTTAATTTCGATACAAATTACGGCAGGTAACTGTAACCTCGATACTAATTATGACAGGTAACTGTAACTTCGATACTAATTATGACAAGTAACTGTTACTTCGATAGTAATTATTACAGGTAACTGTAACTTCGATACTAATTATGACAAATAACTGTAATTTTGATACAAATTATGGCAGGTAATTGTAATATCGATACTAATTATGACAGGTAACAGTAACTTCGATACTAATTATGACAAGTACCAGTAACTTCGATACTAATTATGACAAGTAACTGTAACTTCGATACTAATTATGACAGGTAATTATAACTTCGTTACTAATTATGACAAGTAACTGTAATTTCGATACAAATTTTGGCAGGTAACTGTAAATTCGATACTAATTATGACAGGTAACAGTAACTTCGATACTAATTATGACAACTATGTGTAACTTCGATACTAATTATGACAGGTAACTGTAACTTCGATACTAATTATGACAAATAACTGTAATTTTAATACAAATTATGGCAGATAATTGTAATATCGATACTAATTATGACAGGTAACAGTAACTTCGATACTAATTATGACAAGTACCAGTAACTTCGATACTAATTATGACAAGTAACTGTAACTTCGATACTAATTATGACAGGTAATTGTAACTTCGTTACTAATTATGACAAGTAACTGTAATTTCGATACAAATTATGGCAGGTAACTGTAACTATGATACTAATTATGACAGGTAACAGTAACGTCGATACTAATTATGACAAGTAACTGTAACTTCGATACTTATTATGACAGGTAACTGTAACTTCATTACTAATTATGATAAGAAACTGTAACTTCGATACTAATAATGACAGGTAACTGTAACTTCGATACTATTTATGACAAGGAACTGTAATTTCGATACAAATTATGGCAGGTAACTGTAACTTTGATACTAATTATGACAGGAAACAGTAACTTCGATACTAATTATGACAAGTAACTGTAACCTCGTTACTAATTATGACAAGTAACTCTAATTTTGATAAAAAATTATGGCAGGTAACTGTAACCTCGATACTAATTAATACAGGTAACAGTAACTTCGATACTAATTATGACTGTTTTCTGTAACATCGTTACTAATTATGTCAAGTAACTTTAACTTCGATACTAATTATGACATGTAACTGTAATTTCGATACAAATTTTGGCAGGTAACTGTAACTACGATACTAATTATGACAGGTAACAGTAACTTCGATGCTAATTATGAAAAGTAACTGTAACTTCGATACTAATTATGACAGGTAACTGTAACTTCGTTACTAATTATGACAAGTAACTGTAATTTCGATACAAATTTTGGCAGGTAACTGTAAATTCGATACAAATTATGACAGGTAACAGTAACGTCGATACTAATTATGACAAGTATGTGTAACTTCGATACTAATTATGACAGGTAACTGTAACTTCGTTACTAATTATGACAAGTGACTGTAATTTCAATACAAATTATGGCAGGTAACTGTAACTTCGATACAAATTATGACAGTTAACAGTAACTTCGATACTTATTATGACAAGCAACTATAACTTCGATACAAATTATGACAGGTAACTGTAACTTCGATACTAATTATGACAAGAAACTCTAACTTCGTTACTAATTATGACCAGTAACAGTAATTTTGATAAAAAATTATGGTAGGTAACTGTAACTTCAATACTAATTATGACAGGTAACAGTAACTTCGATACTAATTATGACTGGTAACTGTAACTTCGTAACTAATTATGACAAGTAACTTTAATTTCGATACTAATTATGGTAGGTAACTGTAACTTCGTTACTAATTATGACAAGTCCCAGTAATTTCGATACTAATTATGTCAGGTAACAGTAACTTCGATACTAATTATGACAGGAAACTGTACCTTCGTTAATAATTATGACCTGTAACTGTAATTTCGATACAAATTATGACAGGTAAGTGTAACATCGTTACTAATTATGACAAGTAACTGTAATTTCGATACAAATTATGGCAGGTAACAGTACCTTCGATACTAATTATGACAGGTAACTGTATCTTCGATACTAATTATGACAAGGGACTGTAATTTCGATACAAATTATGGCAGGTAACTAATAATAATAATAATAATATCGTATGGCCTCGGGTGCCTGGTGCAAGCTTTGCTATTTGACACCCAGAGGGTAGCTTGCATGTCGAATTTCATAGTTCCTTGACTATGAAAGTCAAGGAGGTTAGATGTTAGATATCTAATCTCCTTGAACACAATAGCGCTTTCTAGTAGAGAAATGAGGAACTTTGTGCTGGCGGAAACTCCCGAGATTAATTTTGCCATTATGAACTCGGCCTACTGAATCAAATGGGTTCTTTGACATGCCAACATCGTATGACATGCGTATCGTATTTTTGCCGCCTTTCAAAAATCACTTACCACGGTCAGGGGCGAACCTGCAATCTTGGGGTTAGTAGACCGATACGCTATCCACTCACCCACCGTGGCAAGCTGGCAGGTAACTGTAACTATGATACTAATTATGACAGGTAACAGTAACTTCGATACTGATTAATACAGGTAAGAGTAACCTCGATACTAATTATGACAGGTAACTGTAACTTCGAAACTAATTATGAAAAGCAACTGTAACTTCGATACTTATTATGACAGGTAACTATAACTTCATTACTAATTATGACAAGAAACTGTAACTTCGATACTAATAATGACAGGTAACTGTAACTTCGATACTATTTATGACAAGGAACTGTAATTTCGATACAAATTATGGCAGGTAACTGTAACTTTGATACCAATTACGACAGGAAACAGTAACTTCGATACTAATTATGACAAGTAACTGTAACTTCGTTACTAATTATGACAAGTAACTCTAATTTTGATAAACAATTATGGCAGGTAACTGTAACTTCGATACTAATTAATACAGGTAACATTAACTTTGATACTATTTATTACTGTTTTCTGTAACATCTTTACTAATTATGTCAAGTAACTGTTACTTCGATACTAATTATGACAAGTAACTGTAACTTTGATACTAATTATGACAGGTAACTGTAACTTCGTTACTAATTATATCAAGTAACTGTAATTTTGTTACAAATTATGGCAGGTAATTGTAATTTCGATACTAATTATGACAGGTAACAGTAACTTCGAACTAATTATGACATGTAACAGTAACTTCGATACTAATTATGACAAGTAACTGTAACTTCGATACTAATTATGACAGGTAACTGTAACTTCGTTACTAATTATGACAAGTAACTGTAATTTCGATACAAATTTTGGCAGGTAACTGTAACTTCGATACTAAATATGACAAGTAACAGTAACTTCGATACTAATTATGACAGGTAACTGTAACTTCGATACTAATTATGACAAGGAACTGTAATTTCGATACAAATTATGGCAGGTAACTGTAACTATGATACTAATTATGACAGGTAACAGTAACGTCGATACTAATTATGACAAGTAACTGTAACTTCGTTACTAATTATGACAAGTAACTCTAATTTTGATTAAAAAATTGTGGCAGGTAACAGTAACTTCGATACTGATTAATACAGGTAACAGTAACTTCGATACTAATTATGACAGGTAACTGTAACTTCGAAACTAATTATGACAAGTAACTGTAACTTCGATACTTATTATGACAGGTAACTGTAACTTCATTACTAATTATGATAAGAAACTGTAACTTCGATACTAATAATGACAGGTAACTGTAACTTCGATACTATTTATGACAAGGAACTGTAATTTCGATACAAATTATGGCAGGTAACTGTAACTTTGATACTAATTATGACAGGAAACAGTAACTTCGATACTAATTATGACAAGTAACTCTAACCTCGTTACTAATTATGACAAGTAACTCTAATTTTGATAAAAAATTATGGCAGGTAACTGTAACTTCGATACTAATTAATACAGGTAACAGTAACTTCGAAACTAATTATGACTGTTTTCTGTTACATCGTTACTAATTATGTCAAGTAACTTTAACTTCGATACTAATTATGACATGTAACTGTAATTTCGATACAAATTTTGGCAGGTAACTGTAACTACGATACTAATTATGACAGGTAACAGTAACTTCGATACTAATTATGAAAAGTAACTGTAACTTCGATACTAATTATGACAGGTAACTGTAACTTCGTTACTAATTATGACAAATAACTGTAATTTCGTTACAAATTATGGCAGGTAATTGTAATTTCGATACTAATTATGACAGGTAACAGTAACTTCGAACTAATTGTGACAAGTAACAGTAACTTCGATACTAATTATGACAAGTAACTGTAACTTCGATACTAATTTTGACAGGTAACTGTAACTTCGTTACTAATTATGACAAGTAACTGTAATTTCGATACTAATTATGACAGGTAACTGTAACTTCGTTACTAATTATGACAAGTCACTTTAATATCGATACTAATTATGACAAGTAACTGTAACTTCGATACTAATTATGACAAGTTACTGTAATTTCGTTACAAATTATGGCAGGTAATTTTAATTTCGATACTAATTATGACAGGTAACAGTAACTTCGAACTAATTATGGCAAGTAACAGTAACTTCGATACAAATTATGACAAGTAACTGTAACTTCGATACTAATTATGACAGGTAACTGTAACTTCGTTACTATTTATGACAAGTAACTGTAATTTCGATACAAATTTTGGCAGGTAACTGTAACTTCGATACTAAATATGACAGGTAACAGTAACTTCGATGCTAATTATGACAAGTAACTGTAACTTCGATACTAATTATGACAGGTAACTGTAACTTCGTTACTAATTATGAAAAGTAACTGTAATTTCGATACAAATTATGGCAGGTAACTGTACCTTGGATACTAATTACGACAGGAAACAGTAACTTCGATACTAATTATAACAAGTAACTGTAACTTCGTTACTAATTATGACAGGTAACAGTATCTTCGATACTAATAATGAAAGTAACTGTAACTTCGATACTAATTATGACAGGTAACTGTAACTTCGTAACTAATTATGACAAGTAACTTTAATTTCGATACTAATTATGGCAGGTAACTGTAACTTCGTTACTAATTATGACAAGTCCCAGTAATTTCGATACAAATTATGGCAGGTAACTGTAACTTCGATACTAATTATGTCAGGTAACAGTAACTTCGATACTAATTATGACAGGAAACTGTACCTTCGTTACTAATTATGACAAGTAACTGTAATTTCGATACAAATTATGACAGGTAAGTGTAACTTCGTTACTAATTATGACAAGTAACGGTAATTTCGATACAAATTATGGCAGGTAACAGTACCTTCGATACTAATTATGACAGGTAACAGTAACGTCGATACTAATAATGACAAGTAACTGTAATTTCGATACAAATTATGACAGGTAAGTGTAACTTCGTTACTAATTATGACAAGTAACTGCAATTTCGATAGAAATTTTGGCAGGTAACTGTAACTTCGATACTAAATATGACAGGTAACAGTAACTTCGATGCTAATTATGACAAGTAATTGTAACTTCGATACTAATTATGACAGGTAACTGTAACTTCGTTACTAATTATGAAAAGTAACTGTAATTTCGATACAAATTATGGCAGGTAACTGTAACTTCGATACTTATTATGACAGGGAACATTAACTTCCATACTAATTATGGCAGGTAACTGTAACTTCGATACTAATTATGACAGGTAACAGTATCTTCGATACTAATTATGAAAGTAACTGTAACTTCTATATTAATTATGACAGGTAACTGTAACTTCGTTACTAATTATGACAAGTAACTGTAATTTCGTTACAAATTATGGCAGGTAATTGTAATTTCGATACTAATTATGACAGGTAACAGTAACTTCGAACTAATTATGACAGGTAACAGTAACTTCGATACTAATTATGACAAGTAACTGTAACTTCGATACTAATTATAACAGGTAACTGTAACTTCGTTACTTATTATGACATGTAACTGTAATTTCGATACAAATTTTGGCAGGTAACTGTAACTTCGATACTAAATATGACAGGTAACAGTAACTTCGATACTAATTATGACAAGTAACTGTAACTTCGATACTAATTATGACAGGTAACTGTAACTTCGTTACTAATTATGACAAGTAACTTTAATTTCGATACTAATTATGACAGGTAACTGTAACTTCGTTACTAATTATGACAAGTAACTTTAATTTCGATACTAATTATGACAAGTAACTGTAACTTCGATACTAATTATGACAGGTAACTGTAACTTCGTTACTAATTATGACAAGTAACTGTAATTTCGTTACAAATTATGGCAGGTAATTGTAATTTCGATACTAATTAGACAGGTAACAGTAACTTTGAACTAATTATGACAAGTAACAGTAACTTCGATACTAATTATGACAAGTAACTGTAACTTCGATACTAATTATGACAGGTAATTGTAACTTCGATACTAATTATGACAGGTAACTGTAACTTCGTTACTAATTATGACAGGTAACAGTAACTTCGATACTAATTATGACAAGTAACTGTAACTTCGATACTAATTATGACAGGTAACTGTAACTTCGTTACTAATTATGACAAGTAACTGTAACTTCGATACTAATTATGACAAGTAACTGTAACTTCGATACTAATTATGACAGGTAACTGTAACTTCGTTACTAATTATGACAAGTAACTGTAATTTCGATACAAATTTTGGCAGGTAATTGTAACTTCGTTACTAAATATGACAGGTAACAGTAACTTCAATACTAATTATGACAAGTAACTGTAACTTCGATACTAATTATGACAGGTAACTGTAACTTCGTTACTAATTATGACAAGTAACTGTAACTTCGATACTAATTATGACAGGTAACAGTAACTTCGGTACTAATTATGACAGGAAACTGTAACTTCGTTACTAATTATGACAAGTAACTGTAATTTCGATACAAATTATGACAGGTAACTGTAACTTCGTTACTAATTATGACAAGTAACTGTAATTTCGTTACAAATTATGGCAGGTAATTGTAATTTCGATAATAATTATGACAGGTAACAGTAACTTCGAACTAATTATGACAAGTAACAGTAACTTCGATACTAATTATGACAAGTAACTGTAACTTCGATACTAATTATGACAGGTAACTGTAACTTCGTTATTAATCATGACAAGTAACTGTAATTTCGATACTAGTTATGACAGGTAACTGTAACTTCGTTACTAATTATGACAAGTAACTTTAATTTCGATACAAATTATGACAAGTAACTGTAACTTCGATACTAATTATGACAAGTTACTGTAATTTCGTTACAAATTATGGCAGGTAATTGTAATTTCGATACAAATTATGACAGGTAACAGTAACTTCGAACTAATTATGACAAGTAACAGTAACTTTGATACTAATTATGACAAGTAACTGTAACTTCGATACTAATTATTACAGGTAACTGTAACTTCGTTACTATTTATGACAAGTAACTGTAATTTCGATACTAATTTTGGCAGGTAACTGTACCTTCGATACTAAATATGACAGGTAACAGTAACTTCGATGCTAATTATGACAAGTAACTGTCACTTCGATACTAATTATGACAGGTAACTGTAACTTCGTTACTAATTATGACAAGTAACTGTAATTTCGTTACAAATTATGGCAGGTAATTGTAATTTCGATACTAATTATGACAGGTAACAGTAACTTCGAACTAATTATGACAAGTAACAGTAACTTCGATACTAATTATGACAAGTAACTGTAACTTCGATACTAAATATGACAGGTAACTGTAACATCGTTACTAATTATGACAAGTAACAGTAATTTCGATACAAATTTTGGCAGGTAACTGTAACTTCGTTACTAAATATGACGGGTAACAGTAACTTCGATACTAATTATGACAAGTAACTGTAACTTCGATACTAATTATGACAGGTAACTGTAACTTCGATACTAATTATGACAAGTAACTGTAACTTCGATACTAATTATGACAGGTAAAAGTAACTTCGGTACTAATTATGACAGGAAACTGTAACTTCGTTACTAATTATGACAAGTAACAGTAATTTCGATACAAATTATGACAGGTAACTGTAAATTCGTTACTAATTATGAAAAGTAACTGTAATTTCGATACAAATTTTGGCAGGTTACAGTACCTTCGATACTAATTATGACAGGTAACTGTATCTTCGATACTAATTATGATAAGGAACTGTAATTTCGATACAAATTATGGCAGGTAACTGTAACTTCGATACTAATTATGACAGGTAACAGTAACTTCGGTACTAATTATGACAAGTAACTATAACTTCGATACAATTTATGACAGGTAACTGTAACTTCGATACTAATTATGACAAGAAACTCTAACTTCGATACTAATTATGACAAGAAACTCTAACTTCGTTACTAATTATGACAAGTAACAGTAATTTTCATAAAAAATTATGGTAGGTAACTGTAACTTCAATACTAATTATGACAGGTAACAGTAACTTCGATACTTATTATGACAGGTAACAGTAACTTCGTTACTAATTATGACAAGTAACTGTAATTTCGTTACAGATTATGTCAGGTAATTGTAATTTCGATACTAATTGTGACAGGTAACACTAACTTCGAACTAATTATGACAAGTAACAGAAACTTCGTTAGAGTTATGACACGTAACTGTAACTTCGATACTAATTATGACAGGTAACAGTAACTTCGAACTAATTATGACAGGAAACTGTAACTTCGTTACTAATTATGTCAAGTAACTGTAATTTCTATACAAATTATGACAGGTAACTGTAACTTCGTTACTAATTATGACAAATAACTGTAATTTCGATACAAATTATGGCAGGTGAGAGTACCTGCGATACTAATTATGACAGGTAACTGTAACTTCGATACTAATTATGACAAGGAACTGTAATTTCGATACAAATTATGGCAGGTAACTGTAACTTCGATACTATTTATGACAGGTAACAGTAACTTCGGTACTAATTATGACAAGTAACTATAACTTCGATACAAATTTTGACAGGTAACTGTAACTTCGATACTAATTATGACAAGAAACTCTAACTTCGTTACTAATTATGACAAGTAACTGTAATTTTGATAAAAAATTATGGTAGGTAACTGTAACTTCAATACTAATTATGACAGGGAACAGTAACTTCGATACTTATTGTGACAGGTAACTTTAACTTCGTTACTAATTATGAAAAGTAACTTTAATTTCGATACTAATTATGTCAGGTAACTGTTACTTCGATATTAATTATGACAGTTAAGTGTAACTTCGTTACTAATTATGACAAGTAACTTTAATTTCGATACAAATTATGGGAGGTAACTGTAACTTCGATACTAATTATGACAGGTAACTGTAACTTCGTTACTAATTATGAAAAGTAACTGTAATTTCGATACAAATTATGGCAGGTAACTGTAACTTCGATACTAATTATGACAGGTAACATTAACTTCGATACTAATTATGGCAGGTAACTGTAACTTCGATACTAATTATGACAGGTAACAGTATCTTCGATACTAATTATGAAAGTAACTGTAACTTCTATACTAATTATGACAGGTAACTGTAACTTTGTTACTAATTATGACAAGTAACTGTAATTTCGTTACAAATTATGGCAGGTAATTGTAATTTCGATACTAATTATGACAGGTAACAGTAACTTCGAACTAATTATGACAAGTAACAGTAACTTCGATACTAATTATGACAAGTAACTGTAACTTCGATACTAATTATGACAGCTAACTGTAACTTCGTTACTTATTATGACAAGTAACTGTAATTTCGATACAAATTTTGGCAGGTAACTGTAACTTCGATACTAAATATGACAGGTAACAGTAACTTCGATACTAATTATGACAAGTAACTGTAACTTCGATACTAATTATGACAGGTAACTGTAACTTCGTTACTAATTATGACAAGTAAATTTAATTTCGATACTAATTATGACAAGTAACTGTAACTTCGATACTAATTATGACAGGTAACTGTAACTTCGTTACTACTTATGACAAGTAACTGTAATTTCGTTACAAATTATGGCAGGTAATTGTAATTTCGATACTAATTATGACAGGTAACAGTAACTTCGAACTAATTATGACAAGTAACAGTAACTTCGATACTAATTATGACAAGTAACTGTAACTTCGATACTAATTATGACAGGTAACTGTAACTTCGTTACTAATTATGACAAGTAACAGTAATTTCGATACAAATTTTGGCAGGTAACTGTAACTTCGTTACTAAATATGACAGGTAACAGTAACTTCGATACTAATTATGACAAGTAACTGTAACTTCGATACTAATTATGACAGGTAACTGTAACTTCGATACTAATTATGACAAGTAACTGTAACTTCGATACTAATTATGACAGGTAACAGTAACTTCGGTACTAATTATGACAGGAAACTGTAACTTCGTTACTAATTATGACAAGTAACAGTAATTTCGATACAAATTATGACAGGTAACTGTAAATTCGTTACTAATTATGAAAAGTAACTGTAATTTCGATACAAATTTTGGCAGGTTACAGTACCTTCGATACTAATTATGACAGGTAACTGTATCTTCGATACTAATTATGACAAGCAACTGTAATTTCGATACAAATTATGGCAGGTAACTGTAACTTCGATACTAATTATGACAGGTAACAGTAACTTCGGTACTAATTATGACAAGTAACTATAACTTCGATACAATTTATGACAGGTAACTGTAACTTCGATACTAATTATGACAAGAAACTCTAACTTCGATACTAATTATGACAAGAAACTCTAACTTCGTTACTAATTATGACAAGTAACAGTAATTTTCATAAAAAATTATGGTAGGTAACTATAACTTCAATACTTATTATGACAGGTAACAGTAACTTCGATACTTATTATGACAGGTAACTGTAACTTCGTTACTAATTATGACAAGTAACTGTAATTTCGTTACAAATTATGTCAGGTAATTGTAATTTCGATACTAATTGTGACAGGTAACACTAACTTCGAACTAATTATGACAAGTAACAGAAACTTCGTTACAGTTATGACACGTAACTGTAACTTCGATACAAATTATGACAGGTAACTGTAACTTCGTTACTAATTATGACAAGTAACTGTAATTTCGATACAAATTATGGCAGGTGAGAGTACCTGCGATACTAATTATGACAGGTAACTGTAACTTCGATACTAATTATGACAAGGAACTGTAATTTCGATACAAATTATGGCAGGTAACTGTAACTTCGATACTAATTATGACAGGTAACAGGAACTTCGGTACTAATTATGACAAGTAACTGTAATTTCGTTACAAATTATGGCAGGTAATTGTAATTTCGATACTAATTGTGACAGGTAACACTAACTTCGAACTAATTATGACAAGTTACAGTAACTTCGTTACTAATTATGACACGTAACTGTAACTTCGATACTAATTATGACAGGTAACAGTAACTTCGGTACTAATTATGACAGGAAACTGTATCTTCGTTACTAATTATGTCAAGTAACTGTAATTTCGATACAAATTATGACAGGTAACTAACTGTAACTTCGTTACTAATTATGACAAGTAACTGTAATTACGATACAAATTATGGCAGGTAACAGTACCTGCGATACTAATTATGACAAGTAACTGTAATTTTGATAAAATTTATGGTAGGTAACTGTAACTTCAATACTAATTATGACAGGGAACAGTAACTTCGATACTTATTATGACAGGTAACTGTAATTTCGTTACTAATTATGACAAGTAACTTAAATTTCGATACTAATTATGTCAGGTAACTGTTACTTCGATATTAATTATGACAGTTAAGTGTAACTTCGTTTCTAATTATGACAAGTAACTTTAATTTCGATACAAATTACGGCAGGTAACTGTAACCTCGATACTAATTATGACAGGTAACTGTAACTTCGATACTAATTATGACAAGTAACTGTTACTTCGATAGTAATTATTACAGGTAACTGTAACTTCGATACTAATTATGACAAATAACTGTAATTTTGATACAAATTATGGCAGGTAATTGTAATATCGATACTAATTATGACAGGTAACAGTAACTTCGATACTAATTATGACAAGTACCAGTAACTTCGATACTAATTATGACAAGTAACTGTAACTTCGATACTAATTATGACAGGTAATTGTAACTTCGTTACTAATTATGACAAGTAACTGTAATTTCGATACAAATTTTGGCAGGTAACTGTAAATTCGATACTAATTATGACAGGTAACAGTAACTTCGATACTAATTATGACAACTATGTGTAACTTCGATACTAATTATGACAGGTAACTGTAACTTCGATACTAATTATGACAAATAACTGTAATTTTGATACAAATTATGGCAGGTAATTGTAATATCGATACTAATTATGACAGGTAACAGTAACTTCGATACTAATTATGACAAGTACCAGTAACTTCGATACTAATTATGACAAGTAACTGTAACTTCGATACTAATTATGACAGGTAATTGTAACTTCGTTACTAATTATGACAAGTAACTGTAATTTCGATACAAATTATGGCAGGTAACTGTAACTATGATACTAATTATGACAGGTAACAGTAACGTCGATACTAATTATGACAAGTAACTGTAACTTCGATACTTATTATGACAGGTAACTGTAACTTCATTACTAATTATGATAAGAAACTGTAACTTCGATACTAATAATGACAGGTAACTGTAACTTCGATACTATTTATGACAAGGAACTGTAATTTCGATACAAATTATGGCAGGTAACTGTAACTTTGATACTAATTATGACAGGAAACAGTAACTTCGATACTAATTATGACAAGTAACTGTAACCTCGTTACTAATTATGACAAGTAACTCTAATTTTGATAAAAAATTATGGCAGGTAACTGTAACTTCGATACTAATTAATACAGGTAACAGTAACTTCGATACTAATTATGACTGTTTTCTGTAACATCGTTACTAATTATGTCAAGTAACTTTAACTTCGATACTAATTATGACATGTAACTGTAATTTCGATACAAATTTTGGCAGGTAACTGTAACTACGATACTAATTATGACAGGTAACAGTAACTTCGATGCTAATTATGAAAAGTAACTGTAACTTCGATACTAATTATAACAGGTAACTGTAACTTCGTTACTAATTATGACAAGTAACTGTAATTTCGATACAAATTTTGGCAGGTAACTGTAAATTCGATACAAATTATGACAGGTAACAGTAACGTCGATACTAATTATGACAAGTATGTGTAACTTCGATACTAATTATGACAGGTAACTGTAACTTCGTTACTAATTATGACAAGTGACTGTAATTTCAATACAAATTATGGCAGGTAACTGTAACTTCGATACAAATTATGACAGTTAACAGTAACTTCGATACTTATTATGACAAGCAACTATAACTTCGATACAAATTATGACAGGTAACTGTAACTTCGATACTAATTATGACAAGAAACTCTAACTTCGTTACTAATTATGACCAGTAACAGTAATTTTGATAAAAAATTATGGTAGGTAACTGTAACTTCAATACTAATTATGACAGGTAACAGTAACTTCGATACTAATTATGACTGGTAACTGTAACTTCGTAACTAATTATGACAAGTAACTTTAATTTCGATACTAATTATGGTAGGTAACTGTAACTTCGTTACTAATTATGACAAGTCCCAGTAATTTCGATACTAATTATGTCAGGTAACAGTAACTTCGATACTAATTATGACAGGAAACTGTACCTTCGTTACTAATTATGACCTGTAACTGTAATTTCGATACAAATTATGACAGGTAAGTGTAACATCGTTACTAATTATGACAAGTAACTGTAATTTCGATACAAATTATGGCAGGTAACAGTACCTTCGATACTAATTATGACAGGTAACTGTATCTTCGATACTA
This sequence comes from Meconema thalassinum, assembly GCA_946902985.2. Lineage (NCBI taxonomy): Eukaryota > Metazoa > Arthropoda > Insecta > Orthoptera > Tettigoniidae > Meconema > Meconema thalassinum. The sequence goes on along the minus strand of OX336388.2, from coordinate 1,689,969,392 downwards.
ATTATGACAAGGGACTGTAATTTCGATACAAATTATGGCAGGTAACTGTAACTATGATACTAATTATGACAGGTAACAGTAACTTCGATACTGATTAATACAGGTAAGAGTAACCTCGATACTAATTATGACAGGTAACTGTAACTTCGAAACTAATTATGAAAAGCAACTGTAACTTCGATACTTATTATGACAGGTAACTATAACTTCATTACTAATTATGACAAGAAACTGTAACTTCGATACTAATAATGACAGGTAACTGTAACTTCGATACTATTTATGACAAGGAACTGTAATTTCGATACAAATTATGGCAGGTAACTGTAACTTTGATACCAATTACGACAGGAAACAGTAACTTCGATACTAATTATGACAAGTAACTGTAACTTCGTTACTAATTATGACAAGTAACTCTAATTTTGATAAACAATTATGGCAGGTAACTGTAACTTCGATACTAATTAATACAGGTAACATTAACTTTGATACTATTTATTACTGTTTTCTGTAACATCTTTATTAATTATGTCAAGTAACTGTTACTTCGATACTAATTATGACAAGTAACTGTAACTTTGATACTAATTATGACAGGTAACTGTAACTTCGTTACTAATTATATCAAGTAACTGTAATTTTGTTACAAATTATGGCAGGTAATTGTAATTTCGATACTAATTATGACAGGTAACAGTAACTTCGAACTAATAATGACATGTAACAGTAACTTCGATACTAATTATGACAAGTAACTGTAACTTCGATACTAATTATGACAGGTAACTGTAACTTCGTTACTAATTATGACAAGTAACTGTAATTTCGATACAAATTTTGGCAGGTAACTGTAACTTCGATACTAAATATGACAAGTAACAGTAACTTCGATACTAATTATGACAGGTAACTGTAACTTCGATACTAATTATGACAAGGAACTGTAATTTCGATACAAATTATGGCAGGTAACTGTAACTATGATACTAATTATGACAGGTAACAGTAACGTCGATACTAATTATGACAAGTAACTGTAACTTCGTTACTAATTATGACAAGTAACTCTAATTTTGATTAAAAAATTGTGGCAGGTAACAGTAACTTCGATACTGATTAATACAGGTAACAGTAACTTCGATACTAATTATGACAGGTAACTGTAACTTCGAAACTAATTATGACAAGTAACTGTAACTTCGATACTTATTATGACAGGTAACTGTAACTTCATTACTAATTATGATAAGAAACTGTAACTTCGATACTAATAATGACAGGTAACTGTAACTTCGAAACTAATTATGACAAGTAACTGTAACTTCGATACTAATTATGACAAGAAACTCTAACTTCGTTACTAATTATGACAAGTAACTGTAATTTTGATAAAAAATTATGGTAGGTAACTGTAACTTCAATACTAATTATGACAGGGAACAGTAACTTCGATACTTATTGTGACAGGTAACTGTAACTTCGTTACTAATTATGAAAAGTAACTTTAATTTCGATACTAATTATGTCAGGTAACTGTTACTTCGATATTAATTATGGCAGTTAAGTGTAACTTCGTTACTAATTATGACAAGTAACTTTAATTTCGATACAAATTATGGGAGGTAACTGTAACTTCGATACTAATTATGACAGGTAACTGTACCTTCGTTACTAATTATGAAAAGTAACTGTAATTTCGATACAAATTATGGCAGGTAACTGTAACTTCGATACTAATTATGACAGGTAACATTAACTTCGATACTAATTATGGCAGGTAACTGTAACTTCGATACTAATTATGACAGGTAACAGTATCTTCGATACTAATTATGAAAGTAACTGTAACTTCTATACTAATTATGACAGGTAACTGTAACTTCGTTACTAATTATGAAAAGTAACTGTAATTTCGATACAAATTATGGCAGGTAACTGTAACTTCGATACTGATTAATACAGGTAACAGTAACTTCGATACTAATTATGACAGGTAACTGTAACTTCGAAACTAATTATGACAAGTAACTGTAACTTCGATACTAATTATGACAAGAAACTCTAACTTCGTTACTAATTATGACAAGTAACTGTAATTTTGATAAAAAATTATGGTAGGTAACTGTAACTTCAATACTAATTATGACAGGGAACAGTAACTTCGATACTTATTGTGACAGGTAACTGTAACTTCGTTACTAATTATGAAAAGTAACTTTAATTTCGATACTAATTATGTCAGGTAACTGTTACTTCGATATTAATTATGACAGTTAAGTGTAACTTCGTTACTAATTATGACAAGTAACTTTAATTTCGATACAAATTATGGGAGGTAACTGTAACTTCGATACTAATTATGACAGGCAACTGTAACTTCGTTACTAATTATGAAAAGTAACTGTAATTTCGATACAAATTATGGCAGGTAACTGTAACTTCGATACTAATTATGACAGGTAACATTAACTTCGATACTAATTATGGCAGGTAACTGTAACTTCGATACTAATTATGACAGGTAACAGTATCTTCGATACTAATTATGAAAGTAACTGTAACTTCTATACTAATTATGACAGGTAACTGTAACTTTGTTACTAATTATGACAAGTAACTGTAATTTCGTTACAAATTATGGCAGGTAATTGTAATTTCGATACTAATTATGACAGGTAACAGTAAATTCGAACTAATTATGACAAGTAACAGTAACTTCGATACTAATTATGACAAGTAACTGTAACTTCGATACTAATTATGACAGCTAACTGTAACTTCGTTACTTATTATGACAAGTAACTGTAATTTCGATACAAATTTTGGCAGGTAACTGTAACTTCGATACTAAATATGACAGGTAACAGTAACTTCGATACTAATTATGACAAGTAACTGTAACTTCGATACTAATTATGACAGGTAACTGTAACTTCGTTACTAATTATGACAAGTAAATTTAATTTCGATACTAATTATGACAAGTAACTGTAACTTCGATACTAATTATGACAGGTAACTGTAACTTCGTTACTACTTATGACAAGTAACTGTAATTTCGTTACAAATTATGGCAGGTAATTGTAATTTCGATACTAATTATGACAGGTAACAGTAACTTCGAACTAATTATGACAAGTAACAGTAACTTCGATACTAATTATGACAAGTTACTGTAACTTCGATACTAATTATGACAGGTAACTGTAACTTCGTTACTAATTATGACAAGTAACAGTAATTTCGATACAAATTTTGGCAGGTAACTGTAACTTCGTTACTAAATATGACAGGTAACAGTAACTTCGATACTAATTATGACAAGTAACTGTAACTTCGATACTAATTATGACAGGTAACTGTAACTTCGATACTAATTATGACAAGTAACTGTAACTTCGATACTAATTATGACAGGTAACAGTAACTTCGGTACTAATTATGACAGGAAACTGTAACTTCGTTACTAATTATGACAAGTAACAGTAATTTCGATACAAATTATGACAGGTAACTGTAAATTCGTTACTAATTATGAAAAGTAACTGTAATTTCGATACAAATTTTGGCAGGTTACAGTACCTTCGATACTAATTATGACAGGTAACTGTATCTTCGATACTAATTATGACAAGCAACTGTAATTTCGATACAAATTATGGCAGGTAACTGTAACTCCGATACTAATTATGACAGGTAACAGTAACTTCGGTACTAATTATGACAAGTAACTATAACTTCGATACAATTTATGACAGGTAACTGTAACTTCGATACTAATTATGACAAGAAACTCTAACTTCGATACTAATTATGACAAGAAACTCTAACTTCGTTACTAATTATGACAAGTAACAGTAATTTTCATAAAAAATTATGGTAGGTAACTGTAACTTCAATACTTATTATGACAGGTAACAGTAACTTCGATACTTATTATGACAGGTAACTGTAACTTCGTTACTAATTATGACAAGTAACTGTAATTTCGTTACAAATTATGTCAGGTAATTGTAATTTCGATACTAATTGTGACAGGTAACACTAACTTCGAACTAATTATGACAAGTAACAGAAACTTCGTTACAGTTATGACACGTAACTGTAACTTCGATACAAATTATGACAGGTAACTGTAACTTCGTTACTAATTATGACAAGTAACTGTAATTTCGATACAAATTATGGCAGGTGAGAGTACCTGCGATACTAATTATGACAGGTTACTGTAACTTCGATACTAATTATGACAAGGAACTGTAATTTCGATACAAATTATGGCAGGTAACTGTAACTTCGATACTAAATATGACAAGTAACAGTAACTTCGATACTAATTATGACAGGTAACAGTAACTTCGAACTAATTATGACAGGAAACTGTAACTTCGTTACTAATTATGTCAAGTAACTGTAATTTCGATACAAATTATGACAGGTAACTGTAACTTCGTTACTAATTATGACAAATAACTGTAATTTCGATACAAATTATGGCAGGTGAGAGTACCTGCGATACTAATTATGACAGGTAACTGTAACTTCGATACTAATTATGACAAGGAACTGTAATTTCGATACAAATTATGGCAGGTAACTGTAACTTCGATACTATTAATGACAGGTAACAGTAACTTCGGTACTAATTATGACAAGTAACTATAACTTCGATACAAATTATGACAGGTAACTGTAACTTCGATACTAATTATGACAAGAAACTCTAACTTCGTTACTAATTATGACAAGTAACTGTAATTTTGATAAAAAATTATGGTAGGTAACTGTAACTTCAATACTAATTATGACAGGGAACAGTAACTTCGATACTTATTGTGACAGGTAACTGTAACTTCGTTACTAATTATGAAAAGTAACTTTAATTTCGATACTAATTATGTCAGGTAACTGTTACTTCGATATTAATTATGACAGTTAAGTGTAACTTCGTTACTAATTATGACAAGTAACTTTAATTTCGATACAAATTATGGGAGGTAACTGTAACTTCGATACTAATTATGACAGGTAACTGTAACTTCGTTACTAATTATGAAAAGTAACTGTAATTTCGATACAAATTATGGCAGGTAACTGTAACTTCGATACTAATTATGACTGGTAACATTAACTTCGATACTAATTATGGCAGGTAACTGTAACTTCGATACTAATTATGACAGGTAACAGTATCTTCGATACTAATTATGAAAGTAACTGTAACTTCTATACTAATTATGACAGGTAACTGTAACTTTGTTACTAATTATGACAAGTAACTGTAATTTCGTTACAAATTATGGCAGGTAATTGTAATTTCGATACTAATTATGACAGGTAACAGTAACTTCGAACTAATTATGACAAGTAACAGTAACTTCGATACTAATTAAGACAAGTAACTGTAACTTCGATACTAATTATGACAGCTAACTGTAACTTCGTTACTTATTATGACAAGTAACTGTAATTTCGATACAAATTTTGGCAGGTAACTGTAACTTCGATACTAAATATGACAGGTAACAGTAACTTCGATACTAATTATGACAAGTAACTGTAACTTCGATACTAATTATGACAGGTAACTGTAACTTCGTTACTAATTATGACAAGTAAATTTAATTTCGATACTAATTATGACAAGTAACTGTAACTTCGATACTAATTATGACAGGTAACTGTAACTTCGTTACTACTTATGACAAGTAACTGTAATTTCGTTACAAATTATGGCAGGTAATTGTAATTTCGATACTAATTATGACAGGTAACAGTAACTTCGAACTAATTATGACAAGTAACAGTAACATCGATACTAATTATGACAAGTAACTGTAACTTCGATACTAATTATGACAGGTAACTGTAACTTCGTTACTAATTATGACAAGTAACAGTAATTTCGATACAAATTTTGGCAGGTAACTGTAACTTCGTTACTAAATATGACAGGTAACAGTAACTTCGATACTAATTATGACAAGTAACTGTAACTTCGATACTAATTATGACAGGTAACTGTAACTTCGATACTAATTATGACAAGTAACTGTAACTTCGATACTAATTATGACAGGTAACAGTAACTTCGGTACTAATTATGACAGGAAACTGTAACTTCGTTACTAATTATGACAAGTAACAGTAATTTCGATACAAATTATGACAGGTAACTGTAAATTCGTTACTAATTATGAAAAGTAACTGTAATTTCGATACAAATTTTGGCAGGTTACAGTACCTTCGATACTAATTATGAATGGTAACTGTATCTTCGATACTAATTATGACAAGCAACTGTAATTTCGATACAAATTATGGCAGGTAACTGTAACTTCGATACTAATTATGACAGGTAACAGTATCTTCGGTACTAATTATGACAAGTAACTATAACTTCGATACAATTTATGACAGGTAACTGTAACTTCGATACTAATTATGACAAGAAACTCTAACTTCGATACTAATTATGACAAGAAACTCTAACTTCGTTACTAATTATGACAAGTAACAGTAATTTTCATAAAAAATTATGGTAGGTAACTGTAACTTCAATACTTATTATGACAGGTAACAGTAACTTCGATACTTATTATGACAGGTAACTGTAACTTCGTTACTAATTATGACAAGTAACTGTAATTTCGTTACAAATTATGTCAGGTAATTGTAATTTCGATACTAATTGTGACAGGTAACACTAACTTCGAACTAATTATGACAAGTAACAGAAACTTCGTTACAGTTATGACACGTAACTGTAACTTCGATACAAATTATGACAGGTAACTGTAACTTCGTTACTAATTATGACAAGTAACTGTAATTTCGATACAAATTATGGCAGGTGAGAGTACCTGCGATACTAATTATGACAGGTAACTGTAACTTCGATACTAATTATGACAAGGAACTGTAATTTCGATACAAATTATGGCAGGTAACTGTAACTTCGATATTATTTATGACAGGTAACAGTAACTTCGGTACTAATTATGACAAGTAACTATAACTTCGATACAAATTATGACAGGTAACTGTAACTTCGATACTAATTATGACAAGAAACTCTAACTTCGTTACTAATTATGACAAGTAACTGTAATTTTGATAAAAAATTATGGTAGGTAACTGTAACTTCAATACTAATTATGACAGGGAACAGTAACTTCGATACTTATTGTGACAGGTAACTGTAACTTCGTTACTAATTATGAAAAGTAACTTTAATTTCGATACTAATTATGTCAGGTAACTGTTACTTCGATATTAATTATGACAGTTAAGTGTAACTTCGTTACTAATTATGACAAGTAACTTTAATTTCGATACAAATTATGGGAGGTAACTGTAACTTCGATACTAATTATGACAGGTAACTGTAACTTCGTTACTAATTATGAAAAGTAACTGTAATTTCGATACAAATTATGGCAGGTAACTGTAACTTCGATACTAATTATGACAGGTAACATTAACTTCGATACTAATTATGGCAGGTAACTGTAACTTCGATACTAATTATGACAGGTAACTGTAACTTCGATACTAATTATGAAAGTAACTGTAACTTCTATACTAATTATGACAGGTTACTGTAACTTCGTTACTAATTATGACAAGTAACTGTAATTTCGTTACAAATTATGGCAGGTAATTGTAATTTCGATACTATTTATGACAGGTAACAGTAACTTCGAACTAATTATGACAAGTAACAGTAACTCCGATACTAATTATGACAAGTAACTGTAACTTCGATACTAATTATGACAGGTAACTGTAACTTCGTTACTAATTATGACAAGTTACTTTAATTTCGATACTAATTATGACAGGTAACTGTAACTTCGTTACTAATTATGACAAGTAACTTTAATTTCGATACTAATTATGACAAGTAACTGTAACTTCGATACTAATTATGACAGGTAACTGTAACTTCGTTACTAATTATGACAAGTAACTGTAATTTCGTTACAAATTATGACAGGTAACTGTAAATTCGTTACTAATTATGAAAAGTAACTGTAATTTCGATACAAATTTTGGCAGGTTACAGTACCTTCGATACTAATTATGACAGGTAACTGTATCTTCGATACTAATTATGACAAGGAACTGTAATTTCGATACAAATTATGGCAGGTAACTGTAACTTCGATACTAATTATGACAGGTAACAGTAACTTCGGTACTAATTATGACAAGTAACTATAACTTCGATACAATTTATGACAGGTAACTGTAACTTCGATACTAATTATGACAAGAAACTCTAACTTCGATACTAATTATGACAAGAAACTCTAACTTCGTTACTAATTATGACAAGTAACAGTAATTTTCATAAAAATTTATGGTAGGTAACTGTAACTTCAATACTAATTATGACAGGTAACAGTAACTTCGATACTTATTATGACAGGTAACTGTAACTTCGTTATTAATTATGACAAGTAACTGTAATTTCGTTACAAATTACGGCAGGTAATTGTAATTTCGATACTAATTCTGACAGGTAACACTAACTTCGAACTAATTATGACAAGTAACAGTAACTTCGTTACTAATTATGACACGTAACTGTAACTTCGATACTAATTATGACAGGTAACAGTAACTTCGGTACTAATTATGACAGGAAACTGTAACTTCGTTACTAATTATGTCAAGTAACTGTAATTTCGATACAAATTATGACAGGTAACTGTAACTTCGTTACTAATTATGACAAGTCACTGTAATTTCGATACAAATTATGGCAGGTGACAGTACCTGCGATACTAATTATGACAGGTAACTGTAACTTCGATACTAATTATGACAAGGAACTGTAATTTCGATACAAATTATGGCAGGTAACTGTAACTTCGATACTATTTATGACAGGTAACAGTAACTTCGGTACTAATTATGACAAGTAACTATAACTTCGATACAAATTATGACAGATAACTGTAACTTCGATACTAATTATGACGAGAAACTCTAACTTCGTTACTAATAATGACAAGTAACTGTAATTTTGATAAAAAATTATTGTAGGTAACTGTAACTTCAATACTAATTATGACAGGGAACAGTAACTTCGATACTAATTGTGACAGGTAACTGTAACTTCGTTACTAATTATGAAAAGTAACTTAAATTTCGATACTAATTATGTCAGGTAACTGTTACTTCGATATTAATTATGACAGTTAAGAGTAACTTCGTTACCAATTATGACAAGTAACTTTAATTTCGATACAAATTATGGGAGGTAACTGTAACTTCGATACTAATTATGACAGGTAACTGTAACTTCGTTACTAATTATGAAAAGTAACTGTAATTTCGATACAAATTATGGCAGGCAACTGTAACTTCGATACTAATTATGACAGGTAACATTAACTTCGATACTAATTATGACAAGTAACTGTAACTTCGATACTAATTATGACAGGTAACAGTAACTTCGTTACTAATTATGACAAGTAACAGTAATTTCGATACAAATTTTGGCAGGTAACTGTAACTTCGTTACTAATTATGACAAGTTACTTTAATTTCGATACTAATTATGACAGGTAACTGTAACTTCGTTACTAATTATGACAAGTAACTTTAATTTCGATACTAATTATGACAAGTAACTGTAACTTCGATACTAATTATGACAGGTAACTGTAACTTCGTTACTAATTATGACAAGTAACTGTAATTTCGTTACAAATTATGACAGGTAACTGTAAATTCGTTACTAATTATGAAAAGTAACTGTAATTTCGATACAAATTTTGGCAGGTTACAGTACCTTCGATACTAATTATGACAGGTAACTGTATCTTCGATACTAATTATGACAAGGAACTGTAATTTCGATACAAATTATGGCAGGTAACTGTAACTTCGATACTAATTATGACAGGTAACAGTAACTTCGGTACTAATTATGACAAGTAACTATAACTTCGATACAATTTATGACAGGTAACTGTAACTTCGATACTAATTATGACAAGAAACTCTAACTTCGATACTAATTATGACAAGAAACTCTAACTTCGTTACTAATTATGACAAGTAACAGTAATTTTCATAAAAATTTATGGTAGGTAACTGTAACTTCAATACTAATTATGACAGGTAACAGTAACTTCGATACTTATTATGACAGGTAACTGTAACTTCGTTATTAATTATGACAAGTAACTGTAATTTCGTTACAAATTACGGCAGGTAATTGTAATTTCGATACTAATTCTGACAGGTAACACTAACTTCGAACTAATTATGACAAGTAACAGTAACTTCGTTACTAATTATGACACGTAACTGTAACTTCGATACTAATTATGACAGGTAACAGTAACTTCGGTACTAATTATGACAGGAAACTGTAACTTCGTTACTAATTATGTCAAGTAACTGTAATTTCGATACAAATTATGACAGGTAACTGTAACTTCGTTACTAATTATGACAAGTAACTGTAATTTCGATACAAATTATGGCAGGTGACAGTACCTGCGATACTAATTATGACAGGTAACTGTAACTTCGATACTAATTATGACAAGGAACTGTAATTTCGATACAAATTATGGCAGGTAACTGTAACTTCGATACTATTTATGACAGGTAACAGTAACTTCGGTACTAATTATGACAAGTAACTATAACTTCGATACAAATTATGACAGATAACTGTAACTTCGATACTAATTATGACGAGAAACTCTAACTTCGTTACTAATAATGACAAGTAACTGTAATTTTGATAAAAAATTATTGTAGGTAACTGTAACTTCAATACTAATTATGACAGGGAACAGTAACTTCGATACTAATTGTGACAGGTAACTGTAACTTCGTTACTAATTATGAAAAGTAACTTAAATTTCGATACTAATTATGTCAGGTAACTGTTACTTCGATATTAATTATGACAGTTAAGTGTAACTTCGTTACCAATTATGACAAGTAACTTTAATTTCGATACAAATTATGGGAGGTAACTGTAACTTCGATACTAATTATGACAGGTAACTGTAACTTCGTTACTAATTATGAAAAGTAACTGTAATTTCGATACAAATTATGGCAGGCAACTGTAACTTCGATACTAATTATGACAGGTAACATTAACTTCGATACTAATTATGACAAGTAACTGTAACTTCGATACTAATTATGACAGGTAACAGTAACTTCGTTACTAATTATGACAAGTAACAGTAATTTCGATACAAATTTTGGCAGGTAACTGTAACTTCGTTACTAAATATGACAGGTAACAGTAACTTCGATACTAATTATGACAAGTTACTGTAACTTCGATACTAATTATGACAGGTAACTGTAACTTCGATACTAATTATGACAAGTAACTGTAACTTCGATACTAATTATGACAGGTAACAGTAACTTCGGTACTAATTATGACAGGAAACTGTAACTTCGTTACTAATTATGACAAGTAACAGTAATTTCGATACAAATTATGACAGGTAACTGTAAATTCGTTACTAATTATGAAAAGTAACTGTAATTTCGATACAAATTTTGGCAGGTTACAGTACCTTCGATACTAATTATGACAGGTAACTGTATCTTCGATACTAATTATGACAAGCAACTGTAATTTCGATACAAATTATGGCAGGTAACTGTAACTTCGATACTAATTATGACAGGTAACAGTAACTTCGGTACTAATTATGACAAGTAACTATAACTTCGATACAATTTATGACAGGTAACTGTAACTTCGATACTAATTATGACAAGAAACTCTAACTTCGATACTAATTATGACAAGAAACTCTAACTTCGTTACTAATTATGACAAGTAACAGTAATTTTCATAAAAAATTATGGTAGGTAACTGTAACTTCAATACTAATTATGACAGGTAACAGTAACTTCGATACTTATTATGACAGGTAACTGTAACTTCGTTACTAATTATGAAAAGTAACTTTAATTTCGATACTAATTATGTCAGGTAACTGTTACTTCGATATTAATTATGACGGTTAAGTGTAACTTCGTTACTAATTATGACAAGTAACTTTAATTTCGATACAAATTATGGGAGGTAACTGTAACTTCGATACTAATTATGACAGGTAACTGTAACTTCGTTACTAATTATGAAAAGTAACTGTAATTTCGATACAAATTATGGCAGGTAACTGTAACTTCGATACTAATTATGACAGGTAACATTAACTTCGATACTAATTATGGCAGGTAACTGTAACTTCGATACTAATTATGACAGGTAACTGTAACTTCGATACTAATTATGAAAGTAACTGTAACTTCTATACTAATTATGACAGGTTACTGTAACTTCGTTACTAATTATGACAAGTAACTGTAATTTCGTTACAAATTATGGCAGGTAATTGTAATTTCGATACTATTTATGACAGGTAACAGTAACTTCGAACTAATTATGACAAGTAACAGTAACTCCGATACTAATTATGACAAGTAACTGTAACTTCGATACTAATTATGACAGGTAACTGTAACTTCGTTACTAATTATGACAAGTTACTTTAATTTCGATACTAATTATGACAGGTAACTGTAACTTCGTTACTAATTATGACAAGTAACTTTAATTTCGATACTAATTATGACAAGTAACTGTAACTTCGATACTAATTATGACAGGTAACTGTAACTTCGTTACTAATTATGACAAGTAACTGTAATTTCGTTACAAATTATGACAGGTAACTGTAAATTCGTTACTAATTATGAAAAGTAACTGTAATTTCGATACAAATTTTGGCAGGTTACAGTACCTTCGATACTAATTATGACAGGTAACTGTATCTTCGATACTAATTATGACAAGGAACTGTAATTTCGATACAAATTATGGCAGGTAACTGTAACTTCGATACTAATTATGACAGGTAACAGTAACTTCGGTACTAATTATGACAAGTAACTATAACTTCGATACAATTTATGACAGGTAACTGTAACTTCGATACTAATTATGACAAGAAACTCTAACTTCGATACTAATTATGACAAGAACCTCTAACGTCGTTACTAATTATGACAAGTAACAGTAATTTTCATAAAAATTTATGGTAGGTAACTGTAACTTCAATACTAATTATGACAGGTAACAGTAACTTCGATACATATTATGACAGGTAACTGTAACTTCGTTATTAATTATGACAAGTAACTGTAATTTCGTTACAAATTACGGCAGGTAATTGTAATTTCGATACTAATTCTGACAGGTAACACTAACTTCGAACTAATTATGACAAGTAACAGTAACTTCGTTACTAATTATGACACGTAACTGTAACTTCGATACTAATTATGACAGGTAACAGTAACTTCGGTACTAATTATGACAGGAAACTGTAACTTCGTTACTAATTATGTCAAGTAACTGTAATTTCGATACAAATTATGACAGGTAACTGTAACTTCGTTACTAATTATGACAAGTAACTGTAATTTCGATACAAATTATGGCAGGTGACAGTACCTGCGATACTAATTATGACAGGTAACTGTAACTTCGATACTAATTATGACAAGGAACTGTAATTTCGATACAAATTATGGCAGGTAACTGTAACTTCGATACTATTTATGACAGGTAACAGTAACTTCGGTACTAATTATGACAAGTAACTATAACTTCGATACAAATTATGACAGATAACTGTAACTTCGATACTAATTATGACAAGAAACTCTAACTTCGTTACTAATCATGACAAGTAACTGTAATTTTGATAAAAAATTATGGTAGGTAACTGTAACTTCAATACTAATTATGACAGGGAACAGTAACTTCGATACTAATTGTGACAGGTAACTGTAACTTCGTTACTAATTATGAAAAGTAACTTTAATTTCGATACTAATTATGTCAGGTAACTGTTACTTCGATATAAATTATGACAGTTAAGTGTAACTTCGTTACCAATTATGACAAGTAACTTTAATTTCGATACAAATTATGGGAGGTAACTGTAACTTCGATACTAATTATGACAGGTAACTGTAACTTCGTTACTAATTATGAAAAGTAACTGTAATTTCGATACAAATTATGGCAGGTAACTGTAACTTCGATACTAATTATGACAGGTAACATTAACTTCGATACTAATTATGACAAGTAACTGTAACTTCGATACTAATTATGACAGGTAACTGTAACTTCGTTACTAATTATGACAAGTAACAGTAATTTCGATACAAATTTTGGCAGGTAACTGTAACTTCGTTACTAAATATGACAGGTAACAGTAACTTCGATACTAATTATGACAAGTAACTGTAACTTCGATACTAATTATGACAGGTAACTGTAACTTCGATACTAATTATGACAAGTAACTGTAACTTCGATACTAATTATGACAGGTAACAGTAACTTCGGTACTAATTATGACAGGAAACTGTAACTTCGTTACTAATTATGACAAGTAACAGTAATTTCGATACAAATTATGACAGGTAACTGTAAATTCGTTACTAATTATGAAAAGTAACTGTAATTTCGATACAAATTTTGGCAGGTTACAGTACCTTCGATACTAATTATGACAGGTAACTGTATCTTCGATACTAATTATGACAAGCAACTGTAATTTCGATACAAATTATGGCAGGTAACTGTAACTTCGATACTAATTATGACAGGTAACAGTAACTTCGGTACTAATTATGACAAGTAACTATAACTTCGATACAATTTATGACAGGTAACTGTAACTTCGATACTAATTATGACAAGAAACTCTAACTTCGATACTAATTATGACAAGAAACTCTAACTTCGTTACTAATTATGACAAGTAACAGTAATTTTCATAAAAAATTATGGTAGGTAACTGTAACTTCGATACTAATTATGACAGGTAACAGTAACTTCGATACTTATTATGACAGGTAACTGTAACTTCGTTACTAATTATGACAAGTAACTGTAATTTCGTTACAAATTATGTCAGGTAATTGTAATTTCGATACTAATTGTGACAGGTAACACTAACTTCGAACTAATTATGACAAGTAACAGAAACTTCGTTACAGTTATGACACGTAACTGTAACTTCGATACTAATTATGACAGGTAACAGTAACTTCGGTACTAATTATGACAGGAAACTGTAACTTCGTTACTAATTATGTCAAGTAACTGTAATTTCGATACAAATTATGACAGGTAACTGTAACTTCGTTACTAATTATGACAAGTAACTGTAATTTCGATACAAATTATGGCAGGTGAGAGTACCTGCGATACTAATTATCACAGGTAACTGTAACTTCGATACTAATTATGACAAGGAACTGTAATTTCGATACAAATTATGGCAGGTAACTGTAACTTCGATATTATTTATGACAGGTAACAGTAACTTCGGTACTAATTATGACAAGTAACTATAACTTCGATACAAATTATGAGAGGTAACTGTAACTTCGATACTAATTATGACAAGAAAATCTAACTTCGTTACTAATTATGACAAGTAACTGTAATTTTGATAAAAAATTATGGTAGGTAACTGTAACTTCAATACTAATTATGACAGGGAACAGTAACTTCGATACTTATTGTGGCAGGTAACTGTAACTTCGTTACTAATTATGAAAAGTAACTTTAATTTCGATACTAATTATGTCAGGTAACTGTTACTTCGATATTAATTATGACAGTTAAGTGTAACTTCGTTACTAATTATGACAAGTAACTTTAATTTCGATACAAATTATGGGAGGTAACTGTAACTTCGATACTAATTATGACAGGTAACTGTAACTTCGTTACAAATTATGAAAAGTAACTGTAATTTCGATACAAATTATGGCAGGTAACTGTAACTTCGATACTAATTATGACAGGTAACATTAACTTCGATACTAATTATGGCAGGTAACTGTAACTTCGATACTAATTATGACAGGTAACTGTAACTTCGATACTAATTATGAAAGTAACTGTAACTTCTATACTAATTATGACAGGTTACTGTAACTTCGTTACTAATTATGACAAGTAACTGTAATTTCGTTACAAATTATGGCAGGTAATTGTAATTTCGATACTATTTATGACAGGTAACAGTAACTTCGAACTAATTATGACAAGTAACAGTAACTTCGATACTAATTATGACAAGTAACTGTAACTTCGATACTAATTATGACAGGTAACTGTAACTTCGTTACTAATTATGACAAGTTACTTTAATTTCGATACTAATTATGACAGGTAACTGTAACTTCGTTACTAATTATGACAAGTAACTTTAATTTCGATACTAATTATGACAAGTAACTGTAACTTCGATACTAATTATGACAGGTAACTGTAACTTCGTTACTAATTATGACAAGTAACTGTAATTTCGTTACAAATTATGACAGGTAACTGTAAATTCGTTACTAATTATGAAAAGTAACTGTAATTTCGATACAAATTTTGGCAGGTTACAGTACCTTCGATACTAATTATGACAGGTAACTGTATCTTCGATACTAATTATGACAAGGAACTGTAATTTCGATACAAATTATGGCAGGTAACTGTAACTTCGATACTAATTATGACAGGTAACAGTAACTTCGGTACTAATTATGACCAGTAACTATAACTTCGATACAATTTATGACAGGTAACTGTAACTTCGATACTAATTATGACAAGAAACTCTAACTTCGATACTAATTATGACAAGAAACTCTAACTTCGTTACTAATTATGACATGTAACAGTAATTTTCATAAAAATTTATGGTAGGTAACTGTAACTTCAATACTAATTATGACAGGTAACAGTAACTTCGATACTTATTATGACAGGTAACTGTAACTTCGTTATTAATTATGACAAGTAACTGTAATTTCGTTACAAATTACGGCAGGTAATTGTAATTTCGATACTAATTGTGACAGGTAACACTAACTTCGAACTAATTATGACAAGTAACAGTAACTTCGTTACTAATTATGACACGTAACTGTAACTTCGATACTAATTATGACAGGTAACAGTAACTTCGGTACTAATTATGACAGGAAACTGTAACTTCGTTACTAATTATATCAAGTAACTGTAATTTCGATACAAATTATGACAGGTAACTGTAACTTCGTTACTAATTATGACAAGTAACTGTAATTTCGATACAAATTATGGCAGGTGACAGTACCTGCGATACTAATTATGACAGGTAACTGTAACTTCGATACTAATTATGACAAGGAACTGTAATTTCGATACAAATTATGGCAGGTAACTGTAACTTCGATACTATTTATGACAGGTAACAGTAACTTCGGTACTAATTATGACAAGTAACTATAACTTCGATACAAATTATGACAGATAACTGTAACTTCGATACTAATTATGACAAGAAACTCTAACTTCGTTACTAATCATGACAAGTAACTGTAATTTTGATAAAAAATTATGGTAGGTAACTGTAACTTCAATACTAATTATGACAGGGAACAGTAACTTCGATACTAATTATGTCAGGTAACTGTTACTTCGATATTAATTATGACAGTTAAGTGTAACTTCGTTACTAATTATGACAAGTAACTTTAATTTCGATACAAATTATGGGAGGTAACTGTAACTTCGATACTAATTATGACAGGTAACTGTAACTTCGTTACTAATTATGAAAAGTAACTGTAATTTCGATAAAAATTATGGCAGGTAACTGTAACATCGATACTAATTATGACAGGTAACATTAACTTCGATACTAATTATGGCAGGTAACTGTAACTTCGATACTAATTATGACAGGTAACAGTATCTTCGATACTAATTATGAAAGTAACTGTAACTTCTATACTAATTATGACAGGTAACTGTAACTTCATTACTAATTATGACAAGTAACTGTAATTTCGTTACAAATTATGGCAGGTAATGGTAATTTCGATACTATTTATGACAGGTAACAGTAACTTCGAACTAATTATGACAAGTAACAGTAACTTCGATACTAATTATGACAAGTAACTGTAACTTCGATACTAATTATGACAGGTAACTGTAACTTCGTTACTAATTATGACAAGTTACTTTAATTTCGATACTAATTATGACAGGTAACTGTAACTTCGTTACTAATTATGACAAGTAACTTTAATTTCGATACTAATTATGACAAGTAACTGTAACTTCGATACTAATTATGACAGGTAACTGTAACTTCGTTACTAATTAAGACAAGTAACTGTAATTTCGTTACAAATTATGGCAGGTAATTGTAATTTCGATACTAAATATGACAGGTAACAGTAATTTCGATACTAATTATGGCAAGTAAATGTAACTTCGATACTAATTATGACAGGTAACTGTAACTTCGTTACTAATTATGACAAGTAACTGTAACTTCGATACTAATTATGACAGGTAACAGTTACTTCGGTACTAATTATGACAGGAAACTGTAACTTCGTTACTAATTATGACAAGTAACTGTAATTTCGATACAAATTATGACAGGTAACTGTAACTTCGTTACTAATTATGACAAGTAACTGTAACTTCGATACTAATTATGACAGGTAACAGTAACTTCGGTACTAATTATGACAGGAAACTGTAACTTCGTTACCAATTATGACAAGTAACTGTAATTTCGATACAAATTATGACAGGTAACTGTAACTTCGTTACTGATTATGACAAGTAACTGTAATTTCGTTACAAATTATGGCAGGTAATTGTAATTTCGATAATAATTATGACAGGTAACAGTAACTTCGAACTAATTATGACAAGTAACAGTAACTTCGATACTAAATATGACAAGTAACTGTAACTTCGATACTAATTATGACAGGTAACTGTAACTTCGTTACTAATTATGACAAGTAACTGTAATTTCGATACTAATTATGACAGGTAACTGTAACTTCGTTACTAATTATGACAAGTAACTTTAATTTCGATACTAATTATGACAAGTAACTGTAACTTCGATACTAATTATGACAAGTTACTGTAATTTCGTTACAAATTATGGCAGGTAATTGTAATTTCGATACAAGTTTTGACAGGTAACAGTAACTTCGAACTAATTATGACAAGTAACAGTAACTTTGATACTAATTATGACAAGTAACTGTAACTTCGATACTAATTATGACAGGTAACTGTAACTTCGTTACTATTTATGACAAGTAACTGTAATTTCGATACAAATTTTGGCAGGTAACTGTAACTTCGATACTAAATATGACAGGTAACAGTAACTTCGATGCTAATTATGACAAGTAACTGTCACTTCGATACTAATTATGACAGGTAACTGTAACTTCGTTACTAATTATGAAAAGTAACTGTAATTTCGATACAAATTATGGCAGGTAACTGTAACTTCGATACTAATTATGACAGGTAACATTAACTTCGATACTAATTATGGCAGGTAACTGTAACTTCGATACTAATTATGACAGGTAACAGTATCTTCGATACTAATTATGAAAGTAACTGTAACTTCTATACTAATTATGACAGGTAACTGTAACTTCGTTACTAATTATGACAAGTAACTGTAATTTCGTTACAAATTATGGCAGGTAATTGTAATTTCGATACTAATTATGACAGGTAACAGTAACTTCGAACTAATTATGACAAGTAACTGTAATTTCGATACAAATTTTGGCAGGTAACAGTTACTTCGATACTAAATATGACAGGTAACAGTAACTTCGATACTAATTATGACAAGTAACTGTAACTTCGATACTAATTATGACAGGTAACTGTAACTTCGTTACTAATTATGACAAGTAACTTTAATTTCGATACTAATTATGACAAGTAACTGTAACTTCGATACTAATTATGACAGGTAACTGTAACTTCGTTACTACTTATGACAAGTAACTGTAATTTCGTTACAAATTATGGCAGGTAATTGTAATTTCGATACTAATTATGACAGGTAACAGTAACTTCGAACTAATTATGACAAGTAACAGTAACTTCGATACTAATTATGACAAGTAACAGTAACTTCGATACTAATTATGACAAGTAACTGTAACTTCGATACTAATTATGACAGGTAACTGTAACTTCGTTACTAATTATGACAAGTAACTTTAATTTCGATACTAATTATGACAGGTAACTGTAACTTCGTTACTAATTATGACAAGTGACAGTAATTTCGATACAAATTTTGGCAGGTAATTGTAACTTCGTTACTAAATATGACAGGTAACAGTAACTTCGATACTAATTATGACAAGTAACTGTAACTTCGATACTAATTATGACAGGTAACTGTAACTTCGTTACTAATTATGACAAGTAACTGTAACTTCGATACTAATTATGACAGGTAACAGTAACTTCGGTACTAATTATGACAGGAAACTGTAACTTCGTTACTAATTATGACAAGTAACTGTAATTTCGATACAAATTATGACAGGTAACTGTAAATTCGTTACTAATTATGAAAAGTAACTGTAATTTCGATACAAATTTTGGCAGGTTACAGTACCTTCGATACTAATTATGACAGGTAACTGTATCTTCGATACTAATTATGACAAGGAACTGTAATTTCGATACAAATTATGGCAGGTAACTGTAACTTCGATACTAATTATGACAGGTAACAGTAACTTCGGTACTAATTATGACAAGTAACTATAACTTCGATTCAATTTATGACAGGTAACTGTAACTTCGATACTAATTATGACAAGAAACTCTAACTTCGATACTAATTATGACAAGAAACTCTAACTTCGTTACTAATTATGACAAGTAACAGTAATTTTCATAAATAATTATGGTAGGTAACTGTATCTTCAATACTAATTATGACAGGTAACAGTAACTTCGATACTTATTATGACAGGTAACTGTAACTTCGTTACTAATTATGACAAGTAACTGTAATTTCGATACAAATTATGGCAGGTGACAGTACCTGCGATACTAATTATGACAGGTAACTGTAACTTCGATACTAATTATGACAAGGAACTGTAATTTCGATACAAATTATGGCAGGTAACTGTAACTTCGATACTATTTATGACAGGTAACAGTAACTTCGGTACTAATTATGACAAGTAACTATAACTTCGATACAAATTATGACAGGTAACTGTAACTTCGATACTAATTATGACAAGAAAAACTAACTTCGTTACTAATTATGACAAGTAACTGTAATTTTGATAAAAAAATATGTTAGGTATCTGTAACTTCAATACTAATTATGACAGGGAACAGTAACTTCGATACTAATTATGAAAAGTAACTGTAATTTCGATACAAATTATGGCAGGTAACTGTAACATCGATACTAATTATGACAGGTAACATTAACTTCGATACTAATTATGGCAGGTAACTGTAACTTCGATACTAATTATGACAGATAACAATATCTTCGATACTAATTATGAAAGTAACTGTAACTTCTATACTAATTATGACAAGTAACTGTAACTTCGTTACTAATTATGACAAGTAACTGTAATTTCGTTACAAATTATGGCAGGTAATTGTAATTTCGATACTATTTATGACAGGTAACAGTAACTTCGAACTAATTATGACAAGTAACAGTAACATCGATACAAATTATGACAAGTAACTGTAACTTCGATACTAATTATGACAGGTAACTGTAACTTCGTTACTTATTATGACAAGTAACTGTAATTTCGATACAAATTTTGGCAGGTAACTGTAACTTCGATACTAAATATGACAGGTAACAGTAACTTCGATACTAATTATGACAAGTAACTGTAACTTCGATACTAATTATGACAGGTAACTGTAACTTCGTTACTAATTATGAAAAGTTACTTTAATTTCAATACTAATTATGACAGGTAACTGTAACTTCGATACTAATTATGACAGGTAACTATAACTTCGATACTAATTATCACAATTAACTCTAACTTCGTTACTAATTATGACAAGTAACTGTAATTTTGATAAAAAATTATGGCAGGTAACTGTAACATCGATACTAATTAAGACAGGTAACAGTAACTTCGATACTAATTATGACAGGTAACTGCAACTTCGTTACTAATTATGACAAGTAACTGTAATTTCTATACTTATTATGGCAGGTAACTGTAACTTCTTTACTAATTATGACAAGTAACTGTAATTTCGATACAAATTATGGCAGGTAACTGTAATTTCGATACTAATTATGACAGGTAACAGTAACTTCGCTACAAATTATGACAAGTAACAGTAATTTCGTTACTAATTATGACAAGTAAATGTAATTTCGATTCAAATTATGGCAGGTAACTGTAACTTCGATACTAATTATGACAGGTAACAGTAACTTCGATACTAATTATGTCAGGTAACTGTTACTTCGATATTAATTATGACAGTTAAGTGTAACTTCGTTACTAATTATGACAAGTAACTTTAATTTCGATACAAATTATGGCAGGTAACTGTAACTTCGTTACTAATTATGACAAGTAACTGTAATTTCAATACAATTATGGCAGGTTACTGTAACTTCGATACAAATTATGACAGGTAACAGTAACTTCGATACTAATTATGACAAGCAACTATAACTTCGAAATATATATATTACAGATAACTGTAACTTCGATACTAATTATGACAAGAAACTCTAACTTCGTTACTAATTATGATAAGTTACAGTAATTTTGATAAAAAATTAAGGTAGGTAACTGTAACTTCAATACTAATTATCACAGGTAACAGTAACTTCGATACTAATTATGACTGGTAACTGTAACTTCGTAACTAATTATGACAAGTAACTGTAATTTCTATACTAATTATGGCAAGTAACTGTAACTTCATTACTAATTAATTCAAGTAACGGTAATTTCGATACAAATTATGGCATGTAAATGTAATTTCGATACTAATTATGACAGGTAACAGTAACTTCGATACTAATTATGACAAGTACCAGTAACTTCGATACTAATTATGACAAGTAACTGGAACTTCGATACTAATTATGACAGGTAATTGTAACTTCGTTACTAATTATGACAAGTTACTGTAATTTCGATACTAATTTTGGCAGGTAACTGTAAATTCGATACTAATTATGACAGGTAACAGTAACTTCGATACAATTTATGGCAGGTAAATGTAATTTCGATACTACTAAGACAGGTATCAGTAACTTCGATACTAATTATGACAAGTACCGGTAACTTCGATACTAATTATGACAAGTAACTGTAACTTCGATACTAATCATGACAGGTAACTGTAACTTCGTGACTAATTATTACAAGTAACTGTAATTTCAATACAAATTATGGCAGGTTACTGTAACTTCGATACAAATTATAACAGGTAACTGTAACTTCGATACTAATTATGACAAGAAACTCTAACATCGTTACTAATTAAGACAAGTAACAGTAATTTTGATAAAAAATTAAGGTAGGTAACTGTAACTTCAATAGTAATTACGACAGGTAACAGTAACTTCGATACTAATTATGACTGGTAACTGTAACTTCGTAACGAATTATGACAAGTAACTTTAATTTCGATACTAATTATGGCAGGTAACTGTAACTTCGTTACTAATTATGACAAGTCCCAGTAATTTCGATACAAATTATGGCAGGTAACTGTAACTTCGATATTAATTATGTCAGGTATCAGTAACTTCGATACTAATTATGACAGGAAACTGTACCTTCGTTACTAATTATGACAAGTAACAGTAATTTCGATACAAATTATGACAGGTAAGTGTAACTTCATTACTAATTATGCTAAGTAACTGTAATTTCGATACAAATTATGGCAGGTAACAGTACCTTCGATACTAATTATGACAGGTAACTGTAACTTCGATACTAATTATGACAAGGAACTGTTATTTCGATACAAATTATGGCATGTAACTCTAACTATGATTCTAATTATGACAGGTAACAGTAACGTCGATACTAATTATGACAAGTAACTGTAACTTCGTTACTAATTATGACAAGTAACTCTAATTTTGATAAAAAATTATGGCAGGTAACAGTAACTTCGATACTAATTAATACAGGTAACAGTAACTTCGATATTAATTACGACAGGTAACTGTAACTTCGAAACTAATTATGAAAAGTAACTGTAACTTCGATACTTATTATGACAGGTAACTGTAACTTTAATACTAATTATGACAAGAAACTGTAACTTCGATACTAATAATGACAGGTAACTGTAACTTCGATACTATTTTTGACAAGGAACTGTAATTTCGATACAAATTATGGCAGGTAACTGTAACATTGATACTAATTATGACAGGAAACAGTAACTTTGATACTAATTATGACAAGTAACTGTAACTTCGTTACTAATTATGACAAGTAACTCTAATTTTGATAAAAAATTATGGCAGGTAACTGTAACTTCGATACTAATTAATACAGGTAACAGTAACTTCGTTACTAATTATGACTGGTTTCTGTAACATCGTTACTAATTATGTCAAGTAACTGTAACTTCGATACTAATTATGACAAGTAACTGTAATTTCGATACAAATTTTGGCAGGTAACTGTAACATCGATACTAATTATAACAGGTAACAGTAACTTCGATACTAATTATGACAAGTAACTGTAACTTCGATATTAAATATGACAGGTAACTGTAACTTCGTTACTAATTATGAAAAGTAACTGTAATTTCGATACAAATTATGGCAGGTAACTTTAACTTCGATACTAATTATGACAGGTAACATTAACTTCGATACTAATTATGGCAGGTAACTGTAACTTCGATACTAATTATGACAAGTAACAGTATCTTCGATACTAATTATGACAAGTCACTGTAACTTCGATACTTATTATGACAGGTAACTGTAACTTCGTTACTAATTATGACAAGTAACTGTAATTTCGATACTAATTTTGGCAGGTAACTGTAAATTCGATACTAATTATGACAGGTAACAGTAACTTCGATAAGCCTCCGTGGCTTAGGCGGCAGCACGCCGGCCTCTCACCGCTGGGTCCGTGGTTCAAATCCCGGTCACTCCATGTGAGATCTGTGCTGGACAAAACGGAGGCAGACAGGTTTTTCTCCGGGTACTCCGGTTTTCCCTGTCAAAATTTCATTCCAGCAACACTCTCCACTATCATTTCATTTCATCTGTCATTAATTTAATCATTGCCCCAGAGGAGTGCGTCAGGCCTCGGCAGCCGGCACAGTTCATATCCTCGCCGCTAAATGGGGGCTTCATTCATTCCATTCCTGACCCGGTCGGAGACTGGAAGCAGGCTGTGGATTTTCAACAGTAACTTCGATACTAATTATGACAAGTAACAGTAACTTCTATACTAATTATGACAAGTAACTGTAACTTCGATACTAATTATGACAGGTAACTGTAACTTCGTTACTAATAATGACAAGTAACTTTAATTTCGATACTAATTATGACAGGTAACTGTAACTTCGTTACTAATTATGACAAGTAACTTTAATTTCGATACTAATTATAACAAGTAACCGTAACTTCGATACTAATTATGACAGGTAACTGTAACTTCGTTACTAATTATGACAGGTAACTGTAATTTCGTTACAAATTATGGCAGGTAATTGTAATTTCGATACTAATTATGACAGGTAACAGTAACTTCGAACTAATTATGACAATTTACGGTAACTTCGATACTAATTATGACAGGTAACTGTAACTTCGATACTAATTATGACAGGTAACTGTAACTTCGTTACTAATTATGACAAGTAACTGTAATTTCGATACAAATTTTGGCAGGTAACTGTAACTTCGATACTAAATATGACAGGTAACAGTAACTTCGATACTAATTATGACAAGTAACTGTAACTTCGATACTAATTATGACAGGTAACCGTAACTTCGTTACTAATTATGACAAGTAACTGTAACTTCGATACTAATTATGACAGGTAACAGTAACTTCGGTACTAATTATGACAGGAAACTGTAACTTCGTTACTAATTATGACAAGTAACTGTAACTTCGATACAAATTATGGCAGGTAACTGTAACTTCGATACTAATTATGACAGGTAACAGTAACTTCGATACTAATTATGACAAGTAACTGTAACTTCGATACTAATTATGACAAGAAACTGTAACTTCGAATCTAATTACGACCGGTAACTGTAACATCGTTACTAATTATGACAAGTAACTGTAATTTCGATACAAATTATGGCAGGTAACTGTAACTTCGATACTAATTATGACTGGTAACAGTAACTTCGATACTAATTATGACAAGTAACTGTAACTTCGATACTAATTATGACAGGTAACTATAACTTCGATACTAATTATGACAATTAACTCTAACTTCGTTACTAATTATGACAAGTAACTGTAATTTTGATAAAAAATTATGGCAGGTAACTGTAACATCGATACTAATTATGACAGGTAACAGTAACTTCGATACTAATTATGACAAGTAACTGTAATTTCTATACTAATTATGGCAGGTAACTGTAACTTCTTTACTAATTATGACAAGTAACTGTAATTTCGATACAAATTATGGCAGGTAACTGTAATTTCGATACTAATTATGACAGGTAACAGTAACTTCGCAACAAATTAAGACAAGTAACAGTAATTTCGTTACTAATTATGACAGGTAACTGTAATTTCGTTACAAATTATGGCAGGTAATTGTAATTTCGATACTAATTATGACAGGTAACAGTAACTTCGAACTAATTATGACAATTAACGGTAACTTCGATACTAATTATGACAGGTAACTGTAACTTCGATACTAATTATGAAAGGTAACTGTAACTTCGTTACAAATTATGACAAATAACTGTAATTTCGATACAAATTTTGGCAGGTAACTGTAACTTCGATACTAAATATGACAGGTAACAGTAACTTCGATACTAATAATGTCAGGTAACTGTTACTTCGATATTAATTATGACAGTTAAGTGTAACTTCGTTACTAATTATGACAAGAAACTGTAATTTCGATACAAATTATGACAGGTAAGTGTAACTTCGTTACTAATTATGACAAGTAACTGTAATTTCGATACAAATTATGGCAGGTAACAGTACCTTCGATACTAATTATGACAGGTAACTGTAACTTCGATACTAATTATGACAAGGAACTGTAACTTCGTTACTAATTATGACAAGTAACTCTAATTTTGATAAAAAATTATGGCAGGTAACTGTAACTTCGATACTAATTAATACAGGTAACAGTAACTTCGATACTAATTATGACTGGTTTCTGTAACATCGTTACTAATTATGTCAAGTAACTGTAGCTTCGATACTAATTATGACAAGTAACTGTAATTTCGATACAAATTTTGGCAGGTAACTGTAACATCGATACTAATTATGACAGGTAACAGTAACTTCGATACTAATTATGACAAGTAACTGTAACTTCGATATTATATATGACAGGTAACTGTAACTTCGTTACTAATTATGAAAAGTAACTGTAATTTCGATACAAATTATGGCAGGTAACTGTAACTTCGATACTAATTATGACAGGTAACATTAACTTCGATACTAATTATGGCAGGTAACTGTAACTTCGATACTAATTATGACAGGTAACAGTATCTTCGATACTAATTATGACAAGTAACTGTAACTTCGATACTTATTATGACAGGTAACTGTAACTTCGTTACTAATTATGACAAGTAACTGTAATTTCGATACTAATTTTGGCAGGTAACTGTAAATTCGATACTAATTATGACAGGTAACAGTAACATCGATACTAATTATGACAAGTAACAGTAACTTCGATACTAATTATGACAAGTAACTGTAACTTCGATACTAATTATGACAGGTAACTGTAACTTCGTTACTAATAATGACAAGTAACTTTAATTTCGATAATAATTATGACAGGTAACTGTAACTTCGTTACTAATTATGACAAGTAACTTTAATTTCGATAGGCTACTAATTATAACAAGTAACTGTAACTTCGATACTAATTATGACAGGTAACTGTAACTTCGTTACTAATTATGACAGGTAACTGTAATTCCGTTACAAATTATGGTAGGTAATTGTAATTTCGATACTAATTATGACAGGTAACAGTAACTTCGAACTAATTATGACAATTAACAGTAACTTCGATACTAATTATGACAAGTAAATGTAACATCGATACTAATTATGACAGGTAACTGTAACTTCGTTACTAATTATGACAAGTAACTGTAATTTCGATAAAAATTTTGGCAGGTAACTGTAACTTCGATACTAAATACGACAGGTAACAGTAACTTCGATACTAATTATGACAAGTAACTGTAACTTCGATACTAATTATGAAAGGTAACCGTAACTTCGTTACTAATTATGACAAGTAACTGTAACTTCGATACTAATTATGACAGGTAACAGTAACTTCGGTACTAATTATGACAGGAAACTGTAACTTCGTTACTAATTATGACAAGTAACTGTAACTTCGATACAAATTATGGCAGGTAACTGTAACTTCGATACTAATTATGAGAGGTAACAGTAACTTCGATACTAATTATGACGAGTAAATGTAACTTCGATACTAATTATGACAAGAAACTGTAACTACGAATCTAATTACGACCGGTAACTGTAACATCGTTACTAATTATGACAAGTAACTGTAATTTCGATACAAATTATGGCAGGTAACTGTAACTTCGATACTAATTATGACTGGTAACAGTAACTTCGATACTAATTATGACAAGTAACTGCAACTTCGATACTAATTATGACAGGTAACTATAATTTCGATACTAATTATGACAATTAACTCTAACTTCGTTACTAATTATGACAAGTAACTGTAATTTTGATAAAAAATTATGGCAGGTAACTGTAACATCGATACTAATTATGACAGGTAACAGTAACTTCGATACTAATTATGACAGGTAACTGCAACTTCGTTACTAATTATGACAAGTAACTGTAATTTCTATACTAATTATGGCAGGTAACTGCAACTTCTTTACTAATTATGACAAGTAACTCTAATTTCGATACAAATTATGGCAGGTAACTGAAATTTCGATACTAATTATGACAGGTAACAGTAACTTCGCTACAAATTATGACAAGTAACAGTAATTTCGTTACTAATTATGACATGTAACTGTAATTTCGATTCAAATTATGGCAGGTAACTGTAACTTCGATACTAATTATGACAGGTAACAGTAACTTCGATACTAATTATGTCAGGTAACTGTTACTTCGATATTAATTATGACAGTTAAGTGTAACTTCGTTACTAATTATGACAAGTAAATTTAATTTCGATACAAATTATGGCAGGTAACTGTAACTTCGTTACTAATTATGACAAGTAACTGTAATTTCAATACAAATTATGGCAGGTTACTGTAACTTCGATACAAATTATGACAGGTAACAGTAACTTCGATACTAATTATGAGAAGCAACTATAACTTCGATACAAATTATGACAGGTAACTGTAACTTCGATACTAATTATGACAAGAAACTCTAACTTCGTTACTAATTATGACAAGTAACAGTAATTTTGATAAAAAAATTAAGGTAGGTAACTGTAACTTCAATACTAATTATGACAGGTAACAGTAACTTCGATACTAAGTATGACTGGTAACTGCAACTTCGTAACTAATTAAGCAAGTATCTGTAATTTTTATACTAATTATGGCAAGTAACTGTAACTTCTTTACTAATTATGACAAGTAACTGTAATTTCGATACAAATTATGGCAGGTAAATGTAATTTCGATACTAATTAAGACAGGTAACAGTAACTGCGATACAAATTATGACAAGTACCAGTAATTTCGATACTAATTATGACAAGTAACTGGAACTTCGATACTAATTATGACAGGTAATTGTAACTTCGTTACTAAGTATGACTGGTAACTGCAACTTCGTAACTAATTTTGACAAGTATCTGTAATTTCTATACTAATTATGGCAAGTAACTGTAACTTCGTTACTAATTATGACAGGTAACTGTAATTTCGTTACAAATTATGGCAGGTAATTGTAATTTCGATACTAATTATGACAGGTAACAGTAACTTCGAACTAATTATGACAATTAACGGTAACTTCGATACTAATTATGACAGGTAACTGTAACTTCGATACTAATTATGACAGGTAACTGTAACTTCGTTACTAATTATGACAAGTAACTGTAATTTCGATACAAATTTTGGCAGGTAACTGTAACTTCGGTACTAAATATGACAGGTAACAGTAACTTCGATACTAATTATGACAAGTAACTGTAACTTCGATACTAATTATGACAGGTAACCGTAACTTCGTTACTAATTATGACAAGTAACTGTAACTTCGATACTAATTATGACAGGTAACAGTAACTTCGGTACTAATTATGACAGGAAACTGTAACTTCGATACTAATTATGACAAGTAACTGTAACTTCGATACTAATTATGACAAGAAACTGTAACTTCGAATCTAATTACGACCGGTAACTGTAACATCGTTACTAATTATGACAAGTAACTGTAATTTCGATACAAATTATGGCAGGTAACTGTAACTTCGATACTAATTATGACTGGTAACAGTAACTTCGATACTAATTATGACAAGTAACTGTAACTTCGATACTAATTATGACAGGTAAAAATAACTTCGATACTAATTATGACAATTAACTCTAACTTCGTTACTAATTATGACAAGTAACTGTAATTTTGATAAAAAATTATGGCAGGTAACAGTAACATCGATACTAATTATGACAGGTAACAGTAACTTCGATACTAATTATGACAGGTAACTGCAACTTCGATACTAATTATGACAAGTAACTGTAATTTCTAGACTAATTATGGCAGGTAACTGTAACTTCTTTACTAATTATGACAAGTAACTGTAATTTCGATACAAATTATGGCAGGTAACTGTAATTTCGATACTAATTATGACAGGTAACAGTAACTTCGCAACAAATTAAGACAAGTAACAGTAATTTCGTTACTAATTATAACAGGTAACTGTAATTTCGTTACAAATTATGGCAGGTAATTGTAATTTCGATACTAATTATGACAGGTAAAAGTAACTTCGAACTAATTATGACAATTAACGGTAACTTCGATACTAATTATGACAGGTAACTGTAACTTCGATACTAATTATGACAGGTAACTGTAACTTCGTTACTAATTATGACAAATAACTGTAATTTCGATACAAATTTTGGCAGGTAACTGTAACTTCGATACTAAATATGACAGGTAACAGTAACTTCGATACTTATTATGTCAGGTAACTGTTACTTCGATATTAATTATGACAGTTAAGTGTAACTTCGTTACTAATTATGACAAGAAACTGTAATTTCGATACAAATTATGACAGGTAAGTGTAACTTCGTTACTAATTATGACAAGTAACTGTAATTTGGATACAAATTATGGCAGGTAACAGTACCTTCCATACTAATTATGACAGGTAACTGTAACTTCGATACTAATTATGACAAGGAACTGTAATTTCATTACTAATTATGACAAGTAACTCTAATTTTGATAAAAAATTACGGCAGGTAACTGTAACTTCGATACTAATTAATACAGGTAACAGTAACTTCGATACTAATTATGACTGGTTTCTGTAACATCGTTACTAATTATGTCAAGTAACTGTAGCTTCGATACTAATTATGACAAGTAACTGTAATTTCGATACAAATTTTGGCAGGTAACTGTAACATCGATACTAATTATGACAGGTAACAGTAACTTCGATACTAATTATGACAAGTAACTGTAACTTCGATATTAAATATGACAGGTAACTGTAACTTCGTTACTAATTATGAAAAGTAACTGTAATTTCGATACAAATTATGGCAGGTAACTGTAACTTCGATACTAATTATGACAGGTAACATTAACTTCGATACTAATTATGGCAGGTAACTGTAACTTCGATACTAATTATGACAGGTAACAGTATCTTCGATACTAATTATGACAAGTAACTGTAACTTCGATACTTATTATGACAGGTAACTGTAACTTCGTTACTAATTATGACAAGTAACTGTAATTTCGATACTAATTTTGGCAGGAAACTGTAAATTCGATACTAATTATGACAGGTAACAGTAACATCGATACTAATTATGACAAGTAACAGTAACTTCGATACTAATTATGACAAGTAACTGTAACTTCGATACTAATTATGACAGGTAACTGTAACTTCGTTACTAATAATGACAAGTAACTTTAATTTCGATAATAATTATGACAGGTAACTGTAACTTCGTTACTAATTATGACAAGTAACTTTAATTTCGATAGGCTACTAATTATAACAAGTAACTGTAACTTCGATACTAATTATGACAGGTAACTATAATTTCGATACTAATTATGACAATTAACTCTAACTTCGTTACTAATTATGACAAGTAACTGTAATTTTGATAAAAAATTATGGCAGGTAACTGTAACATCGATACTAATTATGACAGGTAACAGTAACTTCGAACTAATTATGACAATTAACAGTAACTTCGATACTAATTATGAGAAGTAACTGTAACTTCGATACTAATTATGACAGGTAACTGTAACTTCGTTACTAATTATGACAAGTAACTGTAATTTCGATACAAATTTTGGCAGGTAACTGTAACTTCGATACTAAATATGACAGGTAACAGTAACTTCGATACTAATTATGACAAGTAACTGTAACTTCGTTACTAATTATGACAAGTAACTGTAACTTCGATACAAATTATGGCAGGTAACTGTAACTTCGATACTAATTATGACAGGTAACAGTTACTTCGATACTAATTATGCCGAGTAATTGTAACTTCGATACTAATTATGACAAGAAACTGTAACTTCGAATCTAATTACGACCGGTAACTGTAACATCGTTACTAATTATGACAAGTAACTGTAATTTCGATACAAATTATGGCAGGTAACTGTAACTTCGATACTAATTATGACTGGTAACAGTAACTTCGATACTAATTATGACAAGTAACTGCAACTTCGATACTAATTATGACAGGTAACTATAATTTCGATACTAATTATGACAATTAACTCTAACTTCGTTACTAATTATGACAAGTAACTGTAATTTTGATAAAAAATTATGGCAGGTAACTGTAACATCGATACTAATTATGACAGGTAACAGTAACTTCGATACTAATTATGACAGGTAACTGCAACTTCGTTACTAATTATGACAAGTAACTGTAATTTCTATACTAATTATGGCAGGTAACTGCAACTTCTTTACTAATTATGACAAGTAACTCTAATATCGATACAAATTATGGCAGGTAACAGAAATTTCGATACTAATTATGACAGGTAACAGTAACTTCGCTACAAATTATGACAAGTAACAGTAATTTCGTTACTAATTATGACAAGTAACTGTAATTTCGATTCAAATTATGGCAGGTAACTGTAACTTCGAGACTAATTATGACAGGTAACAGTAACTTCGATACTAATTATGTCAGGTAACTGTTACTTCGATATTAATTATGACAGTTAAGTGTAACTTCGTTACTAATTATGACAAGTAAATTTAATTTCGATACAAATTATGGCAGGTAACTGTAACTTCGTTACTAATTATGACAAGTAACTGTAATTTCAATACAAATTATGGCAGGTTACTGTAACTTCGATACAAATTATGACAGGTAACAGTAACTTCGATACTAATTATGAGAAGCAACTATAACTTCGATACAAATTATGACAGGTAACTGTAACTTCGATACTAATTATGACAAGAAACTCTAACTTCGTTACTAATTATGACAAGTAACAGTAATTTTGATAAAAAATTAAGGTAGGTAACTGTAACTTCAATACTAATTATGACAGGTAACAGTAACTTCGATACTAAGTATGACTGGTAACTGCAACTTCGTAACTAATTTTGACAAGTATCTGTAATTTCTATACTAATTATGGCAAGTAACTGTAACTTCTTTACTAATTATGACAAGTAACTCTAATTTCGATACAAATTATGGCAGGTAAATGTAATTTCGATACTAATTATGACAGGTAACAGTAACTGCGATACAAATTATGACAAATACCAGTAACTTCGAAACTAATTATGACAAGTAACTGGAACTTCGATACTAATTATGACAGGTAATTGTAACTTCGTTACTAAGTATGACTGGTAACTGCAACTTCGTAACTAATTTTGACAAGTATCTGTAATTTCTATACTAATTATGGCAAGTAACTGTAACTTCGTTATTAATTATGACAGGTAACTGTAATTTCGTTACAAATTATGGCAGGTAATTGTAATTTCGATACTAATTATGACAGGTAACAGTAACTTCGAACTAATTATGACAATTAACGGTAACTTCGATACTAATTATGACAGGTAACTGTAACTTCGATACTAATTATGACAGGTAACTGTAACTTCGTTACTAATTATAACAAATAACTGTAATTTCGATACAAATTTTGGCAGGTAACTGTAACTTCGATACTAAATATGACAGGTAACAGTAACTTCGATACTAATTATGTCAGGTAACTGTTACTTCGATATTAATTATGACAGTTAAGTGTAACTTCGTTACTAATTATGACAAGTAACTGTAATTTCGATACAAATTATGGCAGGTAACAGTACCTTCGATACTAATTATGACAGGTAACTGTAACTTCGATACTAATTATGACAAGGAACTGTAACTTCGTTACTAATTATGACAAGTAACTCTAATTTTGATAAAAAATTACGGCAGGTAACTGTAACTTCGATACTAATTAATACAGGTAACAGTAACTTCGATACTAATTATGACTGGTTTCTGTAACATCGTTACTAATTATGTAAAGTAACTGTAGCTTCGATACTAATTATGACAAGTAACTGTAATTTCGATACAAATTTTGGCAGGTAACTGTAACATCGATACTAATTATGACAGGTAACAGTAACTTCGATACTAATTATGACAAGTAACTGTAACTTCGATATTAAATATGACAGGTAACTGTAACTTCGTTACTAATTATGAAAAGTAACTGTAATTTCGAAACAAATTATGGCAGGTAACTGTAACTTCGATACTAATTATGACAGGTAACATTAACTTCGATACTAATTATGGCAGGTAACTGTAACTTCGATACTAATTATGACAGGTAACAGTATCTTCGATACTAATTATGACAAGTAACTGTAACTTCGATACTTATTATGACAGGTAACTGTAACTTCGTTACTAATTATGACAAGTAACTGTAATTTCGATACTAATTTTGGCAGGTAACTGTAAATTCGATACTAATTATGACAGGTAACAGTAACATCGATACTAATTATGACAAGTAACAGTAACTTCGATACTAATTATGAAAAGTAACTGTAACTTCGATACTAATTATGACAGGTAACTGTAACTTCGTTACTAATAATGACAAGTAACTTTAATTTCGATAATAATTATGACAGGTAACTGTAACTTCGTTACTAATTATGACAAGTAACTTTAATTTCGATAGGCTACTAATTATAACAAGTAACTGTAACTTCGATACTAATTATGACAGGTAACTGTAACTTCGTTACTAATTATGACAGGTAACTGTAATTTCGTTACAAATTATGGCAGGTAATTTTAATTTAGATACTAATTATGACAGGTAACAGTAACTTCGAACTAATTATGACAATTAACAGTAACTTCGATACTAATTATGACAAGTAACTGTAACTTCGATACTAATTATGACAGGTAACTGTAACTTCGTTACTAATTATGACAAGTAACTGTAATTTCGATACAAATTTTGGCAGGTAACTGTAACTTCGATACTAAATATGACAGGTAACAGTAACTTCGATACTAATTATGACAAGTAACTGTAACTTCGATACTAATTATGAAAGGTAACCGTAACTTCGTTACTAATTATGACAAGTAACTGTAACTTCGATACTAATTATGACAGGTAACAGTAACTTCGGTACTAATTATGACAGGAAACTGTAACATCGTTACTAATTATGACAAGTAACTGTAACTTCGATACAAATTATGGCAGGTAACTGTAACTTCGATACTAATTATGACAGGTAACAGTAACTTCGATACTAATTATGACGAGTAACTGTAACTTCGATACTAATTATGACTAGAAACTGTAACTTCGAATCTAATTACGACCGGTAACTGTAACATCGTTACTAATTATGACAAGTAACTGTAATTTCGATACAAATTATGGCAGGTAACTGTAACTTCGATACTAATTATGACTGGTAACAGTAACTTCGATACTAATTATGACAAGTAACTGCAACTTCGATACTAATTATGACAGGTAACTATAATTTCGATACTAATTATGACAATTAACTCTAACTTCGTTACTAATTATGACAAGTAACTGTAATTTTGATAAAAAATTATGGCAGGTAACTGTAACATAGATACTAATTATGACAGGTAACAGTAACTTCGAACTAATTATGACAATTAACAGTAACTTCGATACTAATTATGACAAGTAACTGTAACTTCGATACTAATTATGACAGGTAACTGTAACTTCGTTACTAATTATGACAAGTAACTGTAATTTCGATACAAATGTTGGCAGGTAACTGTAACTTCGATACTAAATATGACAGGTAACAGTAACTTCGATACTAATTATGACAAGTAACTGTAACTTCGATACTAATTATGAAAGGTAACCGTAACTTCGTTACTAATTATGACAAGTAACTGTAACTTCGATACTAATTATGACAGGTAACAGTAACTTCGGTACTAATTATGACAGGAAACTGTAACTTCGTTACTAATTATGACAAGTAACTGTAACTTCGATACAAATTATGGCAGGTAACTGTAACTTCGATACTAATTATGACAGGTAACAGTAACTTCGATACTAATTATGACGAGTAACTGTAACTTCGATACTAATTATGACAAGAAACTGTAACTTCGAATCTAATTACGACCGGTAACTGTAACATCGTTACTAATTATGACAAGTAACTGTAATTTCGATACAAATTATGGCAGGTAACTGTAACTTCGATACTAATTATGACTGGTAACAGTAACTTCGATACTAATTATGACAAGTAACTGCAACTTCGATACTAATTATGACAGGTAACTATAATTTCGATACTAATTATGACAATTAACTCTAACTTCGTTACTAATTATGACAAGTAACTGTAATTTGATAAAAAATTATGGCAGGTAACTGTAACATCGATACTAATTATGACAGGTAACAGTAACTTCGATACTAATTATGACAGGTAACTGCAACTTCGTTACTAATTATGACAAGTAACTGTAATTTCTATACTAATTATGGCAGGTAACTGCAACTTCTTTACTAATTATGACAATTAACTCTAATTTCGATACAAATTATGGCAGGTAACTGAAATTTCGATACTAATTATGACAGGTAACAGTAACTTCGCTACAAATTATGACAAGTAACAGTAATTTCGTTACTAATTAGGACAAGTAACTGTAATTTCGATTCAAATTATGGCAGGTAACTGTAACTTCGATACTAATTATGACAGGTAACAGTAACTTCGATACTAATTATGTCAGGTAACTGTTACTTCGATATTAATTATGACAGTTAAGTGTAACTTCGTTACTAATTATGACAAGTAAATTTAATTTCGATACAAATTATGGCAGGTAACTGTAACTTCGTTACTAATTATGTCAAGTAACTGTAATTTCAATACAAATTATGGCAGGTTACTGTAACTTCGATACAAATTATGACAGGTAACAGTAACTTCGATACTAATTATGAGAAGCAACTATAACTTCGATACAAATTATGACAGGTAACTGTAACTTCGATACTAATTATGACAAGAAACTCTAACTTCGTTACTAATTATGACAAGTAACAGTAATTTTGATAAAAAATTAAGGTAGGTAACTGTAACTTCAATACTAATTATGACAGGTAACAGTAACTTCGATACTAAGTATGACTGGTAACTGCAACTTCGTAACTAATTTTGACAAGTATCTGTAATTTCTATACTAATTATGGCAAGTAACTGTAACTTCTTTACTAATTATGACAAGTAACTGTAATTTCGATACAAATTATGGCAGGTAAATGTAATTTCGATACTAATTATGACAGGTAACAGTAACTGCGATACAAATTATGACAAGTACCCGTAACTTCGAAACTAATTATGACAAGTAACTGGAACTTCGATACTAATTATGACAGGTAATTGTAACTTCGTTACTAAGTATGACTGGTAACTGCAACTTCGTAACTAATTTTGACAAGTATCTGTAATTTCTATACTAATTATGGCAAGTAACTGTAACTTCGTTACTAATTATGACAGGTAACTGTAATTTCGTTACAAATTATGGCAGGTAATTGTAATTTCGATACTAATTATGACAGGTAACAGTAACTTCGAACTAATTATGACAATTAACGGTAACTTCGATACTAATTATGACAGGTAACTGTAACTTCGATACTAATTATGACAGGTAACTGTAACTTCGTTACTAATTATGACAAGTAACTGTAATTTCGATACAAATTTTGGCAGGTAACTGTAACTTCGATACTAAATATGACAGGTAACAGTAACTTCGATACTAATTATGACAAGTAACTGTAACTTCGATACTAATTATGACAGGTAACCGTAACTTCGTTACTAATTATGACAAGTAACTGTAACTTCGATACTAATTATGACAGGTAACAGTAACTTCGGTACTAATTATGACAGGAAACTGTAACTTCGTTACTAATTATGACAAGTAACTGTAACTTCGATACAAATTATGGCAGGTAACTGTAACTTCGATACTAATTATGACAGGTAACAGTAACATCGATACTAATTATGACAAGTAACTGTAACTTCGATACTAATTATGACAAGAAACTGTAACTTCGAATCTAATTACGACCGGTAACTGTAACAACGTCACTAATTATGACAAGTAACTGTAATTTCGATACAAATTATGGCAGGTAACTGTAACTTCGATACTAATTATGACTGGTAACAGTAACTTCGATACTAATTATGACAAGTAACTGTAACTTCGATACTAATTATGACAGGTAACAATAACTTCGATACTAATTATGACAATTAACTCTAACTTCGTTACTAATTATGACAAGTAACTGTAATTTTGATAAAAAATTATGGCAGGTAACTGTAACATCGATACTAATTATGACAGGTAACAGTAACTTCGATACTAATTATGACAGGTAACTGCAACTTCGATACTAATTATGACAAGTAACTGTAATTTCTATACTAATTATGGCAGGTAACTGTAACTTCTTTACTAATTATGACAAGTAACTGTAATTTCGATACAAATTATGGCTGGTAACTGTAATTTCGATACTAATTATGACAGGTAACAGTAACTTCGCAACAAATTAAGACAAGTAACAGTAATTTCGTTACTAATTATGACAGGTAACTGTAATTTCGTTACAAATTATGGCAGGTAATTGTAATTTCGATACTAATTATGACAGGTAACAGTAACTTCGAACTAATTATGACAATTAACGGTAACTTCGATACTAATTATGACAGGTAACTGTAACTTCGATACTAATTATGACAGGTAACTGTAACTTCGTTACTAATTATGACAAATAACTGTAATTTCGATACAAATTTTGGCAGGTAATTGTAACTTCGATACTAAATATGACAGGTAACAGTAACTTCGATACTAATTATGTCAGGTAACTGTTACTTCGATATTAATTATGACAGTTAAGTGTAACTTCGTTACTAATTATGACAAGAAACTGTAATTTCGATACAAATTATGACAGGTAAGTGTAACTTCGTTACTAATTATGACAAGTAACTGTAATTTCGATACAAATTATGGCAGGTAACAGTACCTTCGATACTAATTATGACAGGTAACTGTAACTTCGATACTAATTATGACAAGGAACTGTAACTTCGTTACTAATTATGACAAGTAACTCTAATTTTGATAAAAAATTATGGCAGGTAACTGTAACTTCGATACTAATTAATACAGGTAACAGTAACTTCGATACTAATTATGACTGGTTTCTGTAACATCGTTACTAATTATGTCAAGTAAATGTAGCTTCGATACTAATTATGACAAGTAACTGTAATTTCGATACAAATTTTGGCAGGTAACTGTAACATCGATACTAATTATGACAGGTAACAGTAACTTCGATACTAATTATGACAAGTAACTGTAACTTCGATATTAAATATGACAGGTAACTGTAACTTCGTTACTAATTATGAAAAGTAACTGTAATTTCGATACAAATTATGGCAGGTAACTGTAACTTCGATACTAATTATGACAGGTAACATTAACTTCGATACTAATTATGGCAGGTAACTGTAACTTCGATACTAATTATGACAGGTAACAGTATCTTCGATACTAATTATGACAAGTAACTGTAACTTCGATACTTATTATGACAGGTAACTGTAACTTCGTTACTAATTATGACAAGTAACTGTAATTTCGATACTAAATTTGGCAGGTAACTGTAAATTCGATACTAATTATGACAGGTAACAGTAACATCGATACTAATTATGACAAGTAACAGTAACTTCGATACTAATTATGACAAGTAACTGTAACTTCGATACTAATTATGACAGGTAACTGTAACTTCGTTACTAATAATGACAAGTAACTTTAATTTCGATAATAATTATGACAGGTAACTGTAACTTCGTTACTAATTATGACAAGTAACTTTAATTTCGATAGGCTACTAATTATAACAAGTAACTGTAACTTCGATACTAATTATGACAGGTAACTGTAACTTCGTTACTAATTATGACAGGTAACTGTAATTTCGTTACAAATTATGGCAGGTAATTTTAATTTCGATACTAATTATGACAGGTAACAGTAACTTCGAACTAATTATGACAATTAACAGTAACTTCGATACTAATTATGACAAGTAACTGTAACTTCGATACTAATTATGACAGGTAACTGTAATTTCGTTACTAATTATGACAAGTAACTGTAATTTCGATACAAATTTTGGCAGGTAACTGTAACTTCGATACTAAATATGACAGGTAACAGTAACTTCGATACTAATTATGACAAGTAACTGTAACTTCGATACTAATTATGAAAGGTAACCGTAACTTCGTTACTAATTATGACAAGTAACTGTAACTTCGATACTAATTATGACAGGTAACAGTACCTTCGGTACTAATTATGACAG
This sequence comes from Meconema thalassinum, assembly GCA_946902985.2. Taxonomy (NCBI): domain Eukaryota; kingdom Metazoa; phylum Arthropoda; class Insecta; order Orthoptera; family Tettigoniidae; genus Meconema; species Meconema thalassinum. The sequence continues at coordinate 1,689,927,920 of OX336388.2, read as the reverse complement.
GAAACTGTAACTTCGTTACTAATTATGACAAGTAACTGTAACTTCGATACAAATTATGGCAGGTAACTGTAACTTCGATACTAATTATGACAGGTAACAGTAACTTCGATACTAATTATGACGAGTAACTGTAACTTCGATACTAATTATGACAAGAAACTGTAACTTCGAATCTAATTACGACCGGTAACTGTAACATCGTTACTAATTATGACAAGTAACTGTAATTTCGATACAAATTATGGCAGGTAACTGTAACTTCGATACTAATTATGACTGGTAACAGTAACTTCGATACTAATTATGACAAGTAACTGCAACTTCGATACTAATTATGACAGGTAACTATAATTTCGATACTAATTATGACAATTAACTCTAACTTCGTTACTAATTATGACAAGTAACTGTAATTTTGATAAAAAATTATGGCAGGTAACTGTAACATCGATACTAATTATGACAGGTAACAGTAACTTCGATACTAATTATGACAGGTAACTGCAACTTCGTTACTAATTATGACAAGTAACTGTAATTTCTATACTAATTATGGCAGGTAACTGCAACTTCTTTACTAATTATAACAAGTAACTCTAATTTCGATACAAATTATGGCAGGTAACTGAAATTTCGATACTAATTATGACAGGTAACAGTAACTTCGCTACAAATTATGACAAGTAACAGTAATTTCGTTACTAATTATGACAAGTAACTGTAATTTCGATTCAAATTATGGCAGGTAACTGTAACTTCGATACTAATTATGACAGGTAACAGTAACTTCGATACTAATTATGTCAGGTAACTGTTACTTCGATACTAATTATGACAGTTAAGTGTAACTTCGTTACTAATTATGACAAGTAAATTTAATTTCGATACAAATTATGGCAGGTAACTGTAACTTCGTTACTAATTATGACAAGTAACTGTAATTTCAATACAAATTATGGCAGGTTACTGTAACTTCGATACAAATTATGACAGGTAACAGTAACTTCGATACTAATTATGAGAAGCAACTATAACTTCGATACAAATTATGACAGGTAACTGTAACTTCGATACTAATTATGACAAGAAACTCTAACTTCGTTACTAATTATGACAAGTAACAGTAAATTTGATAAAAAATTAATGTAGGTAACTGTAACTTCAATACTAATTATGACAGGTAACAGTCACTTCGATACTGATTATGACTGGTAACTGCAACTTCGTAACTAATTTTGACAAGTATCTGTAATTTCTATACTAATTATGGCAAGTAACTGTAACTTCTTTACTAATTATGACAAGTAACTGTAATTTCGATACAAATTATGGCAGGTAAATGTAATTTCGATACTAATTATGACAGGTAACAGTAACTGCGATACAAATTATGACAAGTACCAGTAACTTCGATACTAATTATGACAAGTAACTGGAACTTCGATACTAATTATGACAGGTAATTGTAACTTCGTTACTAATTATGACAAGTAACTGTAATTTTGATACTAATTTTGGCAGGTAACTGTAAATTCGATACTAATTATGACAGGTAACAGTAACTTCGATACTAATTATGACAAGTAACTGTAACTTCGATACTAATTATGACAAGTAACTTTAATTTCGATACTAATTATGGCAGGTAACTGTAACTTCGTTACTAATTATGACAAGTCCCAGTAATTTCGATACAAATTATGGCAGGTAACTGTAACTTCGATACTAATTTTGTCAGGTAACAGTAACCTCGATACTAATTATGACAGGAAACTGTACCTCCGTTACTAATTATGACAAGAAACTGTAATTTCGATACAAATTATGACAGGTAAGTGTAACTTCGTTACTAATTATGACAAGTAACTGTAATTTCGATACAAATTATGGCAGGTTACAGTACCTTCGATACTAATTACGACAAGTAACTGTAACTTCGTTACTAATTATGTTAAGTAACTCTAATTTTGATAAAAAATTATGGCAGGTAACAGTAACTTCGATACTAATTAATACAGGTAACAGTAACTTCGATACTAATTACGACAGGTAACTGTAACATCGAAACTAATTATGAAAAGTAACTGTAACTTCGATACTTATTATGACAGGTAACTGTAACTTCAATACTAATTATGACAAGAAACTGTAACTTCGATACTAATAATGACAGGTAACTGTAACTTCGATACTATTTATGACAAGGAACTGTAATTTCGATACAAATTGTGGCAGGTAACTGTAACTTTGATACTAATTATGACAGGAAACAGTAACTTCGATACTAACTATGACAAGTAACTGTAACTTCGTTACTAATTATGACAAGTAACTCTAATTTTGATAAAAAATTATGGCAGGTAACTGTAACTTCGATACTAATTAATACAGGTAACAGTAACTTCGATACTAATTATGACTGGTTTCTGTAACATCGTGACTAATTATGTCAAGTAACTGTAACTTCGATACTAATTATGACAAGTAACTGTAATTTCGATACAAATTTTGGCAGGTAACTGTAACATCGATACTAATTATGACAGGTAACAGTAACTTCGATACTAATTATGACAAGTAACTGTAACTTCGATACTAATTATGACAGGTAACTGTAACTTCGTTACTAATTATGAAAAGTAACTGTAATTTCGATACAAATTATGGCAGGTAACTGTTACTTCGATACTAATTATGACAGGTAACATTAACTTCGATACTAATTATGGCAGGTAACTGTAACTTCGATACTAATTATGACAGGTAACAGTATCTTCGTTACTAATTATGACAAGTAACTGTAACTTCGATACTAATTATGACAGGTAACTGTAACTTCGTTACTAATTATGACAAGTAACTGTAATTTCGAAACTAATTTTGGCAGGTAACTGTAAATTCGATACTAATTATGAGAGGTAACAGGAACTTCGATACTAATTATGACAAGTAACTGTAACTTCGATACTTATTATGACAGGTAACTGTAACTTCGTTACTAATTATGACAAGTAACTGTAATTTCAATACAAATTATGGCAGGTTACTGTAACTTCGATACAAATTATGACAGGTAATAGTAACATCGATACTAATTATGACTAGCAACTATAACTTCGATACAAATTATGACAGGTAACTGTAACTTCGATACTAATTATGACAAGAAACTCTAACTTCGTTACTAATTATGACAAGTAACAGTAGTTTTGATAAAAAATTAAGGTATGTAACTGTAACTTCAATACTAATTATGACAGGTAACAGTAACTTCGATACTAATTATGACTGGTAACTGTAACTTCGTAACTAATTATGACAAGTAACTTTAATTTCGATACTAATTATGGCAGGTAACTGTAACTTCGTTACTAATTATGACAAGTCCCAGTAATTTCGATACAAATTATGGCAGGTAACTGTAACTTCGATACTAATTATGTCAGGTAACAGTAACTTCGATACTAATTATGACAGGAAACAGTACCATGGTTACTAATTATGACAAGTAACTGTAATTTCGATACAAATTATGACAGGTAAGTGTAACTTCGTTACTAATTATGACAACTAACTGTAATTTCGATACAAATTATGGCAGGTAACAGTACCTTCGATACTAATTATGACAGGTAACTGTAACTTCGATACTAATTATGACAAGGAACTGTTATTTCGATACAAATTATGGCAGGTAACTGTAACTATGATACTAATTATGACAGGTAACAGTAACGTCGATACTAATTATGACAAGTAACTGTAACTTCGTTACTAATTATGACAAGTAACTCTAATTTTGATAAAAAATTATGGCAGGTAACAGTAACTTCGATACTAATTAATACAGGTAACAGTAACTTCGATACAAATTATGACAGGTAACTGTAACTTCGAAACTAATTATGAAAAGTAACTGTAACTTCGATACTTATTATGACAGGTAACTGTAACTTCATTACTAATTATGACAAGAAACTGTAACTTCGATACTAATAATGACAGGTAACTGTAACTTCGATACTATTTATGACAAGGAACTGTAATTTCGTTACAAATTATTGCAGGTAACTGTAACTTTGATACTAATTATGACAGGAAACAGTAACTTCGAAACTAATTATGACAAGTAACTGTATCTTCGTTACTAATTATGACAAGTAACACTAATTTTGATAAAAAATTATGGCAGGTAACTGTAACTTCGATACTAATTAATACAGGTAACAGTAACTTCGATACTAATTATGACTGGTTTCTGTAACATCTTTACTAATTATGTCAAGTAACTGTAACTTCGATACTAATTATGACCAGTAACTGTAATTTCGATACAAATTTTGGCAGGTAACTGTAACATCGATACTAATTATGACAGGTAACAGTAACTTCGATGCTAATTATGACAAGTAACTGTAACTTCGATAATAATTATGACAGGTAACTGTAACTTCGTTACTAATTATGAAAAGTAACTGTAATTTCGATACAAATTATGGCAGGTAACAGTAACTTCGATACTAATTATGACAGGTAACATTAACTTCGATACTAATTATGGCAGGTAACTGTAACTTCGATACTAATTATGACAGGTAACAGTATCTTCGATACTAATTATGACAAGTAACAGTAACTTCGATACTAATTATGACATGTAACTGTAACTTCGTTACTAATTATGACAAGTAACTGTAATTTCGTTACAAATTATGGCAGGTAATTGTAATTTCGATACTTATTATGACAGGTAACAGTAACTTCGAACTAATTATGACAAGAAACAGTAACGTCGATACTAAATATGGCAAGTAACTGTAACTTCGATACTAATTATGACTGGTAACTGTAACTTCGTTACTAATTATGACAAGTAACTGTAATTTCGATACAAATTTTGGCAGGTAACTGTAACTTCGATACTAATTATGACAGGTAACTGTAACTTCGATACTAATTATGACAAGTAACTGTGACTTCGATACTAATTATGAGAGTTAACAGTAACTTCGATACTAATTATGACAGGTAACTGTAACTTCGATACTAATTATGACAGGTAAATGTAACTTCGTTAGTAATTATGACAAGTAACAGTAATTTCAATACAAATTATGGCAGGTAACTGTAACTTCGATACAAATTATGACAGGTAACAGTAACTTCGATACTAATTATGACAAGCAACTATAACTTCGATACAAATTATGATAGGTAACTGTAACTTCGATACTAATTATGACAAGAACCAGTAACTTCGATACTACTTATGACAAGTAACAGGAACCTCGATACTAATTATGACAGGTAATTGTAACTTCGTTACTAATTATGACAAGTACCAGTAACTTCGATACTACTTATGACAAGTAACAGGAACTTCGGTACTAATTATGACAGGTAATTGTAACTTCGTTACTAATTATGACAGGTAACTGTAATTTCGATACAAATTATGGCAGGTAATTGTAATTTCGATACTAATTATGACAGGTAACAGTAACTTCGATACTAATTATGACAAGTACCAGTAACTTCGATACTACTTATGACAAGTAACAGGAACTTCGATACTAATTATGACAGGTAATTGTAACTTCGTTACTAATTATGACAAGTAACTGTAATTTCGATACTAATTTTGGCAGGTAACTGTAAATTCGATACTAATTATGACAGGTAACAGTAACTTCGATACTAATTATGACAGGTAACTGTAACTTCGATACTAATTATGACAGGTAACTGTAATTTCGTTACTAATTATGACAAGTAACAGTAATTTCAATACAAATTATGGCAGGTAACTGTAACTTCGATACAAATTATGACAGGTTACATTAACTTCGATACTAATTATGACAAGCAACTATAACTTCGATACAAATTATGACAGGTAACTGTAACTTCGATACTAATTATGACATGAAACTCTAACTTCGTTAGTAATTATGACAAGTAACCGTAATTTTGATAAAAAATTATGGTAGGTAACTGTAACTTCATTACTAATTATGACAGGTAACAGTAACTTCGATACTAATTATGACTGGTAACTGTAACTTCGTAACTAATTATGACAAGTAACTTTAATTTCGATACTAATTATGGCAGGTAAATGTAACTTCGTTAATAATTATGACAAGTCCCAGTAATTTCGATACAAATTATGGCAGGTAACTGTAACTTCGATACTAATTATGTCAGGTAACAGTAACTTCGATACTAATTATGACAGGAAACTGTACCTTCGTTACTAATTATGACAAGTAACTGTAATTTCGATACAAATTATGACAGGTAAGTGTAACTTCGTTACTAATTATGACAAGTAACTGTAATTTCGATACAAATTATGGCAGGTAACAGTACCTTCGATACTAATTATGACAGGTAACTGTAACTTCGATACTAATTATGACAAGGAACTGTAATTTCGATACAAATTATGGCAGGTAACTGTAACTATATTACTAATTATGACAGGTAACAGTAACGTCGATACTAATTATGACAAGTAACTGTAACTTCGTTACTAATTATGACAAGTAACTCTAATTTTGATAAAAAATTATGGCAGGTAACAGTAACTTCGATACTAATTAATACAGGTAACAGTCACTTCGATATTAATTATGACAGGTAACTGTAACTTCGAAACTAATTATGAAAAGTAACTGTAACTTCGATACTTATTATGACAGGTAACTGTAACTTCATGACTAATTATGACAAGAAACTGTAACTTCGATACTAATAATGACAGGTAACTGTAACGTCGATACTATTTATGACAAGGAACTGTAACATGGAAACTAATTATGACAAGTAACTGTATCTTCGATACTAACTATGACAGGTAACTGTAACTTCGTTACTAATTATGACAAGTAATTGTAATTTCGATACTAATTTTGGCAGGTAACTGTAAATTCGATACTATTTATGACAGGTAACAGTATCTTCGATATTAATTATGACAAGTAACTGTAACTTCGATATTAATTATGACAGGTAACTGTAACTTCGTTACTAATTATGACAAGTAACTGTAATTTCAATACAAATTTTGGCAGGTTACTGTAACTTCGATACAAATTATGACAGGTAACAGTAACTTCGATACTAATTATGACAATCAATTATAACGTCGATACAAATTATGACAGGTAACTGTAACTTCGATACTAATTATGACAAGAAACTCTAACTTCGTTACTAATTATGACAAGTAACAGTAATTTTGATAAAAAATTAAGGTAGGTAACTGTAACTTCAATACTAATTATGACAGGTAACAGTAACTTCGATACTAATTATGACTGGTAACGGTAACTTCGTAACTAATTATGACAAGTAACTTTAATTTCGATACTAATTATGGCAGGTAACTGTAACTTCGTTACTAATTATGACAAGTCCCAGTAATTTCGATACAAATTATGGCAGGTAACTGTAACTTCGATACTAATTATGTCAGGTAACAGTAACTTCGATACTAATTATGACAGGAAACTGTACCATCGTTACTAATTATGACAAGTAACTGTAATTTCGATACAAATTATGACAGGTAAGTGTAACTTCGTTACTAATTATGACAAGTAACTGTAATTTCGATACAAATTATGGCAGGTAACAGTACCTTCGATACTAATTATGACAGGTAACTGTAACTTCGATACTAATTATGACAAGGAACTGTTATTTCGATACAAATTATGGCAGGTAACTGTAACTATGATACTAATTATGACAGGTAACAGTAACGTCCATACTAATTATGACAAGTAACTCTAATTTTGATAAAAAATTATGGCAGGTAACAGTAACTTCGATACTAATTAATACAGGTAACAGTAACTTCGATACTAATTATGACAGGTAACTGTTACTTCGAAAATAATTATGAAAAGTAACTGTAACTTCGATACTTATTATGACAGGTAACTGTAACTTCATTACTAATTATGACAAGAAACTGTAACTTCGATACTAATAATGACAGGTAACTGTAACTTCGATACTATTTATGACAAGGAACTGTAATTTCGATACAAATTATGGCAGGTAACTGTAACTTTGATACTAATTATGAAAAGTAACTGTAACTTCGATACTTATTATGACAGGTAACTGTAACTTCATTACTAATTATGACAAGAAACTGTAACTTCGCTACTAATAATGACAGGTAACTGTAACTTCGATACTATTTATGACAAGGAACTGTCATTTCGATACAAATTATGGCAGGTAACTGTAACATCGATACTAATTAATACAGGTAACAGTAACTTCGATACTAATTATGATTGGTTTCTGTAACATCGTTACTAATTATGTCAAGTAACTGTAACTTCGATACTAATTATGACAAGTAACTGTAATTTCGATACAAATTTTGGCAGGTAACTGTAACTTCGATACTAATTATGACAGGTAACAGTCACTTCGATACTAATTATGACATGTAACTGTAACTTCGATACTAATTATGACAGGTAACTGTAACTTCGTTACTAATTATGAAAATTAACTCTAATTTCGATACAAATTTTGGCAGGTAACTGTAACTTCGATACTAATTATGACAGGTAACATTAACTTCAATACTAATTATGGCAGGTAACTGTAACTTCGATACTAATTACGACAGGTAACAGTATCTTCGATACTAATTATGACAAGTAACTGTAACTTCGATACTAATTATGACAGGTAACTGTAACTTCGTTACTAATTATGACAAGTAACTGAAATTTCGTTTCAAATTATGGCAGGTAATTGTAATTTCGATACTAATTATGACAGGTAACAGTAACTTCGAAATAATTATGACAAGTAACAGTAATTTCGATACTAATTATGACTGGTAACTGTAACCCCGTAACTAATTATGACAGGTAACTTTAATTTCGATACTAATTATGGCAGGTAACAGTACCTTCGATACTAATTATGACACGTAACTGTAACTTCGATACTAATTATGACAAGGAACTGTTATTTCGATACAAATTATGGCAGGTAACTGTAACTATGATACTAATTATGAGAGGTAACAGTAACGTCGATACTAATTATGACAAGTAACTGTAACTTCGTTACTAATTATGACAAGTAACTCTAATTTTGATAAAAAATTATGGCAGGTAACAGTAACTTCGATACTAATTAATACAGGTAACAGTAACTTCGATACAAATTATGACAGTTACTGTAACTTCGAAACTAATTATGAAAAGTAACTGTAAATCGATACTTATTATGACAGGTTACTGTAACTTCATTACTAATTATGACAAGAAACTGTAACTTCGATACTAATAATGACAGGTAACTGTAACTTCGATACTATTTATGACAAGGAACTGTAATTTCGATACAAATTAAGGCAGGTAACTAACTTTGATACTAATTATGACAGGAAACAGTAACTTCGATACTAATTATGACAAGTAACTGTATCTTCGTTACTAATTATGACAAGTAACTCTAATTTTGATAAAAAATTATGGCAGGTAACTGTAACTTCGATACTAATTAATACAGGTAACAGTAACTTCGATACTAATTATGACTGGTTTCTGTAACATCGTTACTAATTATGTCAAGTAACTGTAACTTCGATACTAATTATCACCAGTAACTGTAATTTCGATACAAATTTTGGCAGGTAACTGTAACATCGATACTAATTATGACAGGTAACAGTAACTTCGATGATAATTAGGACAAGTAACTGTAACTTCGATACTAATTATGACAGGTAACTGTAACTTCGTTACTAATTATGAAAAGTAACTGTAATTTCGATACAAATTATGGCAGGTTACAGTTACTTCGATACTAATTATGACAGGTAACATTAACTTCGATACTAATTATGGCAGGTAACTGTAACTTCGATACTAATTATGACAAGTAACTGTAATTTCGTTACAAATTATGGCAGGTAATTGTAATTTCGATACTAATTATGACAGGTAACAGTAACTTCGAACTAATTATGACAAGAAACAGTAACTTCGATACTAAATATGGCAAGTAACTGTAACTTCGATACTAATTATGACTGGTTACTGTAACTTCGTTACTAATTATGACAAGTAACTGTAATTTCGATACAAATTTTGGCAGGTAACTGTAACTTCGATACTAATTATGACAGGTAACTGTAACTTCGATACTAATTATGACAAGTAACTGTAATTTCGATACAAATTTTGGCAGGTAACTGTAATTTCGATACAAATTATGGCAGGTAACTGTAACTTTGATACTAATTATGAAAAGTAACTGTAACTTCGATACTTATTATGACAGGTAACTATAACTTCATTACTAATTATGACAAGAAACTGTAACTTCGATACTAATAATGACAGGTAACTGTAACTTCGATACTATTTATGACAAGGAACTGTAATTTCGATACAAATTTTGGCAGGTAACTGTAATTTCGATACAAATTATGGCAGGTAACTGTAACTTTGATACTAATTATGAAAAGTAACTGTAACTTCGATACTTATTATGACAGGTAACTATAACTTCATTACTAATTATGTCAAGTAACTGTAACTTCGATACTAATTATGACAAGTAACTGTAATTTCGATAGAAATTTTGGCAGGTAACTGTAACTTCGATACTAATTATGACAGGTAACAGTAACTTCGATACTAATTATGACATGTAACTGTAACTTCGATACTAATTATGACATGTAACTGTAACTTCGTTACTAATTATGAAAAGTAACTCTAATTTCGATACAAATTTTGGCAGGTAACTGTAACTTCGATACTAATTATAACAGGTAACATTAACTTCGATACTAATTATGACAGGTAACATTAACTTCGATACTAATTATGGCAGGTAACTGTAACTTCGATACTAATTATGACTGGTAACTGTAACTTCGTTACTAATTATGACAAGTAACTGTAATTTCGATACAAATTTTGGCAGGTAACTGTAACTTCGATACTAATTATGACAGGTAACTGTAACTTCGATACTAATTATGACAAGTAACTGTAACTTCGATACTAATTATGAGAGGTAACAGTAACTTCGATACTAATTATGACAGGTAACTGCAACTTCGATACTAATTATGACAGGTAACTGAAACTTCGATACAAATTATGACAGGTAACTGTAACATCGATACTAATTATGACAAGTACCAGTAACTTCGATACTACTTATGACAAGTAACAGGAACTTCGATACTAATTATGACAGGTAATTGTAACTTCGTTACTAATTATGACAAGTACCAGTAACTTCGATACTACTTATGGCAGGTAACTGTAACTTCGATACAAATTATGACAGGTAACAGTAACTTCGATACTAATTATGACAAGCAACTATAACTTCGATACAAATTATGACAGGTAACTGTAACTTCGATACTAATTATGACAAGTACCAGTAACTTCGATACTACTTATGACAAGTAACAGTAACTTCGATACTACTTATGACAAGTAACAGGAACTTCGATACTAATTATGACAGATAATTGTAACTTCGTTACTAATTATGACAAGTAACTGTAATTTCGATACTAATTTTGGCAGGTAACTGTAAATTCGATACTAATTATGACAGGTAACAGTAACTTCGATACTAATTATGACAGGTAACTGTAACTTCGATACTAATTATGACAGGTAACTGTAACTTCGTTACTAATTATGACAAGTAACAGTAATTTCAATACAAATTATGGCAGGTAACTGTAACTTCGATACAAATTATGACAGATAACAGTAACTTCGATACTAATTATGACAAGCAACTATAACTTCGATACAAATTATGACAGGTAACTGTAACTTCGATACTAATTATGACATGAAACTCTAACTTCGTTAGTAATTATGACAAGTAACAGTAATTTTGATAAAAAATTATGGTAGGTAACTGTAACTTCATTACTAATTATGACAGGTAACAGTAACTTCGATACTAATTATGACTGGTAACTGTAACTTCGTAACTAATTATGACAAGTAACTTTAATTTCGATACTAAATATGGCAGGTAACTGTAACTTCGTTACTAAATATGTCAAGTCCCAGTAATTTCGATACAAATTATGGCAGGTAACTGTAACTTCGATACTAGTTATGTCAGGTAACAGTAACTTCGATACTAATTATGACAGGAAACTGTACCTTCGTTACTAATTATGACAAGTAACTGTAATTTCGATACAAATTATGACAGGTAAGTGTAACTTCGTTACTAATTATGACAGGTAACTGTAATTTCGATACAAATTATGGCAGGTAACAGTACCTTCGATACTAATTATGACAGGTAACTGTAACTTCGATACTAATTATGACAAGGAACTGTAATTTCGATACAAATTATGGCAGGTAACTGTAACTATATTACTAATTATGACAGGTAACAGTAACGTCGATACTAATTATGACAAGTAACTGTAACTTCGTTAATAATTATGACAAGTAACTCTAATTTTGATAAAAAATTATGGCAGGTAACAGTAACTTCGATACTAATTAATACAGGTAACAGTCACTTCGATATTAATTATGACAGGTAACTGTAACTTCGAAACTAATTATGAAAAGTAACTGTAACTTCGATACTTATTATGACAGGTAATTGTAACTTCATGACTAATTATGACAAGAAACTGTAACTTCGATACTAATAATGACAGGTAACTGTAACGTCGATACTATTTATGACAAGGAACTGTAACTTGGAAACTAATTATGACAAGTAACTGTATCTTCGATACTAATTATGACAGTTAACTGTAACTTCGTTACTAATTATGACAAGTAAGTGTAATTTCGATACTAATTTTGCCAGGTAACTGTAAATTCGATACTAATTATGACAGGTAACAGTATCTTCGATATTAATTATGACAAGTAACTGTAACTTCGATACTAATTATGACAGGTAACTGTAACTTCGTTACTAATTATGACAAGTAACTGTAATTTCAATACAAATTTTGGCAGGTTACTGTAACTTCGATACAAATTATGACAGGTAACAGTAACTTCGATACTAATTATGACAAGCAAATATAACGTCGATACAAATTATGACAGGTAACTGTAACTTCGATACTAATTATGACAAGAAACTCTAACTTCGTTACTAATTATGACAAGTAACAGTAATTTTGATAAAAAATTAAGGTAGGTAACTGTAACTTCAATACTAATTATGACAGGTAACAGTAACTTCGATACTAATTATGACTGGTAACGGTAACTTCGTAACTAATTATGACAAGTAACTTTAATTTCGATACTAATTATGGCAGGTAACTGTAACTTCGTTACTAATTATGACAAGTCCCAGTAATTTCGGTACAAATTATGGCAGGTAACTGTAACTTCGATACTAATTATGTCAGGTAACAGTAACTTCGATACTAATTATGACAGGAAACTGTACCATCGTTACTAATTATGACAAGTAACTGTAATTTCGATACAAATTATGACAGGTAAGTGTAACTTCGTTACTAATTATGACAAGTAACTGTAATTTCGATACAAATTATGGCAGGTAACAGTACCTTCGATACTAATTATGACAGGTAACTGTAACTTCGATACTAATTATGACAAGGAACTGTTATTTCGATACAAATTATGGCAGGTAACTGTAACTATGATACTAATTATGACAGGTAACAGTAACGTCGATACTAATTATGACAAGTAACTCTAATTTTGATAAAAAATTATGGCAGGTAACAGTAACTTCGATACTAAGTAATACAGGTAACAGTAACTTCGATACTAATTATGACAGGTAACTGTTACTTCGAAAATAATTATGAAAAGTAACTGTAACTTCGATACTTATTATGACAGGTAACTGTAACTTCATTAGTAATTATGACAAAAAACTGTAACTTCGATACTAATAATGACAGGTAACTGTAACTTCGATACTATTTATGACAAGGAACTGTAATTTCGATACAAATTATGGCAGGTAACTGTAACTTTGATACTAATTGTGAAAAGTAACTGTAACTTCGATACTTATTATGACAGGTAACTGTAACTTCATTACTAATTATGACATGAAACTGTAACTTCGCTACTAATAATGACAGGTAACTGTAACTTCGATACTATTTATGACAAGGAACTGTAATTTCGATACAAATTATGGCAGGTAACTGTAACATCGATACTAATTAATACAGGTAAGAGTAACTTCGATACTAATTATGACTGGTTTCTGTAACATCGTTACTAATTATGTCAAGTAACTGTAACTTCGATACTAATTATGACAAGTAACTGTAATTTCGATACAAATTTTGGCAGGTAACTGTAACTTCGATACTAATTATGACAGGTAACAGTCACTTCGATACTAATTATGACATGTAACTGTAACTTCGATACTAATTATGACAGGTAACTGTAACTTCGTTACTAATTATGAAAATTAACTCTAATTTCGATACAAATTTTGGCAGGTAACTGTAACTTCGATACTAATTATGACAGGTAACATTAACTTCAATAATAATTATGGCAGGTAACTGTAACTTCGATACTAATTACGACAGGTAACAGTATCTTCGATACTAATTATGACAAGTAACTGTAACTTCGATACTAATTATGACAGGTAACTGTAACTTCGTTACTAATTATGACAAGTAACTGAAATTTCGTTACAAATTATGGCAGGTAATTGTAATTTCGATACTAATTATGACAGGTAACAGTAACTTCGAAATAATTATGACAAGTAACAGTAACTTCGATACTAATTATGACTGGTAACTGTAACCTCGTAACTAATTATGACAAGTAACATTAATTTCGATACTAATTATGGCAGGTAACAGTACCTTCGATACTAATTATGACACGTAACTGTAACTTCGATACTAATTATGACAAGGAACTGTTATTTCGATACAAATTATGGCAGGTAACTGTAACTATGATACTAATTATGAGAGGTAACAGTAACGTCGATACTAATTATGACAAGTAACTGTAACTTCGTTACTAATTATGACAAGTAACTCTAATTTTGATAAAAAATTATGGCAGGTAACAGTAACTTCGATACTAATTAATACAGGTAACAGTAACTTCGATACAAATTATGACAGGTAACTGTAACTTCGAAACTAATTATGAAAAGTAACTGTAAATCGATACTTATTATGACAGGTTACTGTAACTTCATTACTAATTATGACAAGAAACTGTAACTTCGATACTAATAATGACAGGTAACTGTAACTTCGATACTATTTATGACAAGGAACTGTAATTTCGATACAAATTACGGCAGGTAACTAACTTTGATACTAATTATGACAGGAAACAGTAACTTCGATACTAATTATGACAAGTAACTGTATCTTCGTTACTAATTATGACAAGTTACTCTAATTTTGATAAAAAATTATGGCAGGTAACTGTAACTTCGATACTAATTAATACAGGTAACAGTAACTTCGATACTAATTATGACTGGTTTCTGTAACATCGTTACTAATTATGTCAAGTAACTGTAACTTCGATACTAATTATGACCAGTAACTGTAATTTCGATACAAATTTTGGCAGGTAACTGTAACATCGATACTAATTATGACAGGTAACAGTAACTTCGATGATAATTATGACAAGTAACTGTAACTTCGATACTAATTATGACAGGTAACTGTAACTTCGTTACTAATTATGAAAAGTAACTGTAATTTCGATACAAATTATGGCAGGTTACAGTTACTTCGATACTAATTATGACAGGTAACATTAACTTCGATACTAATTATGGCAGGTAACTGTAACTTCGATACTAATTATGACAAGTAACTGTAATTTCGTTACAAATTATGGCAGGTAATTGTAATTTCGATACTAATTATGACAGGTAACAGTAACTTCGAACTAATTATGACAAGAAACAGTAACTTCGATACTAAATATGGCAAGTACTGTAACTTCGATACTAATTATGACTGGTTACTGTAACTTCGTTACTAATTATGACAAGTAACTGTAATTTCGATACAAATATTGGCAGGTAACTGTAACTTCGATACTAATTATGACAGGTAACTGTAACTTCGATACTAATTATGACAAGTAACTGTAATTTCGATACAAATTTTGGCAGGCAACTGTAATTTTGATACAAATTATGGCAGGTAACTGTAACTTTGATACTAATTATGAAAAGTAACTGTAACTTCGATACTTATTATGACAGGTAACTATAACTTCATTACTAATTATGACAAGAAACTGTAACTTCGATACTAATAATGACAGGTAACTGTAACTTCGATACTATTTATGACAAGGAACTGTAATTTCGATACAAATTATGGCAGGTAACTGTAACTTCGATACTAATTAATACAGGTAACAGTAACTTCGATACTAATTATGACTGGTTTCTGTAACATCGTTACTAATTATGTCAAGTAACTGTAACTTCGATACTAATTATGACAAGTAACTGTAATTTCGATAGAAATTTTGGCAGGTAACTGTAACTTCGATACTAATTATGACAGGTAACAGTAACTTCGATACTAATTATGACATGTAACTGTAACTTCGATACTAATTATGACATGTAACTGTAACTTCGTTACTAATTATGAAAAGTAACTCTAATTTCGATACAAATTTTGGCAGGTAACTGTAACTTCGATACTAATTATGACAGGTAACATTAACTTCGATACTAATTATGGCAGGTAACTGTAACTTCGATACTAATTATGACAGGTATCAGTATCTTCGATACTAATTATGACAAGTAACTGTAACTTCGATACTAATTATGACAGGTAACTGTAACTTCGTTACTAATTATGACAAGTAACTGTAATTTCGTTACAAATTATGGCAGGTAATTGTAATTTCGATACTAATTATGACAGGTAACAGTAACTTCGAACTAATTATGACATGTAACAGTAACTTCGATACTAATTATGACAAGTAACTGTAACATCGATACTAATTATGACAGGTAACTGTAACTTCGTTACTAATTATGACAAGTAACTGTAATTTCGATACAAATTTTGGCAGGTAACTGTAACCTCGATACTAAATATGACAGGTAACAGTAACTTCGATACTAATTGTGACACGTAACTGAAACTTCGATACTAATTATGACAGGTAACTGTAACTTCGTTACTAATTATGACAAGTAACTTTAATTTCGATACTAATTATGACAGGTAACTGTGACTTCGTTACGAATTATGAAAAGTAACTTTAATTTCGATACTAATTATGACAAGTAACTGTAACTTCGATACTAATTATGATAGGTAACTGTAACTTCGTCACTAATTATCACAGGTAACTGTAATTTCGTTACAAATTATGGCAGGTAATTGTAATTTCGATACTAATTATGACAGGTAACAGTAACTTCGAACTAATTATGACAAGTAACAGTAACTTCGATACTAATTATGACAAGTAACTGTAACTTCGATACTAATTATGACAAGTAACTGTAACTTCGATACTAATTATGACAGGTAACCGTAACTTCGTTACTAATTATGACAAGTAACTGTAACTTCGATACTAATTATGACAGGTAACAGTAACTTCGGTACTAATTATGACAGGAAACTGTAACTTCGTCACTAATTATGACAAGTAACTGTAACATCGATACAAATTATGGCAGGTAACTGTAACTTCGATACTAATTATGACATGTAACAGTAACTTCGATACTTATTATGTCAAGTAAATGTAACTTCGATACTAATTATGACAAGAAACTGTAACTTCGAATCTAATTACGACCGGTAACTGTAACATCGTTACTAATTATGACAAGTAACTGTAATTTTGATAAAAAATTATGGCAGGTAACAGTAACTTCGATACTAATTAATACAGGTAACAGTCACTTCGATATTAATTATGACAGGTAACTGTAACTTCGAAACTAATTATGAAAAGTAACTATAACTTCGATACTTATTATGACAGGTAACTGTAACTTCATGACTAATTATGACAAGAAACTGTAACTTCGATACTAATAATGACAGGTAACTGTAACGTCGATACTATTTATGACAAGGAACTGTAACTTGGAAACTAATTATGACAAGTAACTGTATCTTCGATACTAATTATGACAGGTAACTGTAACTTCGTTACTAATTATGACAAGTAAGTGTAATTTCGATACTAATTTTGCCAGGTAACTGTAAATTCGATACTAATTATGACAGGTAAGAGTATCTTCGATATTAATTATGACAAGTAACTGTAACTTCGATACTAATTATGACAGGTAACTGTAACTTCGTTACTAATTATGACAAGTAACTGTAATTTCAATACAAATTTTGGCAGGTTACTGTAACTTCGATACAAATTATGACAGGTAACAGTAACTTCGATACTAATTTTGACCAGCAAATATAACGTCGATACAAATTATGACAGGTAACTGTAACTTCGATACTAATTATGACAAGAAACTCTAACTTCGTTACTAATTAAGACAAGTAACAGTAATTTTGATAAAAAATTAAGGTAGGTAACTGTAACTTCAATACTAATTATGACAGGTAACAGTAACTTCGATACTAATTATGACTGGTAACGGTAACTTCGTAACTAATTATGACAAGTAACTTTAATTTCGATACTAATTATGGCAGGTAACTGTAGCTTCGTTACTAATTATGACAAGTCCCAGTAATTTCGATACAAATTATGGCAGGTAACTGTAACTTCGATACTAATTATGTCAGGTAACAGTAAATTCGATACTAATTATGACAGGAAACTGTACCATCGTTACTCATTATGACAAGTAACTGTAATTTCGATACAAATTATGACAGGTAAGTGTAACTTCGTTACTAATTATGACAAGTAACTGTAATTTCGATACAAATTATGGCAGGTAACAGTTCTTCGATACTAATTATGACAGGTAACTGTAACTTCGATACTAATTATGACAAGGATCTGTTATTTCGATACAAATTATGGCAGGTAACTGTAACTATGATACTAATTATGACAGGTAACAGTAACGTCGATACTAATTATGACAAGTAACTCTAATTTTGATAAAAAATTATGGCAGGTAACAGTAACTTCGATACTAAGTAATACAGGTAACAGTAACTTCGATACTAATTATGACAGGTAACTGTTACTTCGAAAATAATTATGAAAAGTAACTGTAACTTCGATACTTATTATGACAGGTAACTGTAACTTCATTACTAATTATGACAAAAAACTGTAACTTCGATACTAATAATGACAGGTAACTGTAACTTCGATACTATTTAAGACAAGGAACTGTAATTTCGATACAAATTATGGCAGGTAACTGTAACTTTGATACTAATTATGAAAAGTAACTGTAACTTCGATACTTATTATGACAGGTAACTGTAACTTCATTACTAATTATGACAAGAAACTGTAACTTCGCTACTAATAATGACAGGTAACTGTAACTTCGATACTATTTATGACAAGGAACTGTAATTTCGATACAAATTATGGCAGGTAACTGTAACATCGATACTAATTAATACAGGTAACAGTAACTTCGATACTAATTATGACTGGTTTCTGTAACATCGTTACTAATTATGTCAAGTAACTGTAACTTCGATACTAATTATGACAAGTAACTGTAATTTCGATACAAATTTTGGCAGGTAACTGTAACTTCGATACTAATTATGACAGGTAACAGTCACTTCGATACTAATTATGACATGTAACTGTAACTTCGATACTAATTATGACAGGTAACTGTAACTTCGTTACTAATTATGAAAATTAACTCTAATTTCGATACAAATTTTGGCAGGTAACTGTAACTTCGATACTAATTATGACAGGTAACATTAACTTCAATACTAATTATGGCAGGTAACTGTAACTTCGATACTAATTACGACAGGTAACAGTATCTTCGATACTAATTATGACAAGTAACTGTAACTTCGATACTAATTATGACAGGTAACTGTAACTTCGTTACTAATTATGACAAGTAACTGAAATTTCGTTACAAATTATGGCAGGTAATTGTAATTTCGATACTAATTATGACAGGTAACAGTAACTTCGAAATAATTATGACAAGTAACAGTAACTTCGATACTAATTATGACTGGTAACTGTAACCTCGTAACTAATTATGACAAGTAACTTTAATTTCGATACTAATTATGGCAGGTAACAGTACCTTCGATACTAATTATGACACGTAACTGTAACTTCGATACTAATTATGACAAGGAACTGTTATTTCGATACAAATTATGGCAGGTAACTGTAACTATGATACTAATTATGAGAGGTAACAGTAACGTCGATACTAATTATGACAAGTAACTGTAACTTCGTTACTAATTATGACAAGTAACTCTAATTTTGATAAAAAATTATGGCAGGTAACAGTAACTTCGATACTAATTAATACAGGTAACAGTAACTTCGATACAAATTATGACAGGTAACTGTAACTTCGAAACTAATTATGAAAAGTAACTGTAAATCGATACTTATTATGACAGGTTACTGTAACTTCATTACTAATTATGACAAGAAACTGTAACTTCGATACTAATAATGACAGGTAACTGTAACTTCGATACTATTTATGACAAGGAACTGTAATTTCGATACAAATTAAGGCAGGTAACTAACTTTGATACTAATTATGACAGGAAACAGTAACTTCGATACTAATTATGACAAGTAACTGTATCTTCGTTACTAATTATGACAAGTAACTCTAATTTTGATAAAAAATTATGGCAGGTAACTGTAACTTCGATACTAATTAATACAGGTAACAGTAACTTCGATACTAATTATGACTGGTTTCTGTAACATCGTTACTAATTATGTCAAGTAACTGTAACTTCGATACTAATTATGACCAGTAACTGTAATTTCGATACAAATTTTGGCAGGTAACTGTAACATCGATACTAATTATGACAGGTAACAGTAACTTCGATGATAATTATGACAAGTAACTGTAACTTCGATACTAATTATGACAGGTAACTGTAACTTCGTTACTAATTATGAAAAGTAACTGTAATTTCGATACAAATTATGGCAGGTTACAGTTACTTCGATACTAATTATGACAGGTAACATTAACTTCGATACTAATTATGGCAGGTAACTGTAACTTCGATACTAATTATGACAAGTAACTGTAATTTCGTTACAAATTATGGCAGGTAATTGTAATTTCGATACTAATTATGACAGGTAACAGTAACTTCGAACTAATTATGACAAGAAACAGTAACTTCGATACTAAATATGGCAAGTACTGTAACTTCGATACTAATTATGACTGGTTACTGTAACGTCGTTACTAATTATGACAAGTAACTGTAATTTCGATACAAATATTGGCAGGTAACTGTAACTTCGATACTAATTATGACAGGAAACTGTAACTTCGATACTAATTATGACAAGTAACTGTAATTTCGATACAAATTTTGGCAGGCAACTGTAATTTTGATACAAATTATGGCAGGTAACTGTAACTTTGATACTAATTATGAAAAGTAACTGTAACTTCGATACTTATTATGACAGGTAACTATAACTTCATTACTAATTATGACAAGAAACTGTAACTTCGATACTAATAATGACAGGTAACTGTAACTTCGATACTATTTATGACAAGGAACTGTAATTTCGATACAAATTATGGCAGGTAACTGTAACTTCGATACTAATTAATACAGGTAACAGTAACTTCGATACTAATTATGACTGGTTTCTGTAACATCGTTACTAATTATGTCAAGTAACTGTAACTTCGATACTAATTATGACAAGTAACTGTAATTTCGATAGAAATTTTGGCAGGTAACTGTAACTTCGATACTAATTATGACAGGTAACAGTAACTTCGATACTAATTATGACATGTAACTGTAACTTCGATACTAATTATGACATGTAACTGTAACTTCGTTACTAATTATGAAAAGTAACTCTAATTTCGATACAAATTTTGGCAGGTAACTGTAACTTCGATACTAATTATGACAGGTAACATTAACTTCGATACTAATTATGGCAGGTAACTGTAACTTCGATACTAATTATGACAGGTAACAGTATCTTCGATACTAATTATGACAAGTAACTGTAACTTCGATACTAATTATGACAGGTAACTGTAACTTCGTTACTAATTATGACAAGTAACTGTAATTTCGTTACAAATTATGGCAGGTAATTGTAATTTCGATACTAATTATGACAGGTAACAGTAACTTCGAACTAATTATGACATGTAACAGTAACTTCGATACTAATTATGACAAGTAACTGTAACATCGATACAAATTATGACAGGTAACTGTAACTTCGTTACTAATTATGACAAGTAACTGTAATTTCGATACAAATTTTGGCAGGTAACTGTAACCTCGATACTAAATATGACAGGTAACAGTAACTTCGATACTAATTGTGACACGTAACTGAAACTTCGATACTAATTATGACAGGTAACTGTAACTTCGTTACTAATTATGACAAGTAACTTTAATTTCGATACTAATTATGACAGGTAACTGTGACTTCGTTACGAATTATGAAAAGTAACTTTAATTTCGATACTAATTATGACAAGTAACTGTAACTTCGATACTAATTATGATAGGTAACTGTAACTTCGTCACTAATTATCACAGGTAACTGTAATTTCGTTACAAATTATGGCAGGTAATTGTAATTTCGATACTAATTATGACAGGTAACAGTAACTTCGAACTAATTATGACAAGTAACAGTAACTTCGATACTAATTATGACAAGTAACTGTAACTTCGATACTAATTATGACAAGTAACTGTAACTTCGATACTAATTATGACAGGTAACCGTAACTTCGTTACTAATTATGACAAGTAACTGTAACTTCGATACTAATTATGACAGGTAACAGTAACTTCGGTACTAATTATGACAGGAAACTGTAACTTCGTCACTAATTATGACAAGTAACTGTAACATCGATACAAATTATGGCAGGTAACTGTAACTTCGATACTAATTATGACATGTAACAGTAACTTCGATACTTATTATGTCAAGTAAATGTAACTTCGATACTAATTATGACAAGAAACTGTAACTTCGAATCTAATTACGACCGGTAACTGTAACATCGTTACTAATTATGACAAGTAACTGTAATTTTGATAAAAAATTATGGCAGGTAACAGTAACTTCGATACTAATTAATACAGGTAACAGTCACTTCGATATTAATTATGACAGGTAACTGTAACTTCGAAACTAATTATGAAAAGTAACTATAACTTCGATACTTATTATGACAGGTAACTGTAACTTCATGACTAATTATGACAAGAAACTGTAACTTCGATACTAATAATGACAGGTAACTGTAACGTCGATACTATTTATGACAAGGAACTGTAACTTGGAAACTAATTATGACAAGTAACTGTATCTTCGATACTAATTATGACAGGTAACTGTAACTTCGTTACTAATTATGACAAGTAAGTGTAATTTCGATACTAATTTTGCCAGGTAACTGTAAATTCGATACTAATTATGACAGGTAAGAGTATCTTCGATATTAATTATGACAAGTAACTGTAACTTCGATACTAATTATGACAGGTAACTGTAACTTCGTTACTAATTATGACAAGTAACTGTAATTTCAATACAAATTTTGGCAGGTTACTGTAACTTCGATACAAATTATGACAGGTAACAGTAACTTCGATACTAATTTTGACCAGCAAATATAACGTCGATACAAATTATGACAGGTAACTGTAACTTCGATACTAATTATGACAAGAAACTCTAACTTCGTTACTAATTATGACAAGTAACAGTAATTTTGATAAAAAATTAAGGTAGGTAACTGTAACTTCAATACTAATTATGACAGGTAACAGTAACTTCGATACTAATTATGACTGGTAACGGTAACTTCGTAACTAATTATGACAAGTAACTTTAATTTCGATACTAATTATGGCAGGTAACTGTAGCTTCGTTACTAATTATGACAAGTCCCAGTAATTTCGATACAAATTATGGCAGGTAACTGTAACTTCGATACTAATTATGTCAGGTAACAGTAAATTCGATACTAATTATGACAGGAAACTGTACCATCGTTACTCATTATGACAAGTAACTGTAATTTCGATACAAATTATGACAGGTAAGTGTAACTTCGTTACTAATTATGACAAGTAACTGTAATTTCGATACAAATTATGGCAGGTAACAGTTCCTTCGATACTAATTATGACAGGTA
Organism: Meconema thalassinum; assembly: GCA_946902985.2. Classification (NCBI taxonomy): domain Eukaryota; kingdom Metazoa; phylum Arthropoda; class Insecta; order Orthoptera; family Tettigoniidae; genus Meconema; species Meconema thalassinum. The sequence goes on along the minus strand of OX336388.2, from coordinate 1,689,903,518 downwards.
ACTGTAACTTCGATACTAATTATGACAAGGATCTGTTATTTCGATACAAATTATGGCAGGTAACTGTAACTATGATACTAATTATGACAGGTAACAGTAACGTCGATACTAATTATGACAAGTAACTCTAATTTTGATAAAAAATTATGGCAGGTAACAGTAACTTCGATACTAAGTAATACAGGTAACAGTAACTTCGATACTAATTATGACAGGTAACTGTTACTTCGAAAATAATTATGAAAAGTAACTGTAACTTCGATAATTATTATGACAGGTAACTGTAACTTCATTACTAATTATGACAAAAAACTGTAACTTCGATACTAATAATGACAGGTAACTGTAACTTCGATACTATTTAAGACAAGGAACTGTAATTTCGATACAAATTATGGCAGGTAACTGTAACTTTGATACTAATTATGAAAAGTAACTGTAACTTCGATACTTATTATGACAGGTAACTGTAACTTCATTACTAATTATGACAAGAAACTGTAACTTCGCTACTAATAATGACAGGTAACTGTAACTTCGATACTATTTATGACAAGGAACTGTAATTTCGATACAAATTATGGCAGGTAACTGTAACATCGATACTAATTAATACAGGTAACAGTAACTTCGATACTAATTATGACTGGTTTCTGTAACATCGTTACTAATTATGTCAAGTAACTGTAACTTCGATACTAATTATGACAAGTAACTGTAATTTCGATACAAATTTTGGCAGGTAACTGTAACTTCGATACTAATTATGACAGGTAACAGTCACTTCGATACTAATTATGACATGTAACTGTAACTTCGATACTAATTATGACAGGTAACTGTAACTTCGTTACTAATTATGAAAATTAACTCTAATTTCGATACAAATTTTGGCAGGTAACTGTAACTTCGATACTAATTATGACAGGTAACATTAACTTCAATACTAATTATGGCAGGTAACTGTAACTTCGATACTAATTACGACAGGTAACAGTATCTTCGATACTAATTATGACAAGTAACTGTAACTTCGATACTAATTATGACAGGTAACTGTAACTTCGTTACTAATTATGACAAGTAACTGAAATTTCGTTACAAATTATGGCAGGTAATTGTAATTTCGATACTAATTATGACAGGTAACAGTAACTTCGATACTAATTATGACTGGTAACTGTAACCTCGTAACTAATTATGACAAGTAACTTTAATTTCGATACTAATTATGGCAGGTAACAGTACCTTCGATACTAATTATGACACGTAACTGTAACTTCGATACTAATTATGACAAGGAACTGTTATTTCGATACAAATTATGGCAGGTAACTGTAACTATGATACTAATTATGAGAGGTAACAGTAACGTCGATACTAATTATGACAAGTAACTGTAACTTCGTTACTAATTATGACAAGTAACTCTAATTTTGATAAAAAATTATGGCAGGTAACAGTAACTTCGATACTAATTAATACAGGTAACAGTAACTTCGATACAAATTATGACAGGTAACTGTAACTTCGAAACTAATTATGAAAAGTAACTGTAAATCGATACTTATTATGACAGGTTACTGTAACTTCATTACTAATTATGACAAGAAACTGTAACTTCGATACTAATAATGACAGGTAACTGTAACTTCGATACTATTTATGACAAGGAACTGTAATTTCGATACAAATTAAGGCAGGTAACTAACATTGATACTAATTATGACAGGAAACAGTAACTTCGATACTAATTATGACAAGTAACTGTATCTTCGTTACTAATTATGACAAGTAACTCTAATTTTGATAAAAAAAAATGGCAGGTAACTGTAACTTCGATACTAATTAATACAGGTAACAGTAACTTCGATACTAATTATGACTGGTTTCTGTAACATCGTTACTAATTATGTCAAGTAATTGTAACTTCGATACTAATTATGACCAGTAACTGTAATTTCGATACAAATTTTGGCAGGTAACTGTATCATCGATACTAATTATGACAGGTAACAGTAACTTCGATGATAATTATGACAAGTAACTGTAACTTCGATACTAATTATTACAGGTAACTGTAACTTCGTTACTAATTATGAAAAGTAACTGTAATTTCGATACAAATTATGGCAGGTTACAGTTACTTCGATACTAATTATGACAGGTAACATTAACTTCGATACTAATTATGGCAGGTAACTGTAACTTCGATACTAATTATGACAAGTAACTGTAATTTCGTTACAAATTATGGCAGGTAATTGTAATTTCGATACTAATTATGACAGGTAACAGTAACTTCGAACTAATTATGACAAGAAACAGTAACTTCGATACTATATATGGCAAGTACTGTAACTTCGATACTAATTATGACTGGTTACTGTAACTTCGTTACTAATTATGACAAGTAACTGTAATTTCGATACAAATTTTGGCAGGTAACTGTAACTTCGATACTAATTATGACAGGTAACTGTAACTTCGATACAAATTATGACAAGTAACTGTAATTTCGATACAAATTTTGGCAGGCAACTGTAATTTCGATACAAATTATGGCAGGTAACTGTAACTTTGATACTAATTATGAAAAGTAACTGTAACTTCGATACTTATTATGACAGGTAACTATAACTTCATTACTAATTATGACAAGAAACTGTAACTTCGATACTAATAATGACAGGTAACTGTAACTTCGATACTATTTATGACAAGGAACTGTAATTTCGATACAAATTATGGCAGGTAACTGTAACTTCGATACTAATTAATACAGGTAACAGTAACTTCGATACTAATTATGACTGGTTTCTGTAACATCGTTACTAATTATGTCAAGTAACTGTAACTTCGATACTAATTATGACAAGTAACTGTAATTTCGATAGAAATATTGGCAGGTAACTGTAACTTCGATACTAATTATGAAAGGTAACAGTAACTTCGATACTAATTATGACATGTAACTGTAACTTCGATACTAATTATGACATGTAACTGTAACTTCGTTACTAATTATGAAAAGTAACTCTAATTTCGATACAAATTTTGGCAGGTAACTGTAACTTCGATAGTAATTATGACAGGTAACATTAACTTCGATACTAATTATGGCAGGTAACTGTAACTTCGATACTAATTATGACAGGTAACAGTATCTTCGATACTAATTATGACAAGTAACTGTAACTTCGATACTAATTATGACAGGTAACTGTAACTTCGTTACTAATTATGACAAGTAACTGTAATTTCGTTACAAATTATGGCAGGTAACTGTAACCTCGATACTAAATATGACAGGTAACAGTAACTTCGATACTAATTGTGACACGTAACTGAAACTTCGATACTAATTATGACAGGTAACTGTAACTTCGTTACTAATTATGACAAGTAACTTTAATTTCGATACTAATTATGACAGGTAACTGTGACTTCGTTACGAATTATGAAAAGTAACTTTAATTTCGATACTAATTATGACAAGTAACTGTAACTTCGATACTAATTATGATAGGTAACTGTAACTTCGTCACTAATTATCACAGGTAACTGTAATTTCGTTACAAATTATGGCAGGTAATTGTAATTTCTATACTAATTATGACAGGTAACAGTAACTTCGAACTAATTATGACAAGTAACAGTAACTTCGATACTAATTATGACAAGTAACTGTAACTTCGATACTAATTATGACAAGTAACTGTAACTTCGATACTAATTATGACAGGTAACCGTAACTTCGTTACTAATTATGACAAGTAACTGTAACTTCGATACTAATTATGACAGGTAACAGTAACTTCGGTACTAATTATGACAGGAAACTGTAACTTCGTCACTAATTATGACAAGTAACTGTAACATCGATACAAATTATGGCAGGTAACTGTAACTTCGATACTAATTATGACATGTAACAGTAACTTCGATACTTATTATGTCAAGTAAATGTAACTTCGATACTAATTATGACAAGAAACTGTAACTTCGAATCTAATTACGACCGGTAACTGTAACATCGTTACTAATTATGACAAGTAACTGTAATTTTGATAAAAAATTATGGCAGGTAACAGTAACTTCGATACTAATTAATACAGGTAACAGTCACTTCGATATTAATTATGACAGGTAACTGTAACTTCGAAACTAATTATGAAAAGTAACTATAACTTCGATACTTATTATGACAGGTAACTGTAACTTCATGACTAATTATGACAAGAAACTGTAACTTCGATACTAATAATGACAGGTAACTGTAACGTCGATACTATTTATGACAAGGAACTGTAACTTGGAAACTAATTATGACAAGTAACTGTATCTTCGATACTAATTATGACAGGTAACTGTAACTTCGTTACTAATTATGACAAGTAAGTGTAATTTCGATACTAATTTTGCCAGGTAACTGTAAATTCGATACTAATTATGACAGGTAAGAGTATCTTCGATATTAATTATGACAAGTAACTGTAACTTCGATACTAATTATGACAGGTAACTGTAACTTCGTTACTAATTATGACAAGTAACTGTAATTTCAATACAAATTTTGGCAGGTTACTGTAACTTCGATACAAATTATGACAGGTAACAGTAACTTCGATACTAATTTTGACCAGCAAATATAACGTCGATACAAATTATGACAGGTAACTGTAACTTCGATACTAATTATGACAAGAAACTCTAACTTCGTTACTAATTATGACAAGTAACAGTAATTTTGATAAAAAATTAAGGTAGGTAACTGTAACTTCAATACTAATTATGACAGGTAACAGTAACTTCGATACTAATTATGACTGGTAACGGTAACTTCGTAACTAATTATGACAAGTAACTTTAATTTCGATACTAATTATGGCAGGTAACTGTAGCTTCGTTACTAATTATGACAAGTCTCAGTAATTTCGATACAAATTATGGCAGGTAACTGTAACTTCGATACTAATTATGTCAGGTAACAGTAAATTCGATACTAATTATGACAGGAAACTGTACCATCGTTACTCATTATGACAAGTAACTGTAATTTCGATACAAATTATGACAGGTAAGTGTAACTTCGTTACTAATTATGACAAGTAACTGTAATTTCGATACAAATTATGGCAGGTAACAGTTCCTTCGATACTAATTATGACAGGTAACTGTAACTTCGATACTAATTATGACAAGGATCTGTTATTTCGATACAAATTATGGCAGGTAACTGTAACTATGATACTAATTATGACAGGTAACAGTAACGTCGATACTAATTATGACAAGTAACTCTAATTTTGATAAAAAATTATGGCAGGTAACAGTAACTTCGATACTAAGTAATACAGGTAACAGTAACTTCGATACTAATTATGACAGGTAACTGTTACTTCGAAAATAATTATGAAAAGTAACTGTAACTTCGATACTTATTATGACAGGTAACTGTAACTTCATTACTAATTATGACAAAAAACTGTAACTTCGATACTAATAATGACAGGTAACTGTAACTTCGATACTATTTAAGACAAGGAACTGTAATTTCGATACAAATTATGGCAGGTAACTGTAACTTTGATACTAATTATGAAAAGTAACTGTAACTTCGATACTTATTATGACAGGTAACTGTAACTTCATTACTAATTATGACAAGAAACTGTAACTTCGCTACTAATAATGACAGGTAACTGTAACTTCGATACTATTTATGACAAGGAACTGTAATTTCGATACAAATTATGGCAGGTAACTGTAACATCGATACTAATTAATACAGGTAACAGTAACTTCGATACTAATTATGACTGGTTTCTGTAACATCGTTACTAATTATGTCAAGTAACTGTAACTTCGATACTAATTATGACAAGTAACTGTAATTTCGATACAAATTTTGGCAGGTAACTGTAACTTCGATACTAATTATGACAGGTAACAGTCACTTCGATACTAATTATGACATGTAACTGTAACTTCGATACTAATTATGACAGGTAACTGTAACTTCGTTACTAATTATGACAAGTAACTCTAATTTTGATAAAAAATTATGGCAGGTAACAGTAACTTCGATACTAATTAATACAGGTAACAGTAACTTCGATACAAATTATGACAGGTAACTGTAACTTCGAAACTAATTATGAAAAGTAACTGTAAATCGATACTTATTATGACAGGTTACTGTAACTTCATTACTAATTATGACAAGAAACTGTAACTTCGATACTAATAATGACAGGTAACTGTAACTTCGATACTATTTATGACAAGGAACTGTAATTTCGATACAAATTAAGGCAGGTAACTAACATTGATACTAATTATGACAGGAAACAGTAACTTCGATACTAATTATGACAAGTAACTGTATCTTCGTTACTAATTATGACAAGTAACTCTAATTTTGATAAAAAAAAATGGCAGGTAACTGTAACTTCGATACTAATTAATACAGCTAACAGTAACTTCGATACTAATTATGACTGGTTTCTGTAACATCGTTACTAATTATGTCAAGTAACTGTAACTTCGATACTAATTATGACCAGTAACTGTAATTTCGATACAAATTTTGGCAGGTAACTGTAACATCGATACTAATTATGACAGGTAACAGTAACTTCGATGATAATTATGACAAGTAACTGTAACTTCGATACTAATTATGACAGGTAACTGTAACTTCGTTACTAATTATGAAAAGTAACTGTAATTTCGATACAAATTATGGCAGGTTACAGTTACTTCGATACTAATTATGACAGGTAACATTAACTTCGATACTAATTATGGCAGGTAACTGTAACTTCGATACTAATTATGACAAGTAACTGTAATTTCGTTACAAATTATGGCAGGTAATTGTAATTTCGATACTAATTATGACAGGTAACAGTAACTTCGAACTAATTATGACAAGAAAGAGTAACTTCGATACTATATATGGCAAGTACTGTAACTTCGATACTAATTATGACTGGTTACTGTAACTTCGTTACTAATTATGACAAGTAACTGTAATTTCGATACAAATTTTGGCAGGTAACTGTAACTTCGATACTAATTATGACAGGTAACTGTAACTTCGATACAAATTATGACAAGTAACTGTAATTTCGATACAAATTTTGGCAGGCAACTGTAATTTCGATACAAATTATGGCAGGTAACTGTAACTTTGATACTAATTATGAAAAGTAACTGTAACTTCGATACTTATTATGACAGGTAACTATAACTTCATTACTAATTATGACAAGAAACTGTAACTTCGATACTAATAATGACAGGTAACTGTAACTTCGATACTATTTATGACAAGGAACTGTAATTTCGATACAAATTATGGCAGGTAACTGTAACTTCGATACTAATTAATACAGGTAACAGTAACTTCGATACTAATTATGACTGGTTTCTGTTACATCGTTACTAATTATGTCAAGTAACTGTAACTTCGATACTAATTATGACAAGTAACTGTAATTTCGATAGAAATATTGGCAGGTAACTGTAACTTCGATACTAATTATGAAAGGTAACAGTAACTTCGATACTAATTATGACATGTAACTGTAACTTCGATATAATTATGACATGTAACTGTAACTTCGTTACTAATTATGAAAAGTAACTCTAATTTCGATACAAATTTTGGCAGGTAACTGTAACTTCGATAGTAATTATGACAGGTAACATTAACTTCGATACTAATTATGGCAGGTAACTGTAACTTCGATACTAATTATGACAGGTAACAGTATCTTCGATACTAATTATGACAAGTAACTGTAACTTCGATACTAATTATGACAGGTAACTGTAACTTCGTTACTAATTAAGACAAGTAACTGTAATTTCGTTACAAATTATGGCAGGTAATTGTAATTTCGATACTAATTATGACAGGTAACAGTAACTTCGAACTAATTATGACAAGTAACATTAACTTCGATACTAATTATGACAAGTAACTGTAACTTCGATACTAATTATGACAGGTAACTGTAACTTCGTTACTAATTATGACAAGTAACTGTAATTTCGATACAAATTTTGGCAGGTAACTGTAACCTCGATACTAAATATGACAGGTAACAGTAACTTCGATACTAATTGTGACACGTAACTGAAACTTCGATACTAATTATGACAGGTAACTGTAACTTCGTTACTAATTATGACAAGTAACTTTAATATCGATACTAATTATGACAGGTAACTGTGACTTCGTTACTAATTTTGAAAAGTAACTTTAATTTCGATACTAATTATGACAAGTAACTGTAACTTCGATACTAATTATGATAGGTAACTGTAACTTCGTCACTAATTATCACAGGTAACTGTAATTTCGTTACAAATTATGGCAGATAATTGTAATTTCGATACTAATTATGACAGGTAACAGTAACTTCGAACTAATTATGAGAAGTAACAGTAACTTCGATACTAATTATGACAAGTAACTGTAACTTCGATACTAATTATGACAAGTAACTGTAACTTCGATACTAATTATGACAGGTAACCGTAACTTCGTTACTAATTATGACAAGTAACTGTAACTTCGATACTAATTATGACAGGTAACAGTAACTTCGGTACTAATTATGACAGGAAACTGTAACTTCGTCACTAATTATGACAAGTAACTGTAACATCGATACAAATTATGGCAGGTAACTGTAACTTCGATACTAATTATGACATGTAACAGTAACTTCGATACTTATTATGTCAAGTAAATGTAACTTCGATACTAATTATGACAAGAAACTGTAACTTCGAATCTAATTACGACCGGTAACTGTAACATCGTTACTAATTATGACAAGTAACTGTAATTTCGATACAAATTATGGCAGGTAACTGTAACTTCGATACTAATTATGGCAGGAAACAGTAACTTCGATACTAATTATGACAAGTAACTGTAACTTCGATACTAATTATGACAGGTAACTATAACTTCGATACTAATTATGACAATTAACTCTAACTTCGTTACTAATTATGACAAGTAACTGTCATTTTGATAAAAAAAATTATGGCATGTAACTGTAACATATCGATACTAATTATGACAGGTAACAGTAACTTCGATACTAATTATGACAGGTAACTGCAACTTCGTTACTAATAATGACAAGTAACTGTAATTTCTATACTAATTATGGCAAGTAACTGTAACTTCTTTACTAATTATGACAAGTAACTGTAATTTCGATACAAATTATGGCAGGTAACTGTAATTTCGATACTAATTATGACAGGTAACAGTAATTTCGCTACTATTTATGACAAGTAACAGTAATTTCGTTACTTATTATGTCAAGTAACTGTAACTTCGATACTAATTATGACAGGTAACTCTAATTTCGATACTAATTATGACAAATAACTGTAATTTTGATACAAATTATGACAGGTACCGGTAACTTCATTACTAATTATGACAAGAAACTGTAACTTCGATACTAATAATGACAGGTAACTGTAACTTCGATACTATTAATGACAGGTAACTGTAACTTCGATACTATTAATGACAAGGAACTGTAATTTCGATACAAATTATGGCAGGTAACTGTAACTTTGATACTAATTATGACAGGAAACAGTAACTTCGATACTATTTATGTCAGGTAACTGTTACTTCGATATTAATTATGACAGTTAAGTGTAACTTCGTTACTAATTATGACAAGTAACTTTAATTTCGATACAAATTATGGCAGGTAACTGTAACTTCGATACTAATTATGACAGGTAACTGTAACTTCGATACTAATTATGACAAGTAACTGTAACTTCGATACTAATTATGACAGGTAACTGTAATTTCGATACTAATTATGACAAATAACTGTAATTTTGATACAAATTATGACAGGTACCGGTAACTTCATTACTAATTATGACAAGAAACTTTGACTTCGATACTAATAATGACAGGTAACTGTAACTTCGATTCTATTAATGACAAGGAACTGTAATTTCGATACAAATTATGGCAGGTAACTGTAACTTTGATACTAATTATGACAGGAAACAGTAACTTCGATACTAATTATGACAAGTAACTGTAACTTCGATAATAATTATGACAAGTAACTCTAATTTTGATAAAAAATTATGGCAGGTAACTGTAACTTCGATACTAATTAATACAGGTAACAGTAACTTCGATACTAATTATGACTGGTTTCTGTAACATCGTTACTAATTATGTCAAGTAACTGTAACTTCGATACTAATTATGACAAGTAACTGTAATTTCGATACAAATTTTGGCAGGTAACTGTAATTTCGATACTAATTATGACAGGTAACAGTAACTTCGATACTAATTATGACAAGTAACTGCAACTTCGATACTAATTATGACATGTAACTGTTACTTCGTTACTAATTATGAAAAGTAACTGTAATTTCGATACAAATTATGGCAGGTAACTGTAACTTCGATACTAATTATGACAGTTAACAGTATCTTCGATACTAATTATGACAAGTAACTGTAACTTCGATACTAATTATGACAGGTAACTGTAACTTCGTTACTAATTATGACAAGTTACTGTAATTTCGTTACAAATTATGGCAGGTAATTGTAATTTTGATACTAATTATGACAGGTAACAGTAACTTCGTTACTAATTATGACAAGTAAGTGTAATTTCGATACAAATTTTGTCAGGTAACTGTAACTTCGATACTAAATATGACAGGTAACAGTAACTTCGATACTAATTATGACAAGTAACTGTAACTTCGATACTAATTATGACAGGTAACTGTAACTTCGTTACTAATTATGACAAGTAACTTTAATTTCGATACTAATTATGACAGGTAACTGTAACTTCGTTACTAATTATGACAAGTAACTTTAATTTCGATACTAATTATGACAAGTAACTGTAACTTCGATACTAATTATGACAGGTAACTGTAAATTCGTTACTAATTATGACAGGTAACTGTAATTTCGTTACAAATTATGGCAGGTAATTGTAATTTCGATACTAATTATGACAGGTAACAGTAACTTCGAACTAATTATGACAAGTAACAGTAACTTCGATACTAATTATGACAAGTAACTGTAACTTCGATACTAATTTTGACAGGTAACTGTAACTTCGTTACTAATTATGACAGGAAACTGTAACTTCGTTATTAATTATGACAAGTAACTGTAACTTCGTTACAAATTATGGCAGGTAATTGTAACTTCGATACTAATTATGACAGGTAACAGTAACTTCGATACTAATTATGACAATTCACTGTAACTTCGAAACTAATTATGACAAGAAACTGTAACTTCGAATCTAATTACGATCGGTAACTGTAACATCGTTACTAATTATGACAAGTAGCTGTAATTTCGATACAAATTATGGCAGGTAACTGTAACTTCGATACTAATTATGACTGGTAACAGTAACTTCGATACTAATTATGACAAGTAACTGTAGCATCGACACTAATTATGACAGGTTACTATAACTTCGATACTAATTATGACAATTAACTCTAACTTCGTTACTAATTATGACAAGTAATTGTAATTTTGATAAAAAATTATGGCAGGTAACTGTAACATCGATACTAATTATGACAGGTAACAGTATTTTCGATACTAATTATGACAGGTAACTGCAACTTCGTTAATAATTATGACAAGTAACTGTAATTTCTATACTAATTATGGCAGGTAACTGTAACTTCTTTACTAATTATGACAAGTAACTGTAATTTCGATACAAATTATGGCAGGTAACTGTAATTTCGATACTAATTATGACAGGTAACAGTAACTTCGCTAGAAATTATGACAAGTTACAGTAATTTCGTTACTAATTATGACAAGTAACTGTAATTTCGATTCAAATTATGGCAGGTAACTGTAACTTCGATACTAATTATGACAGGTAACAGTAACTTCGATACTAATTATGTCAGGTAACTGTTACTTCGATATTAATTATGACAGTTAAGTGTAACTTCGTTACTAATTATGACAAGTAACTTTAATTTCGATACAAATTATGGCAGGTAACTGTAACTTCGTTACTAATTATGACAAGTAACAGTTATTTTGATTAAAAATTAAGGTAGGTAACTGTAACTTCAATACTAATTATGACAGGTAACAGTAACTTCGATACTAATTATGACTGGTAACTGTAACTTCGTAACTAATTATGACAAGTAACTGTAATTTCTATACTAATTATGGCAAGTAACTGTAACTTCTTTACTAATTATGACAAGTAATTGTAATTTCGATACAAATTATGGCAGGTAAATGTAATTTCGATACTAATTATGACAGGTAACAGTAACTTCGATACTAATTATGACAAGTACCAGTAACTTCGATACTAATTATGACAAGTAACTGGAACTTCGATACTAATTATGACAGGTAATTGTAACTTCGTTACTAATTATGACATGTAACTGTAATATCGATACTAATTTTGGCAGGTAACTGTAAATTCGATACTAATTATGACAGGTAACAGTAACTTCGATACTATTTGTTACATGCATGTGCACGTCCCTACACATTTCAAACATGTATTTACTGATGGATGCTGTTCTTGAAGTTTTAAAACGACCGCGTGGTGACTTGCTTCCCATTTTGAACACGAGATGGTAGCGCCTGTCGGACTTTGGAAAGATTACAAATAGTTCCTGTCTCCCCGCTAGGTAGTGTGGGCTACGCCTTTTAAAACTCTTTATACGCATGACATAATTGAAAGACAATTACATTCTTCGTCTTGAAACAAATGCTAGTGTATACATGATACCGCCAAATGATGTACTTATTTATGACATTGTGGTTTGAGGTGTCACTCCGTGATTGGACAATATTATTTACATGTATACAGTTCGGATTTGACACGCAATTTTTCTCCGCCTTTTTGTGGAGTCCAGTAGCCATCATGAAGAAAACACATCTAGCCGACTGGTCGTAAAAGGTGTCTCCGCTAATGGGGGCTTTGGCTCCCCATTCTCTACGAAATGTATGTATTCAAGTGAAAAAAGGAACGCCTGTGCTACATAAGGTTTAATTTCATCGTTCCGCCGTGAAGAGGTAATATGCAAATTTAATCGCAACTGGATGCGAACGAGTGCTGTCATCTACACGAAGCATGTGCTGGGCAGTCTTCTTCCGGGCAATATAGTGCCATATTTTATTTATTTAAAATGTGTTAGTTTTTTGTTTTCATTGTGTCTCCGCTGTGAAGTTTTAAGGTACGTTTTTTTTATTTCATTTATCTAATTATTGTATTTTGGGAGCTCCAATTTTGGGCGTGTATGAATGTTGATCTTCTGTCGTGTTTTGGCTTGTAGGCCTAAAATTTATTTTACGTTTTAATAACGTTACCTTGTATATATTAAGTTTGTTATTATTTTGTACCTTCTGGAGACACATTTATTAGTTTGTTTTACGTTTAAATTATTATTTATTTTCATTTGGCAAGCTTGGGATTGTCTTTTTTTTAAATCTATGTAAGATCCGTCGAGTTTTAAAAACGACTTGCATTAATAGTTTTTAGATGTAATTGTTTTCCGCCGTTCATTTCCTTCTGCTAGCGTTTAAATTTAATCTTATTAATTTTTTGCCGTAATTTCGATCTGGCATGCCGTTTCCTTGTGGTTTGTGGCCATGTTATGAAGAGATGCATTATGGTCTCATTGTCAGTCTCTAGGCGTCCTCCGCGAAGCTCAAACGCGTTGTGTTAACTTAAGATATTTTTTTTTATTTAACCTTATCGGTTTAACATTGTGTTTTTCGTAATTGTTCCTGTGTTTTCTCCATCATGCAAATTAATGGATTGTTTCCTGATTCTGTTTTATTTAGTTAATTTAACTTTTTTCCGTTTCTGGTGAAGGTGCTTTTATATTTTAACATGGATCTACGCATGCCGGATCGCTATTGCATTCCCTTGCAAATTATCAAGCCCTTTCTCATTGTGTTATGCATGTAATTTTATTTTAACCTTTGGGCTGTTTATTTTTATTTTATTTTAAATTAAGTCTTTTCTATTCTTGGCTTTGCAAGCAAGCATGTTAAGCGATATCTGGCCTTCTTGGTAAATTTGTGTTGGTTGATGCATGTTCTCTTTTCTGGTGGAAGTTTTAACAATTAAACTTTTATTTTTTTCCTTTTACTACTGTTGTGGACCCCTGAATACAGGTAAGTTGGCCCATCCATGCTCCCCGTACACGTATCACTAATTATGACAAGAAACTGTAACTTCGATACTAATTATGACAGGTAACTGTAACTTCGTTACTAATTATGACAAGTAACTGTAATTTCAATACAAATTATGGCAGGTTACTGTAACTTCGATACAAATTATGACAGGTAACAGTAACTTCGATACTAATTATGACAAGCAACTATAACTTCGATACAAATTATGACAGGTAACTGTAACTTCGATACTAATTATGACAAGAAACTCTAACTTCGTTACTAATTTTGTCAGGTAACAGTAACTTCGATACTAATTATGACAGGAAACTGTACCTTCGTTAAAAAATTATGGCAGGTTACTGTAACTTCGATACAAATTATGACAGGTAACAGTAACTTCGATACTAATTATGACAAGCAACTATAACTTCGATACAAATTATGACAGGTAACTGTAACTTCGATACTAATTTTTACAAGAAACTCTAACTTCGTTACTAATTATGACAAGTAACAGTAATTTTGATTAAAAAAGGTAGGTAACTGTAACTCCAATACTAATTATGACAGGTAACAGTTACTTCGATACTAATTATGACTGGTAACTGTAACTTCGTAACTTATTATGACAAGTAACTTTAATTTCGATACTAAATATGGCAGGTAACTGTAACTTCGTTACTAATTATGACAAGTCCCAGTAATTTCGATAGAAATTATGGCAGGTAACTGTAACTTCGATAATAATTTTGTCAGGTAACAGTAACTTCGATACTAATTATGACAGGAAACTGTACCTTCGTTACTAATTATGACAAGTAACTGTAATTTCGATACAAATTATGACAGTTAAGTGTAACTTCGTTACTAATTATGACAAGTAACTTTAATTTCGATACAAATTATGGCAGGTAACTGTAACTTCGTTACTAATTATGACAAGTAACTGTAATTTCAATACAAATTATGGCAGGTTACTGTAACTTCGATACAAATTATGACAGGTAACAGTAACTTCGATACTAATTATGACAAGCAACTATAACTTCGATACAAATTATGACAGGTAACTGTAACTTCGATACTAATTATGACAAGAAACTCTAACTTCGTTACTAATTATGACAAGTAACAGTAATTTTGATAAAAAATTAAGGTAGGTAACTGTAACTTCAATACTAATTATGACAGGTAACAGTAACTTCGATACTAATTATGACTGGTAACTGTAACTTCGTAACTAATTATGACAAGTAACTGTAATTTCTATACTAATTATGGCAAGTAACTGTAACTTCTTTACTAATTATGACAAGTAACTGTAATTTCGATACAAATTATGGCAGGTAAATGTAATTTCGATACTAATTATGACAGGTAACAGTAACTTCGATACTAATTATGACAAGTACCAGTTACTTCGATACTAATTATGACAAGTAACTGGAACTTCGATACTAATTATGACAGGTAATTGTAACTTCGTTACTAATTATGACAAGTAACTGTAATATCGATACTAATTTTGGCAGGTAACTGTAAATTCGATACTAATTATGACAGGTAACAGTAACTTCGATACTAATTGTTACGTGCATGTGCACGTCCCTACACATTTCAAACATGTATTTACTGATGGATGCTGTTCTTGAAGTTTTAAAACGACCGCCTGGTGACTTGCTTCCCATTTTGAACACGAGATGGTAGCGCCTGTCGGACTTTGGAAAGATTACAAATAGTTCCTGTCTCCCCGCTAGGTAGTGTGGGCTACGCCTTTTAAAACTCTTTATACGCATGACATAATTGAAAGACAATTACATTCTTCGTCTTGAAACAAATGCTAGTGTATACATGATACCGCCAAATGATGTACTTATTTATGACATTGTTGTTTGAGGTGTCACTCCGTGATTGGACAATATTATTTACATGTATACAGTTCGGATTTGACACGCAATTTTTCTCCGCCTGTTTGTGGAGTCCAGTAGCCATCGTGAAGAAAACACATCTAGCCGACTGGTCGTAAAAGGTGTCTCCGCTAATGGGGGCTTTGTCTCCCCATTCTCTACGAAATGTATGTATTCAAGTGAAAAAGGGAACGCCTGTGCTACATAAGGTTTAATTTCATCGTTTCGCCGTGAAGAGGTAATATGCAAATTTAATCGCAACTGGATGCGAACGAGTGCTGTCATCTACACGAAGCATGTGCTGGGCAGTCTTCTTCCGGGCAATATAGTGCCATATATTATTTATTTAAAATGTGTTCGTTTTTTGTTTTCATTGTGTCTCCGCTGTGATGTTTTAAGGTACGTTTTTTAATTTCATTTATCTAATTATTGTATTTTGGGAGCTCCAATTTTGGGCGTGTATGAATGTTGATCTTCTGTTGTGTTTTGGCTTGTAGGCCTAAAATTTCTTTTACGTTTTAATAACGTTTCCTTGTATATATTAAGTTTGTTATTATTTTGTACCTTCTGGAGACACATTTATTAGTTTGTTTTACGTTTAAATTATTATTTATTTATTTTCATTTGGCAAGCTTGGGATTGTCCTTTTTTTAAATCTATGTAAGATCCGTCGAGTTTTAAAAACGACTTGCATTAATAGTTTTTAGATGTAATTGTTTTCCGCCGTTCATTTCCTTCTGCTAGCGTTTAAATTTAATCTTATTAATTTTTTGCCGTAATT
The DNA here is from genome assembly GCA_946902985.2 of Meconema thalassinum. Classification (NCBI taxonomy): domain Eukaryota; kingdom Metazoa; phylum Arthropoda; class Insecta; order Orthoptera; family Tettigoniidae; genus Meconema; species Meconema thalassinum. Next base: position 1,689,886,582 of record OX336388.2, on the reverse strand, counting down.
TCGATCTGGCATGCCGTTTCCTTGTGGTTTGTGGCCATGTTATGAAGAGATGCATTATGGTCTCATTGTCAGTCTCTAGGCGTCCTCCGCGAAGCTCAAACGCGTTGTGTTAACTTAAGATATTTTTATTTATTTAACCTTATCGGTTTAACATTGTGTTTTTCGTATTTGTTCCTGTGTTTTCTCCATCATGCAAATTAATGGATTGTTTCCTGATTCTGTTTTATTTAGTTAATTTAACTTTTTCCGTTTCTGGTGAAGGTGCTTTTATATTTTAACATGGATCTACGCATGCCGGATCGCTATTGCATTACCTTGCAAATTATCAAGCCCTTTCTCATTGTGTTATGCATGTAATTTTATTTTAACCTTTGGGCTGTTTAATTTTTTTTATTTTAAATTAAGTCTTTTCTATTCTTGGCTTTGCAAGCAAGCATGTTAGGCGCTATCTGGCCTTCTTGGTAAATTTGTGTTGGTTGATGCATGTTCTCTATTCTGGTGGAAGTTTTAACAATTAAACTTTTATTTTGTTCCTTTTACTACTGTTGTGGCCCCCTGAATACAGGTAAGTTGGCCCATCCATGCTCCCCGTACACGTATCACTAATTATGACAAGTAACTGTAACTTCGATACTAATTATGACAGGTAACTGAAACTTCGTTACTAATTATGACAAGTAACTGTAATTTCAATACAAATTATGGCAGGTTACTGTAACTTCGATACAAATTATGACAGGTAACAGTAACTTCGATACTAATTATGACAAGCAACTATAACTTCGATACAAATTATGACAGGTAACTGTAACTTCGATACTAATTATGACAAGAAACTCTAACTTCGTTACTAATTTTGTCAGGTAACAGTAACTTCGATACTAATTATGACAGGAAACTGTACCTTCGTTACAAATTATGGCAGGTTACTGTAACTTCGATACAAATTATGACAGGTAACAGTAACTTCGATACTAATTATGACAAGCAACTATAACTTCGATACAAATTATGACAGGTAACTGTAACTTCGATACTAATTTTGACAAGAAACTCTAACTTCGTTACTAATTATGACAAGTAACAGTAATTTTGATTAAAAAAGGTAGGTAACTGTAACTCCAATAATAATTATGACAGGTAACAGTAACTTCGATACTAATTATGACTGGTAACTGTAACTTCGTAACTTATTATGACAAGTAACTTTAATTTCGATACTAATTATGGCAGGTAACTGTAATTTCGTTACTAATTATGACAAGTCCCAGTAATTTCGATACAAATTATGGCAGGTAACTGTAACTTCGATACTAATTTTGTCAGGTAACAGTAACTTCGATACTAATTATGACAGGAAACTGTACATTCGTTACTAATTATGACAAGTAACTGTAATTTCGATACAAATTATGACAGGTAAGTGTAACTTCGTTACTAATTATGACAAGTAACTGTAATTTCGATACAAATTATGGCAGGTAACAGTACCTTCGATACTAATTATGACAGGTAACTGTAACTTCGATACTAATTATGACAAGGAACTGTTATTTCGATACAAATTATGGCAGGTAACTGTAACTATGATACTAATTAATACAGGTAACAGTACTTTGATACTAATTACGACAGGTAACTGTAACTTCGAAACTAATTATGAAAAGTAACTGTAACTTCGATACTTATTATGACAGGTAACTGTAACTTCAATACTAATTATGACAAGAAACTGTAACTTCGATACTAATAATGACAGGTAACTGTAACTTCGATACTATTTATGACAAGGAACTGTAATTTCGATACAAATTATTGCAGGTAACTGTAACTTTGATACTAATTATGACAGGAAACAGTAACCTTGATACTAATTATGACAAGTAACTGTAACTTCGTTACTAATTATGACAAGTAACTCTAATTTCGATAAAAAATTATGGCAGGTAACTGTAACTTCGATACTAATTAATACAGGTAACAGTAACTTCGATACTAATTATGACTGGTTTCTGTAACATCGTTACTAATTATGTCATGTAACTGTAACTTCGATACTAATTATGACAAGTAACTGTAATTTCGATACAAATTTTGGCAGGTAACTGTAACATCGATACTAATTATGACAGGTAACAGTAACTTCGATACTAATTATGACAAGTAACTGTAACTTCGATACTAATTATGACAGGTAACTGTAACTTCGTTACTAATTATGAAAAGTAACTGTAATTTCGATACAAATTATGGCAGGTAACTGTAACTTCGATACTAATTATGACAGGTAACATTACTTCGATACTAATTATGGCAGGTAACTGTAACTTCGATACTAATTATGACAGGTAACAGTATCTTCGATACTAATTATGACAAGTAACTGTAACTTCGATACTAATTATGACAGGTAACTGTAACTTCGTTACTAATTATGACAAGTAACTGTAATTTCGATACTAATTTTGGCAGGTTACTGTAAATTCGATACTAATTATGACAGGTAACAGTAACTTCGATACTAATTCTGACAAGTAACTGTAACATCGATACTAATTATGACAGGTAACAGTAACTTCGTTACTAATTATGACAAGTAACTGTAATTTCAATACAAATTATGGCAGGTTACTGTAACTTCGATACAAATTATGACAGATAACAGTAACTTCGATACTAATTATGACAAGCTACTATAACTTCAATACAAATTATGACAGGTAACTGTAACTTCGATACTAATTATGACAAGAAACTCTAACTTCGTTACTAATTATGACAAGTGACAGTAATTTTGATAAAAATTAAGGTAGGTAACTGTAACTTCAATACTAATTATGACAGGTAACAGTAACTTCGATACTAATTATGACTGGTAACTGTAACTTCGTAACTAATTATGACAAGTAACTTTAATTTCGATACTAATTATGGCAAGTAACTGTAACTTCGTTACTAATTATGACAAGTCCCAGTAATTTCGATACAAATTATGGCAGGTAACTGTAACTTCGATACTAATTATGACATGAAACTCTAACTTCGTTAGTAATTATGACAAGTAATAGTAATTTTGATAAAAAATTGTGGTAGGTAACTGTAACTTCAATACTAATTATGACAGGAAACTGTACCATCGTTACTAATTATGACAAGAAACTGTAATTTCGATACAAATTATGACAGGTAAGTGTAACTTCGTTACTAATTATGACAAGTAACTGTAATTTCGATACAAATTTTGGCAGGTAACTGTAACTTCGATACTAATTATGACAGGTAACTGTAACTTCGATACTAATTATGACAAGTAACTGTAACTTCGATACTAATTATGACAGATAACTGTAACTTCGATACTCATTATGACAAATAACTGTAATTTCGATACAAATTATGGCAGGTAATTGTAATTTCGATACTAATTATGACAGGTAACAGTAACTTCGATACTAATTATGACAAGTACCAGTAACTTCGATACTAATTATGACAAGTAACTGGAACTTCGATACTAATTATGACAGGTAATTGTAACTTCGTTACTAATTATGACAAGTAACTGTAATTTCGATACTAATTTTGGCAGGTAACTGTAAATTCGATATAAATTATGACAGGTAACAGTAACTTCGATACTAATTATGACAAGTAACTGTAACTTCGATACTAATTATGACAGGTAACTGTAACTTCGTTACTAATTATGACAAGTAACTGTAATTTCAATACTAATTATGGCAGGTAACTGTAAATTCGATACAAATTATGACAGGTAACAGTAACTTCGATACTAATTATGACAAGCAACTATAACTTTGATACAAATTATGACAGGTAACTGTAACTTCGATACTAATTATGACATGAAACTCTAACTTCGTTAGTAATTATGACAAGTAATAGTAATTTTGATAAAAAATTGTGGTAGGTAACTGTAACTTCAATACTAATTATGACAGGTAACAGTAACTTCGATACTAATTATGACTGGTAACTGTAACTTCGTAACTAATTATGACAAGTAACTTTAATTTCGATACTAATTATGGCAGGTAACTGTGACTTCGTTACTAATTATGACAAGTCCCAGTAATTTCGATACAAATTATGGCAGGTAACTGTAACTTCGATACTAATTATGTCAGGTAACAGTAACTTCGAAACTAATTATGACAGGAAACTGTACCTTCGTTACTAATTATGACAAGTAACTGTAATTTCGATACAAATTATGACAGGTAAGTGTATCTTCGTTACTAATTATGACAAGTAACTGTAATTTCGATACAAATTATGGCAGATAACAGTACCTTCGATACTAATTATGACAGGTAACTGTAACTTCGATACTAATTATGACAAGGAACTGTAATTTCGATACAAATTATGGCAGGTAACTGTAACTATGTTACTAATTATGACAGGTAACAGTAACGTCGATACTGATTATGACAAGTAACTGTAACTTCGTTACTAATTATGACAAGTAACTCTAATTTTGATAAAAAATTATGGCAGGTAACAGTAACTTCGATACTAATTAATACAGGTAACAGTCACTTCAATACTAATTATGACAGGTAACTGTAACTTCGATACTAATTATGAAAAGTAACTGTAACTTCGATACTTATTATGACAGGTAACAGTAACTTCGATACTAATAATGAATGGTTTCTGTAACATCGTTACTAATTATGTCAATTAAGTCTAACTTCGATACTAATTATGACAAGTAACTGTAATTTCGATACAAATTTTGGCAGGTAACTGTAACTTAGATACTAATTATGACAGGTAACAGAAACTTCGATACTAATTATGACATGTAACTGTAACTTCGATACTAATTATGACAGGTAAATGTAACTTCGTTACTAATTATGAAAAGTAACTCTAATTTCGTTACAAATTTTGGCAGGTAACTGTAACTTCGATACTAATTATGACAGGTAACATTAACTTCGATACTAATTATGGCAGGTAACTGTAACTTCGATACTAATTATGACAGGTAACAGTATCTTCGATACTAATTATGACAAGTAACTGTAACTTCGATACTAATTATGACAGGTAACTGTAACTTCGTTACTAATTATGACAAGTAACTGTAATTTCGTTACAAATTATGGCAGGTAATTGTAATTTCGATAATAATTATGACAGGTAACAGTAACTTCGAACTAATTATGACAAGTAACAGTAACTTCGATACTAATTATGACAAGTAACTGTAACTTCGATACTAATTATGACAGGTAAACTGTAACTTCGTTACTAATTATGACAAGTAACTGTAATTTCGATACAAATGTTGGCAGGTAACTGTAACTTCGATACTAAATATGACAGGTAACAGTAACTTCGATACTATTTATGACAAGTTACTGTAACTTCGATACTAATTATGTCAGGTAACTGTAACTTCGTTACTAATTATGACAAGTAACTTTAATTTCGATACTTATTATGACAGGTAACTGTAACTTCGTTACTAATTATGACAAGTAACTTTAATATCGATACTAATTATGACAAGTAACTGTAACTTCGATACTAATTATGATAGGTAACTGTAACTTCGTTACTAATTATGACAGGTAACTGCAATTTCGTTACAAATTATGACAGGTAATTGTAATTTCGATACTAATTATGACAGGTAACAGTAACTTCGAACTAATTATGACAATTAACAGTAATTTCGATACTAATTATGACAAGTAACTGTAACTTCGATACTAATTATGACAGGTAACTGTAACTTCGATACAAATTATGGCAGGTAACTTTAACTTCGATACTAACTATGACAGGTAACAGTAACTTCGATACTAATTATGACAAGTAACTGTAACTTCGATACTAATTATGACAAGAAACTGTAACTTCGAATCTAATTACGACCGGTAACTGTAACATCGTTACTAATTATGACAAGTAACTGTAATTTCGATACAAATTATGGCAGGTAACTGTAACTTCGATACTTATTATGACAGGTAACAGTAACTTCGATACTAATTATGACAAGTAACTGTAACTTCGATACTAATAATGACAGATAACTGTAACTTCGATACTATTTATGACAAGGAACTGTAATTTCGATACAAATTATGGCAGGTAACTGTAACTTTGATACTAATTATGACAGGAAACAGTAACTTCGATACTAATTATGACTGGTTTCTGTAACATCGTTACTAATTATGTCAAGTAACTGTAACTTCGATACTATTTATGACAAGGAACAGTAATTTCGATACAAATTATGGCAGGTAACTGTAACTTTGATACTAATTATGACAGGAAACAGTAACATCGATACTAATTATGACAAGAAACTGTAACTTCGTTACTAATTATGACAAGTAACTCTAATTTTGATAAAAAATTATGGCAGGTAACTGTAACTTCGATACTAATTAATACAGGTAACAGTAACTTCGATACTAATTATGGCTGGTTTCTGTAACATCGTTATTAATTATGTCAAGTAACTGTAACTTCGATACTAATTATGACAAGTAACTGTAATTTCGATACAAATTTTCGCAGGTAATTGTAACATCGATACTAATTATGACAGGTAACAGTAACTTCGATACTAATTATGACAAGTAACTGTAACTTCGATACTAATTATGACAGGTAACTGTAACTTCGTTACTAATGATGAAAAGTAATTGTAATTTCGATAAAAATTATGGCAGGTAACTGTAACTTCGATACTAATTATGACAGGTAACATTAACTTCGAGACTAATTATGGCAGGTTACTGTAACTTCGATACTAATTATGAGAGGTAACAGTATCTTCGATACTAATTATGACAAGTAACTGTAACTTCGATACTAATTATGACAGGTAACTGTAACTTCGTTACTAATTATGACAAGTAACTGTAATTTCGATACTAATTTTGGCAGGTAAATGTAAATTCGATACTAATTATGACAGGTAACAGTAACTTCGATACTAATTAAGACAAGTAACTGTAACATCGATACTAATTATGACAGGTAACTGTAACTTCGTTACTAATTATGACAAGTAACTGTAATTTCAATACAAATTATGGCAGGTTACTGTAACTTCGATACAAATTATGACAGGTAACAGTAACATCGATACTAATTATGACAAGCAACTATAACTTCGATACAAATTATGACAGGTAACTGTAACTTCGATACTAATTATGACAAGAAACTCTAACTTCGTTACTAATTATGACAAGTAACCGTAATTTCGATACTAATTATGACAATTAACTGTAACTTCGATACTAATTATGTCAGGTAACTGTAACTTCGATACTAATTAATACAGGTAACAGTAACTTCGATACTATTATGACTGGGTTCTGTAACATCGTTACTAATTATGTCAAGTAACTGTAACTTCGATACTAATTATGACAAGTAACTGTAATTTCGAAACATATTTTGGCAGGTAACTGTAACATCGATACTAATTATGACAGGTAACAGTAACTTCGATGCTAATTATGACAAGTAACTGTAACTTCGATACTAATTATGACAGGTAACTGTAACTTCGTTACTAATTATGAAAAGTAACTGTAATTTCGATACAAATTATGGCAGGTAACAGTAACTTCGATACTAATTATGACAGGTAACATTAACTTCGATACTAATTATGGCAGGTAACTGTAACTTCGATATTAATTATGACAAGTAACTGTAATTTCGTTACAAATTATGGCAGTTAATTGTAATTTCGATACTAATTATGACAGGTAACAGTAACTTCGAACTAATTATGACAAGAAACAGTAACTTCGATACTAATTATGACAAGTAACTGTAACTTCGATACTAATTATGACTGGTAACTGTAACTTCGTTACTAATTATGACAAGTAACTGTAATTTCGATACAAATTTTGGCAGGTAACTGTAACTTCGATACTAATTATGACAGGTAACTGTAACTTCGATACTAATTATGACAAGTAACTGTAACTTCGATACTAATTATGACAGGTAACTTTAACTTCGATACTCATTGTGACAAATAACTGTAATTTCGATACAAATTATGGCAGGTAATTGTAATTTCAATACTAATTATGACAGGTAACAGTTACTTCGATACTAATTATGACAAATACCAGTAACTTCGATACTAATTATGACAAGTAACTGGAACTTCGATACTAATTATGACAGGTAATTGTAACTTCGTTACTAATTATGACAAGTAACTGTAATTTCAATACAAATTATGGCAGGTAACTGTAACTTCGATACAAATTATGACAGGTAACAGTAACTTCGATACTAATTATGACAAGCAACTATAACTTCGATACAAATTATGACAGGTAACTGTAACTTCGATACTAATTATGACATGAAACTCTAACTTCGTTAGTAATTTTGATAAAAAAATATGGTAGGTAACTGTAACTTCAATACTAATTATGACAGGTAACAGTAACTTCGATACTAATTATGACTGGTAACTGTAACTTCGTAACTAATTATGACAAGTAACTTTAATTTCGATACTAATTATGGCAGGTAACTGTAACTTCGTTACTAATTATGACAAGTCCCAGTAATTTCGATACGAATTATGGCAGGTAACTGTAACTTCGATACTAATTATGTCAGGTAACAGTAACTTCGATACTAATTATGACAGGAAACTGTACTTTCGTTACTAATTATGACAAGTAACTGTAATTTCGATACAAATTATGACAGGTAAGTGTAACTTCGTTACAAATTACGACAAGTATCTGTAATTTCGATACAAATTATGACAGGTAACAGTACCTTCGATAATAATTATGACAGGTAACTGTAACTTCGATACTAATTATGACAAGGAACTGTAATTTCGATACAAATTATGGCAGGTAACTGTAACAATGTTACTAATTATGACAGGTAACAGTAACGTCGATACTGATTATGACAGGTAACTGTAACTTCATGACTAATTATGACAAGAAACTGTAACTTCGATACCAATAATGACAGGTAACTGTAACTTCGATACTATTTATGACAAGGAACTGTAATTTCGATACAAATTATGGCAGGTAACTGTAACTTTGATACTAATTATGACAGGAAACAGTAACTTCGATACTAATTATGACAAGTAACTGTAACTTCGTTACTAATTATGACAAGTAACTCTAATTTTGATAAAAAATTATGGCAGGTAACTGTAACATCGATACTAATTAATACAGGTAACAGTAACTTCGATACTAATTATGACTGGTTTCTGTATCATCGTTACTAATTATGTCAAGTAACTCTAACTTCGATACTTATTATGACAAGTAACTGTAATTTCGATACAAATTTTGGCAGGTAACTGTAACTTCAATACTAATTATGACAGGTAACAGTAACTCCGATACTAATTATGACATGTAACTGTAACTTCGATACTAATTATGACAGGTAACTGTAACTTCGTTACTAATTATGAAAAGTAACTCTAATTTCGATACAAATTTTGGCAGGTAACTGTAACTTCGATACTAATTATGACAGGTAACATTAACTTCGATACTAATTATGGCAGGTAACTGTAACTTCGATACTAATAATGACAGGTAACAGTATCTTCGATACTAATTATGACAAGTAACTGTAACTTCGATACTAATTATGACAGGTAACTGTAACTTCGTTACTAATTATGACAAGTAACTGTAATTTCGTTACAAATTATGGCAGGCAATTATAATTTCGATACTAATTATGACAGGTAACAGTAACTTCGAACTAATTATGACAAGTAACAGTAACTTTGATACTAATTATGACAAGTAACTGTAACTTCGATACTAATTATGACAGGTAACTGTAACTTCGTTACTAATAATGACAAGTAACTGTAATTTCGATACAAATTTTGGCAGGTAACTGTAACTTCGTTACTAAATATGACAGGTAACAGTAACTTCGATACTAATTATGACAAGTAACTGTAACTTCGATACTAATTAAGACAGGTAACTGTAACTTCGTTACTAATTATGACAAGTAACTTTAATTTCGATACTTATTATGACAGGTAACTGTAACTTCGTTACTAATTAATACAAGTAACTTTAATTTCGATACTAATTATGTCAAGTAACTGTAACTTCGATACTAATTATGATAGGTAACTGTAACTTCGTTACTAATTATGACAGGTAACTGAAATTTCGTTACAAATTATGGCAGGTAATTGTAATTTCGATACTAATTATGACAGGTAACAGTAACTTCGAACTAATTATGACAAGTAACAGTAACTTCGATACTAATTATGACAAGTAACTGTAAAATCGATACTAATTATGACAGGTAACTGTAACTTCGTTACTAATTATGACAAGTAACTGTAATTTCGATACAAATTTTGGCACGTGACTGTAACTTCGATACTAAATATGAAAGGTAACAGTAACTTCGATACTAATTATGACAAGTAACTGTAACTTCGACACTAATTATGACAGGTAACCGTACCTTCGTTACTAATTATGACAAGTAACTGTAACTTCGATACTTATTATGACAGGTAACAGTAACTTGGGTACTAATTATGACAGGAAACTGTAACTTCGTTACTAATTATGACAAGTAACTGTAACTTCGATACAAATTATGGCGGTTACTTTAACTTCGATACTAATTATGACAGGTAACAGTAACTTCGATACTAATTATGACAAGTAACTGTAAAATCGATACTAATTATGACAGGTAACTGTAACTTCGTTACTAATTATGACAAGTAACTGTAATTTCGATACAAATTTTGGCACGTGACTGTAACTTCGATACTAAATATGAAAGGTAACAGTAACTTCGATACTAATTATGACAAGTAACTGTAACTTCGACACTAATTATGACAGGTAACCGTACCTTCGTTACTAATTATGACAAGTAACTGTAACTTCGATACTTATTATGACAGGTAACAGTAACTTGGGTACTAATTATGACAGGAAACTGTAACTTCGTTACTAATTATGACAAGTAACTGTAACTTCGATACAAATTATGGCGGTTACTTTAACTTCGATACTAATTATGACAGGTAACAGTAACTTCGATACTAATTATGACAAGTAACTGTAACTTCGATACTAATTATGACAAGAAACTGTAACTTCGAATCTAATTACGACCGGTAACTGTAACATCGTTACTAATTATGACAAGTAACTGTAATTTCGATACAAATTATGGCAGGTAACTGTAACGTCGATACTAATTAAGACAGGTAACAGTAACTTCGATACTAATTATGACAAGTAACTGTAACTTCGATACTAATTATCACAGGTAACTGCAACTTCGTTACTAATTATGACAAGTAACTGTAATTTCTATACTAATTATGAAAATTAACTCTAACTTCGTTACTAATTATGACAAGTAACTGTAATTTTGATAAGAAAAATTATGGCATGTAACTGTAACATCGATACTAATTATGACAGGTAACAGTAACTTCGATACTAATTATGACAGGTAACTGCAACTTCGTTACTAATTATGACAAGTAACTGTAATTTCTATACTAATTATGGCAAGTAACTGTAACTTCTTTACTAATTATGACAAGTAACTGTAATTTCGATACAAATTATGGCAGGTAACTGTAATTTCGATACTAATTATGTCAGGTAACTGTTACTTCGATATTAATTATGACAGTTAAGTGTAACTTCGTTACTAATTATGACAAGTAATTTTAATTTCGATACAAATTATGGCAGGTAACTGTAACTTCGATACTAATTATGACAGGTAACTGTAACTTCGATACTAATTATGACAAGTAACTGTAACATCGATACTAATTATGACAGGTAACTGTAACTTCGATACTAATTATGACAAATAACTGTAATTTCGATACAAATTATGGCAGGTAAATGTAATTTCGATACTAATTATGACAGATAACAGTAACTTCGATACTAATTATGACAAGTACCAGTAACTTCGATACTAATTATGACAAGTAACTGGAACTTCGATACTAATTATGACAGGTAATTGTAACTTCGTTACTAATTATGACAAGTAACTGTATTTTCGATACTAATTTTGGCAGGTAACTGTAAATTCGATACTAATTATGACAGGTAACAGTAACTTCGATACTAATTATGACAAGTAACTGTAACTTCGATACTAATTATGACAGGTAACTGTAACTTCGTTACTAATTATGACAAGTAACTGTAATTTCAATACAAATTATGGCAGGTAACTGTAACTTCGATACAAATTATGACAGGTAACAGTAACTTCGATACTAATTATGACAAGCAACTATAACTTCGATACAAATTATGACAGTTAACTGTAACTTCGATACTAATTATGACATGAAACTCTTACTTCGTTAGTAATTATGACAAGTAACAGTAATTTTGATAAAAAATTATGGTAGGTAACTGTAACTTCAATACTAATTATGACAGGTAACAGTAACTTCGATACTAATTATGACTGGTAAGTGTAACTTCGTAACTAATTATGACAAGTAACTTTAATTTCGATACTAATTATGGCAGGTAACTGTAACTTCGTTACTAATTATGACAAGTCCCAGTAAATTTCGATACAAATTATGGCAGGTAAATGTAACTTCGATACAAATTATGGCAGGTAACAGTACCTTCGATACTAATTATGACAGGTAACTGTAACTTCGATACTAATTATGACAAGGAACTGTAATTTCGATACCAATAATGACAGGTAACTGTAACTTCGATACTATTTATGACATGGAACTGTAATTTCGATACAATTTATGTAAGGTAACTGTAACTTTGATACTAATTATGACAAGAAACAGTAACTTCGATACTAATTATGACAAGTAACTGTAACTTCGTTACTAATTATGACAAGTAACTCTAATTTTGATAAAAAATTATGGCAGGTAACTGTAACTTCGATACTAATTAATACAGGTAACAGTAACTTCGATACTAATTATGACTGGTTTCTGTATCATCGTTAATAATTATGTCAAGTAACTCTAACTTCGATACTAATTATGACAAGTAACTGTAATTTCGATACAAATTTTGGCAGGTAACTGTAACTTCAATACTAATTATGACAGGTAACAGTAACTTCGATACTAATTATTACATATAACTGTAACTTCGATACTAATTATGACAGGTAACTGTAACTTCGTTACTAATTATGAAAAGTAACTCTAATTTCGATACAAATTTTGGCAGGTAACTGTAACTTCGATACTAATTATGACAGGTAACATTAACTTCGATACTAATTACGGCAGGTAACTGTAACTTCGATACTAATTATGACAGGTAACAGTATCTTCGATACTAATTATGACAAGTAACTGTAACTTCGATACTAATTATGACAGGTAACTGTAACTTCGTTACTAATTATGACAAGTAACTGTAATTTCGTTACAAATTATGGCAGGTAATTGTAATTTCGATACTAATTATGACAGGTAACAGTAACTTCGAACTAATTATGACAAGTAACAGTAACTTCGATACTAATTATGACAAGTAACTGTAACTTCGATACTAATTATGACAGGTAACTGTAACTTCGTTACTAATAATGACAAGTAACTGTAATTTCGATACAAATTTTGGCAGGTAACTGTAACTTCGATACTAAATATGACAGGTAACAGTAACTTCGATACTAATTATGACAAGTAACTGTAACTTCGATACTAATTAAGACATGTAACTGTAACTTCGTTACTAATTATGACAAGTAACTTTAATTTCGATACTTATTATGACAGGTAACTGTAACTTCGTTACTAATTAATACAAGTAACTTTAATTTCGATACTAATTATGACAAGTAACTGTAACTTCGATACAAATTATGATAGGTAACTGTAACTTCGTTACTAATTATGACAGGTAACTGAAATTTCGTTACAAATTATGGCAGGTAATTGTAATTTCGATACTAATTATGACAGGTAACAGTAACTTCGAACTAATTATGACAAGTAACAGTAACTTCGATACTAATTATGACAAGTAACTGTAACATCGATACTAATTATGACAGGTAACTGTAACTTCGTTAGTAATTATGACAAGTAACTGTAATTTCAATACAAATTTTGGCAGGTTACTGTAACTTCGATACAAATTATGACAGGTAACAGTAACTTCGATACTAATTTTGACCAGCAAATATAACGTCGATACAAATTATGACAGGTAACTGTAACTTCGATACTAATTATGACAAGAAACTCTAACTTCGTTACTAATTATGACAAGTAACAGTAATTTTGATAAAAAATTAAGGTAGGTAACTGTAACTTCAATACTAATTATGACAGGTAACAGTAACTTCGATACTAATTATGACTGGTAACGGTAACTTCGTAACTAATTATGACAAGTAACTTTAATTTCGATACTAATTATGGCAGGTAACTGTAGCTTCGTTACTAATTATGACAAGTCCCAGTAATTTCGATACAAATTATGGCAGGTAACTGTAACTTCGATACTAATTATGTCAGGTAACAGTAAATTCGATACTAATTATGACAGGAAACTGTACCATCGTTACTCATTATGACAAGTAACTGTAATTTCGATACAAATTATGACAGGTAAGTGTAACTTCGTTACTAATTATGACAAGTAACTGTAATTTCGATACAAATTATGGCAGGTAACAGTTCCTTCGATACTAATTATGACAGGTAACTGTAACTTCGATACTAATTATGACAAGGATCTGTTATTTCGATACAAATTATGGCAGGTAACTGTAACTATGATACTAATTATGACAGGTAACAGTAACGTCGATACTAATTATGACAAGTAACTCTAATTTTGATAAAAAATTATGGCAGGTAACAGTAACTTCGATACTAAGTAATACAGGTAACAGTAACTTCGATACTAATTATGACAGGTAACTGTTACTTCGAAAATAATTATGAAAAGTAACTGTAACTTCGATACTTATTATGACAGGTAACTGTAACTTCATTACTAATTATGACAAAAAACTGTAACTTCGATACTAATAATGACAGGTAACTGTAACTTCGATACTATTTAAGACAAGGAACTGTAATTTCGATACAAATTATGGCAGGTAACTGTAACATCGATACTAATTAATACAGGTAACAGTAACTTCGATACTAATTATGACTGGTTTCTGTAACATCGTTACTAATTATGTCAAGTAACTGTAACTTCGATACTAATTATGACAAGTAACTGTAATTTCGATACAAATTTTGGCAGGTAACTGTAACTTCGATACTAATTATGACAGGTAACAGTCACTTCGATACTAATTATGACATGTAACTGTAACTTCGATACTAATTATGACAGGTAACTGTAACTTCGTTACTAATTATGAAAATTAACTCTAATTTCGATACAAATTTTGGCAGGTAACTGTAACTTCGATACTAATTATGACAGGTAACATTAACTTCAATACTAATTATGGCAGGTAACTGTAACTTCGATACTAATTACGACAGGTAACAGTATCTTCGATACTAATTATGACAAGTAACTGTAACTTCGATACTAATTATGACAGGTAACTGTAACTTCGTTACTAATTATGACAAGTAACTGAAATTTCGTTACAAATTATGGCAGGTAATTGTAATTTCGATACTAATTATGACAGGTAACAGTAACTTCGATACTAATTATGACTGGTAACTGTAACCTCGTAACTAATTATGACAAGTAACTTTAATTTCGATACTAATTATGGCAGGTAACAGTACCTTCGATACTAATTATGACACGTAACTGTAACTTCGATACTAATTATGACAAGGAACTGTTATTTCGATACAAATTATGGCAGGTAACTGTAACTATGATACTAATTATGAGAGGTAACAGTAACGTCGATACTAATTATGACAAGTAACTGTAACTTCGTTACTAATTATGACAAGTAACTCTAATTTTGATAAAAAATTATGGCAGGTAACAGTAACTTCGATACTAATTAATACAGGTAACAGTAACTTCGATACAAATTATGACAGGTAACTGTAACTTCGAAACTAATTATGAAAAGTAACTGTAAATCGATACTTATTATGACAGGTTACTGTAACTTCATTACTAATTATGACAAGAAACTGTAACTTCGATACTAATAATGACAGGTAACTGTAACTTCGATACTATTTATGACAAGGAACTGTAATTTCGATACAAATTAAGGCAGGTAACTAACATTGATACTAATTATGACAGGAAACAGTAACTTCGATACTAATTATGACAAGTAACTGTATCTTCGTTACTAATTATGACAAGTAACTCTAATTTTGATAAAAAAAAATGGCAGGTAACTGTAACTTCGATACTAATTAATACAGGTAACAGTAACTTCGATACTAATTATGACTGGTTTCTGTAACATCGTTACTAATTATGTCAAGTAACTGTAACTTCGATACTAATTATGACCAGTAACTGTAATTTCGATACAAATTTTGGCAGGTAACTGTAACATCGATACTAATTATGACAGGTAACAGTAACTTCGATGATAATTATGACAAGTAACTGTAACTTCGATACTAATTATGACAGGTAACTGTAACTTCGTTACTAATTATGAAAAGTAACTGTAATTTCGATACAAATTATGGCAGGTTACAGTTACTTCGATACTAATTATGACAGGTAACATTAACTTCGATACTAATTATGGCAGGTAACTGTAACTTCGATACTAATTATGACAAGTAACTGTAATTTCGTTACAAATTATGGCAGGTAATTGTAATTTCGATACTAATTATGACAGGTAACAGTAACTTCGAACTAATTATGACAAGAAACAGTAACTTCGATACTATATATGGCAAGTATTGTAACTTCGATACTAATTATGACTGGTTACTGTAACTTCGTTACTAATTATGACAAGTAACTGTAATTTCGATACAAATTTTGGCAGGTAACTGTAACTTCGATACTAATTATGACAGGTAACTGTAACTTCGATACAAATTATGACAAGTAACTGTAATTTCGATACAAATTTTGGCAGGCAACTGTAATTTCGATACAAATTATGGCAGGTAACTGTAACTTTGATACTAATTATGAAAAGTAACTGTAACTTCGATACTTATTATGACAGGTAACTATAACTTCATTACTAATTATGACAAGAAACTGTAACTTCGATACTAATAATGACAGGTAACTGTAACTTCGATACTATTTATGACAAGGAACTGTAATTTCGATACAAATTATGGCAGGTAACTGTAACTTCGATACTAATTAATACAGGTAACAGTAACTTCGATACTAATTATGACTGGTTTCTGTAACATCGTTACTAATTATGTCAAGTAACTGTAACTTCGATACTAATTATGACAAGTAACTGTAATTTCGATAGAAATATTGGCAGGTAACTGTAACTTCGATACTAATTATGAAAGGTAACAGTAACTTCGATACTAATTATGACATGTAACTGTAACTTCGATACTAATTATGACATGTAACTGTAACTTCGTTACTAATTATGAAAAGTAACTCTAATTTCGATACAAATTTTGGCAGGTAACTGTAACTTCGATAGTAATTATGACAGGTAACATTAACTTCGATACTAATTATGGCAGGTAACTGTAACTTCGATACTAATTATGACAGGTAACAGTATCTTCGATACTAATTATGACAAGTAACTGTAACTTCGATACTAATTATGACAGGTAACTGTAACTTCGTTACTAATTAAGACAAGTAACTGTAATTTCGTTACAAATTATGGCAGGTAATTGTAATTTCGATACTAATTATGACAGGTAACAGTAACTTCGAACTAATTATGACAAGTAACAGTAACTTCGATACTAATTATGACAAGTAACTGTAACTTCGATACTAATTATGACAGGTAACTGTAACTTCGTTACTAATTATGACAAGTAACTGTAATTTCGATACAAATTTTGGCAGGTAACTGTAACCTCGATACTAAATATGACAGGTAACAGTAACTTCGATACTAATTGTGACACGTAACTGAAACTTCGATACTAATTATGACAGGTAACTGTAACTTCGTTACTAATTATGACAAGTAACTTTAATATCGATACTAATTATGACAGGTAACTGTGACTTCGTTACTAATTATGAAAAGTAACTTTAATTTCGATACTAATTATGACAAGTAACTGTAACTTCGATACTAATTATGATAGGTAACTGTAACTTCGTCACTAATTATCACAGGTAACTGTAATTTCGTTACAAATTATGGCAGATAATTGTAATTTCGATACTAATTATGACAGGTAACAGTAACTTCGAACTAATTATGAGAAGTAACAGTAACTTCGATACTAATTATGACAAGTAACTGTAACTTCGATACTAATTATGACAAGTAACTGTAACTTCGATACTAATTATGACAGGTAACCGTAACTTCGTTACTAATTATGACAAGTAACTGTAACTTCGATACTAATTATGACAGGTAACAGTTACTTCGGTACTAATTATGACAGGAAACTGTAACTTCGTCACTAATTATGACAAGTAACTGTAACATCGATACAAATTATGGCAGGTAACTGTAACTTCGATACTAATTATGACATGTAACAGTAACTTCGATACTTATTATGTCAAGTAAATGTAACTTCGATACTAATTATGACAAGAAACTGTAACTTCGAATCTAATTACGACCGGTAACTGTAACATCGTTACTAATTATGACAAGTAACTGTAATTTCGATACAAATTATGGCAGGTAACTGTAACTTCGATACTAATTATGGCAGGAAACAGTAACTTCGATACTAATTATGACAAGTAACTGTAACTTCGATACTAATTATGACAGGTAACTATAACTTCGATACTAATTATGACAATTAACTCTAACTTCGTTACTAATTATGACAAGTAACTGTCATTTTGATAAAAAAAATTATGGCATGTAACTGTAACATATCGATACTAATTATGACAGGTAACAGTAACTTCGATACTAATTATGACAGGTAACTGCAACTTCGTTACTAATAATGACAAGTAACTGTAATTTCTATACTAATTATGGCAAGTAACTGTAACTTCTTTACTAATTATGACAAGTAACTGTAATTTCGATACAAATTATGGCAGGTAACTGTAATTTCGATACTAATTATGACAGGTAACAGTAATTTCGCTACTATTTATGACAAGTAACAGTAATTTCGTTACTTATTATGTCAAGTAACTGTAACTTCGATACTAATTATGACAGGTAACTCTAATTTCGATACTAATTATGACAAATAACTGTAATTTTGATACAAATTATGACAGGTACCGGTAACTTCATTACTAATTATGACAAGAAACTGTAACTTCGATACTAATAATGACAGGTAACTGTAACTTCGATACTATTAATGACAGGTAACTGTAACTTCGATACTATTAATGACAAGGAACTGTAATTTCGATACAAATTATGGCAGGTAACTGTAACTTTGATACTAATTATGACAGGAAACAGTAACTTCGATACTATTTATGTCAGGTAACTGTTACTTCGATATTAATTATGACAGTTAAGTGTAACTTCGTTACTAATTATGACAAGTAACTTTAATTTCGATACAAATTATGGCAGGTAACTGTAACTTCGATACTAATTATGACAGGTAACTGTAACTTCGATACTAATTATGACAAGTAACTGTAACTTCGATACTAATTATGACAGGTAACTGTAATTTCGATACTAATTATGACAAATAACTGTAATTTTGATACAAATTATGACAGGTACCGGTAACTTCATTACTAATTATGACAAGAAACTTTGACTTCGCTACTAATAATGACAGGTAACTGTAACTTCGATTCTATTAATGACAAGGAACTGTAATTTCGATACAAATTATGGCAGGTAACTGTAACTTTGATACTAATTATGACAGGAAACAGTAACTTCGATACTAATTATGACAAGTAACTGTAACTTCGATAATAATTATGACAAGTAACTCTAATTTTGATAAAAAATTATGGCAGGTAACTGTAACTTCGATACTAATTAATACAGGTAACAGTAACTTCGATACTAATTATGACTGGTTTCTGTAACATCGTTACTAATTATGTCAAGTAACTGTAACTTCGATACTAATTATGACAAGTAACTGTAATTTCGATACAAATTTTGGCAGGTAACTGTAATTTCGATACTAATTATGACAGGTAACAGTAACTTCGATACTAATTATGACAAGTAACTGCAACTTCGATACTAATTATGACATGTAACTGTTACTTCGTTACTAATTATGAAAAGTAACTGTAATTTCGATACAAATTATGGCAGGTAACTGTAACTTCGATACTAATTATGACAGTTAACAGTATCTTCGATACTAATTATGACAAGTAACTGTAACTTCGATACTAATTATGACAGGTAACTGTAACTTCGTTACTAATTATGACAAGTTACTGTAATTTCGTTACAAATTATGGCAGGTAATTGTAATTTTGATACTAATTATGACAGGTAACAGTAACTTCGTTACTAATTATGACAAGTAAGTGTAATTTCGATACAAATTTTGTCAGGTAACTGTAACTTCGATACTAAATATGACAGGTAACAGTAACTTCGATACTAATTATGACAAGTAACTGTAACTTCGATACTAATTATGACAGGTAACTGTAACTTCGTTACTAATTATGACAAGTAACTTTAATTTCGATACTAATTATGACAGGTAACTGTAACTTCGTTACTAATTATGACAAGTAACTTTAATTTCGATACTAATTATGACAAGTAACTGTAACTTCGATACTAATTATGACAGGTAACTGTAAATTCGTTACTAATTATGACAGGTAACTGTAATTTCGTTACAAATTATGGCAGGTAATTGTAATTTCGATACTAATTATGACAGGTAACAGTAACTTCGAACTAATTATGACAAGTAACAGTAACTTCGATACTAATTATGACAAGTAACTGTAACTTCGATACTAATTTTGACAGGTAACTGTAACTTCGTTACTAATTATGACAGGAAACTGTAACTTCGTTATTAATTATGACAAGTAACTGTAACTTCGTTACAAATTATGGCAGGTAATTGTAACTTCGATACTAATTATGACAGGTAACAGTAACTTCGATACTAATTATGACAATTCACTGTAACTTCGAAACTAATTATGACAAGAAACTGTAACTTCGAATCTAATTACGATCGGTAACTGTAACATCGTTACTAATTATGACAAGTAGCTGTAATTTCGATACAAATTATGGCAGGTAACTGTAACTTCGATACTAATTATGACTGGTAACAGTAACTTCGATACTAATTATGACAAGTAACTGTAGCATCGACACTAATTATGACAGGTAACTATAACTTCGATACTAATTATGACAAGTAACAGTAATTTTGATAAAAAATTAAGGTAGGTAACTGTAACTTCAATACTAATTATGACAGGTAACAGTAACTTCGATACTAATTATGACTGGTAACGGTAACTTCGTAACTAATTATGACAAGTAACTTTAATTTCGATACTAATTATGGCAGGTAACTGTAGCTTCGTTACTAATTATGACAAGTCCCAGTAATTTCGATACAAATTATGGCAGGTAACTGTAACTTCGATACTAATTATGTCAGGTAACAGTAAATTCGATACTAATTATGACAGGAAACTGTACCATCGTTACTCATTATGACAAGTAACTGTAATTTCGATACAAATTATGACAGGTAAGTGTAACTTCGTTACTAATTATGACAAGTAACTGTAATTTCGATACAAATTATGGCAGGTAACAGTTCCTTCGATACTAATTATGACAGGTAACTGTAACTTCGATACTAATTATGACAAGGATCTGTTATTTCGATACAAATTATGGCAGGTAACTGTAACTATGATACTAATTATGACAGGTAACAGTAACGTCGATACTAATTATGACAAGTAACTCTAATTTTGATAAAAAATTATGGCAGGTAACAGTAACTTCGATACTAAGTAATACAGGTAACAGTAACTTCGATACTAATTATGACAGGTAACTGTTACTTCGAAAATAATTATGAAAAGTAACTGTAACTTCGATACTTATTATGACAGGTAACTGTAACTTCATTACTAATTATGACAAAAAACTGTAACTTCGATACTAATAATGACAGGTAACTGTAACTTCGATACTATTTAAGACAAGGAACTGTAATTTCGATACAAATTATGGCAGGTAACTGTAACTTTGATACTAATTATGAAAAGTAACTGTAACTTCGATACTTATTATGACAGGTAACTGTAACTTCATTACTAATTATGACAAGAAACTGTAACTTCGCTACTAATAATGACAGGTAACTGTAACTTCGATACTATTTATGACAAGGAACTGTAATTTCGATACAAATTATGGCAGGTAACTGTAACATCGATACTAATTAATACAGGTAACAGTAACTTCGATACTAATTATGACTGGTTTCTGTAACATCGTTACTAATTATGTCAAGTAACTGTAACTTCGATACTAATTATGACAAGTAACTGTAATTTCGATACAAATTTTGGCAGGTAACTGTAACTTCGATACTAATTATGACAGGTAACAGTCACTTCGATACTAATTATGACATGTAACTGTAACTTCGATACTAATTATGACAGGTAACTGTAACTTCGTTACTAATTATGAAAATTAACTCTAATTTCGATACAAATTTTGGCAGGTAACTGTAACTTCGATACTAATTATGACAGGTAACATTAACTTCAATACTAATTATGGCAGGTAACTGTAACTTCGATACTAATTACGACAGGTAACAGTATCTTCGATACTAATTATGACAAGTAACTGTAACTTCGATACTAATTATGACAGGTAACTGTAACTTCGTTACTAATTATGACAAGTAACTGAAATTTCGTTACAAATTATGGCAGGTAATTGTAATTTCGATACTAATTATGACAGGTAACAGTAACTTCGATACTAATTATGACTGGTAACTGTAACCTCGTAACTAATTATGACAAGTAACTTTAATTTCGATACTAATTATGGCAGGTAACAGTACCTTCGATACTAATTATGACACGTAACTGTAACTTCGATACTAATTATGACAAGGAACTGTTATTTCGATACAAATTATGGCAGGTAACTGTAACTATGATACTAATTATGAGAGGTAACAGTAACGTCGATACTAATTATGACTGGTAACTGTAACTTCGTAACTAATTATGACAAGTAACTGTAATTTCTATACTAATTATGGCAAGTAACTGTAACTTCTTTACTAATTATGACAAGTAATTGTAATTTCGATACAAATTATGGCAGGTAAATGTAATTTCGATACTTATTATGACAGGTAACTGTAACTTCATTACTAATTATGACAAAAAACTGTAACTTCGATACTAATAATGACAGGTAACTGTAACTTCGATACTATTTAAGACAAGGAACTGTAATTTCGATACAAATTATGGCAGGTAACTGTAACTTTGATACTAATTATGAAAAGTAACTGTAACTTCGATACTTATTATGACAGGTAACTGTAACTTCATTACTAATTATGACAAGAAACTGTAACTTCGCTACTAATAATGACAGGTAACTGTAACTTCGATACTATTTATGACAAGGAACTGTAATTTCGATACAAATTATGGCAGGTAACTGTAACATCGATACTAATTAATACAGGTAACAGTAACTTCGATACTAATTATGACTGGTTTCTGTAACATCGTTACTAATTATGTCAAGTAACTGTAACTTCGATACTAATTATGACAAGTAACTGTAATTTCGATACAAATTTTGGCAGGTAACTGTAATTTCGATACTAATTATGACAGGTAACAGTAACTTCGATACTAATTATGACAAGTAACTGCAACTTCGATACTAATTATGACATGTAACTGTTACTTCGTTACTAATTATGAAAAGTAACTGTAATTTCGATACAAATTATGGCAGGTAACTGTAACTTCGATACTAATTATGACAGTTAACAGTATCTTCGATACTAATTATGACAAGTAACTGTAACTTCGATACTAATTATGACAGGTAACTGTAACTTCGTTACTAATTATGACAAGTTACTGTAATTTCGTTACAAATTATGGCAGGTAATTGTAATTTTGATACTAATTATGACAGGTAACAGTAACTTCGTTACTAATTATGACAAGTAAGTGTAATTTCGATACAAATTTTGTCAGGTAACTGTAACTTCGATACTAAATATGACAGGTAACAGTAACTTCGATACTAATTATGACAAGTAACTGTAACTTCGATACTAATTATGACAGGTAACTGTAACTTCGTTACTAATTATGACAAGTAACTGAAATTTCGTTACAAATTATGGCAGGTAACTGTAACATCGATACTAATTAATACAGGTAACAGTAACTTCGATACTAATTATGACTGGTTTCTGTAACATCGTTACTAATTATGTCAAGTAACTGTAACTTCGATACTAATTATGACAAGTAACTGTAATTTCGATACAAATTTTGGCAGGTAACTGTAACTTCGATACTAATTATGACAGGTAACAGTCACTTCGATACTAATTATGACATGTAACTGTAACTTCGATACTAATTATGACAGGTAACTGTAACTTCGTTACTAATTATGACAAGTAACTCTAATTTTGATAAAAAATTATGGCAGGTAACAGTAACTTCGATACTAATTAATACAGGTAACAGTAACTTCGATACAAATTATGACAGGTAACTGTAACTTCGAAACTAATTATGAAAAGTAACTGTAAATCGATACTTATTATGACAGGTTACTGTAACTTCATTACTAATTATGACAAGAAACTGTAACTTCGATACTAATAATGACAGGTAACTGTAACTTCGATACTATTTATGACAAGGAACTGTAATTTCGATACAAATTAAGGCAGGTAACTAACATTGATACTAATTATGACAGGAAACAGTAACTTCGATACTAATTATGACAAGTAACTGTATCTTCGTTACTAATTATGACAAGTAACTCTAATTTTGATAAAAAAAAAATGGCAGGTAACTGTAACTTCGATACTAATTAATACAGGTAACAGTAACTTCGATACTAATTATGACTGGTTTCTGTAACATCGTTACTAATTATGTCAAGTAACTGTAACTTCGATACTAATTATGACCAGTAACTGTAATTTCGATACAAATTTTGGCAGGTAACTGTAACATCGATACTAATTATGACAGGTAACAGTAACTTCGATGATAATTATGACAAGTAACTGTAACTTCGATACTAATTATGACAGGTAACTGTAACTTCGTTACTAATTATGAAAAGTAACTGTAATTTCGATACAAATTATGGCAGGTTACAGTTACTTCGATACTAATTATGACAGGTAACATTAACTTCGATACTAATTATGGCAGGTAACTGTAACTTCGATACTAATTATGACAAGTAACTGTAATTTCGTTACAAATTATGGCAGGTAATTGTAATTTCGATACTAATTATGACAGGTAACAGTAACTTCGAACTAATTATGACAAGAAACAGTAACTTCGATACTATATATGGCAAGTATTGTAACTTCGATACTAATTATGACTGGTTACTGTAACTTCGTTACTAATTATGACAAGTAACTGTAATTTCGATACAAATTTTGGCAGGTAACTGTAACTTCGATACTAATTATGACAGGTAACTGTAACTTCGATACAAATTATGACAAGTAACTGTAATTTCGATACAAATTTTGGCAGGCAACTGTAATTTCGATACAAATTATGGCAGGTAACTGTAACTTTGATACTAATTATGAAAAGTAACTGTAACTTCGATACTTATTATGACAGGTAACTATAACTTCATTACTAATTATGACAAGAAACTGTAACTTCGATACTAATAATGACAGGTAACTGTAACTTCGATACTATTTATGACAAGGAACTGTAATTTCGATACAAATTATGGCAGGTAACTGTAACTTCGATACTAATTAATACAGGTAACAGTAACTTCGATACTAATTATGACTGGTTTCTGTAACATCGTTACTAATTATGTCAAGTAACTGTAACTTCGATACTAATTATGACAAGTAACTGTAATTTCGATAGAAATATTGGCAGGTAACTGTAACTTCGATACTAATTATGAAAGGTAACAGTAACTTCGATACTAATTATGACATGTAACTGTAACTTCGATATAATTATGACATGTAACTGTAACTTCGTTACTAATTATGAAAAGTAACTCTAATTTCGATACAAATTTTGGCAGGTAACTGTAACTTCGATAGTAATTATGACAGGTAACATTAACTTCGATACTAATTATGGCAGGTAACTGTAACTTCGATACTAATTATGACAGGTAACAGTATCTTCGATACTAATTATGACAAGTAACTGTAACTTCGATACTAATTATGACAGGTAACTGTAACTTCGTTACTAATTAAGACAAGTAACTGTAATTTCGTTACAAATTATAGCAGGTAATTGTAATTTCGATACTAATTATGACAGGTAACAGTAACTTCGAACTAATTATGACAAGTAACAGTAACTTCGATACTAATTATGACAAGTAACTGTAACTTCGATACTAATTATGACAGGTAACTGTAACTTCGTTACTAATTATGACAAGTAACTGTAATTTCGATACAAATTTTGGCAGGTAACTGTAACCTCGATACTAAATATGACAGGTAACAGTAACTTCGATACTAATTGTGACACGTAACTGAAACTTCGATACTAATTATGACAGGTAACTGTAACTTCGTTACTAATTATGACAAGTAACTTTAATATCGATACTAATTATGACAGGTAACTGTGACTTCGTTACTAATTATGAAAAGTAACTTTAATTTCGATACTAATTATGACAAGTAACTGTAACTTCGATACTAATTATGATAGGTAACTGTAACTTCGTCACTAATTATCACAGGTAACTGTAATTTCGTTACAAATTATGGCAGATAATTGTAATTTCGATACTAATTATGACAGGTAACAGTAACTTCGAACTAATTATGAGAAGTAACAGTAACTTCGATACTAATTATGACAAGTAACTGTAACTTCGATACTAATTATGACAAGTAACTGTAACTTCGATACTAATTATGACAGGTAACCGTAACTTCGTTACTAATTATGACAAGTAACTGTAACTTCGATACTAATTATGACAGGTAACAGTAACTTCGGTACTAATTATGACAGGAAACTGTAACTTCGTCACTAATTATGACAAGTAACTGTAACATCGATACAAATTATGGCAGGTAACTGTAACTTCGATACTAATTATGACATGTAACAGTAACTTCGATACTTATTATGTCAAGTAAATGTAACTTCGATACTAATTATGACAAGAAACTGTAACTTCGAATCTAATTACGACCGGTAACTGTAACATCGTTACTAATTATGACAAGTAACTGTAATTTCGATACAAATTATGGCAGGTAACTGTAACTTCGATACTAATTATGGCAGGAAACAGTAACTTCGATACTAATTATGACAAGTAACTGTAACTTCGATACTAATTATGACAGGTAACTATAACTTCGATACTAATTATGACAATTAACTCTAACTTCGTTACTAATTATGACAAGTAACTGTCATTTTGATAAAAAAAATTATGGCATGTAACTGTAACATATCGATACTAATTATGACAGGTAACAGTAACTTCGATACTAATTATGACAGGTAACTGCAACTTCGTTACTAATAATGACAAGTAACTGTAATTTCTATACTAATTATGGCAAGTAACTGTAACTTCTTTACTAATTATGACAAGTAACTGTAATTTCGATACAAATTATGGCAGGTAACTGTAATTTCGATACTAATTATGACAGGTAACAGTAATTTCGCTACTATTTATGACAAGTAACAGTAATTTCGTTACTTATTATGTCAAGTAACTGTAACTTCGATACTAATTATGACAGGTAACTCTAATTTCGATACTAATTATGACAAATAACTGTAATTTTGATACAAATTATGACAGGTACCGGTAACTTCATTACTAATTATGACAAGAAACTGTAACTTCGATACTAATAATGACAGGTAACTGTAACTTCGATACTATTAATGACAGGTAACTGTAACTTCGATACTATTAATGACAAGGAACTGTAATTTCGATACAAATTATGGCAGGTAACTGTAACTTTGATACTAATTATGACAGGAAACAGTAACTTCGATACTATTTATGTCAGGTAACTGTTACTTCGATATTAATTATGACAGTTAAGTGTAACTTCGTTACTAATTATGACAAGTAACTTTAATTTCGATACAAATTATGGCAGGTAACTGTAACTTCGATACTAATTATGACAGGTAACTGTAACTTCGATACTAATTATGACAAGTAACTGTAACTTCGATACTAATTATGACAGGTAACTGTAATTTCGATACTAATTATGACAAATAACTGTAATTTTGATACAAATTATGACAGGTACCGGTAACTTCATTACTAATTATGACAAGAAACTTTGACTTCGCTACTAATAATGACAGGTAACTGTAACTTCGATTCTATTAATGACAAGGAACTGTAATTTCGATACAAATTATGGCAGGTAACTGTAACTTTGATACTAATTATGACAGGAAACAGTAACTTCGATACTAATTATGACAAGTAACTGTAACTTCGATAATAATTATGACAAGTAACTCTAATTTTGATAAAAAATTATGGCAGGTAACTGTAACTTCGATACTAATTAATACAGGTAACAGTAACTTCGATACTAATTATGACTGGTTTCTGTAACATCGTTACTAATTATGTCAAGTAACTGTAACTTCGATACTAATTATGACAAGTAACTGTAATTTCGATACAAATTTTGGAAGGTAACTTTAATTTCGATACTAATTATGACAGGTAACAGTAACTTCGATACTAATTATGACAAGTAACTGCAACTTCGATACTAATTATGACATGTAACTGTTACTTCGTTACTAATTATGAAAAGTAACTGTAATTTCGATACAAATTATGGCAGGTAACTGTAACTTCGATACTAATTATGACAGTTAACAGTATCTTCGATACTAATTATGACAAGTAACTGTAACTTCGATACTAATTATGACAGGTAACTGTAACTTCGTTACTAATTATGACAAGTTACTGTAATTTCGTTACAAATTATGGCAGGTAATTGTAATTTTGATACTAATTATGACAGGTAACAGTAACTTCGTTACTAATTATGACAAGTAAGTGTAATTTCGATACAAATTTTGTCAGGTAACTGTAACTTCGATACTAAATATGACAGGTAACAGTAACTTCGATACTAATTATGACAAGTAACTGTAACTTCGATACTAATTATGACAGGTAACTGTAACTTCGTTACTAATTATGACAAGTAACTTTAATTTCGATACTAATTATGACAGGTAACTGTAACTTCGTTACTAATTATGACAAGTAACTTTAATTTCGATACTAATTATGACAAGTAACTGTAACTTCGATACTAATTATGACAGGTAACTGTAAATTCGTTACTAATTATGACAGGTAACTGTAATTTCGTTACAAATTATGGCAGGTAATTGTAATTTCGATACTAATTATGACAGGTAACAGTAACTTCGAACTAATTATGACAAGTAACAGTAACTTCGATACTAATTATGACAAGTAACTGTAACTTCGATACTAATTTTGACAGGTAACTGTAACTTCGTTACTAATTATGACAGGAAACTGTAACTTCGTTATTAATTATGACAAGTAACTGTAACTTCGTTACAAATTATGGCAGGTAATTGTAACTTCGATACTAATTATGACAGGTAACAGTAACTTCGATACTAATTATGACAATTCACTGTAACTTCGAAACTAATTATGACAAGAAACTGTAACTTCGAATCTAATTACGATCGGTAACTGTAACATCGTTACTAATTATGACAAGTAGCTGTAATTTCGATACAAATTATGGCAGGTAACTGTAACTTCGATACTAATTATGACTGGTAACAGTAACTTCGATACTAATTATGACAAGTAACTGTAGCATCGACACTAATTATGACAGGTAACTATAACTTCGATACTAATTATGACAATTAACTCTAACTTCGTTACTAATTATGACAAGTAACTGTAATTTTGATAAAAAATTATGGCAGGTAACTGTAACATCGATACTAATTATGACAGGTAACAGTATTTTCGATACTAATTATGACAGGTAACTGCAACTTCGTTAATAATTATGACAAGTAACTGTAATTTCTATACTAATTATGGCAGGTAACTGTAACTTCTTTACTAATTATGACAAGTAACTGTAATTTCGATACAAATTATGGCAGGTAACTGTAATTTCGATACTAATTATGACAGGTAACAGTAACTTCGCTAGAAATTATGACAAGTTACAGTAATTTCGTTACTAATTATGACAAGTAACTGTAATTTCGATTCAAATTATGGCAGGTAACTGTAACTTCGATACTAATTATGACAGGTAACAGTAACTTCGATACTAATTATGTCAGGTAACTGTTACTTCGATATTAATTATGACAGTTAAGTGTAACTTCGTTACTAATTATGACAAGTAACTTTAATTTCGATACAAATTATGGCAGGTAACTGTAACTTCGTTACTAATTATGACAAGTAACAGTTATTTTGATTAAAAATTAAGGTAGGTAACTGTAACTTCAATACTAATTATGACAGGTAACAGTAACTTCGATACTAATTATGACTGGTAACTGTAACTTCGTAACTAATTATGACAAGTAACTGTAATTTCTATACTAATTATGGCAAGTAACTGTAACTTCTTTACTAATTATGACAAGTAATTGTAATTTCGATACAAATTATGGCAGGTAAATGTAATTTCGATACTAATTATGACAGGTAACAGTAACTTCGATACTAATTATGACAAGTACCAGTAACTTCGATACTAATTATGACAAGTAACTGGAACTTCGATACTAATTATGACAGGTAATTGTAACTTCGTTACTAATTATGACATGTAACTGTAATATCGATACTAATTTTGGCAGGTAACTGTAAATTCGATACTAATTATGACAGGTAACAGTAACTTCGATACTATTTGTTACATGCATGTGCACGTCCCTACACATTTCAAACATGTATTTACTGATGGATGCTGTTCTTGAAGTTTTAAAACGACCGCGTGGTGACTTGCTTCCCATTTTGAACACGAGATGGTAGCGCCTGTCGGACTTTGGAAAGATTACAAATAGTTCCTGTCTCCCCGCTAGGTAGTGTGGGCTACGCCTTTTAAAACTCTTTATACGCATGACATAATTGAAAGACAATTACATTCTTCGTCTTGAAACAAATGCTAGTGTATACATGATACCGCCAAATGATGTACTTATTTATGACATTGTGGTTTGAGGTGTCACTCCGTGATTGGACAATATTATTTACATGTATACAGTTCGGATTTGACACGCAATTTTTCTCCGCCTTTTTGTGGAGTCCAGTAGCCATCGTGAAGAAAACACATCTAGCCGACTGGTCGTAAAAGGTGTCTCCGCTAATGGGGGCTTTGGCTCCCCATTCTCTACGAAATGTATGTATTCAAGTGAAAAAAGGAACGCCTGTGCTACATAAGGTTTAATTTCATCGTTCCGCCGTGAAGAGGTAATATGCAAATTTAATCGCAACTGGATGCGAACGAGTGCTGTCATCTACACGAAGCATGTGCTGGGCAGTCTTCTTCCGGGCAATATAGTGCCATATTTTATTTATTTAAAATGTGTTAGTTTTTTGTTTTCATTGTGTCTCCGCTGTGAAGTTTTAAGGTACGTTTTTTTTTATTTCATTTATCTAATTATTGTATTTTGGGAGCTCCAATTTTGGGCGTGTATGAATGTTGATCTTCTGTCGTGTTTTGGCTTGTAGGCCTAAAATTTATTTTACGTTTTAATAACGTTACCTTGTATATATTAAGTTTGTTATTATTTTGTACCTTCTGGAGACACATTTATTAGTTTGTTTTACGTTTAAATTATTATTTATTTTCATTTGGCAAGCTTGGGATTGTCTTTTTTTTAAATCTATGTAAGATCCGTCGAGTTTTAAAAACGACTTGCATTAATAGTTTTTAGATGTAATTGTTTTCCGCCGTTCATTTCCTTCTGCTAGCGTTTAAATTTAATCTTATTAATTTTTTGCCGTAATTTCGATCTGGCATGCCGTTTCCTTGTGGTTTGTGGCCATGTTATGAAGAGATGCATTATGGTCTCATTGTCAGTCTCTAGGCGTCCTCCGCGAAGCTCAAACGCGTTGTGTTAACTTAAGATATTTTTTTTTATTTAACCTTATCGGTTTAACATTGTGTTTTTCGTAATTGTTCCTGTGTTTTCTCCATCATGCAAATTAATGGATTGTTTCCTGATTCTGTTTTATTTAGTTAATTTAACTTTTTTCCGTTTCTGGTGAAGGTGCTTTTATATTTTAACATGGATCTACGCATGCCGGATCGCTATTGCATTCCCTTGCAAATTATCAAGCCCTTTCTCATTGTGTTATGCATGTAATTTTATTTTAACCTTTGGGCTGTTTATTTTTATTTTATTTTAAATTAAGTCTTTTCTATTCTTGGCTTTGCAAGCAAGCATGTTAAGCGATATCTGGCCTTCTTGGTAAATTTGTGTTGGTTGATGCATGTTCTCTTTTCTGGTGGAAGTTTTAACAATTAAACTTTTATTTTTTTCCTTTTACTACTGTTGTGGACCCCTGAATACAGGTAAGTTGGCCCATCCATGCTCCCCGTACACGTATCACTAATTATGACAAGAAACTGTAACTTCGATACTAATTATGACAGGTAACTGTAACTTCGTTACTAATTATGACAAGTAACTGTAATTTCAATACAAATTATGGCAGGTTACTGTAACTTCGATACAAAT
This sequence comes from Meconema thalassinum, assembly GCA_946902985.2. Classification (NCBI taxonomy): domain Eukaryota; kingdom Metazoa; phylum Arthropoda; class Insecta; order Orthoptera; family Tettigoniidae; genus Meconema; species Meconema thalassinum. Next base: position 1,689,853,403 of record OX336388.2, on the reverse strand, counting down.
TATGACAGGTAACAGTAACTTCGATACTAATTATGACAAGCAACTATAACTTCGATACAAATTATGACAGGTAACTGTAACTTCGATACTAATTATGACAAGAAACTCTAACTTCGTTACTAATTTTGTCAGGTAACAGTAACTTCGATACTAATTATGACAGGAAACTGTACCTTCGTTAAAAAATTATGGCAGGTTACTGTAACTTCGATACAAATTATGACAGGTAACAGTAACTTCGATACTAATTATGACAAGCAACTATAACTTCGATACAAATTATGACAGGTAACTGTAACTTCGATACTAATTATGACTGGTAACTGTAACTTCGTAACTTATTATGACAAGTAACTTTAATTTCGATACTAAATATGGCAGGTAACTGTAACTTCGTTACTAATTATGACAAGTCCCAGTAATTTCGATAGAAATTATGGCAGGTAACTGTAACTTCGATAATAATTTTGTCAGGTAACAGTAACTTCGATACTAATTATGACAGGAAACTGTACCTTCGTTACTAATTATGACAAGTAACTGTAATTTCGATACAAATTATGACAGTTAAGTGTAACTTCGTTACTAATTATGACAAGTAACTTTAATTTCGATACAAATTATGGCAGGTAACTGTAACTTCGTTACTAATTATGACAAGTAACTGTAATTTCAATACAAATTATGGCAGGTTACTGTAACTTCGATACAAATTATGACAGGTAACAGTAACTTCGATACTAATTATGACAAGCAACTATAACTTCGATACAAATTATGACAGGTAACTGTAACTTCGATACTAATTATGACAAGAAACTCTAACTTCGTTACTAATTATGACAAGTAACAGTAATTTTGATTAAAAAAGGTAGGTAACTGTAACTCCAATACTAATTATGACAGGTAACAGTTACTTCGATACTAATTATGACTGGTAACTGTAACTTCGTAACTTATTATGACAAGTAACTTTAATTTCGATACTAAATATGGCAGGTAACTGTAACTTCGTTACTAATTATGACAAGTCCCAGTAATTTCGATAGAAATTATGGCAGGTAACTGTAACTTCGATAATAATTTTGTCAGGTAACAGTAACTTCGATACTAATTATGACAGGAAACTGTACCTTCGTTACTAATTATGACAAGTAACTGTAATTTCGATACAAATTATGACAGTTAAGTGTAACTTCGTTACTAATTATGACAAGTAACTTTAATTTCGATACAAATTATGGCAGGTAACTGTAACTTCGTTACTAATTATGACAAGTAACTGTAATTTCAATACAAATTATGGCAGGTTACTGTAACTTCGATACAAATTATGACAGGTAACAGTAACTTCGATACTAATTATGACAAGCAACTATAACTTCGATACAAATTATGACAGGTAACTGTAACTTCGATACTAATTATGACAAGAAACTCTAACTTCGTTACTAATTATGACAAGTAACAGTAATTTTGATAAAAAATTAAGGTAGGTAACTGTAACTTCAATACTAATTATGACAGGTAACAGTAACTTCGATACTAATTATGACTGGTAACTGTAACTTCGTAACTAATTATGACAAGTAACTGTAATTTCTATACTAATTATGGCAAGTAACTGTAACTTCTTTACTAATTATGACAAGTAACTGTAATTTCGATACAAATTATGGCAGGTAAATGTAATTTCGATACTAATTATGACAGGTAACAGTAACTTCGATACTAATTATGACAAGTACCAGTTACTTCGATACTAATTATGACAAGTAACTGGAACTTCGATACTAATTATGACAGGTAATTGTAACTTCGTTACTAATTATGACAAGTAACTGTAATATCGATACTAATTTTGGCAGGTAACTGTAAATTCGATACTAATTATGACAGGTAACAGTAACTTCGATACTAATTGTTACGTGCATGTGCACGTCCCTACACATTTCAAACATGTATTTACTGATGGATGCTGTTCTTGAAGTTTTAAAACCACCGCCTGGTGACTTGCTTCCCATTTTGAACACGAGATGGTAGCGCCTGTCGGACTTTGGAAAGATTACAAATAGTTCCTGTCTCCCCGCTAGGTAGTGTGGGCTACGCCTTTTAAAACTCTTTATACGCATGACATAATTGAAAGACAATTACATTCTTCGTCTTGAAACAAATGCTAGTGTATACATGATACCGCCAAATGATGTACTTATTTATGACATTGTTGTTTGAGGTGTCACTCCGTGATTGGACAATATTATTTACATGTATACAGTTCGGATTTGACACGCAATTTTTCTCCGCCTGTTTGTGGAGTCCAGTAGCCATCGTGAAGAAAACACATCTAGCCGACTGGTCGTAAAAGGTGTCTCCGCTAATGGGGGCTTTGTCTCCCCATTCTCTACGAAATGTATGTATTCAAGTGAAAAAGGGAACGCCTGTGCTACATAAGGTTTAATTTCATCGTTTCGCCGTGAAGAGGTAATATGCAAATTTAATCGCAACTGGATGCGAACGAGTGCTGTCATCTACACGAAGCATGTGCTGGGCAGTCTTCTTCCGGGCAATATAGTGCCATATATTATTTATTTAAAATGTGTTCGTTTTTTGTTTTCATTGTGTCTCCGCTGTGATGTTTTAAGGTACGTTTTTTTAATTTCATTTATCTAATTATTGTATTTTGGGAGCTCCAATTTTGGGCGTGTATGAATGTTGATCTTCTGTTGTGTTTTGGCTTGTAGGCCTAAAATTTCTTTTACGTTTTAATAACGTTTCCTTGTATATATTAAGTTTGTTATTATTTTGTACCTTCTGGAGACACATTTATTAGTTTGTTTTACGTTTAAATTATTATTTATTTATTTTCATTTGGCAAGCTTGGGATTGTCTTTTTTTTAAATCTATGTAAGATCCGTCGAGTTTTAAAAACGACTTGCATTAATAGTTTTTAGATGTAATTGTTTTCCGCCGTTCATTTCCTTCTGCTAGCGTTTAAATTTAATCTTATTAATTTTTTGCCGTAATTTCGATCTGGCATGCCGTTTCCTTGTGGTTTGTGGCCATGTTATGAAGAGATGCATTATGGTCTCATTGTCAGTTTCTAGGCGTCCTCCGCGAAGCTCAAACGCGTTGTGTTAACTTAAGATATTTTTATTTATTTAACCTTATCGGTTTAACATTGTGTTTTTCGTATTTGTTCCTGTGTTTTCTCCATCATGCAAATTAATGGATTGTTTCCTGATTCTGTTTTATTTAGTTAATTTAACTTTTTCCGTTTCTGGTGAAGGTGCTTTTATATTTTAACATGGATCTACGCATGCCGGATCGCTATTGCATTACCTTGCAAATTATCAAGCCCTTTCTCATTGTGTTATGCATGTAATTTTATTTTAACCTTTGGGCTGTTTAATTTTTTTTATTTTAAATTAAGTCTTTTCTATTCTTGGCTTTGCAAGCAAGCATGTTAGGCGCTATCTGGCCTTCTTGGTAAATTTGTGTTGGTTGATGCATGTTCTCTATTCTGGTGGAAGTTTTAACAATTAAACTTTTATTTTGTTCCTTTTACTACTGTTGTGGCCCCCTGAATACAGGTAAGTTGGCCCATCCATGCTCCCCGTACACGTATCACTAATTATGACAAGTAACTGTAACTTCGATACTAATTATGACAGGTAACTGAAACTTCGTTACTAATTATGACAAGTAACTGTAATTTCAATACAAATTATGGCAGGTTACTGTAACTTCGATACAAATTATGACAGGTAACAGTAACTTCGATACTAATTATGACAAGCAACTATAACTTCGATACAAATTATGACAGGTAACTGTAACTTCGATACTAATTATGACAAGAAACTCTAACTTCGTTACTAATTTTGTCAGGTAACAGTAACTTCGATACTAATTATGACAGGAAACTGTACCTTCGTTACAAATTATGGCAGGTTACTGTAACTTCGATACAAATTATGACAGGTAACAGTAACTTCGATACTAATTATGACAAGCAACTATAACTTCGATACAAATTATGACAGGTAACTGTAACTTCGATACTAATTTTGACAAGAAACTCTAACTTCGTTACTAATTATGACAAGTAACAGTAATTTTGATTAAAAAAGGTAGGTAACTGTAACTCCAATAATAATTATGACAGGTAACAGTAACTTCGATACTAATTATGACTGGTAACTGTAACTTCGTAACTTATTATGACAAGTAACTTTAATTTCGATACTAATTATGGCAGGTAACTGTAATTTCGTTACTAATTATGACAAGTCCCAGTAATTTCGATACAAATTATGGCAGGTAACTGTAACTTCGATACTAATTTTGTCAGGTAACAGTAACTTCGATACTAATTATGACAGGAAACTGTACATTCGTTACTAATTATGACAAGTAACTGTAATTTCGATACAAATTATGACAGGTAAGTGTAACTTCGTTACTAATTATGACAAGTAACTGTAATTTCGATACAAATTATGGCAGGTAACAGTACCTTCGATACTAATTATGACAGGTAACTGTAACTTCGATACTAATTATGACAAGGAACTGTTATTTCGATACAAATTATGGCAGGTAACTGTAACTATGATACTAATTAATACAGGTAACAGTACTTTGATACTAATTACGACAGGTAACTGTAACTTCGAAACTAATTATGAAAAGTAACTGTAACTTCGATACTTATTATGACGGGTAACTGTAACTTCAATACTAATTATGACAAGAAACTGTAACTTCGATACTAATAATGACAGGTAACTGTAACTTCGATACTATTTATGACAAGGAACTGTAATTTCGATACAAATTATTGCAGGTAACTGTAACTTTGATACTAATTATGACAGGAAACAGTAACCTTGATACTAATTATGACAAGTAACTGTAACTTCGTTACTAATTATGACAAGTAACTCTAATTTCGATAAAAAATTATGGCAGGTAACTGTAACTTCGATACTAATTAATACAGGTAACAGTAACTTCGATACTAATTATGACTGGTTTCTGTAACATCGTTACTAATTATGTCATGTAACTGTAACTTCGATACTAATTATGACAAGTAACTGTAATTTCGATACAAATTTTGGCAGGTAACTGTAACATCGATACTAATTATGACAGGTAACAGTAACTTCGATACTAATTATGACAAGTAACTGTAACTTCGATACTAATTATGACAGGTAACTGTAACTTCGTTACTAATTATGAAAAGTAACTGTAATTTCGATACAAATTATGGCAGGTAACTGTAACTTCGATACTAATTATGACAGGTAACATTACTTCGATACTAATTATGGCAGGTAACTGTAACTTCGATACTAATTATGACAGGTAACAGTATCTTCGATACTAATTATGACAAGTAACTGTAACTTCGATACTAATTATGACAGGTAACTGTAACTTCGTTACTAATTATGACAAGTAACTGTAATTTCGATACTAATTTTGGCAGGTTACTGTAAATTCGATACTAATTATGACAGGTAACAGTAACTTCGATACTAATTCTGACAAGTAACTGTAACATCGATACTAATTATGACAGGTAACAGTAACTTCGTTACTAATTATGACAAGTAACTGTAATTTCAATACAAATTATGGCAGGTTACTGTAACTTCGATACAAATTATGACAGATAACAGTAACTTCGATACTAATTATGACAAGCTACTATAACTTCAATACAAATTATGACAGGTAACTGTAACTTCGATACTAATTATGACAAGAAACTCTAACTTCGTTACTAATTATGACAAGTGACAGTAATTTTGATAAAAATTAAGGTAGGTAACTGTAACTTCAATACTAATTATGACAGGTAACAGTAACTTCGATACTAATTATGACTGGTAACTGTAACTTCGTAACTAATTATGACAAGTAACTTTAATTTCGATACTAATTATGGCAAGTAACTGTAACTTCGTTACTAATTATGACAAGTCCCAGTAATTTCGATACAAATTATGGCAGGTAACTGTAACTTCGATACTAATTATGACATGAAACTCTAACTTCGTTAGTAATTATGACAAGTAATAGTAATTTTGATAAAAAATTGTGGTAGGTAACTGTAACTTCAATACTAATTATGACAGGAAACTGTACCATCGTTACTAATTATGACAAGAAACTGTAATTTCGATACAAATTATGACAGGTAAGTGTAACTTCGTTACTAATTATGACAAGTAACTGTAATTTCGATACAAATTTTGGCAGGTAACTGTAACTTCGATACTAATTATGACAGGTAACTGTAACTTCGATACTAATTATGACAAGTAACTGTAACTTCGATACTAATTATGACAGATAACTGTAACTTCGATACTCATTATGACAAATAACTGTAATTTCGATACAAATTATGGCAGGTAATTGTAATTTCGATACTAATTATGACAGGTAACAGTAACTTCGATACTAATTATGACAAGTACCAGTAACTTCGATACTAATTATGACAAGTAACTGGAACTTCGATACTAATTATGACAGGTAATTGTAACTTCGTTACTAATTATGACAAGTAACTGTAATTTCGATACTAATTTTGGCAGGTAACTGTAAATTCGATATAAATTATGACAGGTAACAGTAACTTCGATACTAATTATGACAAGTAACTGTAACTTCGATACTAATTATGACAGGTAACTGTAACTTCGTTACTAATTATGACAAGTAACTGTAATTTCAATACTAATTATGGCAGGTAACTGTAACTTCGATACAAATTATGACAGGTAACAGTAACTTCGATACTAATTATGACAAGCAACTATAACTTTGATACAAATTATGACAGGTAACTGTAACTTCGATACTAATTATGACATGAAACTCTAACTTCGTTAGTAATTATGACAAGTAATAGTAATTTTGATAAAAAATTGTGGTAGGTAACTGTAACTTCAATACTAATTATGACAGGTAACAGTAACTTCGATACTAATTATGACTGGTAACTGTAACTTCGTAACTAATTATGACAAGTAACTTTAATTTCGATACTAATTATGGCAGGTAACTGTGACTTCGTTACTAATTATGACAAGTCCCAGTAATTTCGATACAAATTATGGCAGGTAACTGTAACTTCGATACTAATTATGTCAGGTAACAGTAACTTCGAAACTAATTATGACAGGAAACTGTACCTTCGTTACTAATTATGACAAGTAACTGTAATTTCGATACAAATTATGACAGGTAAGTGTATCTTCGTTACTAATTATGACAAGTAACTGTAATTTCGATACAAATTATGGCAGATAACAGTACCTTCGATACTAATTATGACAGGTAACTGTAACTTCGATACTAATTATGACAAGGAAATGTAATTTCGATACAAATTATGGCAGGTAACTGTAACTATGTTACTAATTATGACAGGTAACAGTAACGTCGATACTGATTATGACAAGTAACTGTAACTTCGTTACTAATTATGACAAGTAACTCTAATTTTGATAAAAAATTATGGCAGGTAACAGTAACTTCGATACTAATTAATACAGGTAACAGTCACTTCAATACTAATTATGACAGGTAACTGTAACTTCGATACTAATTATGAAAAGTAACTGTAACTTCGATACTTATTATGACAGGTAACAGTAACTTCGATACTAATAATGAATGGTTTCTGTAACATCGTTACTAATTATGTCAATTAAGTCTAACTTCGATACTAATTATGACAAGTAACTGTAATTTCGATACAAATTTTGGCAGGTAACTGTAACTTAGATACTAATTATGACAGGTAACAGAAACTTCGATACTAATTATGACATGTAACTGTAACTTCGATACTAATTATGACAGGTAAATGTAACTTCGTTACTAATTATGAAAAGTAACTCTAATTTCGTTACAAATTTTGGCAGGTAACTGTAACTTCGATACTAATTATGACAGGTAACATTAACTTCGATACTAATTATGGCAGGTAACTGTAACTTCGATACTAATTATGACAGGTAACAGTATCTTCGATACTAATTATGACAAGTAACTGTAACTTCGATACTAATTATGACAGGTAACTGTAACTTCGTTACTAATTATGACAAGTAACTGTAATTTCGTTACAAATTATGGCAGGTAATTGTAATTTCGATAATAATTATGACAGGTAACAGTAACTTCGAACTAATTATGACAAGTAACAGTAACTTCGATACTAATTATGACAAGTAACTGTAACTTCGATACTAATTATGACAGGTAAACTGTAACTTCGTTACTAATTATGACAAGTAACTGTAATTTCGATACAAATTTTGGCAGGTAACTGTAACTTCGATACTAAATATGACAGGTAACAGTAACTTCGATACTATTTATGACAAGTTACTGTAACTTCGATACTAATTATGTCAGGTAACTGTAACTTCGTTACTAATTATGACAAGTAACTTTAATTTCGATACTTATTATGACAGGTAACTGTAACTTCGTTACTAATTATGACAAGTAACTTTAATATCGATACTAATTATGACAAGTAACTGTAACTTCGATACTAATTATGATAGGTAACTGTAACTTCGTTACTAATTATGACAGGTAACTGCAATTTCGTTACAAATTATGACAGGTAATTGTAATTTCGATACTAATTATGACAGGTAACAGTAACTTCGAACTAATTATGACAATTAACAGTAATTTCGATACTAATTATGACAAGTAACTGTAACTTCGATACTAATTATGACAGGTAACTGTAACTTCGATACAAATTATGGCAGGTAACTTTAACTTCGATACTAACTATGACAGGTAACAGTAACTTCGATACTAATTATGACAAGTAACTGTAACTTCGATACTAATTATGACAAGAAACTGTAACTTCGAATCTAATTACGACCGGTAACTGTAACATCGTTACTAATTATGACAAGTAACTGTAATTTCGATACAAATTATGGCAGGTAACTGTAACTTCGATACTTATTATGACAGGTAACAGTAACTTCGATACTAATTATGACAAGTAACTGTAACTTCGATACTAATAATGACAGATAACTGTAACTTCGATACTATTTATGACAAGGAACTGTAATTTCGATACAAATTATGGCAGGTAACTGTAACTTTGATACTAATTATGACAGGAAACAGTAACTTCGATACTAATTAGGACTGGTTTCTGTAACATCGTTACTAATTATGTCAAGTAACTGTAACTTCGATACTATTTATGACAAGGAACAGTAATTTCGATACAAATTATGGCAGGTAACTGTAACTTTGATACTAATTATGACAGGAAACAGTAACATCGATACTAATTATGACAAGAAACTGTAACTTCGTTACTAATTATGACAAGTAACTCTAATTTTGATAAAAAATTATGGCAGGTAACTGTAACTTCGATACTAATTAATACAGGTAACAGTAACTTCGATACTAATTATGGCTGGTTTCTGTAACATCGTTATTAATTATGTCAAGTAACTGTAACTTCGATACTAATTATGACAAGTAACTGTAATTTCGATACAAATTTTCGCAGGTAATTGTAACATCGATACTAATTATGACAGGTAACAGTAACTTCGATACTAATTATGACAAGTAACTGTAACTTCGATACTAATTATGACAGGTAACTGTAACTTCGTTACTAATGATGAAAAGTAATTGTAATTTCGATAAAAATTATGGCAGGTAACTGTAACTTCGATACTAATTATGACAGGTAACATTAACTTCGATACTAATTATGGCAGGTTACTGTAACTTCGATACTAATTATGAGAGGTAACAGTATCTTCGATACTAATTATGACAAGTAACTGTAACATCGATACTAATTATGACAGGTAACTGTAACTTCGTTACTAATTATGACAAGTAACTGTAATTTCGATACTAATTTTGGCAGGTAAATGTAAATTCGATACTAATTATGACAGGTAACAGTAACTTCGATACTAATTAAGACAAGTAACTGTAACATCGATACTAATTATGACAGGTAACTGTAACTTCGTTACTAATTATGACAAGTAACTGTAATTTCAATACAAATTATGGCAGGTTACTGTAACTTCGATACAAATTATGACAGGTAACAGTAACTTCGATACTAATTATGACAAGCAACTATAACTTCGATACAAATTATGACAGGTAACTGTAACTTCAATACTAATTATGACAAGAAACTCTAACTTCGTTACTAATTATGACAAGTAACCGTAATTTCGATACTAATTATGACAATTAACTGTAACTTCGATACTAATTATGTCAGGTAACTGTAACTTCGATACTAATTAATACAGGTAACAGTAACTTCGATACTATTATGACTGGGTTCTGTAACATCGTTACTAATTATGTCAAGTAACTGTAACTTCGATACTAATTATGACAAGTAACAGTAATTTCGAAACATATTTTGGCAGGTAACTGTAACATCGATACTAATTATGACAGGTAACAGTAACTTCGATGCTAATTATGACAAGTAACTGTAACTTCGATACTAATTATGACAGGTAACTGTAACTTCGTTACTAATTATGAAAAGTAACTGTAATTTCGATACAAATTATGGCAGGTAACAGTAACTTCGATACTAATTATGACAGGTAACATTAACTTCGATACTAATTATGGCAGGTAACTGTAACTTCGATATTAATTATGACAAGTAACTGTAATTTCGTTACAAATTATGGCAGTTAATTGTAATTTCGATACTAATTATGACAGGTAACAGTAACTTCGAACTAATTATGACAAGAAACAGTAACTTCGATACTAATTATGACAAGTAACTGTAACTTCGATACTAATTATGACTGGTAACTGTAACTTCGTTACTAATTATGACAAGTAACTGTAATTTCGATACAAATTTTGGCAGGTAACTGTAACTTCGATACTAATTATGACAGGTAACTGTAACTTCGATACTAATTATGACAAGTAACTGTAACTTCGATACTAATTATGACAGGTAACTTTAACTTCGATACTCATTGTGACAAATAACTGTAATTTCGATACAAATTATGGCAGGTAATTGTAATTTCAATACTAATTATGACAGGTAACAGTTACTTCGATACTAATTATGACAAATACCAGTAACTTCGATACTAATTATGACAAGTAACTGGAACTTCGATACTAATTATGACAGGTAATTGTAACTTCGTTACTAATTATGACAAGTAACTGTAATTTCAATACAAATTATGGCAGGTAACTGTAACTTCGATACAAATTATGACAGGTAACAGTAACTTCGATACTAATTATGACAAGCAACTATAACTTCGATACAAATTATGACAGGTAACTGTAACTTCGATACTAATTATGACATGAAACTCTAACTTCGTTAGTAATTTTGATAAAAAAATATGGTAGGTAACTGTAACTTCAATACTAATTATGACAGGTAACAGTAACTTCGATACTAATTATGACTGGTAACTGTAACTTCGTAACTAATTATGACAAGTAACTTTAATTTCGATACTAATTATGGCAGGTAACTGTAACTTCGTTACTAATTATGACAAGTCCCAGTAATTTCGATACGAATTATGGCAGGTAACTGTAACTTCGATACTAATTATGTCAGGTAACAGTAACTTCGATACTAATTATGACAGGAAACTGTACTTTCGTTACTAATTATGACAAGTAACTGTAATTTCGATACAAATTATGACAGGTAAGTGTAACTTCGTTACAAATTACGACAAGTATCTGTAATTTCGATACAAATTATGACAGGTAACAGTACCTTCGATAATAATTATGACAGGTAACTGTAACTTCGATACTAATTATGACAAGGAACTGTAATTTCGATACAAATTATGGCAGGTAACTGTAACTATGTTACTAATTATGACAGGTAACAGTAACGTCGATACTGATTATGACAGGTAACTGTAACTTCATGACTAATTATGACAAGAAACTGTAACTTCGATACCAATAATGACAGGTAACTGTAACTTCGATACTATTTATGACAAGGAACTGTAATTTCGATACAAATTATGGCAGGTAACTGTAACTTTGATACTAATTATGACAGGAAACAGTAACTTCGATACTAATTATGACAAGTAACTGTAACTTCGTTACTAATTATGACAAGTAACTCTAATTTTGATAAAAAATTATGGCAGGTAACTGTAACATCGATACTAATTAATACAGGTAACAGTAACTTCGATACTAATTATGACTGGTTTCTGTATCATCGTTACTAATTATGTCAAGTAACTCTAACTTCGATACTTATTATGACAAGTAACTGTAATTTCGATACAAATTTTGGCAGGTAACTGTAACTTCAATACTAATTATGACAGGTAACAGTAACTCCGATACTAATTATGACATGTAACTGTAACTTCGATACTAATTATGACAGGTAACTGTAACTTCGTTACTAATTATGAAAAGTAACTCTAATTTCGATACAAATTTTGGCAGGTAACTGTAACTTCGATACTAATTATGACAGGTAACATTAACTTCGATACTAATTATGGCAGGTAACTGTAACTTCGATACTAATAATGACAGGTAACAGTATCTTCGATACTAATTATGACAAGTAACTGTAACTTCGATACTAATTATGACAGGTAACTGTAACTTCGTTACTAATTATGACAAGTAACTGTAATTTCGTTACAAATTATGGCAGGCAATTATAATTTCGATACTAATTATGACAGGTAACAGTAACTTCGAACTAATTATGACAAGTAACAGTAACTTTGATACTAATTATGACAAGTAACTGTAACTTCGATACTAATTATGACAGGTAACTGTAACTTCGTTACTAATAATGACAAGTAACTGTAATTTCGATACAAATTTTGGCAGGTAACTGTAACTTCGTTACTAAATATGACAGGTAACAGTAACTTCGATACTAATTATGACAAGTAACTGTAACTTCGATACTAATTAAGACAGGTAACTGTAACTTCGTTACTAATTATGACAAGTAACTTTAATTTCGATACTTATTATGACAGGTAACTGTAACTTCGTTACTAATTAATACAAGTAACTTTAATTTCGATACTAATTATGTCAAGTAACTGTAACTTCGATACTAATTATGATAGGTAACTGTAACTTCGTTACTAATTATGACAGGTAACTGAAATTTCGTTACAAATTATGGCAGGTAATTGTAATTTCGATACTAATTATGACAGGTAACAGTAACTTCGAACTAATTATGACAAGTAACAGTAACTTCGATACTAATTATGACAAGTAACTGTAACATCGATACTAATTATGACAGGTAACTGTAACTTCGTTACTAATTATGACAAGTAACTGTAATTTCGATACAAATTTTGGCACGTGACTGTAACTTCGATACTAAATATGAAAGGTAACAGTAACTTCGATACTAATTATGACAAGTAACTGTAACTTCGACACTAATTATGACAGGTAACCGTACCTTCGTTACTAATTATGACAAGTAACTGTAACTTCGATACTTATTATGACAGGTAACAGTAACTTGGGTACTAATTATGACAGGAAACTGTAACTTCGTTACTAATTATGACAAGTAACTGTAACTTCGATACAAATTATGGCGGTTACTTTAACTTCGATACTAATTATGACAGGTAACAGTAACTTCGATACTAATTATGACAAGTAACTGTAACTTCGATACTAATTATGACAAGAAACTGTAACTTCGAATCTAATTACGACCGGTAACTGTAACATCGTTACTAATTATGACAAGTAACTGTAATTTCGATACAAATTATGGCAGGTAACTGTAACGTCGATACTAATTAAGACAGGTAACAGTAACTTCGATACTAATTATGACAAGTAACTGTAACTTCGATACTAATTATCACAGGTAACTATAACTTCGATACTAATTATGAAAATTAACTCTAACTTCGTTACTAATTATGACAAGTAACTGTAATTTTGATAAGAAAAATTATGGCATGTAACTGTAACATCGATACTAATTATGACAGGTAACAGTAACTTCGATACTAATTATGACAGGTAACTGCAACTTCGTTACTAATTATGACAAGTAACTGTAATTTCTATACTAATTATGGCAAGTAACTGTAACTTCTTTACTAATTATGACAAGTAACTGTAATTTCGATACAAATTATGGCAGGTAACTGTAATTTCGATACTAATTATGTCAGGTAACTGTTACTTCGATATTAATTATGACAGTTAAGTGTAACTTCGTTACTAATTATGACAAGTAATTTTAATTTCGATACAAATTATGGCAGGTAACTGTAACTTCGATACTAATTATGACAGGTAACTGTAACTTCGATACTAATTATGACAAGTAACTGTAACATCGATACTAATTATGACAGGTAACTGTAACTTCGATACTAATTATGACAAATAACTGTAATTTCGATACAAATTATGGCAGGTAAATGTAATTTCGATACTAATTATGACAGATAACAGTAACTTCGATACTAATTATGACAAGTACCAGTAACTTCGATACTAATTATGACAAGTAACTGGAACTTCGATACTAATTATGACAGGTAATTGTAACTTCGTTACTAATTATGACAAGTAACTGTATTTTCGATACTAATTTTGGCAGGTAACTGTAAATTCGATACTAATTATGACAGGTAACAGTAACTTCGATACTAATTATGACAAGTAACTGTAACTTCGATACTAATTATGACAGGTAACTGTAACTTCGTTACTAATTATGACAAGTAACTGTAATTTCAATACAAATTATGGCAGGTAACTGTAACTTCGATACAAATTATGACAGGTAACAGTAACTTCGATACTAATTATGACAAGCAACTATAACTTCGATACAAATTATGACAGTTAACTGTAACTTCGATACTAATTATGACATGAAACTCTTACTTCGTTAGTAATTATGACAAGTAACAGTAATTTTGATAAAAAATTATGGTAGGTAACTGTAACTTCAATACTAATTATGACAGGTAACAGTAACTTCGATACTAATTATGACTGGTAAGTGTAACTTCGTAACTAATTATGACAAGTAACTTTAATTTCGATACTAATTATGGCAGGTAACTGTAACTTCGTTACTAATTATGACAAGTCCCAGTAAATTTCGATACAAATTATGGCAGGTAAATGTAACTTCGATACAAATTATGGCAGGTAACAGTACCTTCGATACTAATTATGACAGGTAACTGTAACTTCGATACTAATTATGACAAGGAACTGTAATTTCGATACCAATAATGACAGGTAACTGTAACTTCGATACTATTTATGACATGGAACTGTAATTTCGATACAATTTATGTAAGGTAACTGTAACTTTGATACTAATTATGACAAGAAACAGTAACTTCGATACTAATTATGACAAGTAACTGTAACTTCGTTACTAATTATGACAAGTAACTCTAATTTTGATAAAAAATTATGGCAGGTAACTGTAACTTCGATACTAATTAATACAGGTAACAGTAACTTCGATACTAATTATGACTGGTTTCTGTATCATCGTTAATAATTATGTCAAGTAACTCTAACTTCGATACTAATTATGACAAGTAACTGTAATTTCGATACAAATTTTGGCAGGTAACTGTAACTTCAATACTAATTATGACAGGTAACAGTAACTTCGATACTAATTATTACATATAACTGTAACTTCGATACTAATTATGACAGGTAACTGTAACTTCGTTACTAATTATGAAAAGTAACTCTAATTTCGATACAAATTTTGGCAGGTAACTGTAACTTCGATACTAATTATGACAGGTAACATTAACTTCGATACTAATTACGGCAGGTAACTGTAACTTCGATACTAATTATGACAGGTAACAGTATCTTCGATACTAATTATGACAAGTAACTGTAACTTCGATACTAATTATGACAGGTAACTGTAACTTCGTTACTAATTATGACAAGTAACTGTAATTTCGTTACAAATTATGGCAGGTAATTGTAATTTCGATACTAATTATGACAGGTAACAGTAACTTCGAACTAATTATGACAAGTAACAGTAACTTCGATACTAATTATGACAAGTAACTGTAACTTCGATACTAATTATGACAGGTAACTGTAACTTCGTTACTAATAATGACAAGTAACTGTAATTTCGATACAAATTTTGGCAGGTAACTGTAACTTCGATACTAAATATGACAGGTAACAGTAACTTCGATACTAATTATGACAAGTAACTGTAACTTCGATACTAATTAAGACATGTAACTGTAACTTCGTTACTAATTATGACAAGTAACTTTAATTTCGATACTTATTATGACAGGTAACTGTAACTTCGTTACTAATTAATACAAGTAACTTTAATTTCGATACTAATTATGACAAGTAACTGTAACTTCGATACAAATTATGATAGGTAACTGTAACTTCGTTACTAATTATGACAGGTAACTGAAATTTCGTTACAAATTATGGCAGGTAATTGTAATTTCGATACTAATTATGACAGGTAACAGTAACTTCGAACTAATTATGACAAGTAACAGTAACTTCGATACTAATTATGACAAGTAACTGTAACATCGATACTAATTATGACAGGTAACTGTAACTTCGTTAGTAATTATGACAAGTAACTGTAATTTCGATACAAATTTTGGCACGTAACTGTAACTTCGATACTAAATATGACAGGTAACAGTAATTTCGATACTAATTATGACAAGTAACTGTAACTTCGACACTAATTATGACAGGTAACCGTAACTTCGTTACTAATTATGACAAGTAACTGTAACTTCGATACTTATTATGACAGGAAACTGTACCTTCGTTACTAATTATGACAAGTAACTGTAATTTCGATACAAATTATGACAGGTAAGTGTAACTTCGTTAATAATTATGACAAGTAACTGTAATTTCGATACAAATTATGGCAGGTAACAGTACCTCCGATATTAATTATGACAGGTAACTGTAACTTCGATACTAATTATGACAAGGAACTGTTATTTCGATACAAATTATGGCAGGTAACTGTAACTATGTAACTAATTAATACAGGTAACAGTACTTTGATACTAATTACGACAGGTAACTGTAACTTCGAAACTAATTATGAAAAGTAACTGTAACTTCGATACTTATTATGACAGGTAACTGTAACTTCAATACTAATTATGACAGGTAAATGTAACTTCGTTACTAATTATGAAAAGTAACTCTAATTTCGTTACAAATTTTGGCAGGTAACTGTAACTTCGATACTAATTATGACAGGTAACATTAACTTCGATACTAATTATGGCAGGTAACTGTAACTTCGATACTAATTATGACAGGTAACAGTATCTTCGATACTAATTATGACAAGTAACTGTAACTTCGATACTAATTATGACAGGTAACTGTAACTTCGTTACTAATTATGACAAGTAACTGTAATTTCGTTACAAATTATGGCAGGTAATTGTAATTTCGATAATAATTATGACAGGTAACAGTAACTTCGAACTAATTATGACAAGTAACAGTAACTTCGATACTAATTATGACAAGTAACTGTAACTTCGATACTAATTATGACAGGTAAACTGTAACATCGTTACTAATTATGACAAGTAACTGTAATTTCGATACAAATTTTGGCAGGTAACTGTAACTTCGATACTAAATATGACAGGTAACAGTAACTTCGATACTATTTATGACAAGTTACTGTAACTTCGATACTAATTATGTCAGGTAACTGTAACTTCGTTACTAATTATGACAAGTAACTTTAATTTCGATACTTATTATGACAGGTAACTGTAACTTCGTTACTAATTATGACAAGTAACTTTAATATCGATACTAATTATGACAAGTAACTGTAACTTCGATACTAATTATGATAGGTAACTGTAACTTCGTTACTAATTATGACAGGTAACTGCAATTTCGTTACAAATTATGACAGGTAATTGTAATTTCGATACTAATTATGACAGGTAACAGTAACTTCGAACTAATTATGACAATTAACAGTAATTTCGATACTAATTATGACAAGTAACTGTAACTTCGATACTAATTATGACAGGTAACTGTAACTTCGATACAAATTATGGCAGGTAACTTTAACTTCGATACTAACTATGACAGGTAACAGTAACTTCGATACTAATTATGACAAGTAACTGTAACTTCGATACTAATTATGACAAGAAACTGTAACTTCGAATCTAATTACGACCGGTAACTGTAACATCGTTACTAATTATGACAAGTAACTGTAATTTCGATACAAATTATGGCAGGTAACTGTAACTTCGATACTTATTATGACAGGTAACAGTAACTTCGATACTAATTATGACAAGTAACTGTAACTTCGATACTAATAATGACAGATAACTGTAACTTCGATACTATTTATGACAAGGAACTGTAATTTCGATACAAATTATGGCAGGTAACTGTAACTTTGATACTAATTATGACAGGAAACAGTAACTTCGATACTAATTAGGACTGGTTTCTGTAACATCGTTACTAATTATGTCAAGTAACTGTAACTTCGATACTATTTATGACAAGGAACAGTAATTTCGATACAAATTATGGCAGGTAACTGTAACTTTGATACTAATTATGACAGGAAACAGTAACATCGATACTAATTATGACAAGAAACTGTAACTTCGTTACTAATTATGACAAGTAACTCTAATTTTGATAAAAAATTATGGCAGGTAACTGTAACTTCGATACTAATTAATACAGGTAACAGTAACTTCGATACTAATTATGGCTGGTTTCTGTAACATCGTTATTAATTATGTCAAGTAACTGTAACTTCGATACTAATTATGACAAGTAACTGTAATTTCGATACAAATTTTCGCAGGTAATTGTAACATCGATACTAATTATGACAGGTAACAGTAACTTCGATACTAATTATGACAAGTAACTGTAACTTCGATACTAATTATGACAGGTAACTGTAACTTCGTTACTAATGATGAAAAGTAATTGTAATTTCGATAAAAATTATGGCAGGTAACTGTAACTTCGATACTAATTATGACAGGTAACATTAACTTCGATACTAATTATGGCAGGTTACTGTAACTTCGATACTAATTATGAGAGGTAACAGTATCTTCGATACTAATTATGACAAGTAACTGTAACTTCGATACTAATTATGACAGGTAACTGTAACTTCGTTACTAATTATGACAAGTAACTGTAATTTCGATACTAATTTTGGCAGGTAAATGTAAATTCGATACTAATTATGACAGGTAACAGTAACTTCGATACTAATTAAGACAAGTAACTGTAACATCGATACTAATTATGACAGGTAACTGTAACTTCGTTACTAATTATGACAAGTAACTGTAATTTCAATACAAATTATGGCAGGTTACTGTAACTTCGATACAAATTATGACAGGTAACAGTAACTTCGATACTAATTATGACAAGCAACTATAACTTCGATACAAATTATGACAGGTAACTGTAACTTCGATACTAATTATGACAAGAAACTCTAACTTCGTTACTAATTATGACAAGTAACCGTAATTTCGATACTAATTATGACAATTAACTGTAACTTCGATACTAATTATGTCAGGTAACTGTAACTTCGATACTAATTAATACAGGTAACAGTAACTTCGATACTATTATGACTGGGTTCTGTAACATCGTTACTAATTATGTCAAGTAACTGTAACT
This sequence comes from Meconema thalassinum, assembly GCA_946902985.2. NCBI lineage: Eukaryota > Metazoa > Arthropoda > Insecta > Orthoptera > Tettigoniidae > Meconema > Meconema thalassinum. The sequence goes on along the minus strand of OX336388.2, from coordinate 1,689,833,558 downwards.
TCCATACTAATTATGACAAGTAACAGTAATTTCGAAACATATTTTGGCAGGTAACTGTAACATCGATACTAATTATGACAGGTAACAGTAACTTCGATGCTAATTATGACAAGTAACTGTAACTTCGATACTAATTATGACAGGTAACTGTAACTTCGTTACTAATTATGAAAAGTAACTGTAATTTCGATACAAATTATGGCAGGTAACAGTAACTTCGATACTAATTATGACAGGTAACATTAACTTCGATACTAATTATGGCAGGTAACTGTAACTTCGATATTAATTATGACAAGTAACTGTAATTTCGTTACAAATTATGGCAGTTAATTGTAATTTCGATACTAATTATGACAGGTAACAGTAACTTCGAACTAATTATGACAAGAAACAGTAACTTCGATACTAATTATGACAAGTAACTGTAACTTCGATACTAATTATGACTGGTAACTGTAACTTCGTTACTAATTATGACAAGTAACTGTAATTTCGATACAAATTTTGGCAGGTAACTGTAACTTCGATACTAATTATGACAGGTAACTGTAACTTCGATACTAATTATGACAAGTAACTGTAACTTCGATACTAATTATGACAGGTAACTTTAACTTCGATACTCATTGTGACAAATAACTGTAATTTCGATACAAATTATGGCAGGTAATTGTAATTTCAATACTAATTATGACAGGTAACAGTTACTTCGATACTAATTATGACAAATACCAGTAACTTCGATACTAATTATGACAAGTAACTGGAACTTCGATACTAATTATGACAGGTAATTGTAACTTCGTTACTAATTATGACAAGTAACTGTAATTTCAATACAAATTATGGCAGGTAACTGTAACTTCGATACAAATTATGACAGGTAACAGTAACTTCGATACTAATTATGACAAGCAACTATAACTTCGATACAAATTATGACAGGTAACTGTAACTTCGATACTAATTATGACATGAAACTCTAACTTCGTTAGTAATTTTGATAAAAAAATATGGTAGGTAACTGTAACTTCAATACTAATTATGACAGGTAACAGTAACTTCGATACTAATTATGACTGGTAACTGTAACTTCGTAACTAATTATGACAAGTAACTTTAATTTCGATACTAATTATGGCAGGTAACTGTAACTTCGTTACTAATTATGACAAGTCCCAGTAATTTCGATACGAATTATGGCAGGTAACTGTAACTTCGATACTAATTATGTCAGGTAACAGTAACTTCGATACTAATTATGACAGGAAACTGTACTTTCGTTACTAATTATGACAAGTAACTGTAATTTCGATACAAATTATGACAGGTAAGTGTAACTTCGTTACAAATTACGACAAGTATCTGTAATTTCGATACAAATTATGACAGGTAACAGTACCTTCGATAATAATTATGACAGGTAACTGTAACTTCGATACTAATTATGACAAGGAACTGTAATTTCGATACAAATTATGGCAGGTAACTGTAACTATGTTACTAATTATGACAGGTAACAGTAACGTCGATACTGATTATGACAGGTAACTGTAACTTCATGACTAATTATGACAAGAAACTGTAACTTCGATACCAATAATGACAGGTAACTGTAACTTCGATACTATTTATGACAAGGAACTGTAATTTCGATACAAATTATGGCAGGTAACTGTAACTTTGATACTAATTATGACAGGAAACAGTAACTTCGATACTAATTATGACAAGTAACTGTAACTTCGTTACTAATTATGACAAGTAACTCTAATTTTGATAAAAAATTATGGCAGGTAACTGTAACATCGATACTAATTAATACAGGTAACAGTAACTTCGATACTAATTATGACTGGTTTCTGTATCATCGTTACTAATTATGTCAAGTAACTCTAACTTCGATACTTATTATGACAAGTAACTGTAATTTCGATACAAATTTTGGCAGGTAACTGTAACTTCAATACTAATTATGACAGGTAACAGTAACTCCGATACTAATTATGACATGTAACTGTAACTTCGATACTAATTATGACAGGTAACTGTAACTTCGTTACTAATTATGAAAAGTAACTCTAATTTCGATACAAATTTTGGCAGGTAACTGTAACTTCGATACTAATTATGACAGGTAACATTAACTTCGATACTAATTATGGCAGGTAACTGTAACTTCGATACTAATAATGACAGGTAACAGTATCTTCGATACTAATTATGACAAGTAACTGTAACTTCGATACTAATTATGACAGGTAACTGTAACTTCGTTACTAATTATGACAAGTAACTGTAATTTCGTTACAAATTATGGCAGGCAATTATAATTTCGATACTAATTATGACAGGTAACAGTAACTTCGAACTAATTATGACAAGTAACAGTAACTTTGATACTAATTATGACAAGTAACTGTAACTTCGATACTAATTATGACAGGTAACTGTAACTTCGTTACTAATAATGACAAGTAACTGTAATTTCGATACAAATTTTGGCAGGTAACTGTAACTTCGTTACTAAATATGACAGGTAACAGTAACTTCGATACTAATTATGACAAGTAACTGTAACTTCGATACTAATTAAGACAGGTAACTGTAACTTCGTTACTAATTATGACAAGTAACTTTAATTTCGATACTTATTATGACAGGTAACTGTAACTTCGTTACTAATTAATACAAGTAACTTTAATTTCGATACTAATTATGTCAAGTAACTGTAACTTCGATACTAATTATGATAGGTAACTGTAACTTCGTTACTAATTATGACAGGTAACTGAAATTTCGTTACAAATTATGGCAGGTAATTGTAATTTCGATACTAATTATGACAGGTAACAGTAACTTCGAACTAATTATGACAAGTAACAGTAACGTCGATACTAATTATGACAAGTAACTGTAACATCGATACTAATTATGACAGGTAACTGTAACTTCGTTACTAATTATGACAAGTAACTGTAATTTCGATACAAATTTTGGCACGTGACTGTAACTTCGATACTAAATATGAAAGGTAACAGTAACTTCGATACTAATTATGACAAGTAACTGTAACTTCGACACTAATTATGACAGGTAACCGTACCTTCGTTACTAATTATGACAAGTAACTGTAACTTCGATACTTATTATGACAGGTAACAGTAACTTGGGTACTAATTATGACAGGAAACTGTAACTTCGTTACTAATTATGACAAGTAACTGTAACTTCGATACAAATTATGGCGGTTACTTTAACTTCGATACTAATTATGACAGGTAACAGTAACTTCGATACTAATTATGACAAGTAACTGTAACTTCGATACTAATTATGACAAGAAACTGTAACTTCGAATCTAATTACGACCGGTAACTGTAACATCGTTACTAATTATGACAAGTAACTGTAATTTCGATACAAATTATGGCAGGTAACTGTAACGTCGATACTAATTAAGACAGGTAACAGTAACTTCGATACTAATTATGACAAGTAACTGTAACTTCGATACTAATTATCACAGGTAACTATAACTTCGATACTAATTATGAAAATTAACTCTAACTTCGTTACTAATTATGACAAGTAACTGTAATTTTGATAAGAAAAATTATGGCATGTAACTGTAACATCGATACTAATTATGACAGGTAACAGTAACTTCGATACTAATTATGACAGGTAACTGCAACTTCGTTACTAATTATGACAAGTAACTGTAATTTCTATACTAATTATGGCAAGTAACTGTAACTTCTTTACTAATTATGACAAGTAACTGTAATTTCGATACAAATTATGGCAGGTAACTGTAATTTCGATACTAATTATGTCAGGTAACTGTTACTTCGATATTAATTATGACAGTTAAGTGTAACTTCGTTACTAATTATGACAAGTAATTTTAATTTCGATACAAATTATGGCAGGTAACTGTAACTTCGATACTAATTATGACAGGTAACTGTAACTTCGATACTAATTATGACAAGTAACTGTAACATCGATACTAATTATGACAGGTAACTGTAACTTCGATACTAATTATGACAAATAACTGTAATTTCGATACAAATTATGGCAGGTAAATGTAATTTCGATACTAATTATGACAGGTAACAGTAACTTCGATACTAATTATGACAAGTACCAGTAACTTCGATACTAATTATGACAAGTAACTGGAACTTCGATACTAATTATGACAGGTAATTGTAACTTCGTTACTAATTATGACAAGTAACTGTATTTTCGATACTAATTTTGGCAGGTAACTGTAAATTCGATACTAATTATGACAGGTAACAGTAACTTCGATACTAATTATGACAAGTAACTGTAACTTCGATACTAATTATGACAGGTAACTGTAACTTCGTTACTAATTATGACAAGTAACTGTAATTTCAATACAAATTATGGCAGGTAACTGTAACTTCGATACAAATTATGACAGGTAACAGTAACTTCGATACTAATTATGACAAGCAACTATAACTTCGATACAAATTATGACAGTTAACTGTAACTTCGATACTAATTATGACATGAAACTCTTACTTCGTTAGTAATTATGACAAGTAACAGTAATTTTGATAAAAAATTATGGTAGGTAACTGTAACTTCAATACTAATTATGACAGGTAACAGTAACTTCGATACTAATTATGACTGGTAAGTGTAACTTCGTAACTAATTATGACAAGTAACTTTAATTTCGATACTAATTATGGCAGGTAACTGTAACTTCGTTACTAATTATGACAAGTCCCAGTAAATTTCGATACAAATTATGGCAGGTAAATGTAACTTCGATACAAATTATGGCAGGTAACAGTACCTTCGATACTAATTATGACAGGTAACTGTAACTTCGATACTAATTATGACAAGGAACTGTAATTTCGATACCAATAATGACAGGTAACTGTAACTTCGATACTATTTATGACATGGAACTGTAATTTCGATACAATTTATGTAAGGTAACTGTAACTTTGATACTAATTATGACAAGAAACAGTAACTTCGATACTAATTATGACAAGTAACTGTAACTTCGTTACTAATTATGACAAGTAACTCTAATTTTGATAAAAAATTATGGCAGGTAACTGTAACTTCGATACTAATTAATACAGGTAACAGTAACTTCGATACTAATTATGACTGGTTTCTGTATCATCGTTAATAATTATGTCAAGTAACTCTAACTTCGATACTAATTATGACAAGTAACTGTAATTTCGATACAAATTTTGGCAGGTAACTGTAACTTCAATACTAATTATGACAGGTAACAGTAACTTCGATACTAATTATTACATATAACTGTAACTTCGATACTAATTATGACAGGTAACTGTAACTTCGTTACTAATTATGAAAAGTAACTCTAATTTCGATACAAATTTTGGCAGGTAACTGTAACTTCGATACTAATTATGACAGGTAACATTAACTTCGATACTAATTACGGCAGGTAACTGTAACTTCGATACTAATTATGACAGGTAACAGTATCTTCGATACTAATTATGACAAGTAACTGTAACTTCGATACTAATTATGACAGGTAACTGTAACTTCGTTACTAATTATGACAAGTAACTGTAATTTCGTTACAAATTATGGCAGGTAATTGTAATTTCGATACTAATTATGACAGGTAACAGTAACTTCGAACTAATTATGACAAGTAACAGTAACTTCGATACTAATTATGACAAGTAACTGTAACTTCGATACTAATTATGACAGGTAACTGTAACTTCGTTACTAATAATGACAAGTAACTGTAATTTCGATACAAATTTTGGCAGGTAACTGTAACTTCGATACTAAATATGACAGGTAACAGTAACTTCGATACTAATTATGACAAGTAACTGTAACTTCGATACTAATTAAGACATGTAACTGTAACTTCGTTACTAATTATGACAAGTAACTTTAATTTCGATACTTATTATGACAGGTAACTGTAACTTCGTTACTAATTAATACAAGTAACTTTAATTTCGATACTAATTATGACAAGTAACTGTAACTTCGATACAAATTATGATAGGTAACTGTAACTTCGTTACTAATTATGACAGGTAACTGAAATTTCGTTACAAATTATGGCAGGTAATTGTAATTTCGATACTAATTATGACAGGTAACAGTAACTTCGAACTAATTATGACAAGTAACAGTAACTTCAATACTAATTATGACAAGTAACTGTAACATCGATACTAATTATGACAGGTAACTGTAACTTCGTTAGTAATTATGACAAGTAACTGTAATTTCGATACAAATTTTGGCACGTAACTGTAACTTCGATACTAAATATGACAGGTAACAGTAATTTCGATACTAATTATGACAAGTAACTGTAACTTCGACACTAATTATGACAGGTAACCGTAACTTCGTTACTAATTATGACAAGTAACTGTAACTTCGATACTTATTATGACAGGAAACTGTACCTTCGTTACTAATTATGACAAGTAACTGTAATTTCGATACAAATTATGACAGGTAAGTGTAACTTCGTTAATAATTATGACAAGTAACTGTAATTTCGATACAAATTATGGCAGGTAACAGTACCTTCGATACTAATTATGACAGGTAACTGTAACTTCGATACTAATTATGACAAGGAACTGTTATTTCGATACAAATTATGGCAGGTAACTGTAACTATGTAACTAATTAATACAGGTAACAGTACTTTGATACTAATTACGACAGGTAACTGTAACTTCGAAACTAATTATGAAAAGTAACTGTAACTTCGATACTTATTATGACAGGTAACTGTAACTTCAATACTAATTATGACAAGAAACTGTAACTTCGATACTAATAATGACAGGTAACTGTAACTTCGATACTATTTATGACAAGGAACTGTAATTTCGATTCAAATTTTGCAGGTAACTGTAACTTTGATACTAATTATGACAGGAAACAGTAACCTTGATACTCATTATGACAAGTAACTGTAACTTCGTTACTAATTATGACAAGTAACTCTAATTTCGATAAAAAATTATGGCAGGTAACTGTAACTTCGATACTAATTAATACAGGTAACAGTAACTTCGATACTAATTATGACTGGTTTCTGTAACATCGTTACTAATTATGTCATGTAACTGTAACTTCGATACTAATTATGACAAATAACTGTAATTTCGATACACATTTTGGCAGGTAACTGTAACATCGATACTAATTATGACAGGTAACAGTAACTTCGATACTAATTATGACAAGTAACTGTAACTACGATACTAATTATGACAGGTAACTGTAACTTCGTTACTAATTATGAAAAGTAACTGTAATTTCGATACAAATTATGGCAGGTAACTGTAACTTCGATACTAATTATGACAGGTAACATTACTTCGATACTAATTATGGCAGGTAACTGTAACTTCGATACTAATTATGACAGGTAACAGTATCTTCGATACTAATTATGACAAGTAACTGTAACTTCGATACTAATTATGACAGGTAATTGTAACTTCGTTACTAATTATGACAAGTAACTGTAATTTCGATACTAATTTTGGCAGGTTACTGTAAATTCGATACTAATTATGACAGGTAACAGTAACTTCGATACTAATTCTGACAAGTAACTGTAACATCGATACTAATTATGACAGGTAACAGTAACTTCGTTACTAATTATGACAAGTAACTGTAATTTCAATACAAATTATGGCAGGTTACTGTAACTTCGATACAAATTATGACAGATAACAGTAACTTCGATACTAATTATGACAAGCAACTATAACTTCAATACAAATTATGACAGGTAACTGTAACTTCGATACTAATTATGACAAGAAACTCTAACTTCGTTACTAATTATGACAAGTGACAGTAATTTTGATAAAAATTAAGGTAGGTAACTGTAACTTCAATACTAATTATGACAGGTAACAGTAACTTCGATACTAATTATGACTGGTAACTGTAACTTCGTAACTAATTATGACAAATAACTTTAATTTCGATACTAATTATGGCAAGTAACTGTAACTTCGTTACTAATTATGACAAGTCCCAGTAATTTCGATACAAATAATGGCAGGTAACTGTAACTTCATTTCTAAATATGTCAGGTAACAGTAACTTCGATACTAATTATGACAGGAAACTGTCCCATCGTTACTAATTATGACAAGTAACTGTAATTTCGATACAAATTATGACAGGTAAGTGTAACTTCGTTACTAATTATGACAAGTAACTGTAATTTCGATACAAATTTTGGCAGGTAACTGTAACTTCGATACTAATTATGACAGGTAACTGTAACTTCGATACTAATTATGACAAGTAACTGTAACTTCGATACTAATTATGACAGATAACTGTAACTTCGATACTCATTATGACAAATAACTGTAATTTCGATACAAATTATGGCAGGTAATTGTAATTTCGATACTAATTATGACAGGTAACAGTAACTTCGATACTAATTATGACAAGTACCAGTAACTTCGATACTAATTATGACAAGTAACTGGAACTTCGATACTAATTATGACAGGTAAATGTAACTTCGTTACTAATTATGACAAGTAACTGTAATTTCGATACTTATTTTGGCAGGTAACTGTAAATTCGATATAAATTATGACAGGTAACAGTAACTTCGATACTAATTATGACAAGTAAGTGTAACTTCGATACTAATTATGACAGGTAACTGTAACTTCGTTACTAATTATGACAAGTAACTGTAATTTCAATACTAATTATGGCAGGAAACTGTAACTTCGATACAAATTATGACAGGTAACAGTAACTTCGATACTAATTATGACAAGCAACTATAACTTTGATACAAATTATGACAGGTAACTGTAACTTCGATACTAATTATGACATGAAACTCTAACTTCGTTAGTAATTATGACAATTAATAGTAATTTTGATAAAAAATTGTGGTAGGTAACTGTAACTTCAATACTAATTATGACAGGTAACAGTAACTTCGATACTAATTATGACTGGTAACTGTAACTTCGTAACTAATTATGACAAGTAACTTTAATTTCGATACTAATTATGGCAGGTAACTGTGACTTCGTTACTAATTATGACAAGTCCCAGTAATTTCGATACAAATTATGGCAGGTAACTGTAACTTCGATACTAATTATGTCAGGTAACAGTAACTTCGATACTAATTATGACAGGAAACTGTACCTTCGTTACTAATTATGACAAGTAACTGTAATTTCGATACAAATTATGACAGGTAAGTGTAACTTCGTTACTAATTATGACAAGTAACTGTAATTTCGATACAAATTATGGCAGGTAACAGTACCTTCGATACTAATTATGACAGGTAACTGTAACTTCGATACTAATTATGACAAGGAACTGTAATTTCGATACAAATTATGGCAGGTAACTGTAACTATGTTACTAATTATGACAGGTAACAGTAACGTCGATACTGATTATGACAAGTAACTGTAACTTCGTTACTAATTATGACAAGTAACACTAATTTTGATAAAAAATTATGGCAGGTAACAGTAACTTCGATACTAATTAATACAGGTAACAGTCACTTCAATACTAATTATGACAGGTAACTGTAACTTCGATACTAATTATGAAAAGTAACTGTAACTTCGATACTTATTATGACAGGTAACAGTAACTTCGATACTAATTATGAATGGTTTCTGTTACATCGTTAATAATTATGTCAATTAAGTCTAACTTCGATACTAATTATGACAAGTAACTGTAATTTCGATACAAATTTTGGCAGGTAACTGTAACTTCGATACTAATTATGACAGGTAACATTAACTTCGATACTAATTATGGCAGGTAACTGTAACTTCGATACTAATTATGACAGGTAACAGTATCTTCGATACTAATTATGACAAGTAACTGTAACTTCGATACTAATTATGACAGGTAACTGTAACTTCGTTACTAATTATGACAAGTAACTGTAATTTCGTTACAAATTATGGCAGGTAATTGTAATTTCGATAATAATTATGACAGGTAACAGTAACTTCGAACTAATTATGACAAGTAACAGTAACTTCGATACTAATTATGACAAGTAACTGTAACTTCGATACTAATTATGACAGGTAACTGTAACTTCGTTACTAATTATGACAAGTAACTGTAATTTCGATACAAATTTTGGCAGGTAACTGTAACTTCGATACTAAATATGACAGGTAACAGTAACTTCGATACTAATTATGACAAGTTACTGTAACTTCGATACTAATTATGACAGGTAACTGTAACTTCGTTACTAATTATGACAAGTAACTTTAATTTCGATACTTATTATGACAGGTAACTGTAACTTCGTTACTAATTATGACAAGTAACTTTAATATCGATACTAATTATGACAAGTAACTGTAACTTCGATACTAATTATGATAGGTAACTGTAACTTCGTTACTAATTATGACAGGTAACTGAAATTTCGTTACAAATTATGGCAGGTAATTGTAATTTCGATACTAATTATGACAGGTAACCGTAACTTCGATACTAATTATGACAGGTAACAGTAACTTCGATACTAATTATGACAAGTAACTGTAACATCGATACTAATTATGACAAGAAACTGTAACTTCGAATCTAATTACGACCGGTAACTGTAACATCGTTACTAATTATGACAAGTAACTGTAATTTCGATACAAATTATGGCAGTTACTGTAACTTCGATACTAATTATGACAGGTAACAGTAACTTCGATACTAATTATGACAAGTAACTGTAACTTCGATACTAATTATGACAAGTAACAGTAACTTCGATACTAATTATGACAAGTAACTGTAACTTCGATACTAATTATGACAGGTAACTGTAACTTCGTTACTAATTATGACAAGTAACTGTAATTTCGATACAAATTATGGCAGGTAACTGTAACTTCGATACTAATTATGACAGGTAACAGTAACTTCGATACTAATTATGACAAGTAACTGTAACTTCGATACTAATAATGACAGGTAACTGTAACTTCGTTACTAATTATGACAAGTAACTGTAATTTCGTTACAAATTATGGCAGGTAATTGTAATTTCGATAATAAGTATGACAGGTAACAGTAACTTCGAACTAATTATGACAAGTAACAGTAACTTCGATACTAATTATGACAAGTAACTGTAACTTCGATACTAATTATGATAGGTAACTGTAACTTCGTTACTAATTATGACAGGTAACTGAAATTTCGTTACAAATTATGACAGGTAACTGTAACTTCGATACAAATTATGCCAGGTAACTTTAACTTCGATACTAATTATGACAGGTAACAGTAACTTCGATACTAATTATGACAAGTAACTGTAACATCGATACTAATTATGACAAGATACTGTAACTTCGAATCTAATTACGACCGGTAACTGTAACATCGTTACTAATTATGACAAGTAACTGTAATTTCGATACAAATTATGGCAGGTAACTGTAACTTCGATACTAATTATGACAGGTAACAGTAACTTCGATACTAATTATGACAAGTAACTGTAACTTCGATACTAATAATGACAGGTAACTGTAACTTCGATACTATTTATGACAAGGAACTGTAATTTCGATACAAATTATGGCAGGTAACTGTAACTTTGATACTAATTATGACAGGAAACAGTAACTTCGATACTAATTATGACTGGTTTCTGTAACATCGTTACTAATTATGTCAAGTAACTGTAACTTCGATACTATTTATGACAAGGAACTGTAATTTCGATACAAATTATGGCAGGTAACTGTAACTTTGATACTAATTATGACAGGAAACAGTAACTTCGATACTAATTATGACAAGAAACTGTAACTTCGTTACTAATTATGACAAGTAACTCTAATTTTGATAAAAAATTATGGCAGGTAACTGTAACTTCGATACTAATTAATACAGGTAACAGTAACTTCGATACTAATTATGACTGGTTTCTGTAACATCGTTATTAATTATGTCAAGTAACTGTAACTTCGATACTAATTATGACAAGTAACTGTAATTTCGATACAAATTTTCGCTGGTAACTGTAACATCGATACTAATTATGACAGGTAACAGTAACTTCGATACTAATTATGACAAGTAACTGTAACTTCGATACTAATTATGACAGGTAACTGTAACTTCGTTACTAATGATGAAAAGTAATTGTAATTTCGATAAAAATTATGGCAGGTAACTGTAACTTCGATACTAATTATGACAGGTAACATTAACTTCGATACTAATTATGGCAGGTAACTGTAACTTCGATACTAATTATGACAGGTAACAGTATCTTCGATACTAATTATGACAAGTAACTGTAACTTCGATACTAATTATGACAGGTAACTGTAACTTCGTTACTAATTATGACAAGTAACTGTAATTTCGATACTAATTTTGGCAGGTAAATGTAAATTCGATACTAATTATGACAGGTAACAGTAACTTCGATACTAATTAAGACAAGTAACTGTAACATCGATACTAATTATGACAGGTAACTGTAACTTCGTTACTAATTATGACAAGTAACTGTAATTTCAATACAAATTATGGCAGGTTACTGTAACTTCGATACAAATTATGACAGGTAACAGTAACTTCGATACTAATTATGACAAGCAACTATAACTTCGATACAAATTATGACAGGTAACTGTAACTTCGATACTAATTATGACAAGAAACTCTAACTTCGTTACTAATTATGACAAGTAACCGTAATTTCGATACTAATTATGACAATTAACTGTAACTTCGATACTAATTATGTCAGGTAACTGTAACTTCGATACTAATTAATACAGGTAACAGTAACTTCGATACTATTATGACTGGTTTCTGTAACATCGTTACTAATTATGTCAAGTAACTGTAACTTCGATACTAATTATGACATGTAACTGTAATTTCGAAACATATTTTGGCAGGTAACTGTAACATCGATACTAATTATGACAGGTAACAGTAACATCGATGCTAATTATGACAAGTAACTGTAACTTCGATACTAATTATGACAGGTAACTGTAACTTCGTTACTAATTATGAAAAGTAACTGTAATTTCGATACAAATTATGGCAGGTTACAGTAACTTCGATACTAATTATGACAGGTAACATTAACTTCGATACTAATTATGGCAGGTAACTGTAACTTCGATATTAATTATGACAAGTAACTGTAATTTCGTTACAAATTATGGCAGTTAATTGTAATTTCGATACTAATTATGACAGGTAACAGTAACTTCGAACTAATTATGACAAGAAACAGTAACTTCGATACTAATTATGACAAGTAACTGTAACTTCGATACTAATTATGACAAGTATCTGTAATTTCGATACAAATTATGACAGATAACAGTACCTTCGATAATAATTATGACAGGTAACTGTAACTTCGATACTAATTATGACAAGGAACTGTAATTTCGATACAAATTATGGCAGGTAACTGTAACTATGTTACTAATTATGACAGGTAACAGTAACGTCGATACTGATTATGACAGGTAACTGTAACTTCATGACTAATTATGACAAGAAACTGTAACTTCGATACCAATAATGACAGGTAACTGTAACTTCGATACTATTTATGAAAAGGAACAGTAATTTCGATACAAATTATGGCAGGTAACTGTAACTTTGATACTAATTATGACAGGAAACAGTAACTTCGATACTAATTATGACAAGTAACTGTAACTTCGTTACTAATTATGACAAGTAACTCTAATTTTGATAAAAAATTATGGCAGGTAACTGTAACATCGATACTAATTAATACAGGTAACAGTAACTTCGATACTAATTATGACTGGTTTCTGTATCATCGTTACTAATTATGTCAAGTAACTCTAACTTCGATACCTATTATGACAAGTAACTGTAATTTCGATACAAATTTTGGCAGGTAACTGTAACTTCGATACTAATTATGACAGGTAACATTAACTTCGATACTTATTATGGCAGGTAACTGTAACTTCGATACTAATTATGACAGGTAACAGTATCTTCGATACTAATTATGACAAGTAACTGTAACTTCGATACTAATTATGACAGGTAACTGTAACTTCGTTACTAATTATGACAAGTAACTGTAATTTCGTTACAAATTATGGCAGGCAATTGTAATTTCGATACTAATTATGACAGGTAACAGTAACTTCGAACTAATTATGACAAGTAACAGTAACTTTGATACTAATTATGACAAGTAACTGTAACTTCGATACTAATTATGACAGGTAACTGTAACTTCGTTACTAATAATGACAAGTAACTGTAATTTCGATACAAATTTTGGCAGGTAACTGTAACTTCGTTACTAAATATGACAGGTAACAGTGACTTCGATACTAATTATGACAAGTAACTGTAACTTCGATACTAATTAAGACAGGTAACTGTAACTTCGTTACTAATTATGACAAGTAACTTTAATTTCGATACTTATTATGACAGGTAACTGTAACTTCGTTACTAATTAATACAAGTAACTTTAATTTCGATACTAATTATGACAAGTAACTGTAACTTCGATACTAATTATGATAGGTAACTGTAACTTCGTTACTAATTATGACAGGTAACTGAAATTTCGTTACAAATTATGGCAGGTAATTGTAATTTCGATACTAATTATGACAGGTAACAGTAACTTCGAACTAATTATGACAAGTAACAGTAACTTCGATACTAATTATGACAAGTAACTGTAACATCGATACTAATTATGACAGGTAACTGTAACTTCGTTACTAATTATGACAAGTAACTGTAATTTCGATACAAATTTTGGCACGTGACTGTAACTTCGATACTAATTATGACAAGTAACTGTAACTTCGACACTAATTATGACAGGTAACCGTAACTTCATTACTAATTATGACAAGTAACTGTAACTTCGATACTTATTATGACAGGTAACAGTAACTTGGGTACTAATTACGACAGGAAACTGTAACTTCGTTACTAATTATGACATGTAACTGTAACTTCGATACAAATTATGGCAGGTAAATTTAACTTCGATACTAATTATGACAGGTAACAGTAACTTCGATACTAATTATGACAAGTAACTGTAACTTCGATACTAATTATGACAAGAAACTGTAACTTCGAATCTAATTACGACCGGTAACTGTAACATCGTTACTAATTATGACAAGTAACTGTAATTTCGATACAAATTATGGCAGGTAACTGTAACGTCGATACTAATTAAGACAGGTAACAGTAACTTCGATACTAATTATGACAAGTAACTGTAACTTCGATACTAATTATCACAGGTAACTATAACTTCGATACTAATTATGAAAATTAACTCTAACTTCGTTACTAATTATGACAAGTAACTGTAATTTTGATAAGAAAAATTATGGCATGTAACTGTAACATCGATACTAATTATGACAGGTAACAGTAACTTCGATACTAATTATGACAGGTAACTGCAACTTCGTTACTAATTATGACAAGTAACTGTAATTTCTATACTAATTATGGCAAGTAACTGTAACTTCTTTACTAATTATGACAAGTAACTGTAATTTCGATACAAATTATGGCAGGTAACTGTAATTTCGATACTAATTATGACAGGTAACAGTAACTTCGCTACTAATTATGACAAGTAACAGTAATTTCGTTACTAATTATGACAAGTAACTGTAATTTCGATTCAAATTATGGTAGTTAACTGTAACTTCGATACTAATTATGACAGGTAACAGTAACTTCGATACTAATTATGTCAGGTAACTGTAACTTCGATATTAATTATGACAGTTAAGTGTAACTTCGTTACTAATTATGACAAGTAACTTTAATTTCGATACAAATTATGGCAGGTAACTGTAACTTCGATACTAATTATGACAGGTAACTGTAACTTCGATACTAATTATGACAAGTAACTGTAACATCGATACTAATTATGACAGGTAACTGTAACTTCGATACTAATTATGACAAATAACTGTAATTTCGATACAAATTATGGCAGGTAAATGTAATTTCGATACTAATTATGACAGATAACAGTAACTTCGATACTAATTATGACAAGTACCAGTAACTTCGATACTAATTATGACAAGTAACTGGAACTTCGATACTAATTATGACAGGTAATTGTAACTTCGTTACTAATTATGACAAGTAACTGTATTTTCGATACTAATTTTGGCAGGTAACTGTAAATTCGATACTAATTATGACAGGTAACAGTAACTTCGATACTAATTATGACATGTAACTGTAACTTCGATACTAATTATGACAGGTAACTGTAACTTCGTTACTAATTATGACAAGTAACTGTAATTTCAATACAAATTATGGCAGGTAACTGTAACTTCGATACAAATTATGACAGGTAACAGTAACTTCGATACTAATTATGACAAGCAACTATAACTTCGATACAAATTATGACAGGTAACTGTAACTTCGATACTAATTATGACATGAAACTCTTACTTCGTTAGTAATTATGACAAGTAACAGTAATTTTGATAAAAAATTATGGTAGGTAACTGTAACTTCAATACTAATTATGACAGGTAACAGTAACTTCGATACTAATTATGACATGTAACTGTAACTTCGATACTAATTATGACAGGTAACTGTAACTTCGTTACTAATTATGAAAAGTAACTCTAATTTCGATACAAATTTTGGCAGGTAACTGTAACTTCGATACTAATTATGACAGGTAACATTAACTTCGATACTAATTATGGCAGGTAACTGTAACTTCGATACTAATTATGACAGGTAACAGTATCTTCGATACTAATTATGACAAGTAACTGTAACTTCGATACTAATTATGACAGGTAACTGTAACTTCGTTACTAATTATGACAAGTAACTGTAATTTCGTTACAAATTATGGCAGGTAATTCTAATTTCGATACTAATTATGACAGGTAACAGTAACTTCGAACTAATTATGACAAGTAACAGTAACTTCGATACTAATTATGACAAGTAACTGTAACTTCGATACTAATTAAGACAGGTAACTGTAATTTCGTTACTAATTATGACAAGTAACTTTAATTTCGATACTTATTATGACAGGTAACTGTAACTTCGTTACTAGTTAATACAGGTAACTTTAATTTCGATACTAATTATGACAAGTAACTGTAACTTCGATACTAATTATGACAAGTAACTGTAACTTCGATACTTATTATGACAGGTAACAGTAACTTGGGTACTAATTATGACAGGAAACAGTAACTTCGTTACTAATTATGACAAGTAACTGTAACTTCGATACAAATTATGGCAGGTAACTTTAACTTCGATACTAATTATGACAGGTAACAGTAACTTCGATACTAATTATGACAAGTAACTGTAACTTCGATACTAATTATGACAAGAAACTGTAACTTCGAATCTAATTACGACCGGTAACTGTAACATCGTTACTAATAATGACAAGTAACTGTAATTTCGATACAAATTTTGGCAGGTAACTGTAACTTCGATACTAAATATGACAGGTAACAGTAACTTCGATACTAATTATGACAAGTAACTGTAACTTCGATACTAATTAAGACAGGTAACTGTAACTTCGTTACTAATTATGACAAGTAACTTTAATTTCGATACTTATTATGACAGGTAACTGTAACTTCGTTACTAATTAATACAAGTAACTTTAATTTCGATACTAATTATGACAAGTAACTGTAACTTCGATACTAATTATGATAGGTAACTGTAACTTCGTTACTAATTATGACAGGTAACTGAAATTTCGTTACAAATTATGGCAGGTAATTGTAATTTCGATACTAATTATGACAGGTAACAGTAACTTCGAACTAATTATGACAAGTAACAGTAACTTCGATACTAATTATGACAAGTAACTGTAACATCGATACTAATTATGACAGGTAACTGTAACTTCGTTACTAATTATGACAAGTAACTGTAATTTCGATACAAATTTTGGCACGTAACTGTAACTTCGATACTAAATATGACAGGTAACAGTAACTTCGATACTAATTATTACAAGTAACTGTAACTTCGACACTAATTATGACAAGTAACCGTAACTTCGTTACTAATTATGACAAGTAACTGTAACTTCGATACTTATTATGACAGGTAACAGTAACTTGGGTACTAATTATGACAGGAAACAGTAACTTCGTTACTAATTATGACAAGTAACTGTAACTTCGATACAAATTATGGCAGGTAACTTTAACTTCGATACTAATTATGACAGGTAACAGTAACTTCGATACTAATTATGACAATAACTGTAACTTCGATACTAATTATGACAAGAAACTGTAACTTCGAATCTTATTACGACCGGTAACTGTAACATCGTTACTAATTATGACAAGTAACTGTAATTTCGATACAAATTGTGGCAGGTAACTCTAACGTCGATACTAATTATGACAGGTAACAGTAACTTCGATACTAATTATGACAAGTAACTGTAACTTCGATACTAATTATCACAGGTAACTATAACTTCGATACTAATTATGAAAATTAACTCTAACTTCGTTACTAATTATGACAAGTAACTGTAATTTTGATAAAAAAATTATGGCATGTAACTGTAACATCGATACTAATTATGACAGGTAACAGTAACTTCGATACTAATTAATACAGGTAACAGTCACTTCAATACTAATTATGACAGGTAACTGTGACTTCGAAACTAATTATGAAAAGTAACTGTAACTTCGATACTTATTATGACAGGTAACTGTAACTTCATGACTAATTATGACAAGAAACTGCCAATTCGATACCAATAATGACAGGTAACTGTAACTTCGATACTATTTATGACAAGGAACTGTAATTTCGATACAAATTATGGCAGGTAACTGTAACTTTGATACTAATTAAGACAGGAAACAGTAACTTCGATACTAATTATGACAAGTAACTGTAACTTCGTTACAAATTATGACAAGTAACTCTAATTTTGATACAAATTTTGGCAGGTAACGGTAACTTCGATACTAATTATGACAGGTAACATTAACTTCGATACTTATTACGGCAGGTAACTGTAACTTCGATACTAATTATGACAGGTAACAGTATCTTCGATACTAATTCTGAAAAGTAACTGTAACTTCGATACTAATTATGACAGGTAACTGTAACTTCGTTACTAATTATGACAAGTAACTGTAATTTCGTTACAAATTATGGCAGGTAATTGTAATTTCGATACTAATTATGACAGGTAACAGTAACTTCGAACTAATTATGACATGTAACAGTAACTTCGATACTAATTATGACAAGTAACTGTAACTTCGATACTAATTATGACAGGTAACTGTAACTTCGTTACTAATTATGACAAGTAACTTTAATTTCGATACTAATTATGACAAGTAACTGTAACTTCGATACTAATTATGACAGGTAACTGTAACTTCGTTACTAATTATGAAAAGTAACTCTAATTTCGATACAAATTTTGGCAGGTAACTGTAACTTCGATACTAATTATGACAGGTAACATTAACTTCGATACTAATTATGGCAGGTAACTGTAACTTCGATACTAATTATGACAGGTAACAGTATCTTCGATACTAATTATGACAAGTAACTGTAACTTCGATACTAATTATGACAGGTAACTGTAACTTCGTTACTAATTATGACAAGTAACTGTAATTTCGTTACAAATTATGGCAGGTAATTGTAATTTCGATACTAATTATGACAGGTAACAGTAACTTCGAACTAATTATGACAAGTAACAGTAACTTCGATACTAATTATGACAAGTAACTGTAACTTCGATACTAATTAAGACAGGTAACTGTAATATAGTTACTAATTATGACAAGTAACTTTAATTTCGATACTTATTATGACAGGTAACTGTAACTTCGTTACTAATTAATACAAGTAACTTTAATTTCGATACTAATTATGACAAGTAACTGTAACTTCGATACTAATTATGACAAGTAACTGTAACTTCGATACTTATTATGACAGGTAACAGTAACTTGGGTACTAATTATGACAGAAACAGTAACTTCGTTACTAATTATGACAAGTAACTGTAACTTCGATACAAATTATGGCAGGTAACTTTAACTTCGATACTAATTATGACAGGTAACAGTAACTTCGATACTAATTATGACAAGTAACTGTAACTTCGATACTAATTATGACAAGAAACTGTAACTTCGAATCTAATTACGACCGGTAACTGTAACATCGTTACTAATTATGACAAGTAACTGTAATTTCGATACAAATTGTGGCAGGTAACTGTAACGTCGATAATAATTATGACAGGTAACAGTAACTTCATGACTAATTATGACAAGAAACTGTCAATTCGATACCAATAATGACAGGTAACTGTAACTTCGATACTATTTATGACAAGGAACTGTAATTTCGATACAAATTATGGCAGGTAACTGTAACTTTGATACCAATTATGACAGGAAACAGTAACTTCGATACTAATTATGACAAGTAACTGTAACTTCGTTACTAATTATGACAAGTCACTCTAATTTTGATACAAATTTTGGCAGGTAACGGTAACTTCGATACTAATTATGACAGGTAACATTAACTTCGATACTTATTATGGCAGGTAACTGTAACTTCGATACTAATTATGACAGGTAACAGTATCTTCGATACTAATTATGAAAAGTAACTGTAACTTCGATACTAATTATGACAGGTAACTGTAATTTCGTTACTAATTATGACAAGTAACTGTAATTTCGTTACAAATTATGGCAGGTAATTGTAATTTCGATACTAATTTTGACAGGTAACAGTAACTTCGAACTAATTATGACATGTAACAGTAACTTCGATACTAATTATGACAAGTAACTGTAACTTCGATACTAATTATGACAGGTAACTGTAACTTCGTTACTAATTATGACAAGTAACTTTAATTTCGATACTTATTATGACAGGTAACTGTAACTTCGTTACTAATTATGACAAGTAACTTTAATTTCGATACTAATTATGACAAGTAACTGTAACTTCGATACTAATTATGACAGGTAACTGTAACTTCGTTACTAATTATGACAAGTAACTTTAATTTCGATACGTATTATGACAGGTAACTGTAACTTCGTTACTAATTATGACAAGTAACTTTAATTTCGATACTAATTATGACAAGTAACTGTAACTTCGATACTAATTATGATAGGTAACTGTAACTTCGTTACTAATTATGACAGGTAACTGAAATTTCGTTACAAATTATGGCAGGTAATTGTAATTTCGATACTAATTATGACAGGTAACAGTAACTTCGAACTAATTATGACAAGTAACAGTAACTTCGATAGTAATTATGACAAGTAACTGTAACTTCGATACTAATTATGACAGGTAACTGTAACTTCGTTACTAATTATGACAAGTAACTGTAACTTCGACACTAATTATGACAGGTAACCGTAACTTCGTTACAAATTATGACAAGTAACTGTAACTTCGATACTAATTATGACAGGTAACAGTAACTTCGGTACTAATTATGACAGGAAACTGTAACTTCGTTACTAATTATGACAAGTAACTGTAACTTCGATACAAATTATGGCAGGTAACTTTAACTTCGATACTAATTATGACAGGTAACAGTAACTTCGATACTAATTATGACAAGTAACTGTAACTTCGATACTAATTATGACAAGAAACTGTAACTTCGAATCTAATTACGACCGGTAACTGTAACATCGTTACTAATTATGACAAGTAACTGTAATTTCGATACAAATTATGGCAGGTAACTGTAACTTCGATACTAATTATGACAGGTAACAGTAACTTCGATACTAATTATGACAAGTAACTGTAACTTCGATACTAATTATCACAGGTAACTATAACTTCGATACTAATTATGACAATTAACTCTAACTTCGTTACTAATTATGACAAGTAATTGTAATTTTGATTAAAAAAATTATGGCATGTAACTGTAACATCGATACTAATTATGACAGGTAACAGTAACTTCGATACTAATTATGACAGGTAACTGCAACTTCGTTACTAATTATGACAAGTAACTGTAATTTCTATACTAACTATGGCAAGTAACTGTAACTTCGTTACTAATTATGACAAGTAACTGTAATTTCGATACAAATTATGGCAGGTAACTGAAATTTCGATACTAATTATGACAGGTAACAGTAACTTCGCTACTAATTATGACAAGTAACAGTAATTTCGTTACTAATTATGACAAGTAACTGTAATTTCGATTCAAATTATGGCAGGTAACTGTATTTTCGATACTTATTATGACAGGTAACAGTAACTTCGATACTAATTATGTCAGGTAACTGTTACTTCGATATTAATTATGACAGTTAAGTGTAACTTCTTTACTAATTATGACAAGTAACTGTAATTTCGATACAAATTATGGCAGGTAACTGAAATTTCGATACTAATTATGACAGGTAACAGTAACTTCGCTACTAATTATGACAAGTAACAGTAATTTCGTTACTTATTATGACAAGTAACTGTAATTTCGATACAAATTATGGCAGGTAACTGTAACTTCGATACTAATTATGACAGGTAACTGTAACTTCGATACTAATTATGACAAATAACTGTAATTTCGATACAAATTATGGCAGGTAAATGTAATTTCGATACTAATTATGACAGGTAACAGTAACTTCGATACTAATTATGACAAGTACCTGTAACTTCGATACTAATTATGACAAGTAACTGGAACTTCGATACTAATTATGACAGGTAATTGTAACTTCGTTACTAATTATGACAAGTAACTGTATTTTCGATACTAATTTTGGCAGGTAACTGTAAATTCGATACTAATTATGACAGGTAACAGTAACTTCGACACTAATTATGACAAGTAACTGTAACTTCGATACTAATTATGACAGGTAACTGTAACTTCGTTACTAATTATGACAAGTAACTGTAATTTCAATACAAATTATGGCAGGTTACTGTAACTTCGATTCAAATTATGAAAGGTAACAGTAACTTCGATACTAATTACGACAAGCAACTATAACTTCGATACAAATTATGACAGGTAACTGTAAGTTCGATACTAATTATGACAAGAAACTCTAAATTCGTTACTAATTATGACAAGTAACAGTAATTTTGATAAAAAATTAAGGTAGGTAACTGTAACTTTAATACTAATTATTAAAGGTAACAGTAACTTCGATACTAATTATGACTGGTAACTGTAACTTCGTAAATAATTATGACAAGTAACTTTAATTTCGATACTAATTATGGCAGGTAACTGTAACTTCGTTACTAATTATGACAAGTCCCAATAATTTCGATACAAATTATGGCAGGTAACTGTAACTTCGATACTAATTATGTCAGGTAACAGTAACTTCGATACTAATTATGAAAAGAAACTGTACCTTCGTTACTAATTATGAAAAGTAACTGTAATTTCGATACAAATTGTGGCAGGTAATTGTAATTTCGATACTAATTATGACAGGTAACACTAACTTCGAACTAATTATGACATGTAACAGTAACTTCGATACTAATTATGACAAGTAACTGTAACTTCGATACTAATTATGACAGGTAACTGTAACTTCGTAACTAATTATGACAAGTAACTTTAATTTCGAAACGTATTATGACAGGTAATTGTAACTTCGTTACTAATTATGACAAGTAACTTTAATTTCGATACTAATTATGACAAGTAACTGTAACTTCGATACTAATTATGATAAGTAACTGTAACTTCGTTACTAATTATGACAGGTAACTGAAATTTCGTTACAAATTATGGCAGGTAATTGTAATTTCGATACTAATTATGACAGGTAACAGTATCTTCGAACTAATTATGACAAGTAACAGTAACTTCGATACAAATTATTACAAGTAACTGTAACTTCGATACTAATTATGACAGGTATCTGTAACTTCGTTACTAATTATGACAAGTAACTGTAATTACGATACAAATTTTGGCACGTAACTGTAACTTCGATACTAAATATGACAGGTAACAGTTACTTCTATACTAATTATGACAAGTAACTGTAACTTCGACACTAATTATCACAGGTAACCGAGCTTCGTTACTAATTATGACAAGTAACTGTAACTTCGATACTAATTATGACAGGTAACAGTTACTTCGGTACTAATTATGACAGGAAACTGTAACTTCGTTACTAATTATGACAAGTAACTGTAACTTCGATACAAATTATGGCAGGTAACTTTAACTTCGATACTAATTATGACAGGTAACAGTAACTTCGATACTAATTATGAAAAGTAACTGTAACTTCGATACTAATTATGACAAGAAACTGTAAATTCGAATCTAATTACGACCGGTAACTGTAACATCGTTACTAATTATGACAAGTAACTGTAATTTCGATACAAATTATGGCAGGTAACTGTAACTTCGATACTAATTATGACAGGTAACAGTAACTTCGATACTAATTATGACAAGTAACTGTAAATTCGATACTAATTATCACAGGTAACTATAACTTCGATACTAATTATGACAATTAACTCTAACTTCGTTACTAATTATGACAAGTAACTGTAATTTTGATAAAAAAATTATGTCATGTAACTGTAACATCGATACTAATTATGACAGGTAACAGTAACTTCGATACTAATTATGACAGGTAACTGCAACTTCGTTACTAATTATGCCAAGTAACTGTAATTTCTATACTAATTATGGCCAGTAACTGTAACTTCTTTACTAATTGTGACAAGTAACTGTAATTTCGATAGAAATTATGGCAGGTAACTGTAATTTCGATACTAATTATGACAGGAAACAGTTACTTCGCTACTAATTATGACAAGTAACAGTAATTTCGTTACTAATTATGACAAGTAACTGTAATTTCGATTCAAATTATGGCAGGTAACTGTAACTTCGGTACTTATTATGACAGGTAACAGTAACTTCGATACTAATTATGTCAGGTAACTGTTACTTCGATATTAATTATGACAGTTAAGTGTAACTTCGTTACTAATTATGACAAGTAACTTTAATTTCGATACAAATTATGGCAGGTAACTGTAACTTCGATACTAATTATGACAGGTAACTGTAACTTCGATACTAATTATGACAAGTAACTGTAACTTCGATACTAATTATGGCAGGTAACTGTAACTTCGATACTAATTATGACAAATAACTGTAATTTCGATACAAATTATGGCAGGTAAATGTAATTTCGATTCTAATTATGACAGGTAACAGTAACTTCGATACTAATTATGACAAGTACCAGTAACTTCGATACTAATTATGACAAGTAACTGGAACTTCGATACTAATTATGACAGGTAATTGTAACTTCGTTACTAATTATGACAAGTAACTGTATTTTCGATACTAATTTTGGCAGGTAACTGTAAATTCCATACTAATTATGACAGGTAACAGAAACTTCGATACTAATTATGACAAGTAACTGTAACTTCGATACTAATTATCACAGGTAACTATAACTTCGATACTAATTATGACAATTAACTCTAACTTCGTTACTAATTATGACAAGTAATTGTAATTTTGATTAAAAAAATTATGGCATGTAACTGTAACATCGATACTAATTATGACAGGTAACAGTAACTTCGATACTAATTATGACAGGTAACTGCAACTTCGTTACTAATTATGACAAGTAACTGCAATTTCTATACTAATTATGGCAAGTAACTGTAACTTCTTTACTAATTATGACAAGTAACTGTAATTTCGATGCAAATTATGGCAGGTAACTGAAATTTCGATACTAATTATGACAGGTAACAGTAACTTCGCTACTAATTATGACAAGTAACAGTAATTTCGTTACTAATTATGACAAGTTACTGTAATTTCGATTCAAATTATGGCAGGTAACTGTATTTTCGATACTTATTATGACAGGTAACAGTAACTTCGATACTAATTATGTCAGGTAACTGTTACTTCGATATTAATTATGACAGTTAAGTGTAACTTCATTACTAATTATGACAAGTAACTTTAATTTCGATACAAATTATGGCAGGTAACTGTAACTTCGATACTAATTATGACAGGTAACTGTAACTTCGATACTAATTATGACAAGTAACTGTAACTTCGATACTAATTATGGCAGGTAACTGTAACTTCGATACTAATTATGACAAATAACTGTAATTTCGATACAAATTATGGCAGGTTAATGTAATTTCGATACTAATTATGACAGGTAACAGTAACTTCGATACTAATTATGACAAGTACCTGTAACTTCGATACTAATTATGACAAGTAACTGGAACTTCGATACTAATTATGACAGGTAATTGTAACTTCGTTACTAATTATGACAAGTAACTGTATTTTCGATACTAATTTTGGAAGGTAACTGTAAATTCGATACTAATTATGACAGGTAACAGTAACTTCGATACTAATTATGACAAGTAACTGTAACTTCGATACTAATTATGACAGGTAACTGTAACTTCGTTACTAATTATGACAAGTAACTGTAATTTCAATACAAATTATGGCAGGTTACTGTAACTTCGATACAAATTATGAAAGGTAACAGTAACTTCGATACTAATTATGACAAGCAACTATAACTTCGATACAAATTATGACAGGTAACTGTAAGTTCGATACTAATTATGACAAGAAACTCTAAATTCGTTACTAATTATGACAAGTAACAGTAATTTTGATAAAAAATTAAGGTAGGTAACTGTAACTTTAATACTAATTATTAAAGGTAACAGTAACTTCGATACTAATTATGACTGGTAAATGTAACTTCGTAAATAATTATGACAAGTAACTTTAATTTCGATACTAATTATGGCAGGTAACTGTAACTTCGTTACTAATTATGACAAGTCCCAATAATTTCGATACAAATTATGGCAGGTAACTGTAACGTCGATACTAATTATGTCAGGTAACAGTAACTTCGATACTAGTTATGAAAGGAAACTGTACCTTCGTTACTAATTATGAAAAGTAACTGTAATTTCGATACAAATTATGGCAGGTATTTGTAATTTCGATACTAATTATGACAGGTAACAGTAACTTCGAACTAATTATGACAAGTAACAGTAACTTCGATACTAATTATGACAAGTAACTCTAATTTCGATACATATTTTGGCAGGTAACTGTAACTTCGATACTAATTATGACAGGTAACATTAACTTCGATACTAATTATGGCAGGTAACTGTAACTTCGATACTAATTATGACAGGTAACAGTATCTTCGATACTAATTATGACAAGTAACTGTAACTTCGATACTAATTATGACAGGTAACTGTAACTTCGTTACTAATTATGACAAGTAACTGTAATTTCGTTACAAATTATGGCAGGTAATTGTAATTTCGATACTAATTATGACAGGTAACAGTAACTTCGAACTAATTATGACAAGTAACAGTAACTTCGATACTAATTATGACAAGTAACTGTAACTTCGATACTAATTAAGACAGGTAACTGTAACTTCGTTACTAATTATGACAAGTAACTTTAATTTCGATACTTATTATGACAGGTAACTGTAACTTCGTTACTAATTAATACAAGTAACTTTAATTTCGATACTAATTATGACAAGTAACTGTAACTTCGATACTAATTATGACAAGTAACTGTAACTTCGATACTTATTATGACAGGTAACAGTAACTTGGGTACTAATTATGACAGGAAACAGTAACTTCGTTACTAATTATGACAAGTAACTGTAACTTCGATACAAATTATGGCAGGTAACTTTAACTTCGATACTAATTATGACAGGTAACAGTAACTTCGATACTAATTATGACAAGTAACTGTAACTTCGATACTAATTATGACAAGAAACTGTAACTTCGAATCTAATTACGACCGGTAACTGTAACATCGTTACTAATAATGACAAGTAACTGTAATTTCGACACAAATTTTGGCAGGTAACTGTAACTTCGATACTAAATATGACAGGTAACAGTAACTTCGATACTAATTATGACAAGTAACTGTAACTTCGATACTAATTAAGACAGGTAACTGTAACTTCGTTACTAATTATGACAAGTAACTTTAATTTCGATACTTATTATGACAGGTAACTGTAACTTCGTTACTAATTAATACAAGTAACTTTAATTTCGATACTAATTATGACAAGTAACTGTAACTTCGATACTAATTATGATAGGTAACTGTAACTTCGTTACTAATTATGACAGGTAACTGAAATTTCGTTACAAATTATGGCAGGTAATTGTAATTTCGATACTAATTATGACAGGTAACAGTAACTTCGAACTAATTATGACAAGTAACAGTAACTTCGATACTAATTATGACAAGTAACTGTAACATCGATACTAATTATGACAGGTAACTGTAACTTCGTTACTAATTATGACAAGTAACTGTAATTTCGATACAAATTTTGGCACGTAACTGTAACTTCGATACTAAATATGACAGGTAACAGTAACTTCGATACTAATTATGACAAGTAACTGTAACTTCGACACTAATTATGACAGGTAACCGTAACTTCGTTATTAATTATGACAAGTAACTGTAACTTCGATACTTATTATGACAGGTAACAGTAACTTGGGTACTAATTATGACAGGAAACAGTAACTTCGTTACTAATTATGACAAGTAACTGTAACTTCGATACAAATTATGGCAGGTAACTTTAACTTCGATACTAATTATGACAGGTAACAGTAACTTCGATACTAATTATGACAATAACTGTAACTTCGATACTAATTATGACAAGAAACTGTAACTTCGAATCTTATTACGACCGGTAACTGTAACATCGTTACTAATTATGACAAGTAACTGTAATTTCGATACAAATTGTGGCAGGTAACTCTAACGTCGATACTAATTATGACAGGTAACAGTAACTTCGATACTAATTATGACAAGTAACTGTAACTTCGATACTAATTATCACAGGTAACTATAACTTCGATACTAATTATGAAAATTAACTCTAACTTCGTTACTAATTATGACAAGTAACTGTAATTTTGATAAAAAAATTATGGCATGTAACTGTAACATCGATACTAATTATGACAGGTAACAGTAACTTCGATACTAATTAATACAGGTAACAGTCACTTCAATACTAATTATGACAGGTAACTGTGACTTCGAAACTAATTATGAAAAGTAACTGTAACTTCGATACTTATTATGACAGGTAACTGTAACTTCATGACTAATTATGACAAGAAACTGCCAATTCGATACCAATAATGACAGGTAACTGTAACTTCGATACTATTTATGACAAGGAACTGTAATTTCGATACAAATTATGGCAGGTAACTGTAACTTTGATACTAATTAAGACAGGAAACAGTAACTTCGATACTAATTATGACAAGTAACTGTAACTTCGTTACAAATTATGACAAGTAACTCTAATTTTGATACAAATTTTGGCAGGTAACGGTAACTTCGATACTAATTATGACAGGTAACATTAACTTCGATACTTATTACGGCAGGTAACTGTAACTTCGATACTAATTATGACAGGTAACAGTATCTTCGATACTAATTCTGAAAAGTAACTGTAACTTCGATACTAATTATGACAGGTAACTGTAACTTCGTTACTAATTATGACAAGTAACTGTAATTTCGTTACAAATTATGGCAGGTAATTGTAATTTCAATACTAATTATGACAGGTAACAGTAACTTCGAACTAATTATGACATGTAACAGTAACTTCGATACTAATTATGACAAGTAACTGTAACTTCGATACTAATTATGACAGGTAACTGTAACTTCGTTACTAATTATGACAAGTAACTGTAATTTCAATACAAATTATGGCAGGTTACTGTAACTTCGATACAAATTATGAAAGGTAACAGTAACTTCGATACTAATTATGACAAGCAACTATAACTTCGATACAAATTATGACAGGTAACTGTAAGTTCGATACTAATTATGACAAGAAACTCTAAATTCGTTACTAATTATGACAAGTAACAGTAATTTTGATAAAAAATTAAGGTAGGTAACTGTAACTTTAATACTAATTATTAAAGGTAACAGTAACTTCGATACTAATTATGACTGGTAAATGTAACTTCGTAAATAATTATGACAAGTAACTTTAATTTCGATACTAATTATGGCAGGTAACTGTAACTTCGTTACTAATTATGACAAGTCCCAATAATTTCGATACAAATTATGGCAGGTAACTGTAACGTCGATACTAATTATGTCAGGTAACAGTAACTTCGATACTAGTTATGAAAGGAAACTGTACCTTCGTTACTAATTATGAAAAGTAACTGTAATTTCGATACAAATTATGGCAGGTATTTGTAATTTCGATACTAATTATGACAGGTAACAGTAACTTCGAACTAATTATGACAAGTAACAGTAACTTCGATACTAATTATGACAAGTAACTCTAATTTCGATACATATTTTGGCAGGTAACTGTAACTTCGATACTAATTATGACAGGTAACATTAACTTCGATACTAATTATGGCAGGTAACTGTAACTTCGATACTAATTATGACAGGTAACAGTATCTTCGATACTAATTATGACAAGTAACTGTAACTTCGATACTAATTATGACAGGTAACTGTAACTTCGTTACTAATTATGACAAGTAACTGTAATTTCGTTACAAATTATGGCAGGTAATTGTAATTTCGATACTAATTATGACAGGTAACAGTAACTTCGAACTAATTATGACAAGTAACAGTAACTTCGATACTAATTATGACAAGTAACTGTAACTTCGATACTAATTAAGACAGGTAACTGTAACTTCGTTACTAATTATGACAAGTAACTTTAATTTCGATACTTATTATGACAGGTAACTGTAACTTCGTTACTAATTAATACAAGTAACTTTAATTTCGATACTAATTATGACAAGTAACTGTAACTTCGATACTAATTATGACAAGTAACTGTAACTTCGATACTTATTATGACAGGTAACAGTAACTTGGGTACTAATTATGACAGGAAACAGTAACTTCGTTACTAATTATGACAAGTAACTGTAACTTCGATACAAATTATGGCAGGTAACTTTAACTTCGATACTAATTATGACAGGTAACAGTAACTTCGATACTAATTATGACAAGTAACTGTAACTTCGATACTAATTATGACAAGAAACTGTAACTTCGAATCTAATTACGACCGGTAACTGTAACATCGTTACTAATAATGACAAGTAACTGTAATTTCGATACAAATTTTGGCAGGTAACTGTAACTTCGATACTAAATATGACAGGTAACAGTAACTTCGATACTAATTATGACAAGTAACTGTAACTTCGATACTAATTAAGACAGGTAACTGTAACTTCGTTACTAATTATGACAAGTAACTTTAATTTCGATACTTATTATGACAGGTAACTGTAACTTCGTTACTAATTAATACAAGTAACTTTAATTTCGATACTAATTATGACAAGTAACTCTAACTTCGATACTAATTATGATAGGTAACTGTAACTTCGTTACTAATTATGACAGGTAACTGAAATTTCGTTACAAATTATGGCAGGTAATTGTAATTTCGATACTAATTATGACAGGTAACAGTAACTTCGAACTAATTATGACAAGTAACAGTAACTTCGATACTAATTATGACAAGTAACTGTAACATCGATACTAATTATGACAGGTAACTGTAACTTCGTTACTAATTATGACAAGTAACTGTAATTTCGATACAAATTTTGGCACGTAACTGTAACTTCGATACTAAATATGACAGGTAACAGTAACTTCGATACTAATTATGACAAGTAACTGTAACTTCGACACTAATTATGACAGGTAACCGTAACTTCGTTACTAATTATGACAAGTAACTGTAACTTCGATACTTATTATGACAGGTAACAGTAACTTGGGTACTAATTATGACAGGAAACAGTAACTTCGTTACTAATTATGACAAGTAACTGTAACTTCGATACAAATTATGGCAGGTAACTTTAACTTCGATACTAATTATGACAGGTAACAGTAACTTCGATACTAATTATGACAATAACTGTAACTTCGATACTAATTATGACAAGAAACTGTAACTTCGAATCTTATTACGACCGGTAACTGTAACATCGTTACTAATTATGACAAGTAACTGTAATTTCGATACAAATTGTGGCAGGTAACTCTAACGTCGATACTAATTATGACAGGTAACAGTAACTTCGATACTAATTATGACAAGTAACTGTAACTTCGATACTAATTATCACAGGTAACTATAACTTCGATACTAATTATGAAAATTAACTCTAACTTCGTTACTAAATATGACAAGTAACTGTAATTTTGATAAAAAAATTATGGCATGTAACTGTAACATCGATACTAATTATGACAGGTAACAGTAACTTCGATACTAATTAATACAGGTAACAGTCACTTCAATACTAATTATGACAGGTAACTGTGACTTCGAAACTAATTATGAAAAGTAACTGTAACTTCGATACTTATTATGACAGGTAACTGTAACTTCATGACTAATTATGACAAGAAACTGCCAATTCGATACCAATAATGACAGGTAACTGTAACTTCGATACTATTTATGACATGGAACTGTAATTTCGATACAAATTATGGCAGGTAACTGTAACTTTGATACTAATTAAGACAGGAAACAGTAACTTCGATACTAATTATGACAAGTAACTGTAACTTCGTTACAAATTATGACAAGTAACTCTAATTTTGATACAAATTTTGGCAGGTAACGGTAACTTCGATACTAATTATGACAGGTAACATTAACTTCGATACTTATTACGGCAGGTAACTGTAACTTCGATACTAATTATGACAGGTAACAGTATCTTCGATACTAATTCTGAAAAGTAACTGTAACTTCGATACTAATTATGACAGGTAACTGTAACTTCGTTACTAATTATGACAAGTAACTGTAATTTCGTTACAAATTATGGCAGGTAATTGTAATTTCAATACTAATTATGACAGGTAACAGTAACTTCGAACTAATTATGACATGTAACAGTAACTTCGATACTAATTATGACAAGTAACTGTAACTTCGATACTAATTATGACAGGTAACTGTAACTTCGTTACTAATTATGACAAGTAACTTTAATTTCGATACTTATTATGACAGGTAACTGTAACTTCGTTACTAATTATGACAAGTAACTTTAATTTCGATACTAATTATGACAAGTAACTGTAACTTCGATACTAATTATGACAGGTAACTGTAACTTCGTTACTAATTATGAAAAGTAACTCTAATTTCGATACAAATTTTGGCAGGTAACTGTAACTTCGATACTAATTATGACAGGTAACATTAACTTCGATACTAATTATGGCAGGTAACTGTAACTTCGATACTAATTATGACAGGTAACAGTATCTTCGATACTAATTATGACAAGTAACTGTAACTTCGATACTAATTATGACAGGTAACTGTAACTTCGTTACTAATTATGACAAGTAACTGTAATTTCGTTACAAATTATGGCAGGTAATTGTAATTTCGATACTAATTATGACAGGTAACAGTAACTTCGAACTAATTATGACAAGTAACAGTAACTTCGATACTAATTATGACAAGTAACTGTAACTTCGATACTAATTAAGACAGGTAACTGTAATATAGTTACTAATTATGACAAGTAACTTTAATTTCGATACTTATTATGACAGGTAACTGTAACTTCGTTACTAATTAATACAAGTAACTTTAATTTCGATACTAATTATGACAAGTAACTGTAACTTCGATACTAATTATGACAAGTAACTGTAACTTCGATACTTATTATGACAGGTAACAGTAACTTGGGTACTAATTATGACAGGAAACAGTAACTTCGTTACTAATTATGACAAGTAAATGTAACTTCGATACAAATTATGGCAGGTAACTTTAACTTCGATACTAATTATGACAGGTAACAGTAACTTCGATACTAATTATGACAAGTAACTGTAACTTCGATACTAATTATGACAAGAAACTGTAACTTCGAATCTAATTACGACGGGTAACTGTAACATCGTTACTAATTATGACAAGTAACTGTAATTTCGATACAAATTGTGGGAGGTAACTGTAACGTCGATACTAATTATGACAGGTAACAGTAACTTCATGACTAATTATGACAAGAAACTGTCAATTCGATACCAATAATGACAGGTAACTGTAACTTCGATACTATTTATGACAAGGAACTGTAATTTCGATACAAATTATGGCAGGTAACTGTAACTTTGATACTAATTATGACAGGAAACAGTAACTTCGATACTAATTATGACAAGTAACTGTAACTTCGTTACTAATTATGACAAGTCACTCTAATTTTGATACAAATTTTGGCAGGTAACGGTAACTTCGATACTAATTATGACAGGTAACATTAACTTCGATACTTATTATGGCAGGTAACTGTAACTTCGATACTAATTATGACAGGTAACAGTATCCTCGATACTAATTATGAAAAGTAACTGTAACTTCGATACTAATTATGACAGGTAACTGTAACTTCGTTACTAATTATGACAAGTAACTGTAATTTCGTTACAAATTATGGCAGGTAATTGTAATTTCGATACTAATTTTGACAGGTAACAGTAACTTCGAACTAATTATGACATGTAACAGTAACTTCGATACTAATTATGACAAGTAACTGTAACTTCGATACTAATTATGACAGGTAACTGTAACTTCGTTACTAATTATGACAAGTAACTTTAATTTCGATACTTATTATGACAGGTAACTGTAACTTCGTTACTAATTATGACAAGTAACTTTAATTTCGATACTAATTATGACAAGTAACTGTAACTTCGATACTAATTATGACAGGTAACTGTAACTTCGTTACTAATTATGACAAGTAACTTTAATTTCGATACGTATTATGACAGGTAACTGTAACTTCGTTACTAATTATGACAAGTAACTTTAATTTCGATACTAATTATGACAAGTAACTGTAACTTCGATACTAATTATGATAGGTAACTGTAACTTCGTTACTAATTATGACAGGTAACTGAAATTTCGTTACAAATTATGGCAGGTAATTGTAATTTCGATACTAATTATGACAGGTAACAGTAACTTCGAACTAATTATGACAAGTAACAGTAACTTCGATAGTAATTATGACAAGTAACTGTAACTTCGATACTAATTATGACAGGTAACTGTAACTTCGTTACTAATTATGACAAGTAACTGTAACTTCGACACTAATTATGACAGGTAACCGTAACTTCGTTACAAATTATGACAAGTAACTGTAACTTCGATACTAATTATGACAGGTAACAGTAACTTCGGTACTAATTATGACAGGAAACTGTAACTTCGTTACTAATTATGACAAGTAACTGTAACTTCGATACAAATTATGGCAGGTAACTTTAACTTCGATACTAATTATGACAGGTAACAGTAACTTCGATACTAATTATGACAAGTAACTGTAACTTCGATACTAATTATGACAAGAAACTGTAACTTCGAATCTAATTACGACCGGTAACTGTAACATCGTTACTAATTATGACAAGTAACTGTAATTTCGATACAAATTATGGCAGGTAACTGTAACTTCGATACTAATTATGACAGGTAACAGTAACTTCGATACTAATTATGACAAGTAACTGTAACTTCGATACTAATTATCACAGGTAACTATAACTTCGATACTAATTATGACAATTAACTCTAACTTCGTTACTAATTATGACAAGTAATTGTAATTTTGATTAAAAAAATTATGGCATGTAACTGTAACATCGATACTAATTATGACAGGTAACAGTAACTTCGATACTAATTATGACAGGTAACTGCAACTTCGTTACTAATTATGACAAGTAACTGTAATTTCTATACTAACTATGGCAAGTAACTGTAACTTCGTTACTAATTATGACAAGTAACTGTAATTTCGATACAAATTATGGCAGGTAACTGAAATTTCGATACTAATTATGACAGGTAACAGTAACTTCGCTACTAATTATGACAAGTAACAGTAATTTCGTTACTAATTATGACAAGTAACTGTAATTTCGATTCAAATTATGGCAGGTAACTGTATTTTCGATACTTATTATGACAGGTAACAGTAACTTCGATACTAATTATGTCAGGTAACTGTTACTTCGATATTAATTATGACAGTTAAGTGTAACTTCTTTACTAATTATGACAAGTAACTGTAATTTCGATACAAATTATGGCAGGTAACTGAAATTTCGATACTAATTATGACAGGTAACAGTAACTTCGCTACTAATTATGACAAGTAACAGTAATTTCGTTACTTATTATGACAAGTAACTGTAATTTCGATACAAATTACGGCAGGTAACTGTAACTTCGATACTAATTATGACAGGTAACTGTAACTTCGATACTAATTATGACAAATAACTGTAATTTCGATACAAATTATGGCAGGTAAATGTAATTTCGATACTAATTATGACAGGTAACAGTAACTTCGATACTAATTATGACAAGTACCTGTAACTTCGATACTAATTATGACAAGTAACTGGAACTTCGATACTAATTATGACAGGTAATTGTAACTTCGTTACTAATTATGACAAGTAACTGTATTTTCGATACTAATTTTGGCAGGTAACTGTAAATTCGATACTAATTATGACAGGTAACAGTAACTTCGACACTAATTATGACAAGTAACTGTAACTTCGATACTAATTATGACAGGTAACTGTAACTTCGTTACTAATTATGACAAGTAACTGTAATTTCAATACAAATTATGGCAGGTTACTGTAACTTCGATTCAAATTATGAAAGGTAACAGTAACTTCGATACTAATTACGACAAGCAACTATAACTTCGATACAAATTATGACAGGTAACTGTAAGTTCGATACTAATTATGACAAGAAACTCTAAATTCGTTACTAATTATGACAAGTAACAGTAATTTTGATAAAAAATTAAGGTAGGTAACTGTAACTTTAATACTAATTATTAAAGGTAACAGTAACTTCGATACTAATTATGACTGGTAACTGTAACTTCGTAAATAATTATGACAAGTAACTTTAATTTCGATACTAATTATGGCAGGTAACTGTAACTTCGTTACTAATTATGACAAGTCCCAATAATTTCGATACAAATTATGGCAGGTAACTGTAACTTCGATACTAATTATGTCAGGTAACAGTAACTTCGATACTAATTATGAAAAGAAACTGTACCTTCGTTACTAATTATGAAAAGTAACTGTAATTTCGATACAAATTGTGGCAGGTAATTGTAATTTCGATACTAATTATGACAGGTAACACTAACTTCGAACTAATTATGACATGTAACAGTAACTTCGATACTAATTATGACAAGTAACTGTAACTTCGATACTAATTATGACAGGTAACTGTAACTTCGTAACTAATTATGACAAGTAACTTTAATTTCGAAACGTATTATGACAGGTAACTGTAACTTCGTTACTAATTATGACAAGTAACTTTAATTTCGATACTAATTATGACAAGTAACTGTAACTTCGATACTAATTATGATAAGTAACTGTAACTTCGTTACTAATTATGACAGGTAACTGAAATTTCGTTACAAATTATGGCAGGTAATTGTAATTTCGATACTAATTATGACAGGTAACAGTATCTTCGAACTAATTATGACAAGTAACAGTAACTTCGATACTAATTATTACAAGTAACTGTAACTTCGATACTAATTATGACAGGTATCTGTAACTTCGTTACTAATTATGACAAGTAACTGTAATTACGATACAAATTTTGGCACGTAACTGTAACTTCGATACTAAATATGACAGGTAACAGTTACTTCTATACTAATTATGACAAGTAACTGTAACTTCGACACTAATTATCACAGGTAACCGAGCTTCGTTACTAATTATGACAAGTAACTGTAACTTCGATACTAATTATGACAGGTAACAGTTACTTCGGTACTAATTATGACAGGAAACTGTAACTTCGTTACTAATTATGACAAGTAACTGTAACTTCGATACAAATTATGGCAGGTAACTTTAACTTCGATACTAATTATGACAGGTAACAGTAACTTCGATACTAATTATGAAAAGTAACTGTAACTTCGATACTAATTATGACAAGAAACTGTAAATTCGAATCTAATTACGACCGGTAACTGTAACATCGTTACTAATTATGACAAGTAACTGTAATTTCGATACAAATTATGGCAGGTAACTGTAACTTCGATACTAATTATGACAGGTAACAGTAACTTCGATACTAATTATGACAAGTAACTGTAAATTCGATACTAATTATCACAGGTAACTATAACTTCGATACTAATTATGACAATTAACTCTAACTTCGTTACTAATTATGACAAGTAACTGTAATTTTGATAAAAAAATTATGTCATGTAACTGTAACATCGATACTAATTATGACAGGTAACAGTAACTTCGATACTAATTATGACAGGTAACTGCAACTTCGTTACTAATTATGCCAAG
The DNA here is from genome assembly GCA_946902985.2 of Meconema thalassinum. NCBI lineage: Eukaryota > Metazoa > Arthropoda > Insecta > Orthoptera > Tettigoniidae > Meconema > Meconema thalassinum. Next base: position 1,689,794,686 of record OX336388.2, on the reverse strand, counting down.
TAACTGTAATTTCTATACTAATTATGGCAAGTAACTGTAACTTCTTTACTAATTGTGACAAGTAACTGTAATTTCGATAGAAATTATGGCAGGTAACTGTAATTTCGATACTAATTATGACAGGAAACAGTTACTTCGCTACTAATTATGACAAGTAACAGTAATTTCGTTACTAATTATGACAAGTAACTGTAATTTCGATTCAAATTATGGCAGGTAACTGTAACTTCGGTACTTATTATGACAGGTAACAGTAACTTCGATACTAATTATGTCAGGTAACTGTTACTTCGATATTAATTATGACAGTTAAGTGTAACTTCGTTACTAATTATGACAAGTAACTTTAATTTCGATACAAATTATGGCAGGTAACTGTAACTTCGATACTAATTATGACAGGTAACTGTAACTTCGATACTAATTATGACAAGTAACTGTAACTTCGATTCTAATTATGGCAGGTAACTGTAACTTCGATACTAATTATGACAAATAACTGTAATTTCGATACAAATTATGGCAGGTAAATGTAATTTCGATTCTAATTATGACAGGTAACAGTAACTTCGATACTAATTATGACAAGTACCAGTAACTTCGATACTAATTATGACAAGTAACTGGAACTTCGATACTAATTATGACAGGTAATTGTAACTTCGTTACTAATTATGACAAGTAACTGTATTTTCGATACTAATTTTGGCAGGTAACTGTAAATTCCATACTAATTATGACAGGTAACAGAAACTTCGATACTAATTATGACAAGTAACTGTAACTTCGATACTAATTATCACAGGTAACTATAACTTCGATACTAATTATGACAATTAACTCTAACTTCGTTACTAATTATGACAAGTAATTGTAATTTTGATAATAAAATTATGGCATGTAACTGTAACATCGATACTAATTATGACAGGTAACAGTAACTTCGATACTAATTATGACAGGTAACTGCAACTTCGTTACTAATTATGACAAGTAACTGCAATTTCTATACTAATTATGGCAAGTAACTGTAACTTCTTTACTAATTATGACAAGTAACTGTAATTTCGATGCAAATTATGGCAGGTAACTGAAATTTCGATACTAATTATGACAGGTAACAGTAACTTCGCTACTAATTATGACAAGTAACAGTAATTTCGTTACTAATTATGACAAGTTACTGTAATTTCGATTCAAATTATGGCAGGTAACTGTATTTTCGATACTTATTATGACAGGTAACAGTAACTTCGATACTAATTATGTCAGGTAACTGTTACTTCGATATTAATTATGACAGTTAAGTGTAACTTCATTACTAATTATGACAAGTAACTTTAATTTCGATACAAATTATGGCAGGTAACTGTAACTTCGATACTAATTATGACAGGTAACTGTAACTTCGATACTAATTATGACAAGTAACTGTAACTTCGATACTAATTATGGCAGGTAACTGTAACTTCGATACTAATTATGACAAATAACTGTAATTTCGATACAAATTATGGCAGGTTAATGTAATTTCGATACTAATTATGACAGGTAACAGTAACTTCGATACTAATTATGACAAGTACCTGTAACTTCGATACTAATTATGACAAGTAACTGGAACTTCGATACTAATTATGACAGGTAATTGTAACTTCGTTACTAATTATGACAAGTAACTGTATTTTCGATACTAATTTTGGAAGGTAACTGTAAATTCGATACTAATTATGACAGGTAACAGTAACTTCGATACTAATTATGACAAGTAACTGTAACTTCGATACTAATTATGACAGGTAACTGTAACTTCGTTACTAATTATGACAAGTAACTGTAATTTCAATACAAATTATGGCAGGTTACTGTAACTTCGATACAAATTATGAAAGGTAACAGTAACTTCGATACTAATTATGACAAGCAACTATAACTTCGATACAAATTATGACAGGTAACTGTAAGTTCGATACTAATTATGACAAGAAACTCTAAATTCGTTACTAATTATGACAAGTAACAGTAATTTTGATAAAAAATTAAGGTAGGTAACTGTAACTTTAATACTAATTATTAAAGGTAACAGTAACTTCGATACTAATTATGACTGGTAAATGTAACTTCGTAAATAATTATGACAAGTAACTTTAATTTCGATACTAATTATGGCAGGTAACTGTAACTTCGTTACTAATTATGACAAGTCCCAATAATTTCGATACAAATTATGGCAGGTAACTGTAACGTCGATACTAATTATGTCAGGTAACAGTAACTTCGATACTAGTTATGAAAGGAAACTGTACCTTCGTTACTAATTATGAAAAGTAACTGTAATTTCGATACAAATTATGGCAGGTATTTGTAATTTCGATACTAATTATGACAGGTAACAGTAACTTCGAACTAATTATGACATGTAACAGTAACTTCGATACTAATTATGACAAGTAACTGTTACTTCGATACTAATTATGACAGGTAACTGTAACTTCGTTACTAATTATGACAAGTAACTTTAATTTCGAAACGTATTATGACAGGTAACTGTAACTTCGTTACTAATTATGACAAGTAACTTTAATTTCGATACTAAATATGACAAGTAACTGTAACTTCGATACTAATTATGATAAGTAACTGTAACTTCGTTACTAATTATGACAGGTAACTAAAATTTCGTTACAAATTATGGCAGGTAATTGTAATTTCGATACTAATTATGACAGGTAACAGTATCTTCGAACTAATTATGACAAGTAACAGTAACTTCGATACTAATTATGACAAGTAACTGTAACTTCGATACTAATTATGACAGGTATCTGTAACTTCGTTACTAATTATGACAAGTAAATGTAACTTCGATACAAATTATGGCAGGTAACTTAACTTCGATACTAATTATGACAGGTAACAGTAACTTCGATACTAATTATGAAAAGTAACTGTAACTTCGATACTAATTATGACAAGAAACTGTAACTTCGAATCTAATTACGACCGGTAACTGTAACATCGTTACTAATTATGACAAGTAACTGTAATTTCGATACAAATTATGGCAGGTAACTGTAACTTCGATACTAATTATGACAGGTAACAGTAACTTCGATACTAATTATGACAAGTAACTGTAAATTCGATACTAATTATCACAGGTAACTATAACTTCGATACTAATTATGACAATTAACTCTAACTTCGTTACTAATTATGACAAGTAACTGTAATTTTGATAAAAAAATTATGTCATGTAACTGTAACATCGATACTAATTATGACAGGTAACAGTAACTTCGATACTAATTATGACAGGTAACTGCAGCTTCGTTACTAATTATGACAAGTAACTGTAATTTCTATACTAATTATGGCAAGTAACTGTAACTTCTTTACTAATTGTGACAAGTAACTGTAATTTCGATAGAAATTATGGCAGGTAACTGTAATTTCGATACTAATTATGACAGGTAACAGTTACTTCGCTACTAATTATGACAAGTAACAGTAATTTCGTTACTAATTATGACAAGTAACTGTAATTTCGATTCAAATTATGGCAGGTAACTGTAACTTCGGTACTTATTATGACAGGTAACAGTAACTTCGATACTAATTATGTCAGGTAACTGTTACTTCGATATTAATTATGACAGTTAAGTGTAACTTCGTTACTAATTATGACAAGTAACTTTAATTTCGATACAAATTATGGCAGGTAACTGTAACTTCGATACTAATTATGACAGGTAACTGTAACTTCGATACTAATTATGACAAGTAACTGTAACTTCGATACTAATTATGGCAGGTAACTGTAACTTCGATACTAATTATGACAAATAACTGTAATTTCGATACAAATTATGGCAGGTAAATGTAATTTCGATACTAATTATGACAGGTAACAGTAACTTCGATACTAATTATGACAAGTACCAGTAACTTCGATACTAATTATGACATGTAACTGGAACTTCGATACTAATTATGACAGGTAATTGTAACTTCGTTTCTAATTATGACAAGTAACAGTAATTTTGATAAAAAATTAAGGTAGGTAACTGTAACTTTAATACTAATTATTAAAGGTAACAGTAACTTCGATACTAATTATGACTGGTAACTGTAACTTCGTAAATAATTATGACAAGTAACTTTAATTTCGATACTAATTATGGCAGGTAACTGTAACTTCGTTACTAATTATGACAAGTCCCAATAATTTCGATACAAATTATGGCAGGTAACTGTAACTTCGATACTAATTATGTCAGGTAACAGTAACTTCGATACTAATTATGAAAGGAAACTGTACCTTCGTTACTAATTATGACAAGTAACTGTAATTTCGATACAAATTATGGCAGGTAATTGTAATTTCGGTACTAATTATGACCGGTAACTGTAACTTCGTTACTAATTATGACAAGTAACTTTAATTTCGAAACTTATTATGACAGGTAACTGTAACTTCGTTACTAATTATGACAAGTAACTTTAATTTCGATACTAATTATGACAAGTAACTGTAACTTCGATACTAATTATGATAGGTAACTGTAACTTCGTTACTAATTATGACAGGTAACTGAAATTTCGTTACAAATTATGGCAGGTAATTGTAATTTCGATACTAATTATGACAGGTAACAGTAACTTCGAACTAATTATGACAAGTAACAGTCTCTTCGATACTAATTATGACAAGTAACTGTAACTTCGATACTAATTATGACAGGTATCTGTAACTTCGTTACTAATTATGACAAGTAACTGTAATTTCTATACAAATTTTGGCACGTAACTGTAACTTCGATACTAAATATGACAGGTAACAGTTACTTCTATACTAATTATGACAAGTAACTGTAACTTCGACACTAATTATGACAGGTAACCGTAGCTTCGTTACTAATTATGACAAGTAACTGTAACTTCGATACTAATTATGACAGGTAACAGTAACTTCGGAACTAATTATGACAGGAAATTGTAACTTCGTTACTAATTATGACAAGTAACTGTAACTTCGATACAAATTATGGCAGGTAACTTTAACTTCGATACTAATTATGACAGGTAACAGTAACTTCGATACTAATTATGACAAGTAACTGTAACTTCGATACTAATTATGACAAGAAACTGTAACTTCGAATCTAATTACGACCGGTAACTGTAACATCGTTACTAATTATGACAAGTAACTGTAATTTCGATACAAATTATGGCAGGTAACTGTAACTTCGATACTAATTATGACAGGAAACAGTAACTTCGATACTAATTATGACAAGTAACTGTAACTTCGATACTAATTATCACAGGTTACTATAACTTCTATACTAATTATGACAATTAACTCTAACTTCGTTACTAATTATGACAAGTAACTGTAATTTTGATAAAAAAATTATGTCATGTAACTGTAACATCGATACTAATTATGACAGGTAACAGTAACTTCGATACTAATTATGACAGGTAATTGCAACTTCGTAACAAATTATGACAAGTAACTGTAATTTCTATACTAATTATGGCAAGTAACTGTAACTTCTTTACTAATTATGACAAGTAACTGTAATTACGATACAAATTTTGGCACGTAACTGTAACTTCGATACTAAATATGACAGGTAACAGTTACTTCTATACTAATTATGACAAGTAACTGTAACTTCGACACTAATTATCACAGGTAACCGTAGCTTCGTTACTAATTATGACAAGTAACTTTAATTTCGAAACGTATTATGACAGGTAACTGTAACTTCGTTACTAATTATGACAAGTAACTGTAACTTGGATACTAATTATGACTTAACTGTAACTTCGTTACTAATTATGACAAGTAACTTTAATTTCGAAACGTATTATGACAGGTAACTGTAACTTCGTTACTAATTATGACAAGTAACTTTATTTTCGATACTAATTATGACAAGTAACTGTAACTTCGATACTAATTATGATAAGTAACTGCAACTTCGTTACTAATTATGACAGGTAACTGAAATTTCGTTACAAATTATGGCAGGTAATTGTAATTTCGATACTAATTATGACAGGTATCTGTAACTTCGTTACTAATTATGACAAGTAACTGTAATTACGATACAAATTTTGGCACGTAACTGTAACTTCGATACTAAATATGACAGGTAACAGTTACTTCTATACTAATTATGACAAGTAACTGTAACTTCGACACTAATTATCACAGGTAACCGTAGCTTCGTTACTAATTATGACAAGTAACTGTAACTTCGATACTAATTATGACAGGTATCTGTAACTTCGTTACCTATTATGACAAGTAACTGTAATTACGATACAAATTTTGGCACGTAACTGTAACTTCGATACTAAATATGACAGGTAACAGTTACTTCTATACTAATTATGACAAGTAACTGTAACTTGGACACTAATTATCACAGGTAACCGTAGCTTCGTTACTAATTATGACAAGTAACTGTAACTTCGATACTAATTATGACAAGAAACTGTAACTTCGAATCTAATTACGACCGGTAACTGTAACATCGTTACTAATTATGACGAGTAACTGTAATTTCGATACAAATTATGGCAGGTAACTGTAACTTCGATACTAATTATGACAGGTAACAGTAACTTCGATACTAATTATGACAAGTAACTGTAAATTCGATACTAATTATCACAGGTAACTATAACTTCGATACTAATTATGACAATGAACTCTAACTTCGTTACTAATTATGACAAGTAACTGTAATTTTGATTAAAAAAATATGTCATGTAACTGTAACATCGATACTAATTATGACAGGTAACAGTAACTTCGATACTAATTATGACAGGTAACTGCAACTTCGTTACTAATTATGACAAGTAACTGTAATTTCTATACTAATTATGGCAAGTAACTGTAACTTCTTTACTAATTTTGACAAGTAACTGTAATTTCGATACAAATTATGGCAGGTAACTGTAATTTCGATACTAATTATGACAGGTAACAGTAACTTCGCTACTAATTATGACAAGTAACAGTAATTTCGTTACTAATTATGACAAGTAACTGTAATTTCGATTCAAATTATGGCAGGTAACTGTAACTTCGGTACTTATTATGACAGGTAACAGTAACTTCGATACTAATTATGTCAGGTAACTGTTACTTCGATATTAATTATGACAGTTAAGTGTAACTTCGTTACTAATTATGACAAGTAACTTTAATTTCGATACAAATTATGGCAGGTAACTGTAACTTCGATACTAATTATGACAGGTAACTGTAACTTCGATACTAATTATGACAAGTAACTGTAACTTCAATACTAATTATGGCAGGTAACTGTAACTTCGATACTAATTATGACAAATAACTGTAATTTCGATACAAATTATGGCAGGTAAATGTAATTTCGATACTAATTATGACAGGTAACAGTAACTTCGATACTAATTATGACAAGTACCAGTAACTTCGATACTAATTATGACAAGTAACTGGAACTTCGATACTAATTATGACAGGTAATTGTAACTTCGTTACTAATTATGACAAGTAACTGTATTTTCGATACTAATTTTGGCAGGTAACTGTAAATTCGATACTAATTATGACAGGTAACAGTAACTTCGATACTAATTATGACAAGTAACTGTAACTTCGATACTAATTATGACAGGTAACTGTAACTTCGTTACTAATTATGACAAGTAACTGTAATTTCAATACAAATTATGGCAGGTTACTGTAACTTCGATACAAATTATGACAGGTAACAGTAACTTCGATACTAATTATGACAAGCAACTATAACTTCGATACAAATTATGACAGGTAACTGTAAGTTCGATACTAATTATGACAAGAAACTCTAAATTCGTAACTAATTATGACAAGTAACAGTAATTTTGATAAAAAATTAAGGTAGGTAACTGTAACTTTAATACTAATTATTAAAGGTAACAGTAACTTCGATACTAATTATGACTGGTAACTGTAACTTCGTAAATAATTATGACAAGTAACTTTAATTTCGATACTAATTATGGCAGGTAACTGTAACTTCGTTACTAATTATGACAAGTCCCAATAATTTCGATACAAATTATGGCAGGTAACTGTAACTTCGATACTAATTATGTCAGGTAACAGTAACTTCGATACTAATTATGAAAGGAAACTGTACCTTCGTTACTAATTATGACAAGTACCTGTAATTTCGATAAAAATTATGGCAGGTAATTGTAATTTCGGTACTAATTATGACAGGTAACTGTAACTTCGTTACTAATTATGACAAGTAACTTTAATTTCGAAACTTATTATGACAGGTAACTGTAACTTCGTTACTAATTATGACAAGTTACTTTAATTTCGATACTAATTATGACAACTAACTGTAACTTCGATACTAATTATGATAGGTAACTGTAACTTCGTTACTAATTATGAGAGGTAACTGAAATTTCGTTACAAATTATGGCAGGTAATTGTAATTTCGATACTAATTATGACAGGTAACAGTAACTTCGAACTAATTATGACAAGTAACAGTCTCTTCGATACTAATTATGACAAGTAACTGTAACTTCGATACTAATTATGACAGGTATCTGTAACTTCGTTACTAATTATGACAAGTAACTGTAATTTCGATACAAATTTTGGCACGTAACTGTAACTTCGATACTAAATATGACAGGTAACAGTTACTTCTATACTAATTATGACAAGTAACTGTAACTTCGACACTAATTATGACAGGTAACCGTAGCTTCGTTACTAATTATGACAAGTAACTGTAACTTCGATACTAATTATGACAGGTAACAGTAACTTCGGTACTAATTATGACAGGAAACTGTAACTTCGTTACTAATTATGACAAGTAACTGTAACTTCGATACAAATTTTGGCAGGTAACTTTAACTTCGATACTAATTATGACAGGTAACAGTAACTTCGATACTAATTATGACAAGTAACTGTAACTTCGATACTAATTATGACAAGAAACTGTAACTTCGAATCTAATTACGACCGGTAACTGTAACATCGTTACTAATTATGACAAGTAACTGTAATTTCGATACAAATTATGGCAGGTAACTGTAACTTCGATACTAATTATGACAGGTAACAGTAACTTCGATACTAATTATGACAAGTAACTGTAACTTCGATACTAATTATCACAGGTAACTATAACTTCGATACTAATTATGACAATTAACTCTAACTTCGTTACTAATTATGACAAGTAACTGTAATTTTGATAAAAAAATTATGTCATGTAACTGTAACATCGATACTAATTATGACAGGTAACAGTAACTTCTATACTAATTATGACAAGTAACTGTAACTTCGACACTAATTATCACAAGTAACCGTAGCTTCGTTACTAATTATGACAAGTAACTTTAATTTCGAAACGTATTATGACAGGTAACTCTAACTTCGTTACTAATTATGACAAGTAACTGTAACTTCGATACTAATTATGACGGGTAACTGTAACTTCGTTACTAATTATGACAAGTAACTTTAATTTCGAAACGTATTATGACAGGTAACTGTAACTTCGTTACTAATTATGACAAGTAACTTTAATTTCGATACTAATTATGACAAGTAACTGTAACTTCGATACTAATTATGATAAGTAACTGTAACTTCGTTACTAATTATGACAGGTAACTGAAATTTCGTTACAAATTATGGCAGGTAATTGTAATTTCGATACTAATTATGACAGGTATCTGTAACTTCGTTACTAATTATGACAAGTAACTGTAATTACGATACAAATTTTGGCACGTAACTGTAACTTCGATACTAAATATGACAGGTAACAGTTACTTCTATACTAATTATGACAAGTAACTGTAACTTCGACACTAATTATCACAGGTAACCGTAGCTTCGTTACTAATTATGACAAGTAACTGTAACTTCGATACTAATTATGACAGGTATCTGTAACTTCGTTACTAATTATGACAAGTAACTGTAATTACGATACAAATTTTGGCACGTAACTGTAACTTCGATACTAAATATGACAGGTAACAGTTACTTCTATACTAATTATGACAAGTAACTGTAACTTCGACACTAATTATCACAGGTAACCGTAGCTTCGTTACTAATTATGACAAGTAACTGTAACTTCGATACTAATTATGACAGGTAACAGTAACTTCGGTACTAATTATGACAGGAAACTGTAACTTCGTTACTAATTATGACAAGTAACTGTAACTTCGATACAAATTATGGCAGGTAACTTTAACTTCGATACTAATTATGACAGGTAACAGTAACTTCGATACTAATTATGAAAAGTAACTGTAACTTCGATACTAATTATGACAAGAAACTGTAACTTCGAATCTAATTACGACCGGTAACTGTAACATCGTTACTAATTATGACAAGTAACTGTAATTTCGATACAAATTATGGCAGGTAACTGTAACTTCGATACTAATTATGACAGATAACAGTAACTTCGATACTAATTATGACAAGTAACTGTAAATTCGATACTAATTATCACAGGTAACTATAACTTCGATACTAATTATGACAATGAACTCTAACTTCGTTACTAATTATGACAAGTAACTGTAATTTTGATTAAAAAATATGTCATGTAACTGTAACATCGATACTAATTATGACAGGTAACAGTAACTTCGATACTAATTATGACAGGTAACTGCAACTTCGTTACTAATTATGACAAGTAACTGTAATTTCTATACTAATTATGGCAAGTAACTGTAACTTCTTTACTAATTTTGACAAGTAACTGTAATTTCGATACAAATTATGGCAGGTAACTGTAATTTCGATACTAATTATGACAGGTAACAGTAACTTCGCTACTAATTATGACAAGTAACAGTTATTTCGTTACTAATTATGACAAGTAACTGTAATTTCGATTCAAATTATGGCAGGTAACTGTAACTTCGGTACTTATTATGACAGGTAACAGTAACTTCGATACTAATTATGTCAGGTAACTGTTACTTCGATATTAATTATGACAGTTAAGTGTAACTTCGTTACTATTTATGACAAGTAACTTTAATTTCGATACAAATTATGGCAGGTAACTGTAACTTCGATACTAATTATGACAGGTAACTGTAACTTCGATACTAATTATGACAAGTAACTGTAACTTCGATACTAATTATGGCAGGTAACTGTAACTTCGATACTAATTATGACAAATAACTGTAATTTCGATACAAATTATGGCAGGTAAATGTAATTTCGATACTAATTATGACAGGTAACAGTAACTTCGATACTAATTATGACAAGTACCAGTAACTTCGATACTAATTATGACAAGTAACTGGAACTTCGATACTAATTATGACAGGTAATTGTAACTTCGTTACTAATTATGACAAGTAACTGTATTTTCGATACTAATTTTGGCAGGTAACTGTAAATTCGATACTAATTATGACAGGTAACAGTAACTTCGATACTAATTATGACAAGTAACTGTAACTTCGATACTAATTATGACAGGTAACTGTAACTTCGTTACTAATTATGACAAGTAACTGTAATTTCAATACAAATTATGGCAGGTTACTGTAACTTCGATACAAATTATGACAGGTAACAGTAACTTCGATACTAATTATGACAAGCAACTATAACTTCGATACAAATTATGACAGGTAACTGTAAGTTCGATACTAATTATGACAAGAAACTCTAAATTCGTTACTAATTATGACAAGTAACAGTAATTTTGATAAAAAATTAAGGTAGGTAACTTTAACTTTAATACTAATTATTAAAGGTAACAGTAACTTCGATACTAATTATGACTGGTAACTGTAACTTCGTAAATAATTATGACAAGTAACTTTAATTTCGATACTAATTATGGCAGGTAACTGTAACTTCGTTACTAATTATGACAAGTCCCAATAATTTCGATACAAATTATGGCAGGTAACTGTAACTTCGATACTAATAATGTCAGGTAACAGTAACTTCGATACTAATTATGAAAGGAAACTGTACCTTCGTTACTAATTATGACAAGTAACTGTAATTTCGATACAAATTATGGCAGGTAATTGTAATTTCGGTACTAATTATGACAGGTAACTGTAACTTCGTTACTAATTATGACAAGTAACTTAAATTTCGAAACTTAATATGACAGGTAACTGTAACTTCGTTACTAATTATGACAAGTAACTTTAATTTCGATACTAATTATGACAACTAACTGTAACTTCGATACTAATTATGATAGGTAACTGTAACTTCGTTACTAATTATGACAGGTAACTGAAATTTCGTTACAAATTATGGCAGGTAATTGTAATTTCGATACTAATTATGACAGGTAACAGTAACTTCGAACTAATTATGACAAGTAACAGTCTCTTCGATACTAATTATGACAAGTAACTGTAACTTCGATACTAATTATGACAGGTATCTGTAACTTCGTTACTAATTATGACAAGTAACTGTAATTTCGATACAAATTTTGGCACGTAACTGTAACTTCGATACTAAATATGACAGGTAACAGTTACTTCTATACTAATTATGACAAGTAACTGTAACTTCGACACTAATTATGACAGGTAACCGTAGCTTCGTTACTAATTATGACAAGTAACTGTAACTTCGATACTAATTATGACAGGTAACAGTAACTTCGGTACTAATTATGACAGGAAACTGTAACTTCGTTACTAATTATGACAAGTAACTGTAACTTCGATACAAATTTTGGCAGGTAACTTTAACTTCGATACTAATTATGACAGGTAACAGTAACTTCGATACTAATTATGATAAGTAACTGTAACTTCGATACTAATTATGACAAGAAACTGTAACTTCGAATCTAATTACGACCGGTAACTGTAACATCGTTACTTATTATGACAAGTAACTGTAATTTCGATACAAATTATGGCAGGTAACTGTAACTTCGATACTAATTATGACAGGTAACAGTAACTTCGATACTAATTATGACAAGTAACTGTAACTTCGATACTAATTATCACAGGTAACTATAACTTCGATACTAATTATGACAATTAACTCTAACTTCGTTACTAATTATGACAAGTAACTGTAATTCTGATAAAAAAAATTATGTCATGTAACTGTAACATCGATACTAATTATGACAGGTAACAGTAACTTCGATACTAATTATGACAGGTAATTGCAACTTCGTAACAAATTATGACAAGTAACTGTAATTTCTATACTAATTATGGCAAGTAACTGTAACTTCTTTACTAATTATGACAAGTAACTGTAATTTCGATACAAATTATGGCAGGTAACAGTAATTTAGATACTAATTATGACAGGTAACAGTAACTTCGCTACTAAATATGACAAGTAACAGTAATTTCGTTACTAATTAAGACAAGTAACTGTAATTTCGATTAAAATTATGGCAGGTAACTGTAACTTCGATACTAATTATGACAGAACACAGTAACTTCGATACTAATTATGTCAGGTAACTGTTACTTCGATATTAATTATGACAGTTAAGTGTAACTTCGTTACTAATTATGACAAGTAACTTTAATTTCGATACAATTATGGCAGGTAACTGTAACTTCGATACTAATTATGACAGGTAACTGTAACTTCGATACTAATTATGACAAGTAACTGTAACTTCGATACTAATTATGACAGGTAACTGTAACTTCGATACTAATTATGACAAATAACTGTAATTTCGATACAAATTATGGCAGGTAAATGTAATTTCGATACTAATTATGGCAGGTAACAGTAACTTCGATACTAATTATGAAAAGTACCAGTAACTTCGATACTAATTATGACAAGTAACTGGAACTTCGATACTAATTATGACAGGTAATTGTAACATCGTTACTAATTATGACAAGTAACTGTATTTTCGATACTAATTTTGGCAGGTAACTGTAAATTCGATACTAATTATGACAGGTAACAGTAACTTCGATACTAATTATGACAAGTAACTGTAACTTCGATACTAATTATGACAGGTAACTGTAACTTCGTTACTAATTAGGACAAGTAACTGTAATTTCAATACAAATTATGGCAGGTTACTGTAACTTCGATACAAATTATGACAGGTAAGAGTAACTTCGATACTAATTATGACAAGCAACTATAACTTCGATACAAATTATGACAGGTAACTGTATCTTCGATACTAATTATGACAAGAAACTCTAAATTCGTTACTAATTATGACAAGTAACAGTAATTTTGATAAAAAATTAAGGTAGGTAACTGTAACTTTAATACTAATTATTAAAGGTAACAGTAACTTCGATACTAATTATGACTGGTAACTGTAACTTCGTAAATAATTATGACAAGTTACTTTAATTTCGATACTAATTATGGCAGGTAACTGTAACTTCGTTACTAATTATGACAAGTCACAATAATTTCGATACAAATTATGGCAGGTAACTGTAACTTCGATACTAATTATGTCAGGTAACAGTAACTTCGATACTAATTATGACAGGAAACTGTACCTTCGTTACTAATTATGACGAGTAACTGTAATTTCGATACAAATTATGACAGGTAAGTGTAACTTCGTTGCTAATTATGACAAGTAACTGTAATTTCGATACAAGTTATGGCAGGTAACAGTACCTTCGATACTAATTATGACAGGTAACTGTAACTTCGATACTAATTATGACAAGGAACTGTTATTTCGATACAAATTATGGCAGGTAACTGTAACTATGATACTAATTATGACAGGCAACAGTAACGTCGATACTAATTATGACAAGTAACTGTGACTTCGTTACTAATTATGACAAGTAACTCTAATTTTGATAAAAAATTATGGCAGGTAACAGTAACTTCGATACTAATTAATACAGGTAACAGTAACTTCGATACTAATTATGACAGGTAACTGTATCTTCGAAACTTATTATGAAAAGTAACTGTAACTTCGATACTTATAATGACAGGTAACTGTAACTTCATTATTAATTATGACAAGAAACTGTAACTTCGATACTAATAATGACAGGTAACTGTAACTTCGATAGAATTTTTGACAAGGAACTGTAATTTCAATACAAATGATGGCAGGTAACTGTAACTTTGATACTAATTATGACAGGAAACAGTAACATCGATACTAATTATGACAAGTAACTGTAACTTCGTTACTAATTATGACAAGTAACTCTATTTTTGATAAAAAATTATGGCAGGTAACTGTAACTTCGATACTAATTAATACAGGTAACAGTAACTTCGATACTAATTATGACAGGTTTCTGTAACATCGTTACTAATTATGTCAAGTAACTGTAACTTCGATACTAATTATGACAAGTAACTGTAATTTCGATACAAATTTTGGCAGGTAACTGTAACATCGATACTAATTATGACTGGTAACAGTAACTTCGATACTAATTATGTCAAGTAACTGTAACTTCGATACTAATTATGACAGCTAACTGTAACTTCGTTACTAATTATGAAAAGTAACTGTAATTTCGATACAAATTATGGCAGGTAACTGTAACTTCGATACTAATTATGACAGGTAACATTAACTTCGATAATAATTATGGCAGGTAACTGTAACTTCGATACTAATTATGACAAGTAACAGTATCTTCGATACTAATTATGACTAGTTACTGTAACTTCGATACTAACTATGACAGGTAACTGTATCTTCGTTACTAATTATGACAAGTAACTGTAATTTCGTTACAAATTATGGCAGGTTATTGTAATTTCGATACTTATTATGACAGGTAACAGTAACTTCGAACTAATTATGACAAGTAACAGTAACTTCGATACTAATTAGACAAGTAACTGTAACTTCGATACTAATTATGACTGGTAACTGCAACTTCGTTACTAATTATGACAAGTAACTGTAATTTCGATACAAATTTTGGCAGGTAAATGTAACTTCGATACTAAATATGACAGGTAACAGTAACTTCGATACTAATTATGACAAGTAACTGTAACTTCGATACTAATTATGACAGGTAACTGTAACTTCGTTACTAATTATGACAAGTAACTGTAACTTCGATACTAGTTATGACAGGTAACAGTAACTTCGGTACTAATTATGACAGGAAATTGTAACTTCGTTACTAATTATGACAAGTAACTGTAAATAAGATACAAATTATGACAGGTAACTGTAACTTCGTTACTAATTATGACAAGTACCTGTAAATTCGATACAAATTATGGCAGGTAACAGTACCTTCGATTCTAATTATGACAGGTAACTGTAACTTCGATACTAATTATGAAAAGGAACTGTAATTTCGATACAAATTATGGCAGGTAACTGTAACTTCGATACTAATTATGACAGGTAACAGTAACTTCGGTACTAATTATGACAAGTAACTATAACTTCGATACAAATTATGACAGGTAACTGTAACTTCGATACTAATTATGACAAGTAACTGTAACTTCGATACTAATTATGACAGGTACTTGTAACTTCGTTACTAATTATGACAAGTAACTGTTATTTCGATACAAATTTTGGCAGGTAACTGTAACTTCGATACTAATTATGACAGGTAACAGTAACTTCGATACTAATTATGACAAGTAACTGTAACTTCGATACTAATTATGACAGGTAACTGTAACTTCGGTCCAATTATGACAAGTAACTGTAATTTCGATACAAATTATGGCAGGTAACTGTAACTTCGATACTAATTATGACAGGTAACAGTAACTTCGATACTAATTATGACAAGTAACTATAACTTCGATACAAGTTATGACAGGTAACTGCAACTTCGATACTAATTATGACAAGAAACTCTAACTTCGTTACTAATTATAACAAGTAACTGTAATTTTGATTAAAAAATATGGTAGGTAACTGTAACTTCAATACTAATTATGACAGGTAACAGTAACTTCGATATTAACTATAACAGGTAACTGTAACTTCGTTACTTATTATGACAATTAACTGTAATTTCGATACAAATTTTGGCAGGTAACTGTCACTTCGATACTATTTATGACAAGTAACTGTAACTTCGATACTAATTATGACAGGTAACTGTAACTTCGTTACTAATTATGACAAGTAACTGTAATTTCGATACAAATTTTTGGCAGGTAACTGTCACTTCGATACTAATTATGACAGGTAACAGTTACTTCGATAATAATTATGACAAGTAACTGTAACTTCGATACTAATTATGACAAGTAACTGTAACTTCGATACTAATAATGACAGGTAACTGTACCTTCGTTACTAATTATGACAAGTCACTGTCATTTCGATACAAATTTCGGCAGGTAACTGTAACTTCGATACTAAATATGACAGGTAACAGTAACTTCGTTACTAATTATGACAAGTAACTGTAAGTTCGATACTAATTATGACAGGTAACGGTAACTTCGGTACTAATTATGACAGGAAACTGTAACTTCGTTACTAATTATGACAAGTAACTGTAATTTCGATACAAATTATGACAGGTAACTGTAACTTCGTTACTAATTATGACAAGTAACTGTAATTTCAATACAAATTATGGCAGGTAACAGTATCTTCGATACTAATTATGACAGGTAACTGTAACTTCGATACTAATTATGACAAGGAACTGTAACTTCGATACAAATTATGGCAGGTAACTGTAACTTCGATACTAATTATGACAGGTAACAGTAACTTCGGTACTAATTATGACAATTAATTATAACTTCGATACAAATTATGACAGGTAACTGTAACTTCCATACTAATTATGGCAAGAATCTCTAACTTCGTTACTAATTATGACAAGTAACTGTAATGTTGATAAAAAATTATGGTAGGTAACTGTAACTTCAATACTAATTATGACAGGTAACAGTAACTTCGATACTTATTATGACAGGTAACTGTAACATCGTTACTAATTATGACAAGCAACTTTCATTTCGATACTAATTAAGGCAGGTAACTGTAACTTCGTTACTAATTATGACAAGTCCCTGTAATTTCGAGACAAATTATGGCAGGTAACTGTAACTTCGATATTAATTATGACAAGTAACTGTAACTTCGATACTAATTATGACAGGTAACTGTAACTTCGTTACTAATTATGACAAGTAACACTAATTTTGATAAAAAAATTATGGCAGGTAACTGTAACTTAGATACTTATTAATACAGGTAACAGTTACTTCGATACTAATGATGACAGGTTTCTGTAACATCGTTACTAATTATGTCAAGTAACTGTAACTTCGATACTAATTATGACAAGTTACTGTAATTTCGATACAAATTTTGGCAGGTAACAGTAACTTCGATACTAATTATGACAAGTAACTGAAACTTCGATACTAATTATGACAGGTAACTGTAACTTCGTTACTAATTATGACAAGTAACAGTAATTTCAATACAAATTATGGCAGGTAACTGTAACTTCGATACTAATTATGACAGGTAACATTAACTTCGATACTTATTATGGCAGGTATCTGTAACTTCGATACTAATTATGACAGGTAACAGTATCTTCGATACTAATTATGACAAGTAACTGTAACTTCGATACTAATTATGACAGGTAACTGTAACTTCGTTACTAATTATGACAAGTAACTGTAATTTCGTTACAAATTATGGCAGGAAATTGTAATTTCGATATTAATTATGACAGGTAACAGTAACTTTGAACTAATTATGACAAGTAACAGTAACTTCGATACTTATTATGACAAGTAACTGTAACTTCGATACTAATTATGACAGGTAACGGTAACTTCGTTACTAATTATGACAAGTAACTGTAATTTCGATACAAATTTTGGCAGGTACCTGTAACTTCGATACTAAATATGACAGGTAACAGTAACTTCGATACTATTTATAACAAGTAACTGTAACTTCGATACTAATTATGACTGGTAACTGTAACTTCGTAACTAATTATGACAAGTAACTGTAATTTCGATACAAATTATGGCAGGTAAATGTAACATCGAAATTAATTATTACAGGTAACAGTAACTTCGATACTATTTATAACAAGTAACTGTAACTTCGATACTAAATATGACAGGTAACAGTAACTTCGATACTATTTATAACAAGTAACTGTAACTTCGATACTAATTATGACAAGTAACTATAACTTCGATACAAATTATGACAGGTAACTGTAATTTTGATAAAAAATTATGGTAGGTAACTGTAACTTCAATACTAATTATGACAGGTAACAGTAACTTCGATACTAATTATGACAGGTAACTGTAACTTCGTTACTAATTATGACAAGTAACTTTAATTTCCATACTAATTATGACAGGTAACTGTAACTTCGTTACTAATTATGACAAGTAACTTTACATTCGATACTAATTATGACAAGTAACTGTAACTTCGATACTAATTATGACAGGTAACTGTAACTTCGTTACTAATTATGACAAGTAACTGTAATTTCGTTACAAATTATGGCAGGTAATTGTAATTTCGATACTAATTATGACAGGTTACAGTAACTTCGAAATAATTATGACAAGTAACAGTAACTTCGATACTAATTATGACAAGTAACTGTAACTTCGATACTAATTATGACAGGTAACTGTACCTTCGTTACTAATTATGACAAGTCACTGTAATTTCGATACAAATTTCGGCAGGTAACTGTAACTTCGATACTAAATATGACAGGTAACAGTAACTTCGTTACTAATTATGACAAGTAACTGTAACTTCGATACTAATTATGACAGGTAACAGTAACTTCGGTACTAATTATGACAGGAAACTGTAACTTCGTTACTAATTATGACAAGTAACTGTAATTTCGATACAAATTATGACAGGTAACTGTAACTTCGTTACTAATTATGACAAGTAACTGTAATTTCGATACAAATTATGGCAGGTAACAGTATCTTCGATACTAATTATGACAGGTAACTGTAACTTCGATACTAATTATGACAAGGAACTGTAACTTCGATACAAATTATGGCAGGTAACTGTAACTTCGATACTAATTATGACAGGTAACAGTAACTTCGGTACTAATTATGACAATTAATTATAACTTCGATACAAATTATGACAGGTAACTGTAACTTCGATACTAATTATGGCAAGAATCTCTAACTTCGTTACTAATTATGACAAGTAACTGTAATGTTGATAAAAAATTATGGTAGGTAACTGTAACTTCAATACTAATTATGACAGGTAACAGTAACTTCGATACTTATTATGACAGGTAACTGTAACATCGTTACTAATTATGACAAGCAACTTTCATTTCGATACTAATTATGGCAGGTAACTGTAACTTCGTTACTAATTATGACAAGTCCCTGTAATTTCGAGACAAATTATGGCAGGTAACTGTAACTTCGATACTAATTATGACAAGTAACTGTAACTTCGATACTAATTATGACAGGTAACTGTAACTTCGTTACTAATTATGACATGTAACTGTAATTTCGATACAAATTTTGGCAGGTAACTGTAACTCCGATACTAATTATGACAGGTAACAGTAACTTCGATACTAATTATGACAAGTAACTGTAACTTCGATACAAATTATGACAGGTAACTGTAACTTCGTTACTAATTATGACAAGTTACTGTAATTTCGATACAAATTATGGCAGGTAACTGTAACTTCGATACTAATTATGACAGGTAACAGTAACTTCGATAATAATTATGACAAGTAACTATAACTTCGATACAAATTATGACAGGTAAGTGTAACTTCGATACTAATTATGACAAGAAACTCTAACTTCGTTACTAATTATGACAAGTAACTGTAATTTTGATTAAAAATTATGGTAGGTAACTGTAACATCAATACTAATTATGACAGGTAACAGTAACTTCAATACTAACTATGACAGGTAACTGTAACTTCGTTACTTATTATGACAAGTCCCTGTAATTTCGATACAAAATATGGCAGGTAACTGTAACTTCGATATTAATTATGACAAGTAACTGTAACTTCGATACTAATTATGACAGGTAACTGTAACTTCGTTACTAATTATGACAAGTTACTGTAATTTCGATACAAATTTTGGCAGGTAACTGTCTCTTCGATACTAATTATGACAGGTAACAGTTACTTCGATACTAATTATGACAAGTAACTGTAACTTCGATACTAATTATGACAGGTAACTGTAACTTCGTTACTAATTATGACAAGTAACTGTAATTTCGATACAAATTATTGCAGGTAACTGAAACTTCGATACTAATTATGACAGGTAACAGTAACTTCGATATTAATTATGACAATTAACTATAACTTCGATACAAATTATGACAGGTAACTGTAACTTCGATACTAATTATGACAAGAAACTCTAACTTCGTTACTAATTATGACAAGTAACTGTAATTTTGATAAAAAATTATGGTAGGTAACTGTAACTTCAAAATTAATTATGACAGGTAACAGTAACTTCGAAACTAATTACGAAAAGTAACTGTAACTTCGATACTTATTATGACAGGTAACTGTAACTTCATTACTAATTATGACAAGAAGCTGTAACTTGAATACTAATAATGACAGGTAACTGTAACTTCGATACTAATTATGACAAGGAACTGTAATTTCGATACAAATTATGGCAGGTAACTGTAACATTGTTACTAATTATGACAGGAAACAGTAACTTCGATACTAATTATGACAAGCAACTGTAACTTCGTTACTAATTATGACGAGTAACTCTAATTTTGATAAAAAATTATGGCAGGTAACTGTAACTTCGATACTAATTAATACAAGTAACAGTAACTTCGATACTAATGATGACAGGTTTCTGTAACATCGTTACTAATTATGTCAAGTAACTGTAACTTCGATACTAATTATGACAAGTAACTGTAGTTTCGATACAAATTTTGGCAGGTAACTGTAACTTCGATACTAATTATGACAGGTAACAGTAACTTCGATACTAATTATGACAAGTAACTGTAACTTGGATACTAATTATGACAGGTAACTGTAACTTCGTTACTAATTATGACAAGTAACAGTACTTTCAATACAAATTATGGCAGGTAGCTGTAACTTCGATACTAATTATGACAGGTAACATTAACTTCGATACTTATTATGGCAGGTAACTGTAACTTCGATACTAATTATGACAGGAAACAGTATCTTCGATACTAATTATGACAAGTAACTGTAACTTCGTTACTAATTATGACAAGTAACTGTAATTTCGTTACAAATTATGGCAGGTAATTGTAATTTCGATACTAATTATGACAGGTAACAGTAACTTTGAACTAATTATGACAAGAAACAGTAACTTCGATACTTATTATGACAAGTAACTGTAACTTCGATACTAATTATGACAGGTAACTGTAACTTCGTTACTAATTATGACAAGTAACTGTAATTTCGATACAAATTGTGGCAGGTAACTGTAACTTCGATACTAAATATGACAGGTAACAGTAACTTCGATACTAATTATAACAAGTAACTGTAACTTCGAAACTAATTATGACAGGTAACTGTAACTTCGTTACTAATTATGACAAGTAACTGTATTTTCGATACAAATTATGGCAGGTAACTGTAACTTCGAAATTAATTATGACAGGTAACAGTAACTTCGATACTAATTATGACAAGTAACTATAACTTCGATGCAAATTATGACAGGTAACTGTAATTTTGATAAAAAATTATGGTAGGTAACTGTAACTTCAATACTAATTATGACAGGTAACAGTAACTTCGATACTAATTATGACAGGTAACTGTAACATCGTTACTAATTATGACAAGTAACTTTAATTTCGATACTTATTATGACAAGTAACAGTAATTTCAATACAAATTATGGCAGGTAACTGTAACTTCGATACTAATTATCACAGGTAACATTAACTTCGATACTTATTATGGCAGGTAACTGTAACTTCGTTACTAATTATGACAAGTAACTTTAATTTCGATACTAATTATGACAGGTAACTGTAACTTCGTTACTAATTATGACAAGTAACTTTAATTTCGATACTAATTATGACAAGTAACTGTAACTTCGATACTAATTATGACAGGTAACTGTAACTTCGTAACTAATTATGACAAGTAACTGTAATTTCGTTACAAATTATGGCAGATAATTGTAATTTCGATACTAATTATGAATGGTTACAGTAACTTCGAACTAATTATGACAAGTAACAGTAACTTCGATACTAATTATGACAAGTAACTGTAACTTCGATACTAGTTATGACAGGTAACTGTACCTTCGTTACTAATTATGACAAGTCACTGTAATTTCGATACAAATTTCGGCAGGTAACTGTAACTTCGATACTAAATATGACAGGTAACAGTAACTTCGATACAAATTATGACAAGTAACTGTAACTTCGATACTAATTATGACAGGTAACAGTAACTTCGTTACTAATTATGACAAGTAACTGTAACTTCGATACTAATTATGACAGGTAACAGTAACTTCGGTACTCATTATGACAGGAAACTGTAACTTCGTTACTAATTATGACAGGTAACTGTAATTTCGATACAAATTATGACAGGTAACTGTAACTTCGTTACTAATTATGACAAGTAACTGTAATTTCGATACAAATTATGGCAGGTAACTGTAACTTCGATACTAATTATGACAGGTAACAGTAACTTCGATACTTATTATGACAGGTAACTGTAACATCGTTACTAATTATGACAAGCAACTTTCCTTTCGATACTAATTATGGCAGGTAACTGTAACTTCGTTACTAATTATGACAAGTCCCTGTAATTTCGATACAAATTATGGCAGGTAACTGTAACTTCGATACTAATTATGACAAGTAACTGTAACTTCGATACTAATTATCACAGGTAACTGTAACTTCGTTACTAATTATGACATGTAACTGTAATTTCGATACAAATTTTGGCAGGTAACTGTAACTTCGATACTAATTATGACAGGTAACAGTAACTTCGATACTAATTATGACAAGTAACTGTAACTTCGATACAAATTATGACAGGTAACTGTAACTTCGTTACTAATTATGACAAGTTACTGTAATTTCGATACAAATTATGGCAGGTAACTGTAACTTCGATACTAATTATGACAGGTAACAGTAACTTCGATAATAATTATGACAAATAACTATAATTTCGATACAAATTATGACAGGTAACTGTAACTTAAATACTAATTATGACAAGAAACTCTAACTTCGTTACTAATTATGACAAGTAACTGTAATTTTGATTAAAAATTATGGTAGGTAACGGTAACTTCAATACTAATTATGACAGGTAACAGTAACTTCGATACTAACTATGACAGGTAACTGTAACTTCGTACTTATTATGACAAGTCACTGTAATTTCGATACAAAATATGGCAGGTAACTGTAACATCGATACTAATTATGACAAGTAACTGTAACTTCGATACTAATTATGACAGGTAACTGTAACTTCGTTACTAATTATGACAAGTAACTGTAATTTCTATACTAATTATGTCAAGTAACTGTAACTTCTTTACTAATTGTGACATGTAACGGTAATTTCGATACAAATTATGGCAGGTTACTGTAATTTCGATACTAATTATGACAGGTAACAGTAACTTCGATACCAATTATGACAAGTAACTGGAACTTCGTTACTAATTATGACGAGTAACTCTAATTTAGATAAAAAATTATGGCAGGTAACTGTAACTTCGATACTAATTAATACAGGTAACAGTAACTTCGATACTAATGATGACAGGTTTCTGTAAAATCGTTACTAATTATGTCAAGTAACTGTAACTTCGATACTAATTATGACAAGTAACTGTAATTTCGATACAAATTTTGGCAGGTAACTGTAACTTCGATACTAATTATGACAGGTAACAGTAACTTCGATACTAATTATGACAAGTAACTGTAACTTCGATACTAATTATGAGAGGTAACTGTAACTTCGTTACTAATTATGACAAGTAACAGTAATTTCAATACAAATTATGGCAGGTAACAGTATCTTCGATACTAATTATGACAAGTAACTGTAACTTCGTTACTAATTATGACAAGTAACTGTAATTTCGTTACAAATTATGGCAGGTAATTGTAATTTCGATACTAATTATGACAGGTAACAGTAACTTTGAACTAATTATGACAAGTAACAGTTACTTCGATACTTATTATGACAAGTAACTGTAACTTCGATACTAATTATGACAGGTCTCTGTAACTTCGTTACTAATTATGATAAGTAACTGTAATTTCGATACAAATTTTGGCAGGTAACTGTAACTTCGATACTAAATATGACAGGTAACAGTAACTTCGATACTAATTATAACAAGTAACTGTAACTTCGATACTAATTATGACAGGTAACTGTAACTTCGTTACTAATTATGACAAGTAACTGTAATTTCGATACAAATTATGGCAGGTAACTGTAACTTCGAAATTAATTATGACAGGTAACAGTAACTTCGATACTAATTATGACAAGTAACTATAACTTCGATGCAAATTATGACAGGTAACTGTAATTTTGATAAAAAATTATGGTAGGTAACTGTAACTTCAATACTAATTATGACAGGTAACAGTAACTTCGATACTAATTATGACAAGTAACTGTAACTTCGATACAAATTATGACAGGTAACTGTAACTTCGTTACTAATTATGACAAGTAACTCTCTTTTCGATACAAATTATGGCAGGTAACTGTAACTTCGAAATTAATTATGACAGGTAACAGTAACTTCGATACTAATTATGACAAGTAACTATAACTTCGATGCAAATTATGACAGGTAACTGTAATTTTGATAAAAAATTATGGTAGATAACTGTAACTTCAATACTAATTATGACAGGTAACAGTAACTTCGATACTAATTATGACAGGTAACTGTAACATCGTTACTAATTATGACAAGTAACTTTAATTTCGATACTTATTATGACAAGTAACAGTAATTTCAATACAAATTATGGCAGGTAACTGTAACTTCGATACTAATTATCACAGGTAACATTAACTTCGATACTTATTATGGCAGGTAACTGTAACTTCGTTACTAATTATGACAAGTAACTTTAATTTCGATACTAATTATGACAGGTAACTGTAACTTCGTTACTAATTATGACAAGTAACTTTAATTTCGATACTAATTATGACAAGTAACTGTAACTTCGATACTAATTATGACAGGTAACTGTAACTTCGTAACTAATTATGACAAGTAACTGTAATTTCGTTACAAATTATGGCAGATAATTGTAATTTCGATACTAATTATGAATGGTTACAGTAACTTCGAACTAATTATGACAAGTAACAGTAACTTCGATACTAATTATGACAAGTAACTGTAACTTCGATACTAGTTATGACAGGTAACTGTACCTTCGTTACTAATTATGACAAGTCACTGTAATTTCGATACAAATTTCGGCAGGTAACTGTAACTTCGATACTAAATATGACAGGTAACAGTAACTTCGATACAAATTATGACAAGTAACTGTAACTTCGATACTAATTATGACAGGTAACAGTAACTTCGTTACTAATTATGACAAGTAACTGTAACTTCGATACTAATTATGACAGGTAACAGTAACTTCGGTACTCATTATGACAGGAAACTGTAACTTCGTTACTAATTATGACAGGTAACTGTAATTTCGATACAAATTATGACAGGTAACTGTAACTTCGTTACTAATTATGACAAGTAACTGTAATTTCGATACAAATTATGGCAGGTAACTGTAACTTCGATACTAATTATGACAGGTAACAGTAACTTCGATACTTATTATGACAGGTAACTGTAACATCGTTACTAATTATGACAAGCAACTTTCCTTTCGATACTAATTATGGCAGGTAACTGTAACTTCGTTACTAATTATGACAAGTCCCTGTAATTTCGATACAAATTATGGCAGGTAACTGTAACTTCGATACTAATTATGACAAGTAACTGTAACTTCGATACTAATTATCACAGGTAACTGTAACTTCGTTACTAATTATGACATGTAACTGTAATTTCGATACAAATTTTGGCAGGTAACTGTAACTTCGATACTAATTATGACAGGTAACAGTAACTTCGATACTAATTATGACAAGTAACTGTAACTTCGATACAAATTATGACAGGTAACTGTAACTTCGTTACTAATTATGACAAGTTACTGTAATTTCGATACAAATTATGGCAGGTAACTGTAACTTCGATACTAATTATGACAGGTAACAGTAACTTCGATAATAATTATGACAAGTAACTATAATTTCGATACAAATTATGACAGGTAACTGTAACTTAAATACTAATTATGACAAGAAACTCTAACTTCGTTACTAATTATGACAAGTAACTGTAATTTTGATTAAAAATTATGGTAGGTAACGGTAACTTCAATACTAATTATGACAGGTAACAGTAACTTCGATACTAACTATGACAGGTAACTGTAACTTCGTACTTATTATGACAAGTCACTGTAATTTCGATACAAAATATGGCAGGTAACTGTAACATCGATACTAATTATGACAAGTAACTGTAACTTCGATACTAATTATGACAGGTAACTGTAACTTCGTTACTAATTATGACAAGTAACTGTAATTTCTATACTAATTATGTCAAGTAACTGTAACTTCTTTACTAATTGTGACATGTAACGGTAATTTCGATACAAATTATGGCAGGTTACTGTAATTTCGATACTAATTATGACAGGTAACAGTAACTTCGATACCAATTATGACAAGTAACTGGAACTTCGTTACTAATTATGACGAGTAACTCTAATTTTGATAAAAAATTATGGCAGGTAACTGTAACTTCGATACTAATTAATACAGGTAACAGTAACTTCGATACTAATGATGACAGGTTTCTGTAAAATCGTTACTAATTATGTCAAGTAACTGTAACTTCGATACTAATTATGACAAGTAACTGTAATTTCGATACAAATTTTGGCAGGTAACTGTAACTTCGATACTAATTATGACAGGTAACAGTAACTTCGATACTAATTATGACAAGTAACTGTAACTTCGATACTAATTATGACAGGTAACTGTAACTTCGTTACTAATTATGACAAGTAACAGTAATTTCAATACAAATTATGGCAGGTAACAGTATCTTCGATACTAATTATGACAAGTAACTGTAACTTCGTTACTAATTATGACAAGTAACTGTAATTTCGTTACAAATTATGGCAGGTAATTGTAATTTCGATACTAATTATGACAGGTAACAGTAACTTTGAACTAATTATGACAAGTAACAGTTACTTCGATACTTATTATGACAAGTAACTGTAACTTCGATACTAATTATGACAGGTCTCTGTAACTTCGTTACTAATTATGATAAGTAACTGTAATTTCGATACAAATTTTGGCAGGTAACTGTAACTTCGATACTAAATATGACAGGTAACAGTAACTTCGATACTAATTATAACAAGTAACTGTAACTTCGATACTAATTATGACAGGTAACTGTAACTTCGTTACTAATTATGACAAATAACTGTAATTTCGATACAAATTATGGCAGGTAACTGTAACTTCGAAATTAATTATGACAGGTAACAGTAACTTCGATACTAATTATGACAAGTAACTATAACTTCGATGCAAATTATGACAGGTAACTGTAATTTTGATAAAAAATTATGGTAGGTAACTGTAACTTCAATACTAATTATGACAGGTAACAGTAACTTCGATACTAATTATGACAAGTAACTGTAACTTCGATACAAATTATGACAGGTAACTGTAACTTCGTTACTAATTATGACAAGTTACTGTAATTTCGATACAAATTATGGCAGGTAACTGTAACTTCGATACTAATTATGACAGGTAACAGTAACTTAGATAATAATTATGACAAGTAACAATAACTTCGATACAAATTATGACAGGTAACTGTAACTTCGTTACTAATTATGACAAGTTACTGTAATTTCGATACAAATTATGGCAGGTAACTGTAACTTCGATACTAATTATGACAGGTAACAGTAACTTCGATAATAATTATGACAAGTAACTGTAATTTCGATACAAATTATGGCAGGTAACAGTCACTTCGAAATTAATTATGACAGGTAACAGTAACTTCGATACTATTTATAACAAGTAACTGTAACTTCGATACTAAATATGACAGGTAACTGTAACTTCGTTACTTATTATGACAAGTCCCTGTAATTTCGATACAAAATATGGCAGGTAACTGTAACTTCGATACTAATTATGACAAGTAACTGTAACTTCGATACTAATTATGACAGGTAACTGTAACTTCGTTACTAATTATGACAAGTTACTGTAATTTCGATACAAATTTTGGCAGGTAACTGTCACTTCGATACTAATTATGACAGGTAACAGTTACTTCGATACTAATTATGACAAGTTTTTGTAACTTCGATACTAATTATGACAGGTAACTGTAACTTCGTTACTAATTATGACAAGTAACTGTAATTTCGATACAAATTATGGCAGGTAACTGAAACTTCGATATTAATTATGACAGGTAACAGTAACTTCGATAGTAATTATGACAAGTAACTATAACGTCGATACAAATTATGACAGGTAACTGTAACTTCGATACTAATTATGACAAGAAACTCTAACTTCGTTACTAATTATGACAAGTAACTGTAATTTTGATAAAAAATTATGGTAGGTTACTGTAACTTCAATACTAATTATGACAGGTAACAGTATCTTCGAAACTAATTATGAAAAGTAACTGTAACTTCGATACTTATTATGACAGGTAACTGTAACTTCATTACTAATTATGACAAGAAGCTGTAACTTCGATACTAATAATGACAGGTAACTGTAACTTCGATACTAATTAGGACAAGGAACTGTAATTTCGATACAAATTATGGCAGGTAACTGTAACTTTGATACTAATTATGACAGGAAACAGTAACTTCGATACTAATTATGACAAGTAACTGTAACTTCGTTACTAATTATGACGAGTAACTCTAATTTTGATAAAAAATTATGGCAGGTAACTGTAACTTCGATACTAATTAATACAGGTAACAGTAACTTCGATACTAATGATGACAGGTTTCTGTAACATCGTTACTAATTATGTCAAGTAACTGTAACTTCGATACTAATTATGACAAGTAACTGTAATTTCGATACAAATTTTGGCAGGTAACTGTAACTTCGATACTAATTATGACAGGTAACAGTAACTTCGATACTAATTATGACAAGTAACTGTAACTTCGATACTAATTATGACAGGTAACTGTAACTTCGTTACTAATTATGACAAGTAACATTATTTCAATACAAATTATGGCAGGTAACTGTAACTTCGACACTAATTATGACAGGTAACATTAACTTCGATACTTATTATGGCAGGTAACTGTAACTTCGAAATTAATTATGACAGGTAACAGTATCTTCGATACTAATTATGACAAGTAACTGTAACTTCGTTACTAATTATGACAAGTAACTGTAATTTCGTTACAAATTATGGCAGGTAATTGTAATTTCGATACTAATTATGACAGGTAACAGTAACTTTGAACTAATTATGACAAATAACAGTAACTTCGATACTTATTATGACAAGTAACTGTAACTTCGATACTAATTATGACAGGTCTCTGTAAGTTCGTTATTAATTATGACAAGTAACTGTAATTTCGATACAAATTTTGGCAGGTAACTGTAACTTCGATACTAAATATGACAGGTAACAGTAACTTCGATACTAATTATAACAAGTAACTGTAACTTCGATACTAATTATGACAGGTAACTGTAACTTCGTTACTAATTATGACAAGTAACTGTAATTTCGATACAAATTATGGCAGGTAACTGTAACTTCGAATTTAATTATGACAGGTAACAGTAACTTCGATGCAAATTATGACAGGTAACTGTAATTTTTATAAAAAATTATGGTAGGTAAATGTAACTTCAATACTAATTATGACAGGTAACAGTAACTTCGATACTAATTATGACAGGTAACTGTAACTTCGTTACTAATTATGACAAGCAACTTTAATTTCGATACTAATTATGACAGGTAACTGTAACTTCGTTACTAATTATGACAAGTAACTTAAATTTCGATACTAATTATGACAAGTAACTGTAACTTCGATACTAATTATGACAGGTAACTCTAACTTCGTTACTAATTATGACAAGTAACTGTAACTTCGATACTAATTATGACAGGTAACAGTAACTTCGGTACTAATTATGACAGGAAACTGTAACTTCGTTACTAATTATGACAAGCAACTTTCATTTCGATAATAATTATGTCAGGTAACTGTAACATCGTTACTAATTATGACAAGCAACTTTCATTTCGATAATAATTATGTCAGGTAACTGTAACTTCGTTACTAATTATGACATGTCCCTGTAATTTCGATGCAAATTATGGCAGGTAACTGTAACTTCGTTACTAATTATGACATGTAACTGTAATTTCGATACAAATATTGGCAGGTAACTGTAACTTCGATACTAATTATGACAGGTAACAGTAACTTCGATACTAATTATTACAAGTAACTGTAACTTCGATACTAATTATGACAGGTAACTGTAACTTCGTTACTAATTATGACAAGTAACTGTAATTTTGATACAAATTATGGCAGGTAACTGTAACTTCGATACTAATTATGACAGGTAACAGTATCTTCGATACTTATTATGACAAGTAACTATAACATCGATACAAATAATGACAGGTAGCTGTAACTTCGATACTAATTATGACAAGAATCTCTAACTTCGTTACTAATATAGACAAGTAACTGTAATTTTGATAAAAATTATGGTAGGTAACTGTAACTTCAATACTAATTATGACAGGTAACAGTAACTTCGATACTAATTATGACAGGTAACTGTAACTTCGTTACTAATTATGACAAGTAAATGTAATTTCGATACAAATTTTGGCAGGTAACTGTAACTTCGATACTAATTATGACAAGTCCCTGTAAGTTCGATACAAATTATGGCAGATAACTGTATCTTCGATACTAATTATGACAGGTAACAGTATCTTCGATACTTATTATGACAAGTAACTATAACTTCGATACAAATTATGACAGGTAACTGTAACTTCGATACTAATTATGACAAGAAACTCTAACTTCGTTACTAATTATGACAAGTAACTGTAATTTCGATACAAATTATGGCAGGTAACTGTAACTTCGATACTAATTATGACAGGTAACAGTATCTTCGATACTTATTATGACAAGTAACTATAACTTCGATACAAATTATGACAGGTAACTGTAACTTCGATACTAATTATGACAAGAAACTCTAACTTCGTTACTAATTATGACAAGTAACTGTAATTTCGATACAAATTATGGCAGGTAACTGTTACTTCGATACTAATTATGAAAGGTAACAGTAACTTCGATACTAATTATGACACGTATTATAACTTCGATATAAATTATGACAGGTAACTGTAACTTCGATACTAATTATGACAAGTCCCGGCAATTTCGATACAAATTATGGCAGGTAACTGTAACTTCGATACTAATTATGACAAGTAACAGTATCTTCGATACTTATTATGACAAGTAACTATAACTTCGATACAAATTATGACAGGTAACTGTAACTTCGATACTATTTATGACAAGAAACTCTAACTTCGATACTATTTATGACAAGAAACTCTAACTTCGTTACTAATTATGACAAGTAACTGTAATTTCGATACAAATTATGGCAGGTAACTGTAACTTCGATACTGATTATGACAGGTAACAGTATCTTCGATACTTATTATGACAAGTAACTATAACTTCGATACAAATTATGACAGGTAACTGTAACTTCGATACTAATTATGACAAGAAACTCTAACTTCGTTACTTATTATGACAGGTAACAGTAACTTCGGTACTAATTATGACAAGTAACTGTAATTTCGATACTAATTATGACAAGTAACTGTAACTTCGTTACTAATTAAGACAAGTCCCTGTAATTTCGATACTAATTATGACAGGTAACAGTAACTTCGATACTAATTATGGCAGGTAATTGTAACTTCGGTAATAATTATGGCAGGTAACTGTAACTTCGATACTAATTATGACAAGTAACTGTAACTTCGATACTAATTATGAGAGGTAACTGTAACTTCGTTACTAATTATGACATATAACTGTAATTTCGATACAAATATTGGCAGGTAACTGTAACTTCGATACTAATTATGACAGGTAACAGTAACTTCGATACTAATTATGACAAGTAACTGTAATTTCGATACAAATTATGGCAGGTAACTGTAACTTCGATACTAATTATGACAGGTAACAGTAACTTCGATACTAATTATGACAAGTAAATGTAATTTCAATACAAATTTTGGCAGGTAACTGTAACTTCGATACTAATTATGACAAGTCCCTGTAATTTCGATACAAATTATGGCAGATAACTGTAACTTCGATACTAATTATGACAGGTAAAAGTATCTTCGATACTTATTATGACAAGTAACTATAACTTC
Source organism: Meconema thalassinum (assembly GCA_946902985.2). Classification (NCBI taxonomy): domain Eukaryota; kingdom Metazoa; phylum Arthropoda; class Insecta; order Orthoptera; family Tettigoniidae; genus Meconema; species Meconema thalassinum. Next base: position 1,689,760,896 of record OX336388.2, on the reverse strand, counting down.
GATACATATTATGACAGGTAACTGTAACTTCGATACTAATTATGACAAGAAACTCTAACTTCGTTACTAATTATGACAAGTAACTGTAATTTCGATACAAATTATGGCAGGTAACTGTAACTTCGATACTAATTATGACAGGTAACAGTATCTTCGATACTTATTATGACAAGTAACTATAACTTCGATACAAATTATGACAGGTAACTGTAACTTCGATACTAATTATGACAAGAAACTCTAACTTCGTTACAAATTATGACAAGTAACTGTAATTTCGATACAAATTATGGCAGGTAACTGTTACTTCGATACTAATTATGAAAGATAACAGTAACGTCGATACTAATTATGACAAGAACCAGTACCTTCGATGCTAATTATGACAGGTAACTGTAACTTCGATACTAATTATGACAAGGAACTGTAATTTCGATACAAATTATGGCAGGTAACTGTAACTTCGTTACTAATTATGACAAGTAACTGTAATTTCGATGCAAATTTTGGCAGGTAACTGTAACTTCGATACTAATTAGGACAAGTCCCTGTAATTTCGATACAAATTATGGCAGATAACTGTAACTTCCATATTAATTATGACAGGTAACAGTAACTTCGATACTAATTATGACAGGACACTGTAACTTCGTTACTAATTATGACAAGTAAATGTATTTTCGATACAAATTATGACAGGTAACTGTAACTTCGTTACTAATTATGACAAGTAACAGTACCTTCGATGTTAATTATGACAGGTAACTGTAACTTCGATACTAATTATGACAAGGAACTGTAATTTCGATACAAATCATGACAGGTAACTGTAACTTCGTTACTAATTATGACAAGTAACTGTAATTTCGATACAAATTATGGCAGGTAACTGTAACTTCGATACTAATTATGACAGGTAACTGTATCTTCGATACTTATTATGACAAGTAACTATAACTTCGAAACCAATTATGACAGGTAACTGTAACTTCGATACTAATTATGACAAGAAACTCAAACTTCGTTACTAATTATGACAAGTAACTGTAATTTCGATACAAATTATGGCAGGTAACTGTAACTTCGATACTAATTATGACAGGTAACAGTATCTTCGATACTTATTATGACAAGTAACTATAACTTCGATTCAAATTATGACAGGTAATTGTAAATTCGATACTAATTATGACAAGAAACTCTAACTTCGTTACTAATTATGACAAGTAACAGTAATTTTGATAAAAAATTATGGTAGGTAACTGTAACTTCAATACTAATTATGACAGGTAACAGTAACCTCGATACTAATTATGACAGATAAGTGTAATTTCGATACTAATTATGACAAGTAACTGTAACTTCGATACTAATTATGACAGGTAACTGTAACTTCGTTACTAATTATGACAAGTAACTGTAATCTCGATACAAATCTTGGCAGGTAACTGTAACTTCGATACTAATTATGACAGGTAACAGTAACTTCGATACTAATTATGACAAGTAACTGTAATTTCGATACAAATTATGACAGGTAACTGTAACTTCGATACTAATTCTGACAAGAAACTCTAACTTCGTTACTTTTTATGACAAGTAACTGTAATTTTGATAAAAAATTATGGTAGGTAACTGTAACTACAATACTAATTATGACAGGTAACAGTAAGTTCGATACTTATTATGACAGGTAACTCTAACTTCGTTACTAATTGTGACAAGTAACTTTAATTTCGATACTAATTATGGCAGGTAACTGTAACTTCGTTACTAATTATGACAAGTAACTGTAATTTCGATACAAATTTTGGCAGGTAAGTGTAACTTCGATACTAATTATGACAAGTTACTGTAACTTCGATACTAATTATGATAGGTAACAGTAACTTCGTTACTAATTATGACAAGTAACTGTAATTTCGATACTAATTATGACAAGTAACTGTAATTTCGATACAAATTATGACAGGTAACTGTAACTTCGATATTAATTATGACAAGAAACTCTAACTTCGTTACTAATTATGACAAGTAACTGTAATGTTGATAAAAAATTATGGTAGGTAACTGTAACTTCAATACTAATTATGACAGGTTACAGTAACTTCGATACTTATTATGACAGGTAACTGTAACTTCGTTACTAATTATGACAAGTTTCTTTAATTTCGATACTAATTATGGCAGGTAACTGTAACTTCTTTACTAATTAGACAAGTCCCTGTAATTTCGATACAAATTATGGCAGGTAACTGTAACTTCGATACTAATTATGACAAGTAACTGTAACTTCGATACTAATTATGACAGGTAACTGTAACTTCGTTACTAATTATGACAAGTAACTGTAATTTCGATACAAATTTTGGCAGGTAACTGTAACCTCGATACTAATTATGACAGGTAACAGTAACTTCGGTACTAATTATGATAAGTAACTGTAATTTCGATACTAATTATGACAGGTAACAGTAATTTCGATACTAATTATGACAAGTAACTGTAACTTCGATAATAATAATGACAGGTAACTGTAACTTCGTTACTAATTATGACATGTAACTGTAATTTCGTTACAAATTATGGCAGGTGATTGTAATTTCGATACTAATTATGACAGGTAACAGTAACTTCGATAATAATTATGACAAGTAACAGTAACTTCGATACTAATTATGACAAGCAACTGTTACTTCGATACTAATTATGAAAGGTAACAGTAACTTCGATACTAATTATGACACGTAACTATAACTTCGATATAAATTATGACAGGTAACTGTAACTTCGATACTAATTTTGGCAAGAAACTCTAACTTCGTTACTAATTATGACAAGTAACTGTAATTTTGATAAAAAATTATGGTAGGTAACTGTAACTTCAATACTAATTATGACAGGTAACTGTAACTTCGTTACTAATTATGACAAATCCCTGTAATTTCGGTACAAATTATGGCAGTTAACTGTATCTTCGATACTAATTATGACAAGTAACTGTAACTTCGATACTAATTATGACAGGTAACTGTAACTTCGTTACTAATTATGCATGTAACTGTAATTTCGATACAAATTTTGGCAGGTAACTGTAACTTCGGTACTAATTATGACAGGTAACAGTAACTTCGATACTAATTATGACAAGTAACTGTAACTTCGATACAAATTATGACAGGTAACTGTAACTTCGTTACTAATTATGTCAAGTAACTGTAATTTCGATACAAATTATGGCAGGTAACTGTAACTTCAATACTAATTATGACAGGTAACAGTATCTTCGATACTTATTATGACAGGTAACTGTAACTTCGTTACTAATTATGACAAGTCCCTGTAATTTCGATACAAATTATGGCAGGTAACTGTAACTTCGATACTAATTATGACAAGTAACTATAACTTCGATACTAATTATGAGAGGTAACTGTAATTTCGTTACTAATTATGACATGCAACTGTAATTTCGATACAAATATTGGCAGGTAACTGTAACTTCGATACTAATTATGACAGGTAACAGTAACTTCGATACTAATTATGACAAGTAACTGTAACTTCGATACAAATTATGACAGGTAACTGTAACTTCGTTACTAATTATGACAAGTAACTGTAATTTCGATACAAATTATGGCAGGTAACTGTAACTTCGATACTAATTATGACAGGTAACAGTAACTTCGATACTAATTATGACAAGTAACTATAACTTCGATACAAATTATGACAGGTAACTGTAACTTCGATACTAATTATGACAAGAAACTCTAACTTCGTTACTAATTATGACAAGTAACTGTAATGTTGATAAAAATTATGGTAGGTAACTGTAACTACAATACTAATTATGACAGGTATCAATAACTTCTATACTAACTATGACAGGTAACTGTAACATCGTTACTAATTATGACAAGTAACTTTAATTTCGATACTAATTATGGCAGGAAAATTTAACTTCGTTACTAATTATGACAAGTCCCTGTAATTTCGACACAAATTATGGCAGGTAACTGTAACTTCCATACTAATTATGACTGGTAACAGTAACTTCGATACTAATTATGACAAGTAACTGTAATTTCGATACAAATTATGACAGCTAACTGTAACTTCGATACTAATTATGACAAGAAACGCTAACTTCGTTACTAATTATGACAAGTAACTGTAATTTTGATAAAAAAAATATGGTAGGTAACTGTAACTTCAATACTAATTATGACAGGTTACAGTAACTTCGATACTAATTATGGCAGGTAACTGTAACTTCGTTACTAATTAAGACAAGTCCCTGTAATTTCGATACAAATTATGGCAGGTAACTGTAACTTCGATACTAATTATGACAAGTAACTGTAACTTCGATACTAATTATGACAGATAACTGTAACTTCGTTACTAATTATGACAAGTAAATGTAATTTCGATACAAATTTTGGCAGGTAACTGTAACCTCGATACTAATTATGACAGGTAACAGTAACTTCGATACTAATTATGACAAGTAACTGTAATTTCGGTACTAATTATGACAAGTAACTGTAACTTCGTTACTAATTATGACAAGTAACTGTAATTTCGGTACAAATTATGGCAGGTAACTGTAACTTCTATTCTAATTATGACAGGTAACAGTAACTTCGATACTAATTATGGCAGGTAATTGTAACTTCGTTACTAATTATGACAAGTAACTGTAATTTCGATACAAATTTTGGCAGGTAACTGTAACTTCGATACTAATTATGACAGGTAACGGTAATTTCGATACAAATTTTGGCAGGTTACTGTAACTTCGATACTAATTATGACAAGTAACTGTAACTTCGATACTAATTATGACAGGTAACAGTAACTTCGATACTTATTATGACAAGTAACTGTAACTTCGATAATAATAATGACAGGTAACTGTAACTTCGTTACTAATTATGACATGTAACTGTAATTTCGTTACAAATTATGGCAGGTAATTGTAATTTCGATACTAATTATGACAGGTAACAGTAACTTCGATAATAATTATGACAAGTAACACTAACTTCGATACTAATTATGACAAGTAACTGTAACTTCGATACTAGTTATGACAGGTAACTGTAACTTCGTTACTAATTATGACAAGTAACTGTAATTTCGATACAAATTTTGGCAGGTAACTGTAACTTCGATACTAATTATGACAGGTAACGGTAACTTCGATACTAATTATGACAAGTAACTGTAACTTCGATACTAATTATGACAGGTAACTCTAACTTCGTTACTAATTATGACAAGTAACTGTAATTTTGATACAAATTATGGCAGGTAACTGTAACTTCGATACTAATTATGACAGGTAACAGTATCTTCGATACTTATTATGACAAGTAACTATAACTTCGATACAAATTATGACAGGTAACTGTAACTTCGATACTAATTACGACAAGAAACTCTAACTTCGTTACTAATTATGACAAGTAACTGTAATTTTGATAAAAATTATGGTAGGTAACTGTAACTTCAATACTAATTATGACAGGTAACAGTAACTTCGATACTAATTATGACAGGTAACTGTAACTTCGTTACTAATTATGACAATAAATGTAATTTCGATACAAATTTTGGCAGGTAACTCTAACTTCGATACTAATTATGACATGTCCCTGTAATTTCGATACAAATTATGGCAGATAACTGTAACTTCGATACTAATTATGACAGGTAACAGTATCTTCGATACTTATTATGACAAGTAACTATAACTTCGATACAAATTATGACAGGTAACTGTAACTTCGATACTAATTATGACAAGAAACTCTAACTTCGTTACTAATTATGACAAGTAACTGTAATTTCGATACAAATTATGGCAGGTAACTGTACCTTCGATACTAATTATGACAGGTAACAGTATCTTCGATACTTATTATGACAAGTAACTATAACTTCGATACAAATTATGACAGGTAACTGTAACTTCGATACTAATTATGACAAGAAACTCTAACTTCGTTACTAATTATGATAAGTAACTGTAATTACGATACAAATTATGGCAGGTAACTGTTACTTCGATACTAATTATGAAAGGTAACAGTAACTTCGATACTAATTATGACACGTAACTATAACTTCGATATAAATTATGACAGGTAACTGTAACTTCGATACTAATTATGACAAGTCCCGGCAATTTCGATACAAATTATGGCAGGTAACTGTAACTTCGATACTAATTATGACAAGTAACAGTATATTCGATACTTATTATGACAAGTAACTATAACTTCGATACAAGTTATGACAGGTAACTGTAACTTCGATACTAATTATGACAAGAAACTCTAACTTCGTTACTAATTATGACAAGTAACTGTAATTTCGATACAAATTATGGCAGGTAACTTTAACTTCGATACTAATTATGACAGGTAACAGTATCTTCGATACTTATTATGACAAGTAACTATAACTTCGATACAAATTATGACAGGTAACTGTAACTTCGATACTAATTATGACAAGAAACTCTAACTTCGTTACTAATTATGACAAGTAACTGTAATTTCGATACAAGTTATGGCAGGTAACTGTTACTTCGATACTAATTATGAAAGGTAACAGTAACTTCGATACTGATTATGACACGTAACTATAACTTCGATATAAATTATGACAGGTAACTGTAACTTCGATACTAATTATGACAAGAAACTCTAACTTCATTACTAATTATGACAAGTAACTTTTTTTTCGGTACAAATTATGACAGGTAACTGTAACTTCGTTACTAATTATGACAAGTAACAGTACCTTCGATGCTAATTATGACAGGTAACTGTAACTTCGATACTAATTATGACAAGGAACTGTAATTTCGATACAAATTATGACAGGTAACTGTAACTTCGTTACTAATTATGACAAGTAACTGTAATTTCGATACAAATTATGGCAGGTAACTGTAACTTCGATACTAATTATGACAGGTAACAGTATTTTCGATACTTATTATGACAAGTAACTATAACTTCGAAACAAATTATGACAGGTAACTGTAACTTCGATACTAATTATGACAAGAAACTCTAACTTCGTTACTAATTATGACAAGTAACTGTAATTTCGATACAAATTATGGCAGGTAACTGTAACTTCGATACTAATTATGACAGGTAACAGTATCTTCGATACTTATTATGACAGGTAACTCTAACTTCGTTACTAATTGTGACAAGTAACTTTAATTTCGATACTAATTATGGCAGGTAACTGTAACTTCGTTACTAATTATGACAAGTAACTGTAATTTCGATACAAATTATGACAGGTAACTGTAACTTCGATACTAATTATGACAAGAAACTCTAACTTCGTTACTAATTATGACAAGTAACTGTAATTTCGATACAAGTTATGGCAGGTAACTGTTACTTCGATTCTAATTATGATAAGTAACTGTAACTTCGATACTAATTATGACAGGTAACTGTAACTTCTTTACTAATTATGACAAGTAACTGTAATTTTGATACAAATTATGGCAGGTAACTGTTACTTCGATACTAATTATGACAAGTAACTGTAACTTCGATACTTATTATGACAGGTAACTGTAACGTCGTTACTAATTAAGACAAGTAAATGTAATTTCGATACAAATTTTGGCAGGTAACTGTAACTTCGATACTAATTATGACAGGAAACAGTAACTTCGATTCTAATTATCACAAGTAACTGTAACTTCGATACTAATTATGACAGGTAACTGTAACTTCGTTACTAATTATGACAAGTAACTGTAATTTCGATACAAATTATGGCAGGTAACTGTTACTTCGATACTAATTATGACAGGTAACAGTAACTTCGATACTAATTATGACACGTAACTATAACTTCGATATAAATTATGACAGGTAACTGTAACTTCGATACTAATTATGACGAGGAACTGTAATTTCGATACAAATTATGGCATGTAACTGTAACTTCGTTACTAATTATGACAAGTAACTGTAATTTCGATACAAATTTTGGCAGGTAACTGTAACTTCGATACTAATTATGACAAGTCCCTGTAATTTCGATACAAATTATGGCAGATAACTGTAACTTCCATACTAATTATGACAGGTAACAGTAACTTCGATACTAATTATGACAGGACAATGTAACTTCGTTACTTATTATGACAAGTAACTGTATTTTCGATACAAATTATGACAGGTAACTGTAACTTCGTTACTAATTATGACATGTAACAGTACCTTCGATGCTAATTATGACAGGTAACTGTAACTTCGATACTAATTATGACAAGGAACTGTAATTTCGATACAAATTATGACAGGTAACTGTAACTTCGTTACTAATTATGACAAGTAACTGTAATTTCGATACAAATTATGGCAGGTAACTGTAACATCGATACTAATTATGACAGGTAACAGTAACTTCGTTACTAATTATGACAAGTAACTATAACTTCGATACAAATTATGACAGGTAATTGTAAATTCGATACTAATTATGACAAGAAACTCTAACTTCGTTACTAATTATGACAAGTAACTGTAATTTTGATAAAAAATTATGGTAGGTAACTGTAACTTCAATACTAATTATGACAGGTAACAGTAACTTCGATACTAATTATGACAGATAAGTGTAATTTCGATACTAATTATGACAAGTAACTGTAACTTCGATACTAATTATGACAGGTAAATGTAACTTCGTTACTAATTATGACAAGTAACTGTAATCTCGATACAAATTTTGGCAGGTAACTGTATCTTCGATACTAATTATGACAGGTAACAGTAACTTCGATACTAATTAAGACAAGTAACTGTAATTTCGATACAAATTATGACAGGTAACTGTAACTTCGATACTAATTCTGACAAGAAACTCTAACTTCGTTACTAATTATGACAAGTAACTGTAATTTTGATAAAAAATTATGGTAGGTAACTGTAACTTCAATACCAATTATGACAGGTAACAGTAACTTCGATATTTATTATGACAGGTAACTCTAACTTCGTTACTAATTGTGACAAGTAACTTTAATTTCGATACTAATTATGGCAGGTAACTGTAACTTCGTTACTAACTATGACAAGTAACTGTAATTTCGATACAAATTTTGGCAGGTAACTGTAACTTCGATACTAATTATGACAAGTAACTGTAACTTCGATACTAATTATGACAGGTAACTGTAACTTCGATACTATTTATGACAAGTAACTGTAATTTTGATACTAATTATGACAAGTAACTGTAATTTCGATACAAATTATGGCAGGTAACTGTAACTTCGATACTAATTATGACAAGAAACTCTAACTTCGTTACTAATTATGACAAGTAACTGTAATTTTGATAAAAAATTATGGTATGTAACTGTAACTTCAATACTAATTATGACAGGTTACAGTAACTTCGATACTTATTATGACAGGTAACTGTAACTTCGTTACTAATTGTGACAAGTTTCTTTAATTTCGATACTAATTATGGCAGGTAAATGTAACTTCGTTACTAATTAAGACAAGTCCCTGTAATTTCGATACAAATTATGGCAGGTAACTGTAACTTCGATACTAATTATGACAAGTAACTGTAACTTCGATACTAATTATGACAAGTAACTATAACTTCGATACAAATTATGACAGGTAACTGTAACTTCGAAACTAATTATGACAAGAAACTCTAACTTCGTTACTAATTATGACAAGTAACTGTAATTTCGATACAAATTATGGCAGGTAACTGTAACTTCGATACTAATTATGACAGGTAACAGTATCTTCGATACTTATTATGACAAGTAACTATAACTTCGATACAAATTATGACAGGTAACTGTAACTTCGATACTAATTATAACAAGAAACTCTAACTTCGTTACTAATTATGACAACTAACTGTAATTTCGATACAAATTATGGCAGGAAACTGTTACTTCGATACTAATTATGAAAGGTAACAGTAACTTCGATACTAATTATGACACGTAACTATAACTTCGATATAAATTATGACAGGTAACTGTAACTTCGATACTAATTATGACAAGTCCCGGCAATTTCGATACAAATTATGGCAGGTAACTGTAACTTCGATACTAATTATGACAAGTAACAGTATCTTCGATACTAATTATGACAAGTAACTGTAATTTCGATACAAATTTTGGCAGGTAACTGTAACTTCGATACTAATTATGACAGGTAACAGTCACTTCGATTCTAATTATGATAAGTAACTGTAACTTCGATACTAATTATGACAGGTAACTGTAACTTCTTTACTAATTATGACAAGTAACTGTAATTTCGATACAAATTATGGCAGGTAACTGTTACTTCGATACTAATTATGACAAGTAACTGTAACTTCGATACTTATTATGACAGGTAACTGTAACGTCGTTACTAATTAAGACAAGTAAATGTAATTTCGATACAAATTTTGGCAGGTAACTGTAACGTCGATACTAATTATGACAGGAAACAGTAACTTCGATTCTAATTATCACAAGTAACTGTAACTTCGATACTAATTATGACAGGTAACTGTAACTTCGTTACTAATTATGACAAGTAACTGTAATTTCGATACAAATTATGGCAGGTAACTGTTACTTCGATACTAATTATGACAGGTAACAGTAACTTCGATACTAATTATGACACGTAACTATAACTTCGATATAAATTATGACAGGTAACTGTAACTTCGATACTAATTATGACAAGGAACTGTAATTTCGATACAAATTATGGCATGTAACTGTAACTTCGTTACTAATTATGACAAGTAACTGTAATTTCGATACAAATTTTGGCAGGTAACTGTAACTTCGATACTAATTATGACAAGTCCCTGTAATTTCGATACAAATTATGGCAGATAACTGTAACTTCCATACTAATTATGACAGGTAACAGTAACTTCGATACTAATTATGACAGGACAATGTAACTTCGTTACTTATTATGACAAGTAACTGTATTTTCGATACAAATTATGACAGGTAACTGTAACTTCGTTACTAATTATGACATGTAACAGTACCTTCGATGCTAATTATGACAGGTAACTGTACCTTCGATACTAATTATGACAAGGAACTGTAATTTCGATACAAATTATGACAGGTAACTGTAACTTCGTTACTAATTATGACAAGTAACTGTAATTTCGATACAAATTATGGCAGGTAACTGTAACATCGATACTAATTATGACAGGTAACAGTCACTTCGATTCTAATTATGATAAGTAACTGTAACTTCGATACTAATTATGACAGGTAACTGTAACTTCGATACTAATTATGACAAGTAACTGTAATTTCGATACAAATTATGACAGGTAACGGTAACTTCGATACTAATTCTGACAAGAAACTCTAACTTCGTTACTAATTATGACACGTAACTATAACTTCGATATAAATTATGACAGGTAACTGTAACTTCGATACTAATTATGACAAGGAACTGTAATTTCGATACAAATTATGGCATGTAACTGTAACTTCGTTACTAATTATGACAAGTAACTGTAATTTCGATACAAATTTTGGCAGGTAACTGTAACTTCGATACTAATTATGACAAGTCCCTGTAATTTCGATACAAATTATGGCAGATAACTGTAACTTCCATGCTAATTATGACAGGTAACAGTAACTTCGATACTAATTATGACAGGACAATGTAACTTCGTTACTTATTATGACAAGTAACTGTATTTTCGATACAAATTATGACAGGTAACTGTAACTTCGTTACTAATTATGACATGTAACAGTACCTTCGATGCTAATTATGACAGGTAACTGTAACTTCGATACTAATTATGACAAGGAACTGTAATTTCGATACAAATTATGACAGGTAACTGTAACTTCGTTACTAATTATGACAAGTAACTGTAATTTCGATACAAATTATGGCAGGTAACTGTAACATCGATACTAATTATGACAGGTAACAGTCACTTCGATTCTAATTATGATAAGTAACTGTAACTTCGATACTAATTATGACAGGTAACTGTAACTTCGATACTAATTATGACAAGTAACTGTAACTTCCATACTAATTATGACAGGTAACAGTAACTTCGATACTAATTATGACAGGACAATGTAACTTCGTTACTTATTATGACAAGTAACTGTATTTTCGATACAAATTATGACAGGTAACTGTAACTTCGTTACTAATTATGACATGTAACAGTACCTTCGATGCTAATTATGACAGGTAACTGTAACTTCGATACTAATTATGACAAGTAACTGTAACTTCGATACTTATTATGACAGGTAACTGTAACGTCGTTACTAATTAAGACAAGTAAATGTAATTTCGATACAAATTTTGGCAGGTAACTTTAACTTCGATACTAATTATGACAGGTAACAGTCACTTCGATTCTAATTATGATAAGTAACTGTAACTTCGATACTAATTATGACAGGTAACTGTAACTACTTTACTAATTATGACAAGTAACTGTAATTTCGATACAAATTATGGCAGGTAACTGTTACTTCGATACTAATTATGACAAGTAACTGTAACTTCGATACTTATTATGACAGGTAACTGTAACGTCGTTACTAATTAAGACAAGTAAATGTAATTTCGATACAAATTTTGGCAGGTAACTGTAACTTCGATACTAATTATGACAGGAAACAGTAACTTCGATTCTAATTATCACAAGTAACTGTTACTTCGATACTAATTATGACAAGTAACTGTAACTTCGATACTTATTATGACAGGTAACTGTAACGTCGTTACTAATTAAGACAAGTAAATGTAATTTCGATACAAATTTAGGCAGGTAACTGTAACTTCGATACTAATTATGACAGGAAACAGTAACTTCGATTCTAATTATCACAAGTAACTGTAACTTCGATACTAATTATGACAGGTAACTGTAACTTCGTTACTAATTATGACAAGTAACTGTAATTTCGATACAAATTATGGCAGGTAACTGTTACTTCGATACTAATTATGACAGGTAACAGTAACTTCGATACTAATTATGACACGTAACTATAACTTCGATATAAATTATGACAGGTAACTGTAACTTCGATACTAATTATGACAAGGAACTGTAATTTCGATACAAATTATGGCATGTAACTGTAACTTCGTTACTAATTATGACAAGTAACTGTAATTTCGATACAAATTTTGGCAGGTAACTGTAACTTCGATACTAATTATGACAAGTCCCTGTAATTTCGATACAAATTATGGCAGATAACTGTAACTTCCATACTAATTATGACAGGTAACAGTAACTTCGATACTAATTATGACAGGACAATGTAACTTCGTTACTTATTATGACAAGTAACTGTATTTTCGATACAAATTATGACAGGTAACTGTAACTTCGTTACTAATTATGACATGTAACAGTACCTTCGATGCTAATTATGACAGGTAACTGTAACTTCGATACTAATTATGACAAGGAACTGTAATTTCGATACAAATTATGACAGGTAACTGTAACTTCGTTACTAATTATGACAAGTAACTGTAATTTCGATACAAATTATGGCAGGTAACTGTAACATCGATACTAATTATGACAGGTAACAGTAACTTCGTTATTAATTATGACAAGTAACTATAACTTCGATACAAATTATGACAGGTAATTGTAAATTCGATACTAATTATGACAAGAAACTCTAACTTCGTTACTAATTATGACAAGTAACTGTAATTTTGATAAAAAATTATGGTAGGTAACTGTAACTTCAATACTAATTATGACAGGTAACAGTAACTTCGATACTAATTATGACAGATAAGTGTAATTTCGATACTAATTATGACAAGTAACTGTAACTTCGATACTAATTATGACAGGTAACTGTAACTTCGTTACTAATTATGACAAGTAACTGTAATCTCGATACAAATTTTGGCAGGTAACTGTATCTTCGATACTAATTATGACAGGTAACAGTAACTTCGATACTAATTAAGACAAGTAACTGTAATTTCGATACAAATTATGACAGGTATCTGTAACTTCGATACTAATTCTGACAAGAAACTCTAACTTCGTTACTAATTATGACAAGTAACTGTAATTTTGATAAAAAATTATGGTAGGTAACTGTAACTTCAATACTAATTATGACAGGTAACAGTAACTTCGATATTTATTATGACAGGTAACTCTAACTTCGTTACTAATTGTGACAAGTAACTTTAATTTCGATACTAATTATGGCAGGTAACTGTAACTTCGTTACTAACTATGACAAGTAACTGTAATTTCGATACAAATTTTGGCAGGTAACTGTAACTTCGATACTAATTATGACAAGTAACTGTAACTTCGATACTAATTATGACAGGTAACTGTAACTTCGATACTATTTATGACAAGTAACTGTAATTTTGATACTAATTATGACAAGTAACTGTAATTTCGATACAAATTATGGCAGGTAACTGTAACTTCGATACTAATTATGACAAGAAACTCTAACTTCGTTTCTAATTATGACAAGTAACTGTAATTTTGATAAAAAATTATGGTATGTAACTGTAACTTCAATACTAATTATGACAGGTTACAGTAACTTCGATACTTATTATGACAGGTAACTGTAACTTCGTTACTAATTGTGACAAGTTTCTTTAATTTCGATACTAATTATGGCAGGTAAATGTAACTTCGTTACTAATTAAGACAAGTCCCTGTAATTTCGATACAAATTATGGCAGGTAACTGTAACTTCGATACTAATTATGACAAGTAACTGTAACTTCGATACTAATTATGACAAGTAACTATAACTTCGATACAAATTATGACAGGTAACTGTAACTTCGAAACTAATTATGACAAGAAACTCTAACTTCGTTACTAATTATGACAAGTAACTGTAATTTCGATACAAATTATGGCAGGTAACTGTAACTTCGATACTAATTATGACAGGTAACAGTATCTTCGATACTTATTATGACAAGTAACTATAACTTCGATACAAATTATGACAGGTAACTGTAACTTCGATACTAATTATAACAAGAAACTCTAACTTCGTTACTAATTATGACAACTAACTGTAATTTCGATACAAATTATGGCAGGAAACTGTTACTTCGATACTAATTATGAAAGGTAACAGTAACTTCGATACTAATTATGACACGTAACTATAACTTCGATATAAATTATGACAGGTAAATGTAACTTCGATACTAATTATGACAAGTCCCGGCAATTTCGATACAAATTATGGCAGGTAACTGTAACTTCGATACTAATTATGACAAGTAACAGTATCTTCGATACTAATTATGACAAGTAACTGTAATTTCGATACAAATTTTGGCAGGTAACTGTAACTTCGATACTAATTATGACAGGTAACAGTCACTTCGATTCTAATTATGATAAGTAACTGTAACTTCGATACTAATTATGACAGGTAACTGTAACTTCTTTACTAATTATGACAAGTAACTGTAATTTCGATACAAATTATGGCAGGTAACTGTTACTTCGATACTAATTATGACAAGTAACTGTAACTTCGATACTTATTATGACAGGTAACTGTAACGTCGTTACTAATTAAGACAAGTAAATGTAATTTCGATACAAATTTTGGCAGGTAACTGTAACTTCGATACTAATTATGACAGGAAACAGTAACTTCGATTCTAATTATCACAAGTAACTGTAACTTCGATACTAATTATGACAGGTAACTGTAACTTCGTTACTAATTATGACAAGTAACTGTAATTTCGATACAAATTATGGCAGGTAACTGTTACTTCGATACTAATTATGACAGGTAACAGTAACTTCGATACTAATTATGACACGTAACTATAACTTCGATATAAATTATGACAGGTAACTGTAACTTCGATACTAATTATGACAAGGAACTGTAATTTCGATACAAATTATGGCATGTATCTGTAACTTCGTTACTAATTATGACAAGTAACTGTAATTTCGATACAAATTTTGGCAGGTAACTGTAACTTCGATACTAATTATGACAAGTCCCTGTAATTTCGATACAAATTATGGCAGATAACTGTAACTTCCATACTAATTATGACAGGTAACAGTAACTTCGATACTAATTATGACAGGACAATGTAACTTCGTTACTTATTATGACAAGTAACTGTATTTTCGATACAAATTATGACAGGTAACTGTAACTTCGTTACTAATTATGACATGTAACAGTACCTTCGATGCTAATTATGACAGGTAACTGTAACTTCGATACTAATTATGACAAGGAACTGTAATTTCGATACAAATTATGACAGGTAACTGTAACTTCGTTACTAATTATGACAAGTAACTGTAATTTCGATACAAATTATGGCAGGTAACTGTAACATCGATACTAATTATGACAGGTAACAGTAACTTCGTTACTAATTATGACAAGTAACTATAACTTCGATACAAATTATGACAGGTAATTGTAAATTCGATACTAATTATGACAAGAAACTCTAACTTCGTTACTAATTATGACAAGTAACTGTAATTTTGATAAAAAATTATGCTAGGTAACTGTAACTTCAATACTAATTATGACAGGTAACAGTAACTTCGATACAAATTATGACAGATAAGTGTAATTTCGATACTAATTATGACAAGTAACTGTAACTTCGATACTAATTATGACAGGTAACTGTAACTTCGTTACTAATTATGACAAGTAACTGTAATCTCGATACAAATTTTGGCAGGTAACTGTATCTTCGATACTAATTATGACAGGTAACAGTAACTTCGATACTAATTAAGACAAGTAACTGTAATTTCGATACAAATTATGACAGGTAACTGTAACTTCGATACTAATTCTGACAAGAAACTCTAACTTCGTTACTAATTATGACAAGTAACTGTAATTTTGATAAAAAATTATGGTAGGTAACTGTAACTTCAATACTAATTATGACAGGTAACAGTAACTTCGATATTTATTATGACAGGTAACTCTAACTTCGTTACTAATTGTGACAAGTAACTTTAATTTCGATACTAATTATGGCAGGTAACTGTAACTTCGTTACTAACTATGACAAGTAACTGTAATTTCGATACAAATTTTGGCAGGTAACTGTAACTTCGATACTAATTATGACAAGTAACTGTAACTTCGATACTAATTATGACAGGTAACTGTAACTTCGATACTATTTATGACAAGTAACTGTAATTTTGATACTAATTATGACAAGTAACTGTAATTTCGATACAAATTATGGCAGGTAACTGTAACTTCGATACTAATTATGACAAGAAACTCTAACTTCGTTACTAATTATGACAAGTAACTGTAATTTTGATAAAAAATTATGGTATGTAACTGTAACTTCAATACTAATTATGACAGGTTACAGTAACTTCGATACTTATTATGACAGGTAACTGTAACTTCGTTACTAATTGTGACAAGTTTCTTTAATTTCGATACTAATTATGGCAGGTAAATGTAACTTCGTTACTAATTAAGACAAGTCCCTGTAATTTCGATACAAATTATGGCAGGTAACTGTAACTTCGATACTAATTATGACAAGTAACTGTAACTTCGATACTAATTATGACAGGTAACTGTAACTTCGTTACTAATTATGACAAGTAACTGTAATTTCGATACAAATTTTGGCAGGTAACTGTAACCTCGATACTAATTATGACAGGTAACAGTAACTTCGATACTAATTATGACAAGTAACTGTAATTTCGGTACTAATTATGACAAGTAACTGTAACTTCGTAACTAATTATGACAAGTAACTGTAATTTCGGTACAAATTATGGCAGGTAACTGTAACTTCAATACTAATTATGACAGGTAACAGTAACTCCGATACTAATTATGGCAGGTAATTGTAACTTCGATACTAATTTTGACAGGTAACAGCAACTTCGATACTAATTATGACAAGTAACTGTAACTTCGATGATAATAATAATGACAGGTAACTGTAACTTCGTTACTAATTATGACATGTAACTGTAATTTCGTTACAAATTATGGCAGGTAATTGTAATTTCGATACTAATTATGACAGGTAACAGTAACTTCGATAATAATTATGACAAGTAACAGTAACTTCGATACTAATTATGACAAGTAACTGTTACTTCGATACTAATTATGAAAGGTAACAGTAACTTCGATACTAATTATGACACGTAACTATAACTTCGATATAAATTATGACAGGTAACTGTAACTTCGATACTAATTATGACAAGTCCCGGCAATTTCGATACAAATTATGGCAGGTAACTGTAACTTCGATACTAATTATGACAAGTAACAGTATCTTCGATACTTATTATGACAAGTAACTATAACTTCGATACAAATTATGACAGGTAACTGTAACTTCGAAACTAATTATGACAAGAAACTCTAACTTCGTTACTAATTATGACAAGTAACTGTAATTTCGATACAAATTATGGCAGGTAACTGTAACTTCGATACTAATTATGACAGGTAACAGTATCTTCGATACTTATTATGACAAGTAACTATAACTTCGATACAAATTATGACAGGTAACTGTAACTTCGATACTAATTATAACAAGAAACTCTAACTTCGTTACTAATTATGACAACTAACTGTAATTTCGATACAAATTATGGCAGGAAACTGTTACTTCGATACTAATTATGAAAGGTAACAGTAACTTCGATACTAATTATGACACGTAACTATAACTTCGATATAAATTATGACAGGTAACTGTAACTTCGATACTAATTATGACAAGAAACTCTAACTTCATTACTAATTATGACAAGTAACTGTAATTTTGATAAAAATTTATGGTAGGTAACGGTAACTTCAATACTAATAATGACAGGTAACAGTAACGTCGATACTAATTATGACAAGAACCAGTACCTTCGATGCTAATTATGACAGGTAACTGTAACTTCGATACTAATTATGACAAGGAACTGTAATTTCGATACAAATTATGGCAGGTAACTGTAACTTCGTTACTAATTATGACAAGTAACTGTAATTTCGATAAAAATTTTTGCAGGTAACTGTACCTTCGATACTAATTATGACAAGTCCCTGTAATTTCGATACAAATTATGGCAGATAAGTGTAACTTCCATACTAATTATGACAGGTAACAGTAACTTCGATACTAATTATGACAGGACACTGTAACTTCGTTACTAATTATGACAAGTAACTGTATTTTCGATACAAATTCTGACAGGTAACTGTAACTTCGTTGCTAATTATGACAAGTAACAGTACCTTCGATGCTAATTATGACAGGTAACTGTAACTTCGATACTAATTATGACAAGGAACTGTAATTTCGATACAAATTATGACAGGTAACTGTAACTTCGTTACAAATTATGACAAGTAACTGTAATTTCGATACAAATTTTGGCAGGTAACTGTAACTTCGATACTAATTATGACAGGTAACAGTAACTTCGATACTAATTATGACAAGTAACTGTAATTTCGATACAAATTATGACAGGTAACTGTAATTTCGATACTAATTCTGACAAGAAACTCTAACTTCGTTAATAATTATGACAAGTAACTGTAATTTTGATAAAAAATTATGGTAGGTAACTGTAACTTCAATACTAATTATGACAGGCAACAGTAACTTCGATACTTATTATGACAGGTAACTCTAACTTCGTTACTAATTGTGACAAGTAACTTTAATTTCGATACTAATTATTGCAGGTAACTGTAACTTCGTTACTAATTATGACAAGTAACTGTAATTTCGATACAAATTTTGACAGGTAACTGTAACTTCAATACTAATTATGACTAGTAACTGTAACTTCGATACTAATTATGACAGGTAACTGTAACTTCGTTACTAATTATGACAAGTAACTGTAATTTCGATACAAATTATGGCAGGTAACTGTAACTTCGATACTAATTATGACTGGTAACAGTAACTTCAATACTAATTATGGCAGGTAACTGTAACTTCGATACTAATTATGACAGGTTACAGTAACTTCGATACTAATTATGACAAGTAACTGTAACTTCGATACTTATTATGACAGGTAACAGTAACTTCGATACTAATTATGACAAGTCCCTGTAATTTCGACACAAATTATGGCAGGTAACTGTAACTTACATACTAATTATGACTGGTAACAGTAACTTCGTTACTAATTATGACAGGAAAGTGTAACTTCGTTAATAATTATGACAAGTAACTGTAATTTCGATACAAATTATGACAGGTAACTGTAACTTCGTTACTAATTATGACAAGTAACAGTAACTTCGATACTAATTATGACAGGTTACTGTACCTTCGATACTAATTATGACAAGGAACTGTAATTTCGATACAAATTATGGCAGGTAACTGTAACATCGTTACTAATTATGACAAGTTACTGTAATTTCGATACAAATTTTGGCAGGTAACTGTAACTTCGATACTAGTTATGACATGTAACAGTAATTTCTATACTAATTATGACAAGTAACTCTAACTTCGTTACTAATTATGACAAGTAACAGTAATTTTGATACAAAAATATGGTAGGTAACTGTAACTTCAATACTAATTATGACAGGTAACAGTAACTTCGATACTTATTATGACAGGTAACAGTAACTTCGTTACTATTTATGACAAGTAACTGTAATTTCGATACAAATTTTGGCAGGTAACTGTAACTTCGATACTAATTATGACAGGTAACAGTCACTTCGATTCTAATTATGATAAGTAACTGTAACTTCGATACTAATTATGACAGGTAACTGTAACTTCTTTACTAATTATGATAAGTAACTGTAATTTCGATACAAATTATGGCAGGTAACTGTTACTTCGATACTAATTATGACAAGTAACTGTAACTTCGATACTTTTTATGACAGGTAACTGTAACGTCGTTACTAATTAAGACAAGTAAATGTAATTTCGATACAAATTTTGGCAGGTAACTGTAACTTCGATACTAATTATGACAGGAAACAGTAACTTCGATTCTAATTATCACAAGTAACTGTAACTTCGATACTAATTATGACAGGTAACTGTAACTTCGTTACTAATTATGACAAGTAACTGTAATTTCGATACAAATTATGGCAGGTAACTGTTACTTCGATACTAATTATGACAGGTAACAGTAACTTCGATACTAATTATGACACGTAACTATAACTTCGATATAAATTATGACAGGTAACTGTAACTTCGATACTAATTATGACAAGGAACTGTAATTTCGATACAAATTATGGCATGTAACTGTAACTTCGTTACTAATTATGACAAGTAACTGTAATTTCGATACAAATTTTGGCAGGTAACTGTAACTTCGATACTAATTATGACAAGTCCCTGTAATTTCGATACAAATTATGGCAGATAACTGTAACTTCCATACTAATTATGACAGGTAACAGTAACTTCGATACTAATTATGACAGGACAATGTAACTTCGTTACTTATTATGACAAGTAACTGTATTTTCGATACAAATTATGACAGGTAACTGTAACTTCGTTACTAATTATGACATGTAACAGTACCTTCGATGCTAATTATGACAGGTAACTGTAACTTCGATACTAATTATGACAAGGAACTGTAATTTCGATACAAATTATGACAGGTAACTGTAACTTCGTTACTAATTATGACAAGTAACTGTAATTTCGATACAAATTATGGCAGGTAACTGTAACATCGATACTAATTATGACAGGTAACAGTAACTTCGTTACTAATTATGACAAGTAACTATAACTTCGATACAAATTATGACAGGTAATTGTAAATTCGATACTAATTATGACAAGAAACTCTAACTTCGTTACTAATTATGACAAGTAACTGTAATTTTGATAAAAAATTATGGTAGGTAACTGTAACTTCAATACTAATTATGACAGGTAACAGTAACTTCGATACTAATTATGACAGATAAGTGTAATTTCGATACTAATTATGACAAGTAACTGTAACTTCGATACTAATTATGACAGGTAACTGTAACTTCGTTACTAATTATGACAAGTAACTGTAATCTCGATACAAATTTTGGCAGGTAACTGTATCTTCGATACTAATTATGACAGGTAACAGTAACTTCGATACTAATTAAGACAAGTAACTGTAATTTCGATACAAATTATGACAGGTAACTGTAACTTCGATACTAATTCTGACAAGAAACTCTAACTTCGTTACTAATTATGACAAGTAACTGTAATTTTGATAAAAAATTATGGTAGGTAACTGTAACTTCAATACTAATTATGACAGGTAACAGTAACTTCGATATTTATTATGACAGGTAACTCTAACTTCGTTACTAATTGTGACAAGTAACTTTAATTTCGATACTAATTATGGCAGGTAACTGTAACTTCGTTACTAACTATGACAAGTAACTGTAATTTCGATACAAATTTTGGCAGGTAACTGTAACTTCGATACTAATTATGACAAGTAACTGTAACTTCGATACTAATTATGACAGGTAACTGTAACTTCGATACTATTTATGACAAGTAACTGTAATTTTGATACTAATTATGACAAGTAACTGTAATTTCGATACAAATTATGGCAGGTAACTGTAACTTCGATACTAATTATGACAAGAAACTCTAACTTCGTTACTAATTATGACAAGTAACTGTAATTTTGATAAAAAATTATGGTATGTAACTGTAACTTCAATACTAATTATGACAGGTTACAGTAACTTCGATACTTATTATGACAGGTAACTGTAACTTCGTTACTAATTGTGACAAGTTTCTTTAATTTCGATACTAATTATGGCAGGTAAATGTAACTTCGTTACTAATTAAGACAAGTCCCTGTAATTTCGATACAAATTATGGCAGGTAACTGTAACTTCGATACTAATTATGACAAGTAACTGTAACTTCGATACTAATTATGACAGGTAACTGTAACTTCGTTACTAATTATGACAAGTAACTGTAATTTCGATACAAATTTTGGCAGGTAACTGTAACCTCGATACTAATTATGACAGGTAACAGTAACTTCGATACTAATTATGACAAGTAACTGTAATTTCGGTACTAATTATGACAAGTAACTGTAACTTCGTAACTAATTATGACAAGTAACTGTAATTTCGGTACAAATTATGGCAGGTAACTGTAACTTCAATACTAATTATGACAGGTAACAGTAACTCCGATACTAATTATGGCAGGTAATTGTAACTTCGATACTAATTTTGACAGGTAACAGCAACTTCGATACTAATTATGACAAGTAACTGTAACTTCGATGATAATAATAATGACAGGTAACTGTAACTTCGTTACTAATTATGACATGTAACTGTAATTTCGTTACAAATTATGGCAGGTAATTGTAATTTCGATACTAATTATGACAGGTAACAGTAACTTCGATAATAATTATGACAAGTAACAGTAACTTCGATACTAATTATGACAAGTAACTGTTACTTCGATACTAATTATGAAAGGTAACAGTAACTTCGATACTAATTATGACACGTAACTATAACTTCGATATAAATTATGACAGGTAACTGTAACTTCGATACTAATTATGACAAGTCCCGGCAATTTCGATACAAATTATGGCAGGTAACTGTAACTTCGATACTAATTATGACAAGTAACAGTATCTTCGATACTTATTATGACAAGTAACTATAACTTCGATACAAATTATGACAGGTAACTGTAACTTCGAAACTAATTATGACAAGAAACTCTAACTTCGTTACTAATTATGACAAGTAACTGTAATTTCGATACAAATTATGGCAGGTAACTGTAACTTCGATACTAATTATGACAGGTAACAGTATCTTCGATACTTATTATGACAAGTAACTATAACTTCGATACAAATTATGACAGGTAACTGTAACTTCGATACTAATTATAACAAGAAACTCTAACTTCGTTACTAATTATGACAACTAACTGTAATTTCGATACAAATTATGGCAGGAAACTGTTACTTCGATACTAATTATGAAAGGTAACAGTAACTTCGATACTAATTATGACACGTAACTATAACTTCGATATAAATTATGACAGGTAACTGTAACTTCGATACTAATTATGACAAGAAACTCTAACTTCATTACTAATTATGACAAGTAACTGTAATTTTGATAAAAATTTATGGTAGGTAACGGTAACTTCAATACAAATAATGACAGGTAACAGTAACGTCGATACTAATTATGACAAGAACCAGTACCTTCGATGCTAATTATGACAGGTAACTGTAACTTCGATACTAATTATGACAAGGAACTGTAATTTCGATACAAATTATGGCAGGTAACTGTAACTTCGTTACTAATTATGACAAGTAACTGTAATTTCGATACAAATTTTTGCAGGTAACTGTACCTTCGATACTAATTATGACAAGTCCCTGTAATTTCGATACAAATTATGGCAGATAAGTGTAACTTCCATACTAATTATGACAGGTAACAGTAACTTCGATACTAATTATGACAGGACACTGTAACTTCGTTACTAATTATGACAAGTAACTGTATTTTCGATACAAATTCTGACAGGTAACTGTAACTTCGTTGCTAATTATGACAAGTAACAGTACCTTCGATGCTAATTATGACAGGTAACTGTAACTTCGATACTAATTATGACAAGGAACTGTAATTTCGATACAAATTATGACAGGTAACTGTAACTTCGTTACAAATTATGACAAGTAACTGTAATTTCGATACAAATTTTGGCAGGTAACTGTAACTTCGATACTAATTATGACAGGTAACAGTAACTTCGATACTAATTATGACAAGTAACTGTAATTTCGATACAAATTATGACAGGTAACTGTAATTTCGATACTAATTCTGACAAGAAACTTTAACTTCGTTAATAATTATGACAAGTAACTGTAATTTTGATAAAAAATTATGGTAGGTAACTGTAACTTCAATACTAATTATGACAGGCAACAGTAACTTCGATACTTATTATGACAGGTAACTCTAACTTCGTTACTAATTGTGACAAGTAACTTTAATTTCGATACTAATTATGGCAGGTAACTGTAACTTCGTTACTAATTATGACAAGTAACTGTAATTTCGATACAAATTTTGACAGGTAACTGTAACTTCAATACTAATTATGACTAGTAACTGTAACTTCGATACTAATTATGACAGGTAACTGTAACTTCGTTACTAATTATGACAAGTAACTGTAATTTCGATACAAATTATGGCAGGTAACTGTAACTTCGATACTAATTATGACTGGTAACAGTAACTTCAATACTAATTATGGCAGGTAACTGTAACTTCGATACTAATTATGACAGGTTACAGTAACTTCGATACTAATTATGACAAGTAACTGTAACTTCGATACTTATTATGACAGGTAACAGTAACTTCGATACTAATTATGACAAGTCCCTGTAATTTCGACACAAATTATGGCAGGTAACTGTAACTTACATACTAATTATGACTGGTAACAGTAACTTCGTTACTAATTATGACAGGAAAGTGTAACTTCGTTAATAATTATGACAAGTAACTGTAATTTCGATACAAATTATGACAGGTAACTGTAACTTCGTTACTAATTATGACAAGTAACAGTAACTTCGATACTAATTATGACAGGTTACTGTACCTTCGATACTAATTATGACAAGGAACTGTAATTTCGATACAAATTATGGCAGGTAACTGTAACATCGTTACTAATTATGACAAGTTACTGTAATTTCGATACAAATTTTGGCAGGTAACTGTAACTTCGATACTAGTTATGACATGTAACAGTAATTTCTATACTAATTATGACAAGCAACTCTAACTTCGTTACTAATTATGACAAGTAACAGTAATTTTGATACAAAAATATGGTAGGTAACTGAAACTTCAATACTAATTATGACAGGTAACAGTAACTTCGATACTTATTATGACAGGTAACAGTAACTTCGTTACTATTTATGACAAGTAACTGTAATTTCGATACAAATTTTGGCAGGTAACTGTAACTTCGATACTAATTATGACAGGTAACAGTCACTTCGATTCTAATTATGATAAGTAACTGTAACTTCGATACTAATTATGACAGGTAACTGTAACTTCTTTACTAATTATGACAAGTAACTGTAATTTCGATACAAATTATGGCAGGTAACTGTTACTTCGATACTAATTATGACAAGTAACTGTAACTTCGATACTTATTATGACAGGTAACTGTAACTTCGTTACTAATTAAGACAAGTAAATGTAATTTCGATACAAATTTTGGCAGGTAACTGTAACTTCGATACTAATTATGACAGGAAACAGTAACTTCGATTCTAATTATCACAAGTAACTGTAACTTCGATACTAATTATGACAGGTAACTGTAACTTCGTTACTAATTATGACAAGTAACTGTAATTTCGATACAAATTATGGCAGGTAACTGTTACTTCGATACTAATTATGACAGGTAACAGTAACTTCGATACTAATTATGACACGTAACTATAACTTCGATATAAATTATGACAGGTAACTGTAACTTCGATACTAATTATGACAAGGAACTGTAATTTCGATACAAATTATGGCATGTAACTGTAACTTCGTTACTAATTATGACAAGTAACTGTAATTTCGATACAAATTTTGGCAGGTAACTGTAACTTCGATACTAATTATGACAAGTCCCTGTAATTTCGATACAAATTATGGCAGATAACTGTAACTTCCATACTAATTATGACAGGTAACAGTAACTTCGATACTAATTATGACAGGACAATGTAACTTCGTTACTTATTATGACAAGTAACTGTATTTTCGATACAAATTATGACAGGTAACTGTAACTTCGTTACTAATTATGACATGTAACAGTACCTTCGATGCTAATTATGACAGGTAACTGTAACTTCGATACTAATTATGACAAGGAACTGTAATTTCGATACAAATTATGACAGGTAACTGTAACTTCGTTACTAATTATGACAAGTAACTGTAATTTCGATACAAATTATGGCAGGTAACTGTAACATCGATACTAATTATGACAGGTAACAGTAACTTCGTTACTAATTATGACAAGTAACTATAACTTCGATACAAATTATGACAGGTAATTGTAAATTCGATACTAATTATGACAAGAAACTCTAACTTCGTTACTAATTATGACAAGTAACTGTAATTTTGATAAAAAATTATGGTAGGTAACTGTAACTTCAATACTAATTATGACAGGTAACAGTAACTTCGATACTAATTATGACAGATAAGTGTAATTTCGATACTAATTATGACAAGTAACTGTAACTTCGATACTAATTATGACAGGTAACTGTAACTTCGTTACTAATTATGACAAGTAACTGTAATCTCGATACAAATTTTGGCAGGTAACTGTATCTTCGATACTAATTATGACAGGTAACAGTAATTTCGATAATAATTATGACAAGTAACTGTAATTTCGATACAAATTATGACAGGTAACTGTAACTTCGATACTAATTCTGACAAGAAACTCTAACTTCGTTACTAATTATGACATGTAACTGTAATTTTGATAAAAAATTATGGTAGGTAACTGTAACTTCAATACTAATTATGACAGGTAACAGTAACTTCGATACTTATTATGACAGGTAACTCTAACTTCGTTACTAATTGTGACAAGTAACTTTAATTTCGATACTAATTATGGCAGGTAACTGTAACTTCGTTACTAATTATGACAAGTAACTGTAATTTCGATACAAATTTTGGCAGGTAACTGTAACTTCGATACTAATTATTACAAGTAACTGTAACTTCGATACTAATTATGACAGGTAACTGTAACTTCGTTACTAATTATGACAAGTAACTGAAATTTCGATACAAATTTTGGCAGTTAACTGTAACTTCGATACTAATTATGACAGGTAACAGTAACTTCGATACTAATTATGACAAGTAACTGTAACTTCGATACTAATTATGACAGGTAACTGTAACTTTGCTACTAATTATGACAAGTATCTGTAATTTCGATACAAATTATGGCAGGTAACTGTAACTTCGATACTAATTATGACAGGTAACAGTAAATTCGATACTAATTATGGCAGGTAACTCTAACTTCGATACTAATTATGACAGGTGACAGTAACTTCGATACTAATTATGACAAGTAACTGTAACTTCGATACTAATTATGACAGGTAACTGTAACTTCGTTACTAATTATGACAAGTAACTGTAATTTCGTTACAAATTATGGCAGGTAATTGTAATTTCGATGCTAATTATGACAGGTAACAGTAACTTCGATACTAATTATGACAAGTCCCTGTAATTTCGACACAAATTATGGCAGGTAACTGTAACTTCCATACTAATTATGACTGGTAACAGTAACTTCGATACTAATTATGACAGGAAAGTGTAACTTCGTTAATAATTATGACAAGTAACTGTAATTTCGATACAAATTATGACAGGTAACTGTAACTTCGTTACTAATTATGACAAGTAACAGTAACTTCGATACTAATTATGACAGGTTACTGTACCTTCGATACTAATTATGACAAGGAACTGTAATTTCGATACAAATTATGGCAGGTAACTGTAACATCGTTACTAATTATGACAAGTTACTGTAATTTCGATACAAATTTTGGCAGGTAACTGTAACTTCGATACTAGTTATGACATGTAACAGTAACTTCTATACTAATTATGACAAGTAACTCTAACTTCGTTACTAATTATGACAAGTAACTGTAATTTTGATACAAAAATATGGTAGGTAACTGTTACTTCAATACTAATTATGACAGGTAACAGTAACTTCGATACTTATTATGACAGGTAACTGTAACTTCGTTACTAATTATGACAAGTAACTGTAATTTCGATTCAAATTTTGGCAGGTAACTGTAACTTCGATACTAATTATGACAGGTAACAGTAACTTCGATACTAATTATGACAAGTAACTGTAATTTCGATACAAATTATGACAGGTAACTGTAACTTCGATACTAATTAGGACAAGAAACTCTAACTTCGCTACTAATTATGACAAGTAACTGTAATTTTCATATTAAGGCTTTCACGGCCCGGATTATTATATAAACAATTCATGCTTTTGGGCTAATGCCGTGTGTATTTTTAATTTAAAACCATACGTTTCGGAGAAACCTTGCCTCCTTTTTCAATGGAAATATACAATGTGGCCAAAGAAAGTATATCAATGAGATTACAAAAAATATAGATAAATTCCTCTGTTCGTCACTAGAGAGCAGCTGCCAGAAATTACTGTATGGACCATGGTGGAACGGCGGACAAAGTAGTAAGTATCCAGAAGGTAAAGGGGGCGGTGTGAAAATATAGAAACTCCTCGAAGAATGAGGAGGGGGGGGGGGGAGGTGGGAGGGTTAGTTGGATATCTTCTTCTTCTTCTTCTACCTTATCCGATACGGACGTTGGCTACCACCATGGCTAACACCTTCTTATCCTGTGCAATCCTGAAGAGTTCCGTGGAAGACAGCCCAAACCACGTTTTTAAATTATCCATCCAAGTTATTCGTCTCCTTCCTGGTCCACGCCGTCCTTCAATTTTACCCTGAAGTATAACTTGGAGCAGACGGTATTTTGGATTCCTCATCATGTGTCCCAAGTATTCCAATTTCCTCTTCTTAATTGTGTTTAACAGCTCAGGTTGGCTGCTCACACGCTGAAGAACCTCGGCATTATTCACATGTTCTGTCCACGAAATTTTAAGAATCCGCCGGTATATCCACATTTCAAAAGCTCGAATCTTCTTTTCTGTAGCTACGGACAAGGTCCAAGCTTCAACACCATAAAGAAGGGTGGAGACAACATAACACTTCACAATTCTTTTCTTAAGCGTCATACTGAGATCTCGACAGCATAGTAGTTGTTTCATTGTCATAAAGATGGATCTAGCCTTCTCTATACGGCATCTTATTTCAACCGAAGGATCCCAATTCTCATTAATATTCTGTCCTAAATAAACCAAACTCTTGACTCGCTCAATCTGATGTCCATCGACTAAAAGGACTTGTGACAATGCTGGTTTTCGCGATATTATCATATATTTTGTTTTCTTAATGTTGAGGTCAAGGCCATATTGTTTACTCTTTTGATACACCATAGTAACAATCTCTTTAAGTCCTTCGAAACTATTTGCAATCAATACAGTATCATCTGCGTACCGTATATTATTAATATAATTACCATTGACCTTAATACCTTGTTGAATGCCATCAAGTGCCTCGGAGAAAATCTGTTCTGCATAGATATTATAAAGAAGTGGTGAAAGAATGCATCCTTGTCTCACACCACGCATTATTTCCACTGATCTCGATATATGTCCATCAATTCTGATACTAGCCTTTTGACCCCAGTATAAATTAATGATGATCCGAATGTCTTTCTCATCTATTCCTGAGTTCTTGAGTGCATTATACAACTTATCATGCTGACAACGGTCAAAGGCTTTTGCATAGTCCAGAAAACATGCATATACATCCTGATTCACCTCACGGCATCTCTGGAAAAGAACTTGAAGCGCAAATAATGCCTCACGAGTTCCTTGACCGTTGCGGAACCCAAACTGCGTGTCACTGATATTCATCTCGCATTTCCTGTATATGCGATTATGGATAACTTTGAGAAATATCTTGAGCACATGACTCATAAGACTGATTGTCCTGAAGTCACTACATGACTTAGCCATCGGTTTCTTCGGAAGAGCAATAAATGTAGACAAGAGCCAGTCTTCTGGTAATATGCCCGTGTCGTATATCTTGTTATATAAATTAGTGAGCGTCACAATGCTATCATCATCCAAGATCTTCAATAATTCCACTGGAATGTCATCTTGACCAGGAGCCTTACCATTTTTCGCTATCCTAATCGCATATTTCACTTCATCCATGGTGATCATGGGTCCAACAACTGAAGGAATTTCGGGTCGGGAAGGACGATGATCATCATTAAAAAGCTCTTGTATATATTTCTCCCAAACCTGTAATTTTTCTTCAACTTCAAATACCGTGTTACCTTGACTATCAACCAAGTTGACTGTGTTTCTTTTCCTGTGTCTACCTGAAACTTCTTTGATTTTCTTATGGACCTGGAAAGTATCATATTTACTATTAAGTTCTTCAATTTCTTTGCACCTATCTGACATCCAAACTTCCTTGGCTTGTCTGATCTTATTCTTTATCAATCTATGAATAAACCAATATTCTTCATTATCTCTTCCTTTGACTTCTCTTCGTTTATCCATTAGATTCAATATTTCGTCCGTCATCCATGCCTTCCTTTTTTATGTTGTCTCTTGTTCTTAAGAAAATGATCTCCAACCCTCTTCAATGAGGTTTTAAAAGTGTCCCAAAGTTCCAAGGGCTGCATGTCATTTGAATTCAACGTCTTAAGATCAGTGGCAAGAGCAGCAGCCACCTGTGACCTTGTATTTATTTCCCGAAGGGCATCAGTATCATATTTATTTTGTGTTGTTTTTATCGGAATCTTGTTAAGCCGGACACAAATTTTGCTAATGAGAGGATTGTGGTCAGAAGGAACATCTGCTCCTGGATAGGTTTTTGCAAAAATCACGCTGTTTCTAAATCTGTTTTTAATTAGAATGAAATCAATTTGATTTCTTATTATGTTGTCTGGACTATCAGCAGGTGCTTTCCACGTATAAAGTCTCCTGGCAGGAAGCTTAAACCAAGTATTAGCAATGACAAAGTTCTCCTCTCTACAAAACTGCACTAAACGATCCCCTCTGTTGTTTCTTTGTCCGAGACTCCACTGGCCCACAATGTGTTCTTCAGGACCTTTCCCAACCTTTGCATTAAAATCTCCCATAACTAGGGTTACATCATGTTCTTTGGTGTCTTTGAGGACGGTCTGAATTTGGGCATAGAATTCCTCAACATCTTCATCGCTTTTGTCACTAGTAGGGGCATACACTTGAATGAGATTAATGTGGAAAGGTTTACCACGTAACTTTAACATCATTATTCTACTGGAGAATGGTATACAACTGATAACAGCAGACTGCAAACTTTTGTCCAATATAAAACCCACTCCATGCAAATGCCTGGCATCATTATTACCACTGTAGTATATCATGCAATCCTCCACATTACAATCTCCTGTCCCCGGCCATCTCATCTCACTTATACCCATTATGGACACATTCATCCTCTTCATCTCATGAATTGTATTGTGAATCTTTCCTGCTTCAAACATACTCCGTACATTCCACGTTCCTATCTTCAGGGCTGACCGGGAGATTCTTCGCACCCTCTGACCACTTAAGGTCTGCCCGGGACTAAGGGCCAATGTAATTGGGTTTTCAGCCATGAAGATTATCCTGGGGAAAAATAATTGAGGTGGTTTCCCGTTGCCTTCCTCAATGCGCAGTAACCACATCACATTCCAACATCCAAGGATGCCATGATATGATGCAGCTGTTTGCTGATGCAAGGTCGACAGATCGATCTTGTATCAACAATAATGATATAGCTGCTGCCACTATATCATGTCCTCAGTTGATCCGCGGGTGCAAGCACCACTCTCAACAAGAGCCCCTATCAGCCATTGGGACGCGCCGTGTCGGGGTTGAGGACTTCCCCGCCCAGATCCGTCTTCCACAGAGTACAGAAAAGCCCTTACTCAGTTCAGAGCTCCTCCCCCATGGAAGCTGCACCTGGCACGGTAAGATGGATATAAGGAAACATAAACAAAAGGGAAGTGTATCTGAACAATACCTAACGTCATACAGTCAACGGCGAAAAAACAGATGGAAACTCCTCCAGTGACGAACAAAGGAGATCAAATCCAGGCTCTGAGCCCTAGAGGGAAAATGTACAATTTTAAATACGTGAAGAACAGAGAGACTGAGAGGAACTATCTCCCTAGATCCTTAATAACTGGTAGCCAAGTGTCACTTAGCTGATATCCAGTGTCTCTGTTAAAATTATTGGGATTTTTACGAATTTCAACTGCCTCCCTTATAATTCTAGACCAGTTGTGCTTAACAAGGGCAAGCGCATGAGCATCCTTAAAACATACATCGTGCCCTGAAGACAGGGCATGTTCAGCTATAGCTGATTTGTCAGGTTGGTTTAGATGGATGTTCCTTTGATGCTCTTTGATGCGAGTTGCAATGGAACGTTTTGTTTGTCCAATGTAGACAATGGAGCTAGAGTCAGGTGGATGCTTACCTTTTTTGGATGTTCTTGTGAGGAGGAATGCGGATGGCTCCATGGGGCACAGCGTCTACCCTAAGCCAACTCACACTAACCGTTATTTACATGCGGACTCCCACCACCACCCAGCACAAAAACAAGGAATTATAACAACTCTAGCCAAAAGAGCGGAACGTATTTGTGAGGCATCAACTCTTCAGGAAGAGTTACATGCCTTACAAACCATGTTTAAGGGTAATGGCTATAATGAATCCAATATATATAGGTCCCTACATACCAGAAGGAGGGATAGACAACTTTCTCAGAGCTCCGACGTGAGAGGAACTGCTTACCTCCCTTATATTCATATCACCACTGACCGCGTTGCTAAGATTCTCCGCAAGCACAAGATAAAAACAGTTTTCGGCACTATGACGAAAATTGGTCAACGTTTAGCATTAAACAAAGATAAATTGTCTCCAATACTACAACCTGGGGTGTATGAAGTCCCTTGTACTTGCGGAAAAGTCTACATTGGACAAACAAAACGTTCCATTGCAACTCGCATCAAAGAGCATCAAAGGAACATCCGTCTAAACCAACCTGACAAATCAGCTATAGCTGAACATGCCCTGTCTTCAGGGCACGATGTATGTTTCAAGGATGCTCATGCGCTTGCCCTTGTTAAGCAAAACTGGTCTAGAATTATAAGGGAGTCAGTTGAAATTCGTAAAAATCCCAATAATTTTAACAGAGACACTGGATATGAGCTAAGTGACACTTGGCTGCCAGTTATTAAGGATCTAGGGAGATAGTTCCTCTCAGTCTCTCTGTTCTTCACATATTTAAAATTGTACATTTTCCCTCTAGGGCTCAGAGCCTGGATTTGATCTCCTTTGTTCGTCACTGGAGGAGTTTCCATCTGTTTTTTCGCCGTTGACTGTATGACGTTAGGTATTGTTCAGATACACTTCCCTTTTGTTTATGTTTCCTTATATCAGTCTAACCCTCCCACCTCCCCCCACCCCTCCTCATTCTTCGAGGAGTTTCTATATTTTCACACCGCCCCCTTTACCTTCTGGTTACTTACTACTTTGTCCGCCGTTCCACCATGGTCCATACAGTAATTTCTGGCAGCTGCTCTCTGGTGACGAACAGAGGAATTTATCTATATTTTTTGTAATCTCATTGATATACTTTCTTTGGCCACATTGTTTATTTCCATTGAAAAAGGAGGCAAGGTTTCTCCGAAACGTATGGTTTTAAATTAAAAATACACACGGCATTAGCCCAAAAGCATGAATTGTTTATATAACTGTAATTTTGATAAAAAATTATGGTAGGTAACTGTAACTTCAATACTAATTATGACAGGTTACAGTAACTTCGATACTTATTATGACAGGTAACTGTAACTTCGTTACTAATTATGACAAGTTTCTTTAATTTCGATACTAATTATGGCAGGTAACTGTAACTTCGTTAATAATTAAGACAAGTCCCTGTAATTTAGATACAAATTATGGCAGGTAACTGTACCTTCGATACTAATTATGACAAGTAACTGTAACTTCGATACTAATTATGACAGGTAACTGTAACTTCGTTACTAATTATGACAAGTAACTGCAATTTCGATACAAATTTTGGCAGGTAACTGTAACCTCGATACTAATTATGACAGGTAACAGTAACTTCGATACTAATTATGACAAGTAACTATAACTTCGATATTAATTATGACAAGTAACTGTAACTTCGTTCCTAATTATGACAAGTAACTGTAATTTCGGTACAAATTATGGCAGGTAACTGTAACTTCGATACTAATTATGACAGGTAACAGTAACTTCGATACTAATTATGGCAGGTAATAGTAACTTCGATACTAATTATGACAGGTAACAGTAACTTCGATACTAATTATGACAAGTAACTGTACCTTCGATAATAATAATGACAGGTAACTGTAACTTCGTTACTAATTATGACAAGAAACTGTAATTTCGTTACAAATTATGGCAGGTAATTGTAATTTCGATACTAATTATGACAGGTAACAGTAACTTCGTTACTAATTATGACAAGTAACTGTAATTTCGATACAAATTTTGGCAGGTAACTGTAACTTCGATACTAATTAGGACAGGTAACAGTAACTTCGATACTAATTATGACAAGTAACTGTAACTTCGATACTAATTATGACAGGTAACTGTAACTTCGTTACTAATTATGACAAGTAACTGTAATTTCGATACAAATTTTGGCAGGTAACTGTAACTTCGATACTAATTATGACAGGTAACAGTAACTTCGATACTAATTATGACAAGTAACTGTAACTTCGATACTAATTATGACAGGTAACTGTAACTTCGTTACTAATTATGACAAGTAACTGTAATTTTGATACAAATTATGGCAGGTAACTGTAACTTCGATACTAATTCTGACAGGTAGCAGTATCTTCGATACTTATTATGACAAGTAACTATAACTTCGATACAAATTATGACAGGTAACTGTAACTTCGATACTAATTATGACAAGAAACTCTAACTTCGTTACTAATTATGACATGTAACTGTAATTATGATAAAAATTATGGTAGGAAACTGTAACTTCAATACTAATTATGACAGGTAACAGTAACTTCGATACTAATTATGACAGGTAACTGTAACTTCGTTACTAATTATGACAAGTAACTTTAATTTCGATACTAATTATGGCAGGTAAATGTAACTTCGTTACTAATTATGACAAGTCCCGGCAATTTCGATACAAATTATGGCAGGTAACTGTAACTTCGATACTAATTATGACAAGTAACTGTAACTTCGATACTAATTATGACAGGTAACTGTAACTTCGTTACTAATTATGACAAGTAAATGTAATTTCGATACAAATTTTGGCAGGTAACTGTAACTTCGATACTAATTATGACAGGTAACAGTAACTTCGATTCTAATTATGACAAGTAACTGTAACTTCGATACTAATTATGACAGGTTACTGTAACTTCGTTACTAATTATGACAAGTAACTGTAATTTCGATACAAATTATGGCAGGTAACTGTTACTTCGATAATAATTATGACAGGTAACAGTAACTTCGATACAAATTATGACAAGTAACTATAACTTCGATATAAATTATGACAGGTAACTGTAACCTCGATACTAATTATGACAAGAAACTCTAACTTCATTACTAATTATGACAAGTAACTGTAATTTTGATAAAAAATTATGGTAGGTAACGGTAACTTCAATACTAATTTTGACAGGTAACAGTAACGTCGATGCTAATTATGACAAGAACCAGTACCTTCGATGCTAATTATGACAGGTAACTGTAACTTCGATACTAATTATGACAAGGAACTGTAATTTCGATACAAATTATGGCAGGTGACTGTAACTTCGTTACTAATTATGACAAGTAACTGTAATTTCGATAAAAATTTTGGCAGGTAACTGTAACTTCGATACTAATTATGACAAGTCCCTGTAATTTCGATACAAATTATGGCAGATAACTGTAACTTCCATACTAATTATGACAGATAACAGTAACTTCGATACTAATTATGACAGGACACTGTAACTTCGTTACTAATTATGACAAGTAACTGTATTTTCGATACAAATTATGACAGGTAACTGTAACTTCGTCACTAATTATGACAAGTAACAGTACCTTCGATGCTAACTATGACAGGTAACTGTAACTTCGATACTAATTATGACAAGGAACTGTAATTTCGATACAAATTATGACTGGTAACTGTAACTTCGTTACTAATTATGACAAGTAACTGTAATTTCGTTACAAATTATGGCAGGTGACTGTAACATCGATACTTATTATGACAGGTAACAGTAACTTCGTTACTAATTATGACAAGTAACTTTAACATCGATACAAATTATGACAGGTAATTGTAAATTCGATACTAATTATGACAAGAAACTTTAACTTCGTTATTAATTATGACAAGTAACTGTAATTTTGATAAAAAATTATGGTAGGTAACTGTAACTTCAATACTAATTATGACAGGTAACAGTAACTTCGATACTAATTATGACAGATAAGTGTAATTTCGAAACTAATTATGACAAGTAACTGTAACTTCGATATTAATTATGACAGGTAACTGTAACTTCGTTACTAATTATGACAAGTAACTGTATTCTCGATACAAATTTTGGCAGGTAACTGTAACTTCGATACTAATTATGACAGGTAACAGTAACTTCGATACTAATTATGACAAGTAACTGGAATTTCGATACAAATTATGACAGGTAACGGTAACTTCGATACTAATTCTGACAAGAAACTCTAACTTCGTTACTAATTATGACAAGTAACTGTAATTTTGATAAAAAATTATGGTAGGAAACTGTAACTTCAATACTAATTATGACAGGTAACAGTAACTTCGATACTTATTATGACAGCTAACTGTAACTTCGTTACTAATTATGACAAGTAACTTTAATTTCGATACTAATTATGGCAGGAAACTGTAACTTCGTTACTAATTATGAGAAGTAACTGTAATTTCAATACAAATTTTGGCAGGTAACTGTAACTTCGATACTAATTATGACAAGTAACTGTAACTTCGATACTAATTATGACAGGTAACAGTAACTTCGATACTAATTATGGCAGGTAACTGTAACTTCGATACTAATTATGACAGGTTACAGTAACTTCGATACTAATTATGACAAGTAACTGTAACTTCGATACTAATTATGACAGGTAACTGTAACTTCGTTACTAATTATGACAAGTAACTGTAATTTGGTTACAAATTATGGCAGGTAATTGTAATTTCGATACTAATTATGACAGGTAACAGTAACTTCGATACTAATTATGACAAGTAACAGTAACTTCGATACTAATTATGACAAGTATCTGTAACTTCGATACTAATTATGACAGGTAAATGTAACTTCGTTACCAATTATGACAAGTAACTGTAATTTCGATACAAATTTTGGCAGGTAACTGTAACTTCGATACTAATTATGACAGGTAACAGTAACTTCGATTCTAATTATGACAAGTAACTGTAACTTCGATACTTATTATGACAGGTAACTGTAACTTCGTTACTAATTATGACAAGTAACTGTAATTTTGAAACAAATTATGGCAGGTAACTGTAACTTCGATACTAATTATGACAGGTAACAGTATCTTCGATACTAATTATGACAATTAACTATAACTTCGATACAAATTATGACATGTTACTGTAACTTCGTTATTAATTATGACAAGTTACTGTAATTTTGATAAAAAATTATGGTAGGTACCTGTAACTTCAATACTAATTATGACAGGTAACAGTAACTTCGATACTAATTATGACAGGTAAATGTAAATTCGTAACTAATTATGACAAGTAACTTAATTTCGATACTAATTATGGCAGGTAACAGTAACTTCGATACATATTATGACAGCTAACTGTAACTTCGTTACTAATTATGACAAGTAACTTTAATTTCGATACTAATTATGGCAGGAAACTGTAACTTCGTTACTAATTATGAGAAGTAACTGTAATTTCAATACAAATTTTGGCATGTAACTGTAACTTCGATACTAATTATGACAGGTAACAGAAACTTCGATACTAGTTATGACAGGTAACTGTAACTTCGTTACTAATTATGACAAGTAACTGTAATTTCGATTCAAATTATGGCAGGTAAAGTACCTTCGATACTAATTATGACAGGTAACTGTGACTTCGATACTAATTATGGCAAGGAACTGTAATTTCGATACAAATTATGGCAGGTAACTCTAACTTCGATATTAATTATGACAATTAACTATAACTTCGATACAAAATATGACAGGTAACAGTAACTTCGATACTAATTACGACAAGAAACTCTACCTTCGTTACTAATTATGACAAGTAACTGTAATTTTGATAAAAAAATTATGGTAGGTAACTGTAACGTCAATACTAATTATGACAGGTAACCGTAACTTTGATACTAATTATGACAGGTTACTGTAACTTCGTTACTAATTATGACAAGTAACTTTAATTTCGACACTAATTATGGCAGGTAACTGTAACTTCGTTACTAATTATGACAAGTCCCTGTAATTTCGATACAAATTATGGCAGGTAACTGTAACTTCGATACAAATTATGACAAGTAACTGTAACTTCGATACTAATTATGACAGGTAACTGTAACTTCGTTACTAATTATGACAAGTAACTGTAATTTCGATACAAATTTTTGCAGGTAACTGTAACTTCGATACTAATTATTACAGGTAACAGTAACTTCGATTCTAATTATGACAAGTAACTGTAACTTCGATACTAATTATGACAGGTAACTGTAACTTCGTTACTAATTATGACAAGTAACTTTAATTTCGATACAAATTATGGCAGGTAACTGTTACTTCGATACTAATTATGACAAGTAACTATAACTTCGATACAAATTATGACAGGTAACTGTAACTTCGATACTAATTATGGCAAGAAACTCTAACTTCGAAACTAATTATGACAAGTAACTGTAATTTTGATAAAAAATTATGGTAGGTAACTGTAACTTCAATACTAACTATGACAGGTAACAGTAACGTCGATACTAATTATGACAAGTAACAGTACCTTCGATGCTAATTATGACAGGGAACTGTAACTTCGATACTAATTATGACAAGGAACTGTAATTTCGATACAAATTATGGCAGGTAACTGTTACTACGTTTCTAATTATGACAAGTAACTGTAATTTCGATACAAATTTTGGCAGGTAACTGTAACTGCGATACTAATTATGACAAGTCCCTGTAATTTCGATACAAATTATGGCAGGTAACTGTAACATCCATACTAATTATGACAGGTAACAGTTACTTCGATACTAATTATGACAAGTAACTATAACTTCGATACAAATTTTGACAGGGAACTGTAACTTCCATACTAATTATGACAAGAAACTCTAACTTCGTTACTAATTATGACAAGTAACTGTAATTTTGATTAAAAAATTTCGTAGGTAACTGGAACTTCAATACTAATTATGACAGGTAACAGTAATTTCGATACTAATTATGACAGGTAACTGTAACTTCGTTAATAATTATGACAAGTAACTTTATCAGGTAACTGTAACTTCGTTACTAAATATGACAAGTCCCTGTAATTTCGATAAAAAAATTTGGCAGGTAACTGTAACTTCGATACTAATTATGACAAGTAACTGTAACTTCCATACTAATTACGACAGGTAACTGTAACTTCGTTACTAATTATGACAAGTAACTGTCATTTCGATACAAATTTTGGCAGGTAACTGTAACCTCGATACTAATTATGACAAGTAACTGTAACTTCGATATTAGTTATGACAGGTAACAGTAACTTCGATACTAATTATGACAAGTAACTGTTACTTCGATACTTAATATGACAGGTAACTGTAACTTCGTTACTAATTATGACAAGTAACTGTAATTTTGAAACAAATTATGGCAGGTAACAGTAACTTCGATATTAATTATGACAGGTAACAGTATCTTCGATACAAATTATGACAAGTAACTATAACTTCGATACAAATTATGACAGGTAACTGTAACTTCGATACTAATTATGACAAGAAACTCTAACTTCGTTACTAATTATGACAAGTAACTGTAACTTCCTTTCTAATTATGACAAGTAACTTTAATTTCGATACTAATTATGGCAGGTAACTGTAACTTCGATACTAATTATGACAAATCCCTGTAATTTCGATACAAATTATGGCAGGTAACAGTAATTTCGATATTAATTATGACAGGTAACTGTAACTTCGATACTAATTATGACAGGAAACTGTAACTTCGTTACTAATTATGACAAGTAACTGTAATTTCGATGAAAATTATGGCAGGTAACTGTAACTTCGTTACTAATTATGACAAATAACTGTAACTTCGTTACTAATTATGACAAGTAACTGTAATTTCGATACTAATTATGACAGGTGACAGTACCTTCGATACTAATTATGACAAGTAACTATAACTTCTATACATATTATGACAGGTAACAGCAACTTCGATACTAATTAGGACAAGAAACACTACCTTCGTTACTAATTATGACAAGTAACTGTAAAGTTGATAAAAAATTATGGTAGGTAACTGTAACTTCAATACTAATTATGACAAGTAACAGTAACTTCGATACTAATTATGACAGGTAACTGTAACTTCGTTACTAATTATGACAAGTAACTTTAATTTCGATACTAATTATGGCAGGTAACTGTAACTTCGTTACTAATTATGACAAGTCCCTGTAATTTCGATAAAAAATTATGGCAGGTAACTGTAACTTCGATACTAATTATGACAAGTAACTGTAACTTCCATACTAATTACGACAGGTAACTGTAACTTCATTACTAATTATGACAAGTAACTGTCATTTCGATACAAATTTTGGCAGGTAACTGTAACCTCGATACTAATTATGACAAGTAACTGTAACTTCGATATTTATTATGACAGGTAACAGTAACGTCGATACTAATTATGACAAGTAACTGTAACTTCGATACTTAATATGACACGTAACTGTAACTTCGTTACTAATTATGACAAGTAACTGTAATTTTGAAACAAATTATGGCAGGTAACTGTAACTTCGATATTAATTATGACAGGTAACAGTATCTTCGATACAAACTATGACAAGTAACTATAACTTCGATACAAATTATGACAGTTAACTGTAACTTCGATACTAATTATGACAAGAAACTCTAACTTCGTTACTAATTATGACAAGTAACTGTAACTTCGTTACTAATTATGACAAGTAACTTTACTTTCGATACTAATTATGAGAGGTGACAGTACCTTCGATACTAATTATGACAAGTAACTATAACATCTATACATATTATGACAGGTAACAGTAACTTCGATACTAATTAGGACAAGAAACACTACCTTCGTTACTAATTATGACAAGTAACTGTAAAGTTGATAAAAAATTATGGTAGGTAACTGTAACTTCAATACTAATTGTGACAAGTAACAGTAACTTCGATACTTATTATGACAGGTAACTGTAACTTCGTTACTAATTATGACAAGTAACTTTAATTTCGATACAAATTATGGCAGGTAACTGTAACTTCGATACTAATTATGACAGGTAACAGTAACTTCTACACTAATTATGACAAGTAATTATAACTTCGATTCAAATTATGACAGGTAACTGTAACTTCGATACTAATTATGACAGGAAACTCTAACTTCGTTACTAATTATGACAAGTAACTGTAATTTTGATAAATAATTATGGTAGGTAACTGTAACTTCAATACTAACTATGACAGGTAACAGTAACGTCGATACTAATTATGACAAGTAACAGTACCTTCGAAGCTAATTATGACAGGTAACTGTAACTTCGATACTAATTATGACAAGGAACTGTAATTTCGATACAATTTATGGCAGGTAACTGTTACTTCGTTACTAATTATGACAAGTAACTGTAATTTCGATACAAATTTTGGCAGGTAACTGTAACTTCGATACTAATTATGACAAGTCCCTGTAATTTCGATACAATGATGATGATGGTAATTGTTGTTTAAAGGGGCCTAATATCGAGGTTATCGGCCCCAATTTCGATTCAAATTATGGCAGGTAACTCTAACTTCCATACTAATTATGACAGGTAACAGTAACTTCGATACTAATTATGACAGGAAACTGTAACTTCGTTACTAATTATGACAAGTAACTGTAATTTCGATACAAATTATGACAGGTAACTGTAACTTCGTTACTAATTATGACATGTAACAGTACCTTCGATGCTAATTATGACAGGTAACTGTAACTTCGATACTAATTATGACAAGGAACTGTAATTTCGATACAAATTATGGCAGGTAACTGTAACTTCGTTACTAATTATGACAAGTAACTGTAATTTCGATACACATTTTGGCAGGTAACAGTAACTTCGATACTAATTATGACAGGTAATAGTAACTTCGATACTAATTATGACAAGTAACTGTAACTTCGATACTAATTATGACAGGTAACTGTAACTTCGTTACTAATTATGACATGTAACTTTAATTTCGATACAAATTATGGCAGGTAACTGTAACTTCGATACTAATTATGACAGGTAACAGTAACTTCGATACTAATTATGACAAGTAACTATAACTTCGATACAAATTATGACAGGTAACTGTAACTTCGAAATTAATTATGACACGAAACTCTAACTTCGTTACTAATTATGACAAGTAACTGTAATTTTGATTAAAAAATTTGGTAGGTAACTGTAACTTCAATACTAATTATGACAGGTAACAGTAACTTCGATACTAATTATGACAGGTAACTCGAACTTCGTTACTAATTATGACAAATAACTTTAATTTCGATACTAATAATGGCAGGTAACTGTAACTTCGTTACTAAATATGACATGTCCCTGTAATTTCGATTCAAATTATGGCAGGTAAGTGTAACTTCGAAACTCATTATGACAAGTAACTGTAACTTCCATACAAATTATGACAAGTAACTATAACTTCGATACAAATTATGGCAGGTAACTGTAACTTCGATACTAATTATGACAAGAAACTCTATCTTCGTTACTAATTATGACAAGTAACTGTAACTTCGTTACTAATTATGACAAGTAACTGTAATTTCGATACAAATTATGGCAGGTAACTGTAATTTCGATACTAATTATGACAGGTAACAGTAACTTCGATACTAATTATGACAGGAAACTGTTACTTCGTTACTAATTAAGACAAGTGACTGTAATTTCGATACAAATAATGGCAGGTAACTGTAACTTCGTTACTAATTATGACAAGTAACTGTAATTTCGATACAAATTATGGCAGGTAACAGTACCTTCGATACTAATTATGGCAGGTAACTGTGACTTCGATACTAATTATGGCAAGGACTGTAATTTCGATACAAATAATGGCAGTTAACTGTAACTTCGATACCAATTATGACAGGTGACAGTAACATCGATACTTATTATGACAAGTAA
The DNA here is from genome assembly GCA_946902985.2 of Meconema thalassinum. NCBI lineage: Eukaryota > Metazoa > Arthropoda > Insecta > Orthoptera > Tettigoniidae > Meconema > Meconema thalassinum. Next base: position 1,689,716,361 of record OX336388.2, on the reverse strand, counting down.
CTATACTTCGATACAAATTATGACAGGTAACAGTAACTTCGATACTAATTAGGGCAAGAAACTCTACCTTCGTTACTAATTATGAAAAGTAACTGTAAAGTTGATAAAAAATTATGGTAGGTAACTGTAACTTCAATACTAATTATGACAAGTAACAGTAACTTCGATACTAATTATGGCAGGTAACTGTAACTTCGATACTAATTATGACAGGTAACAGTAACTTCTACACTAATTATGACATGTAATTATAACTTCGATGCTAATTATGACAGGAAACTCTAACTTCGTTACTAATTATGACATGTAACTGTAATTTTGATAAATAATTATGGTAGGTAACTGTAACTTCAATACTAACTATGTCAGGTAACAGTACTGTCGATACTAATTATGACAAGTAACAGTACCTTCGATGCTAATTATGACAGGTAACTGTAACTTCGATACTAATTATGACAAGGAACTGTAATTTCGATACAATTTATGGCAGGTAACTGTTACTTCGTTTCTAATTATGACAGTAACTGTAATTTCGATACAAATTTTGGCAGGTAACTGTAACTTCGATACTAATTATGACAAGTCCCTGTAATTTCGATACAAATTATGGCAGGTAACTGTAACTTTGTTACTAATTATGACAAGTAACTGTAATTTCGATACAAATTATGGCAGGTAACAATACCTTCGATACTAATTATGACAGGTAACTGTGACTTCGATACTAATTATGGCAAGGAACTGTAATTTCGATACAAATTAAGGCAGGTAACTGTGACATCGATACTAATTATGACAGGTGACGGTAACATCGATACTTATTATGACAAGTAACTATAACTTCGATACAAATTATGGCAGGTTACAGTAACTTCTATACTTATTAGGGCAAGAAACTCTACCTTCGTTACTAATTATGACAAGTAACTGTAAAGTTGATAAAAAATTATGGTAGGTAACTGTAACTTCAATACTAATTATGACAAGTAACAGTAACTTCGATACTAATTATGACAGGTAACTGTAACTTCGTTACTAATTATGACAAGTAACTTTAATTTCGATACTAATTGTGGCAGGTAACTGTAACTTCGTTACTAATTATGACAAGTCCCTGTAATTTGGATACAAATTATGGCAGGTAACTGTAACTTCGATACTAATTATGACAAGTAACTGAAACTTCGATACTAATTATGACAGGTAACTGTAACTTCGTTACTAATTATGACAAGTAACTGTAATTTCGATACAAATTTTGGCAGGTAACTGTAACTTCGATACTAATTATGACAGGTAACAGTAACTTCGATTCTAATCATGACAAGTAACTGTAACTTCGATACTAATTATGACAGGTAACTGTAACTTCGTTACTAATTATGACAAGTAACTGTAATTTCGATACACATTATGGCAGGGAACTGTAACTTGGATACTAATTATGACAGGTAACAGTAACTTCGACACTAATTATGACAAGTAACTATAACTTCGATACAAATTATGACAGGTGACTGTAACTTCGATACTAATTATGACAAGAAACTCTAACTTCGTTACTATTTATGACAAGTAACTGTAATTTTGATAAAAAATTATGGTAGGTAACTGTAACTTCAATACTAACTATGACAGGTTACAGTAACGTCGATACTAATTATGACAAGTAACAGTACCTTCGATGCTAATTATGACAGGTTACTGTAACTTCGATACTAATTATGACAAGTCCCTGTAATTTCGATACAATGATGATGTTGATAATTGTTGTTTTAAGGGGCCTAACATCGAGGTTATCGAACCCAATTTCGATACAAATTATGGCAGGTAACTGTAACTTCCATACTAATTATGACAGGTAACAGTAACTTCGATACTAATTATGACAGGAAACTGTAACTTCGTTACTAATTATGACAAGTAACTGTAATTTCGATACAAATTATGACAGGTAACTGTATCTTCGTTACTAATTATGACAAGTAACAGTACCTTCGATGCTAATTATGACAGTTAACTGTAACTTCGATACTAATTATGACAACGAACTGTAATTTCGATACAAATTATGGCAGGTAACTGTAACTTCGTTACTAATTATGACAAGTAACAGTAATTTCGATACAAATTTTGGCAGGTAACAGTAACATCGATACTAATTATGACAGGTAATAGTAACTTCGATACTAATTATGACAAGTAACTGTAACTTCGATACTAATTATGACAGGTAACTGTAACATCGTTACTAATTATTACAAGTAGCTGTAATTTCGATACAAATTATGGCAGGTTACTGTAACTTCGATACTAATTATGACAAGTAACTATAACTTCGATACAAATTATGACTGGTAACTGTAACTTCGAAATTAATTATGACAAGAAACTCTAACTTCGTTACTAATTATGACAAGTAACTGTAATTTTGAATAAAAAATTTGGTAGGTAACTGTAACTTCAATACTAATTATGACAGGTAACAGTAACTTCGATATTAATTATGACAGGTAACTGTAACTTCGTTACTAATTATGACAAGTAACTTTAATTTCGATACTAATTATGGCAGGTAACTGTAACTTCGTTACTAAATATGACAAGTCCCTGTAATTTCGATACAAATTATGGCAGGTAACTGTAACTTCGATACTAATTATGACAAGTAACTGTAACTTCGATACTAATTATGACAGGTATCTTTAACTTCGTTACTAATTATGACAAGTAACTGTAATTTCGATACAAATTATGGCAGGTAACTGTAACTTCGATACTAATTATGGCAGGTAACTGTAACTTCGATACATATTATGAGAGGTAACAGTAACTTCGATACTAATTATGACAGGTAACTTCAACTTCGTTACTAATTATGACAAGTAACTGTAATTTCGATACTAATTATGGCAGGTAACTGTAACTTCGTTACTAATTATGAGAAGTAACTGTAATTTCGATGCAAATTATGACAGGTAACTGTAACTTCGTTACTAATTATGACATGTAACTGTAATTTCGATACAAATTATGGCAGGTAACAGTACCTTCGATACTAATTATGACTGGTAACTGTAACTCCGATACTAATTATGACAAGGAACTGTAATTTCGATACAAATTATGTCAGGTAACTGTAACTTTATTACTAATTATGACAAGAAACTGTAACATCGATACTAATTATGACAGGTAACTGTAACTTCGATACCTATTATGATAAGTAACTGTAACTTCGATACTAATTACGACAAGTAACTGTAAATTCGATACTAATTATGACAGGTAACAGTTACTTCGATATTAATTATGACAAGTAACAGTAACTTCGATATTAATTATGACAAGTTACTGTAATTTCGATACAAATTTTGGCAGGTAACTGTAACTTCGATACTAATTATGACAGGTAACAGTTACTTTGATACTAATTATGACAAGTAACTGTAACTTCGATACTAATTATGGCAGGTAACTGTAATATCGTTACTAATTATGACAAGTAACTGTAATTTCGATACAAATTATGGCAGGTAACTGTATCGTCGATACTAATTATGACAGGTAACAGTAACATCGATACTAATTATGGCAGGTAACCTTTACGTCGATACTAATTATGACAGGTAACAGTAACTTCGATACTAATTATGACTAGTAACTGTAACTTCGATACTAATTATGACAGGTAACTGTAACTTCGTTACTAATTATGACAAGTAACTGTAATTTCGTTACAAATTATGGCAGGTAATTGTAATTTCGATACTAATTATGACAGGTAACAGTAACTTCGATACTAATTAGGACAAGTAACAGTAACTTCGATACTTATTAAGACAAGTAACTGTAACTTCGATACTAATTATGACCGGTAACTGTAACTTCGTTACTAATTATGACAAGTAACTGTAATTTCGATACAAATTTTGGCAGGTAACTGTAACATAGATACTAATTATGACAGGTAACCGTAACTTCGATACTAATTATGACAAGTAACTGTAACATCGATACTAATTATGACAGGAGACTGTAACTTCGTTACTAATTATGACAAGTAACTATAATTTCGATACATATTATGACAGGTAACTGTAACTTCGTTACTAATTATGACAAGTAACTGTAATTTCGATACAAATTATGGCAGGTAACAGTACCTTCGATACTAATTATGACAGGTAACTGTAACTTCGATATTAATTATTGCAAGGAACTGTAATTTGGATACAAATTATAGCATGTAACTGTAACTTCGATACTAATTATGACAGGTGACAGTAACTTCGATACTAATTATGTCAAGTAACTATAACTTCGATACAAATTAAGACAGGTAACAGTGACTTCGATACTAATTATGACAAGAAACTCTACCTTCGTTACTAATTATGACAAGTAACTGTAATTTTGATAAAAAATTATGGTAGGTAACTGTAACATCAATACTAATTATGACAGGTAACAGTAACTTCGATACTAATTATGACAGGTAACTGTAACTTCGTTACCAATTGTGACAAATAACTTTAATTTCGATACTAATTATGGCAGGTAACTGTAACTTCGTTACTAATTATGACAAGTCCCTGAAATTTCGATACAAATTATGGCAGGTAACTGTAACTTCAATACTAATTATGAAAAGTAACTGTAACTTCGATACTAATTATGACAAGCAACTGTAATTCCGATACAAATTATGGCAGGTATCTGTAACTTCGATACTAATTATGACAGGTAACTGTAACTTCGTTACTAATTATGACAAGTAACTGTAATTTCGATACAAATTATGGCAGGTAACTGTAACTTCGATACTAATTATGACAGGTAACAGTAACTTCGATACTAATTATGACAAGTAACTATAACTTCGATACAAATCATGACAGGTAACTGTAACTTCGATACTAATTATGACAAGAGACTCTAACTTCGTTACTAATTATGACAAGTAACTGTAATTTTGATAAAAAATATGGTAGGTAACTCTAACTTCAATAATAATTATGACAGGTAACAGTAACGTCGATACTAATTATGATAAGTAACAGTACCTTCGATGCTAATTATGACAGGTAACTGTAACTTCGATAGTAATTATGACAAGGAACTGTAATTTCGATACAAATTACGGCAGGTAACTGTAACTTCGTTACTAATTATGACAACTAACTGTAATTTGGATACAAATTTTGGCAGGTAACTGTAACTTCGATACTAATTATGACAAGTCCCTGTAATTTCGATACAAATTATGGCAGGTAACTGTAACTTCCATACTAATTATGACAGGTAACAGTCACTTCGATACTAATTATGACAGGAAACTGTATCTTGGTTACTAATTATGACAAGTAACTGTAATTTCGATACAAATTTGACAGGTAACTGTAAATTCGTTACTAATTATGGCAAGTAACAGTACCTTCGATGCTAATTATGACAGGTAAATGTAACTTCGATACTAATTATGACAAGGAACTGTAATTTCGATACAAATTATGGCAGGTAACTGTAACTTCGTTACTAATTATGACAAGTAACTGTAATTTCGATACAAATTTTGGCAGGTATCTGTAACTTCGATACTAATTATGACAGGTAACTGTAACTTCGTTACTAATTATGACAAGTAACTGTAATTGCGATACAAATTATGGCAGGTAACTGTAACTTCGATACTAATTATGACAGGTAACAGTAACTTCGATATTAATTATGACAAGTAACTATAACTTCGATACAAATTATGACAGGTAACTGTAACTTCGATACTAATTATGACAAGAAACTCTAACTTCGTTACTAATTATGACAAGTAACCGTAATTTTGATTAAAAAATTCGGTAGGTAACTGTAACATCAATACTAATTATGACAGGTAACAGTAACTTCGATACTAATTATGAGAGGTAACTGTAACTTCGTTACTAATTATGACAAGTAACTTTAATTTCGATACTAATTAGGCAGGTAATTGTAACCTCGTTACTAATTATGACAAGTCCCTGTTATTTCGATACAAATTATGGCAGGTAACTGTAACTTCGATACTAATTATGACAAGTAACTGTAACTTCCATACTAATTACGACAGGTAACTGTAACTTCGTTACTAATTATGACAAGTAACTGTAATTTCGATACAAATTTTGGCAGGTAACTCTAACCTCGATAATAATTATGACAGGTAACAGTAACTTCGATACTAATTATGACAAGTAACTGTAACTTCGATACTAATTATGACAGGTAACTGTAACTTCGTTACTAATTATGACATGTGACTGTAATTTCGATACAAATTATGGCAGGTAACTGTAACTTCGATACTAATTATGGCACGTAACTGTAACTTCGATACTAATTATGACAGGTAACAGTCACTTCGATACTAATTATGACACGAAACTGTAACTTCGTTACTAATTATGACAAGTAACTGTAATTTCGATACAAATTTGACAGGTAACTGTAACTTCGTTACTAATTATGACAAGTAACAGTACCTTCGATGCTAATTATGACAGGTAACTGTAACTTCGATACTAATTATGACAAGGAACTGTAATTTCGATACAAATTATGCCAGGTAACTGTAACTTCGTTACTAATTATGAAAGGAAACTGTAATTTCGATACAAATTTTGGCAGGTAACTGTAACTTCGATTCTAATTATGACAGGTAACAGTAACTTCGATACTAATTATGACGAGTAACTGTAACTTTGATACTAATTATGACAGGTAACTGTAACTTCGTTACTAATTCTGACAAGTAACTGTAATTGCGATACAAATTATGGCAGGTAATTGTAACTTCGATACTAATTATGACAGGTAACAGTAACTTCGATACTAATTATGACAAGTAACTATAACTTCGATACAAATTATGACAGGTAACTGTAACTTCGTTACTAATTATGACAAGTTACTGTAATTGCGATACGAATTATGGCAGGTAACTGTAACTTCGATACTAATTATGACAAGAAACTCTAACTTCGTTACTAATTATGACAAGTAACCGTAATTTTGATTAAAAAATTTGGTAGGTAACTGTAACCTCAATACTAATTATGACAGGTAACAGTAACTTCGATACTAATTATGACAGGTAACTGTAACTTCGTTACTAATTATGACAAGTAACTTTAATTTCGATACTAATTATGGCAGGTAACTGTAACTTCGTTACTAATTATGGCAGGTAACTGTAACTTCGATACATATTATGAGAGGTAACAGTAACTTCGATACTAATTATGACAGGTAACTGCAACTTCGTTACTAATTATGACAAGTAACTGTAATTTCGATGCAAATTATGACAGGTAACTGGAACTTCGTTACTAATTATGACAAGTAACTGTAATTTCGATACAAATTATGGCAGGTAACAGTACCTTCGAGACTAATTATGACAGGTAACTGTAACTTCGATACTAATTATGACAAGGAACTGTAATTTCGATACAAATTATGTCAGGTAACTGTAACTTCATTATCAATTATGACAAGAAACTGTAACATCGATACTAATTATGACAGGTAACAGTAACTTCGATACTAATTAAGACAAGTAACTGTAACTTCGATACTAATTATGACCGGTAACTGTAACTTCGTTACTAATTATGACAAGTAACTGTAATTTCGATACAAATTTTGGCAGGTAACTGTAACATAGATACTAATTATGACAGGTAACAGTAACTTCGATACTAATTATGACAAGTAACTGTAACATCGATACTAATTATGACAGGAGACTGTAACTTCGTTACTAATTATGACAAGTGACTATAATTTCGATACATATTATGACAGGTAACTGTAACTTCGTTACTAATTATGACATGTAACTGTAATTTCGATACAAATTATGGCAGGTAACGGTACCTCCGATACTAATTATGACAGGTAACTGTAACTTCGATACTAATTATGGCAAGGAACTGTAATTTGGATACAAATTATGGCATGTAACTGTAACTTCGATACTAATTATGACAGGTGACAATAACTTCGATACTAATTATGTCAAGTAACTATAACTTCGATACAAATTATGACAGGTAACAGTGACTTCGATACTAATTATGACAAGAAACTCTACCTTCGTTACTAATTATGACAAGTAACTGTAATTTTGATAAAAAAGTATGGTAGGTAACTAACTTCAATACTAATTATGACAGGTAACAGTAACTTCGATAATAATTATGACAGGTAACTGTAACTTCGTTACCAATTATGACAAATAACTTTAATTTCGATACTAATTATGGCAGGTAACTGTAACTTCGTTACTAATTATGACAAGTCCCTGAAATTTCGATACAAATTATGGCAGGTAACTGTAACTTCAATACTAATTATGACAAGTAACTGTACCTTCGATACTAATTATGACAAGTAACTGTAAATTCGATACAAATTATGGTAGGTAACTGTAACTTAGATACTAATTATGACAGGTAACTGTAACTTCGTTACTAATTATGACAAGTAACAGTAATTTCGATACAAATTATGGCAAGTAACTGTAACTTCGATACTAATTATGACAGGTAACGGTAACTTCGATACTAATTATGACAAGTAACTATAACTTCGATACAAATTATGACAGGTAACTGTAACTTCGATACTAATTATGACAAGGAACTGTAATTTCGATACAAATTATGGCAGGTAACTGTAACTTCGTTAATAATTATGACATGTAACTGTAATTTCGATACAAATTTTGGCAGGTAACTGTAACTTCGATACTAATTATGACAGGTAACAGTAACTTCGATACTAATTATGACAAGTAACTGTAACTTCGATACTATTTATGACAGGTAACTGTAACTTCGTTACTAATTATGACAAGTAACTGTAATTGCGATACAAATTATGGCAGGTAACTGTAACTTCGATACTAATTATGACAAGTAACAGTAACTTCGATACTAATTATGACAAATAACTATAACTTCGATACAAATTATGACAGGTAACTGTAACTTCGATACTAATTATGGCAAGAAACTCTAACTTCGTTACTAATTATGACAAGTAACCGAAATTTTGATTTAAAAATTCGGTAGATAACTGTAACTTCAATACTAATTATGACAGGTAACAGTAACTTCGATACTAATTATGACAAGTAACTGTAAATTCGATACTAATTATGACAGGTAACTGTAACTTCGTTACTAATTATGACATGTGACTGTAATTTCGATACACATTATGGCAGGTAAATGTAACTTCGATACTAATTATGGCACGTAACTGTAACTTCGATACTAATTATGACAGGTAACAGTCACTTCGATACTAATTATGACAGGAAACTGTAACTTCGTTACTAATTATGACAAGTAACTGTAATTTCGATACAAATTTGACAGGTAACTGTAACTTCGTTACTAATTATGACAAGTAACAGTACCTTCGATGCTAATTATGACAGGTAACTGTAACTTCGATACTAATTATGACAAGGAACTGTAATTTCGATACAAATTATGCCAGGTAACTGTAACTTCGTTACTAATTATGAAAGGTAACTGTAATTTCGATACAAATTTTGGCAGGTAACTGTAACTTCGATACTAATTATGACAGGTAACAGTAACTTCGATACTAATTATGACGAGTAACTGTAACTTCGATACTAATTATGACAGGTAACTGTAACTTCGTTACTAATTCTGACAAGTAACTGTAATTGCGATACAAATTATGGCAGGTAACTGTAACTTCGATACTAATTATGACAGGTAACAGTAACTTCGATACTAATTATGACAAGTAACTATAACTTCGATACAAATTATGGCAGGTAACTGTAACTTCGATACTAATTATGACAAGAAACTCTAACTTCGTTACTAATTATGACAAGTAATGGTAATTTTGATTAAAAATTTGGTAGGTAACTGTAACTTCAATACTAATTATGACAGGTAACAGTAACATCGATACTAATTATGACAGGTAACTGTAACTTCGTTACTAATTATGACAAGTAACTTTAATTTCGATACTAAATATGGCAGGTAACTGTAACTTCGTTACTAATTATGACAAGTCCCTGCAAATTCGATACAAATTATGGCAGGTAACTGTAACATCGATACTAATTATGACAGGTATCAGTAACTTCGATACTAATTATGACAGGTAACAGTAACTTCGATACTAATTATGGCAAGTAACAGTAACTTCGATACTAATTATGACAGGTAACTGTAACTTCGTTACTAATTATGACAAGTAACTTTAATTTCGATACTAATTATGGCAGGTAACTGTAACTTCGTTACTAATTATGACAAGTCCCTGCAATTTCGATACAAATTATGGCAGGTAACTGTAACTTCGATACTAATTATGACAGGTAACTGTAACTTCGATACTAATTATGACAGGTGACAGTAACTTCGATACTAATTATGTCAAGTAACTATAACTTCGATACAAATTATGACAGGTAACAGCAACTTCTATACTAATTATGACAAGAAACTCTACCTTCGTTACTAATTATGCCTCGTAACTGTAATTTTGATAAAAAATTATGGTAGGTAACTGTAACTTCAATACTAATTATGACAGGCAACAGTAACTTCGATACTAATTATGACAGGTAACTGTAACTTCGTTACTAATTATGACAAATAACTTTAATTTCGATATTAATTATGGCAGCTAACTGTAACTTCGTTACTAATTATGACAAATCCCTGAAATTTCGATACAAATTATGGCAGGTAACTGTAACTTCAATACTAATTATGACAAGTAACTGTAACTTCGATACTAATTATGACAGGCAACTGTAATTTCGATACAAATTATGGCAGGTAACTGTAACTTCGATACTAATTATGACAGGTAACTGTAACTACGTTAATAAATATGACAAGTAACTGTAATTTCGATACAAATTATGGCAGGTAACTGTAACTTCATTACTAATTATGACGGGTAACAGTAACGTCGATACTAATTATGACAAGTAACTATAACTTCGATACAATTTATGACAGGTAACTGTAACTTCGACACTAATTATGACAAGAAACTCTAACTTCGTTACTAATTATGACAAGTAACTGTAATTTTGATAAAAAATTATGGTAGGCAACTGTAACTTCATTACTAATTATGACAGATAACAGTAACGTCGATACTAATTATGACAAGTAACAGTACCCTCGAAGCTAATTATGACAGGTAACTGTAACTTCGGTACTAATTATGACAAGGAACTGTAATTTCGATACAAATGACGGCAGGTAACTGTAACTTCTTTACTAATTATGACAGGTAACTTTAATTTGGATACAAATTTTGGCAGGTAACTGTAACTTCGATACTAATTATGACAAGTCCCTGTAATTTCGATACAAATTATGGCATGTAACTCTAACTTTTATACTAATTATGACAGGTAACAGTAACTTCGATACTAATTATGACAGGAAACTGTAACTACGTTACTAATTATTACAAGTAACTGTAATTTCGATACAAATTTGACAGGTAACTGTAACCTCGTTACTAATTATGACAAGTAACAGTACCTTCGATGCTAATTATGACAGGTAACTGTAACTTCGATACTAATTATGACAGGTAACTGTAACTTCGATACTAATTATGACAAATAACTGTAATTTCGATACAAATTATGGCAGGTAACTGTAACTTCTTTACTAATTATGACAAGAAACTGTAATTTCGATACAAATGATGGCAGGTAACTGTAACTTCGATACTAATTATGACAGGTTACATTCACTTCGATACTAATTATGACAGAAAACAGTAACTTCGATACTAATTATGACAGGTAACAGTAACTTCGATACTAATTATGGCAGGTAACTGTAACTTCGAAACTAATTATGACAGTTAACTGTAACATCGTTACTAATTATGACAAGTAACTGTAATTTCGATACAAATTATGGCAGGTAACTGTAACTACGTTACTAATTATGACAAGAAACTGTAATTTCGATACAAATCATGGCAGGTAACTGTAACTTCGATACTAATTATGACAGGTAACAGTAACTTCGATATTAATTTTGTCAGGTAACATTCACTTCGATACTAATTATGACAAGTAACTGTAACTTCGGTACTTATGATGACAGGTAACTGTAACTACGTTATTAATCATGAAAAGAAACTGTAATTTCGAAACAAATCACGGCAGGTAACTGTAACTTCGATACTAATTATGACAGGTAACAGTTACTTCGATACTAATTATGACAAGTAACTGTTTCTTCGATACTAATTATGACAAGAAACTGTAACTTCGAATCTAATTATGACCGATAACTGTAACATCGTTACTAATTATGACAAGTAACTGTAATTTCGATACAAATTATGGCAGGTAACTGTAACTTCGATACTAATTATGACAGGTGACAGTAACATCGATACTAATTATGACAAGTAACTGTAACTTCGATACTAATTATGACAGGTAACTGTAACTTCGATACTAATTATGACAATTAACTCTAACTTCGTTACTAATTATGACAAGTAACTGTAGTTTTGATAAAAATTATGGCAGGTAACTGTAAAATCCGTGTTAATTATGACAGGTAAAAGTAAATTCGATACTAATTTTGACAGGTAACTGCAACTTCGTTACTAATTATGACAGGTAACAGTAACTTCGATACTAATTATGACAAGTAACTGTAATTTCTATACTAATTATGTCAAGTAACTATAACTTCGTTACGAATTATGACAAGTAACTGTAATTTCGATACAAATTATGGCAGGTAACTGTAATTTTGATACTAATTATAACAGGTAACGGTAACTCCGATACTAATTATGACAAGTAACAGTAATTTCGTTACTAATTATGACAAGTAAATGTAATTTCGATTCAAATTATGGCAGGTAACTGTAACTTCGATACTTATTATGACAGGTAACAGTAACTTCGATACTAATTATGTCAGGTAACTGTAATTTCGATATTAATTATGACAGTTAAGTGTAACTTCGTTACTAATTATGACAAGTAACTTTAATTTCGATACAAATTATGGCAGGTAACTCTAACTTCGATACTAATTATGACAGGTAACTGTGACTTCGATACTAATTATGACAAGTAACTGTAACTTCGATACTAATTATGACAAGTAACTGTAACTTCGATACTAATTATGACAAATAACTGTAATTTCGATATAAATTATGGCAGGTAATTGTAATTTCGATACTAATTATGACAGGTAACAGTAACTTCGATACTAATTATGACAAGTACCAGTAACTTCGATGCTAATTATGACAAGTAACTGTAACTTCGACACTAATTATGACAGGTAATTGTAACTTCGTTACTAATTATGACAAGTAACTGAAATTTCGATACAAATTTTGGCAGGTAATTGTAAATTCGATGCTAATTATGACAGGTAACAGTAACTTCGATACTAATTATGACAAGTAACTGTAACTTCGATACTAATTATGACAGGTAACTGTAACTTCGTTACTAATTATGACAAGTAACTATAATTTCGATACAAATTATGGCAGGTAACTGTAACTTCGATACAAATTATGACAGGTAACAGTAACTATGATACTAATTATGACAAGTAACTATAACTTCGATACAAATTATGACAGGTAACTGTAACTTCGATACTAATTATGACAAGAAACTCTAACTTCGTTACTAATTATGACAAGTAAAAGTAATTTTGATAAAAAATTATGGTAGGTAACTGTAACTTCAATACTAATTATGACAGGTAACAGAAACTTCGATACTAATTATGACTGGTAACTGTAACTTCGTAACTAATTATGACAAGTAACTTTAATTTCGATACTAATTATGGCAGGTAAATGTAACTTCGTTACTAATTATGACAAGTGCCTGTGATTTCGATACAAATTATGGCAGGTAACTGTAACTTCGATACTAATTATGTCAGGTAACAGTAACTTCGATACTAATTATGACAAGTAACTGTAACTTCGATACTAATTATGACAGATAACTGTAACTTCGTTACTAATTAGGACATGTAACTTTAATTTCGATACTAATTATGGCAGGTAACTGTAACTTCGTTACTAATTATGACAAGTCCCTGTAATTTCGATACTAATTATGGCAGGTAACTGTAATTTCGATACTAATTATGACAGGTAACAGTAACTTCGATACTAATTATGACAGTAAACTGTAACTTCGTTACTAATTATGACAAGTAACTGTAATTTCGATACAAATGATGGCAGGTAACAGTACCTTCGATACTAATTATGACAGGTAACTGTAACTTCGATACTAATTATGGCAAGGAACTGTAATTTGGATACAAATTATGGCAGGTAACTGTAACTTCGATACTAATTATGACAGGTGACAGTAACTTCGATACTAATTATGTCAAGTAACTATAACTTCGATACAAATTATGACAGGTAACAGCAACTTCTATACTAATTATGACAAGAAACTCTACCTTCGTTACTAATTATGACAAATGACTTTAATTTCGATATTAATTATGGCAGGTAACTGTAACTTCGTTACTAATTATGACAAATCCCTGAAATTTCGATACAAATTATGGCAGGTAACTGTAACTTCAATACTAATTATGACAAGTAACTGTAACTTCGATACTAATTATGACAGGCAACAGTAACTTCGATACTAATTATGACAGGTAACTGTAACTTCGTTACTAATTATGACAAATGACTTTAATTTCGATATTAATTATGGCAGGTAACTGTAACTTCGTTACTAATTATGACAAATCCCTGAAATTTCGATACAAATTATGGCAGGTAACTGTAACTTCAATACTAATTATGACAAGTAACTGTAACTTCGATACTAATTATGACAGGCAACTGTAATTTCGATACAAATTATGGCAGGTAACTGTAACTTCGATACTAATTATGACAGGTAACTGTAACTTCGTTACTAATTATGACAAGTAACTGTAATTTCGATACAAATTATGGCAGGTAACTGTAACTTCATTACTAATTATGACAGGTAACAGTAACGTCGATACTAATTATGACAAGTAACAGTACCCTCGATGCTAATTATGACAGGTAACTGTAACTTCGATACTAATTATTACAAGAAACTGTAATTTCGATACAAATGACGGCAGGTAACTGTAACTTCGTTACAAATTATGACAAGTAACTGTAATTTGGATATAAATTTTGGCAGGTAACTGTAACTTCGTTACTAATTATGACAAGTCCCTGTAATTTCGATACAAATTATGGCAGGTAACTGTAACTTTTATACTAATTATGACAGGTAACAGTAACTTCGATACTAATTATGACAGGAAACTGTAACTACGTTACTAATTATTACAAGTAACTGTAATTTCGGTACAATTTGACAGGTAACTGTAACCTCGTTACTAATTATGACAAGTTACAGTAGCTTCGATGCTAATTATGACAGGTAACTGTAACTTCGATACTAATTATGACAAGTAACTGTAATTTCGATACAAATTTTGGCAGGTAACTGTAACTTCGATACTAATTAGGACAGGTTACTGTAACTTCGATACTAATTATGTCAAGAAACTCTAACTTCGTTACTAATTATGACAAGTAACCGTAATTTTGATTAAAAAATTTGGTAGGTAACTGTAACTTCAATACAAATTATGACAGATAACAGTAACTACGATACTAATTATGACAGGTAACTGTAACTTCGTTACTAATTATGACAAGTAACGTTAATTCCGATACTAATTATGGCAGGTAACTGTAACTTCGTTACAAATTATGACAAGTCCCTGTAATTTCGATACAAATTATGGCAGTTAACTGTAACTTCGATACTAATTATGACAAGTAACTGTAACTTCCATACTAATTACGACAGGTAACTATAACTTCGTAACTATTTATGACAAGTAACTGTAATTTCGATACAAATTTTGGCAGGTAACTGTAACCTCGATACTACAAATGACATGTAACAGTAACTTCGATACTAATTATGACAAGTAACTGTAACTTCGATACTAATTTTGACAGGTAACTGTAACTTCGTTACTAATTCTGACATGTAACTGTAATTTCGATACAAATTATGGCAGGTAACTGTAACTTCGATACTAA
The DNA here is from genome assembly GCA_946902985.2 of Meconema thalassinum. Classification (NCBI taxonomy): domain Eukaryota; kingdom Metazoa; phylum Arthropoda; class Insecta; order Orthoptera; family Tettigoniidae; genus Meconema; species Meconema thalassinum. Next base: position 1,689,700,152 of record OX336388.2, on the reverse strand, counting down.
TTATGGCAGGTAACTGTAACTTCGATACTAATTATGAGAGGTAACAATAACTTCGATACTAATTATGACAGGTTACTGCAACGTCGTTACTAATTATGACAAGTAACTGTAATTTCGATACTAATTATGACAAATAACTGTAATTTCGAGACAAATTAGGACAGGTAACTGTAACTTCTTTACTAATTATGACAAGAAACTGTAATTTCGATACTAATGACGGCAGGTAACTGTAACTTCGATATTAATTATGACAGGTAACATTCAATTCTATACTAATTATGACAGAAAACAGTAACTTCGATACTAATTATGACAGGTAACTTCGATACTAATTTTGTCAGGTAACATTCACTTCGATACTAAATATGACAAGTTACTGTAACTTCGATACTAATGATGACAGGTAACTGTAACTACGTTACTAATTATGACAAGTAACTGTAATTTCGATACAAATTATGGCAGGTAACTGTAACTTCGATACTAAATTATGACAGGTAACAGTAACTTCGATACTAATTATGACAAGTAACTGTAACTTCGATACTAATTTTGACAAGAAACTGTAACTTCGATTCTAATTATGACCGGTAACTGTAACATCGTTACTAATTATGACAAGTAACTGTAATTTCGATACAAATCATGGCAGGTTACTGTAACTTCGATACTAATTATGACACGTAACCGTAACTTCGATACTAATTTCGACAAGTAACTGTAACTTCGATACTAATTATGACAGGTAACTGTAACTTCGATACTTATTATGACAATTACCTCTAACTTCGTTACTAATTATGACATGTAACTGTAATTTTGATAAAAATTATGGCAGGTAACTGTAACATCGATACTAATTATGACAAGAAACTGTAATTTCTATACTTATTATGGCAAGTAACTGTAACTTCGTTACTAATTATGACAAGTAACTGTAATTTCGATACAAATTATGGCAGGTAACTGTAATTCCGATACTAATTATGACAGGTAACAGTAACTTCGATACTAATTATGACAAGTAACAGTAATTTCGTTACTAATTATGACAGGTAACTGTAATTTCGATTCAAATTATTGCAGGTATCTGTAACTTCGATACTAATTATGTCAGGTTACTGTTACTTCGATACTAATTATGTCAGGTAACTGTAACTTCGATATTAATTATGACAGTTAAGTGTAACTTCGTTACTAATTATGACAAGTAACTTTAATTTCGATACAAATTATGGCAGGTAACTGTAACTTCGATACTAATTATGACAGGTAACTGTAACTTCGATACTAATTATGACAAGTAACTGTAACTTCGATACTAATTATGACAGGTAACTGTAACTTCGATACTAATTATGACAAATAACTGTAATTTCGATACAAATTATGGCAGATAATTGTAATTTCGATACTAATTATGACAGGTAACAGTAACTTCGATACTAATTATGACAAGTACCAGTAACTTCGATACTAATTATTACAAGTAACTGTAACTTCGATACTTATTATGACAAGGAATTGTAACATCGTTACTAGTTATGACAAGTAACTGTAATTTCGATACAAATTTTGGCAGGTAACTGTAAATTCGATACTAATTATGACAGGTAACAGTAACTTCGATACTAATTAGACAAGTAACCGTAAGTTAAATACTAATTATGACAGGTAACTGTAACTTCGTTACTAATTATGACAAGTAACTATAATTTCGATACAAATTATGGCAGGTAACTGTAACTTCGATACACATTATGACAGGTAAAAGTAACTTCGATACTAATTATGACAAGTAACTATAACTTCGATACAAATTATGACAGGTAACTGCAATTTCAATACTAATTATGACAGGTAACAGTAACTTCGACACTAATTATGACAAGTAACTGTAACTTCGATACTAATTATGACAGGTAACTGTAACTTCGTTACTAATTATGACAAGTAACTATAATTTCGATACAAATTTTGGCAGGTAACTGTAAATTCGATACTATTTAGACAAGTAACCGTAACTTAAATACTAATTATGACAGGTAACTGTAACTTCGATACTAATTATGACAAGAAACTCTAACTTCGTTACTAATTATGACAGGTTACAGTAATTTTGATAAAAAATTATGGTAGGTAACTGTAACTTCAATACTAATTATGACAGGTAACAGTAGCTTCGATACTAATTATGACTGGTAACTGTAACATCGTAACTAATTATGACAAGTAACTTTAATTTCGATACTAATTATGGCAGGTAACTGTACCTTCGTTACTAATTATGACAAGTCCCTGTAATTTCGATACTAATTATGACAGTTAACTGTTACTTCGTTACTAATTATGACATGTAACTGTAATTTCGATACAAATTATGGCAGGTAACTGTAACTTCGATACTAATTATGGCAGGAAACTGTAACTTCGATACTAATTATGAGAGGTAACAGTAACTTCGATACTAATTATGACAGGTAACTGCAACCTCGTTACTAATTATGAGAAGTAACTGTAATTTTGATACAAATTATGGCAGGTAACTGTAATTTCAATACTAATTATGACAGGTAACAGTAACTTCGACACTAATTATGACAAGTAACTGTAACTTCGATACTAATTATGACAGGTAACTGTAACTTCGTTACTAATTATGAAAAGTAACTCTAATTTCGATACAAATTATGGAACGTAACTGTAACTTCGATAGTAATTGTGACAGGTAACAGTAACTTCGATACTAATTATGGCAAGTAACTGTAACTTCGGTACTAATTATGACAAGTAACTGTAATTTCGATACAAATTATGGCAGGTAACTGTAACTTCGATACTAATTATGACAGGTAACTGTAACTTCGATACTAATTATGACAAATAACTGTAATTTCGATACAAATTAGGACAGGTAACTGTAACTTCTTTACTCATTATGACAAGAAACTGTAATTTCGATACTAATGACGGCAGGTAACTGTAACTTCGATACTAATTATGACAGGTAACATTCACTTCTATACTAATTATGACAGAAAACAGTAACTTCGATACTAATTATGGCAGGTAACTGTAACTTCGATACTAATTTTGTCAGGTAACATTCACTTCGATACTAATTATGACAAGTAACTGTAACTTCGATACTAATGATGACAGGTAACTGTAACTACGTTACTAATTATGACAAGTAACTGTAATTTCGATACAAATTATGGCAGGTAACTGTAACTTTGATACTAAATTATGACAGGTAACAGTAACTTCGATACTAATTATGACAAGTAACTGTAACTTCGATACTAATTTTGACAAGAAACTGTAACTTCGAATCTAATTATGACCGGTAACTGTAACATCGTTACTAATTATGACAAGTAACTGTAATTTCGATACAAATTATGGCAGGTAACTGTAACTTCGATACTAATTATGACAAATAACTGTAATTTCGATACTAATTATGACAGGTAACTGTAACTTCGTTACTAATTATGACATGTAACTATAATTTCGATACAAATTATGGCAGGTAACTGTAACGTCGATACTAATTATGGCAGGTAACTGTAACTTCGATACTAATTATGAGAGGTAACAGTATCTTCGATACTAATTATGACAGGTAACTGCAACTTCGTTACAAATTATGACAAGTAACAGTAATTTCGATACTAATTATGGCAGGTAACTGTAACCTCGTTACTAATTATGACAAATAACTGTAATTTCGATACAAATTATGGCAGGTAACTGTAACTTCTTTACCAATTATGACAAGAAACTGTAATTTCGATACAAATGATGGCAGGTAACTGTAACTTCGATACTAATTATGACAGGTAACATTCACTTCGATACTAATTATGACAGAAAACAGTAACTTCGATACTAATTATGGCAGGTAACTGTAACTTCGAAACTAATTATGACAGTTAACTGTAACTTCGTTACTAATTATGACAAGTAACTGTAATTTCGATACAAATTATGGCAGGTAACTGTAACTTGGATATTAATTTTGTCAGGTAACATTCACTTCGATACTAATTATGACAAGTAACTGTAACTTCGATACTATGATGACAGGTAACTGTAACTACGTTACTAATTATGACAAGTAACTGTAATTTCGATACAAATCATGGCAGGTAACTGTAACTTCGATACTAATTATGACAGGTATCAGTAACTTCGATACTAATTATGACAAGTAACTGTTACTTCGATACTAATTATGACAAGAAACTGTAACTTCGAATCTAATTATGACCGGTAACTGTAACATCGTTACTAATTATGACAAGTAACTGTAATTTCGATACAAATTATGGCAGGTAACTGTAACTTCGATACTAATTATGACAGGTGACAGTAACATCGATACTAATTATGACAAGTAACTGTAACTTCGATACTAATTATGACAGGTAACAGTAACTTCGATACTAATTATGACAAATCCCTGTAATTTCGATACAAATTATGGCAGGTAACTGTAACTTTTATACTAATTATGACAGGTAACAGTAACTTCGATACTAATTATGACAGGAAACTGTAACTACGTTACTAATTATGACAAGTAACTGTAATTTCGATACAAATTTGACAGGTAACTGTAACCTCGTTACTAATTATGACAAGTAACAGTACCTTCGATGCTAATTATGACAGGTAACTGTAACATCGATACTAATTATGACAAGTAACTCTAATTTCGATACAAATTTTGGCAGGTAACTGTAACATCGATACTAATTATGACAGGTAACAGTAACATCGATACTAATTATGACAAGTAACTGTAACTTCGATACTAATTATGACAGGTAACTCTAACTTCGTTACTAATTATGACAAGTAACTGTAATTGCGATACAAATTATGGCAATTAACTGTAACTTCGATACTAATTATGACAGGTAACAGTAACTTCGATACTTATTATGACAAGTAACTATAACTTCGATACAAATTATGACAGGTAACTGTAACTTCGATACTAATTATGACAAACTCTAACTTCGTTACTAATTATGACAAGTAACCGTAATTTTGATTAAAAAATTTGGTAGGTAACTGTAAATTCAATACATATTATGACAGGTAGCAGTAACTTCGATACTAATTATGACAGGTAACTGTAACTTCGTTACTAATTCTGACATGTAACTGTAATTTCGATACAAATTATGGCAGGTAACTGTAACTTCGGTACTAATTATGGCAGGTAACTGTAACTTCGATACTAATTATGAGAGGTAACAGTAACTTCGATACTAATTATGACAAGTCCCTGTAATTTCGATACAAATTAAGGCAGGTAACTGTAACTTCGATACTAATTATGACAAGTAACTGTAACTTCCATACTAATTACGACAGGTAACAGTAACTTCGTTACTAATTATGACAAGTAACTGTAATTTCGATACAAATTTTGGCAGGTAACTGTAACCTCGATACTACTTATGACAGGTAACAGTAACTACGATACTAATTATGACATGTAACTGTAACTTCGATACTAATTATGACAGGTAACTGTAACTTCGTTACTAATTCTGACATGTAACTGTAATTTCGATACAAATTATGGCAGGTAACTGTAACTTCGGTACTAATTATGGCAGGTAACTGTAACTTCGATACTAATTATGAGAGGTAACAGTAACTTCGATACTAATTATGACAGGTAACTGCAACGTCGTTACTAATTATGACAAGTAACTGTAATTTCGATACTAATTATGGCAGGTAACTGTAACCTCGTTACTATTTAGGAGAAGTAACTGTAATTTCGATACAAATTATGGCAGGTAACTGTAATTTCAATACCAATTATGACAGGTAACAGTAACTTCGATACTAATTATGACAGGTAATAGTAACTTCGTTACTAATTATGACAAGTAACTGTAATTTCGATACAAATTTTGTCAGGTAACTGTAAATTCGATACTAATTGTGACAGGTAACAGTAACTTCGATACTAATTATGACAAGTAACTGTAACTTCGATAATAATTATGACAGGTAACTGTAACTCGTTACTAATTATGACAAGTAACTATAATTTCGATACAAATTATGGCAGGTAACTGTAACTTCGATACAAATTATGACAGGTAACAGTAACTTCGATACTAATTATGACAAGTAACCATAACTTCGATACAAATTATGACAGGTAACTGTAACTTCGATACTAATTATGACAAGAAACTCTAACTTCGTTACTAATTACAAGTAACAGTAATTTTGATAAAAAATTATGGTAGGTAACTGTAACTTCAATACTAATTATGACAGGTAACAGTAACTTCGATACTAATTATGACTGGTAACTGTAACTTCGTAACCAATTATGACAAGTAACTTTAATTTCGATACTAATTATGCCAGGTAACTGTATCTTCGTTACTAATTATGACAAGTCCCTGTAATTTTGATACTAATTATGACAGGTTACTGTAACTTCGTTACTAATTATGACATGTAACTGTAATTTCGATACAAATTATGGCAGGTAACTGTAACCTCATTACTCATTATGAGAAGTAACTGTAATTTCGATACAAATTATGGCAGGTAACTGAAATTTCAATACTAATTATGACAGGTGACAGTAACTTCGATACTAATTATGAAAAGTAACTGTAACTTCGATACTAATTACGACAGGTAACTGTAGCTTCGTTACTAATTATGAAAAGTAATTCTAATTTCGATACAAATTATGGCAGGTAACTGTAACTTTTATACTAATTATGACAGGTAACAGTAACTTCGATACTAATTATGACAGGAAACTGTAACTACGTTACTAATTATGACAAGTAACTGTAATTTCGATACAAATTTGACAGGTAACTGTAACCTCGTTACTAATTATGACAAGTAACAGTACCTTCGATGCTAATTATGACAGGTAACTGTAACTTCGATACTAATTATGACAAGTAACTGTAATTTCGATACAAATTTTGGCAGGTAACTGTAAATTCGATACTAATTATGACAGGTAACAGTAACATCGTTACTAATTATGACAAGTAACTGTAACTTCGATACTAATTATGACAGGTAACTCTAACTTCGTTACTAATTATGACAAGTAACTGTAATTGCGATACAAATTATGGCAAGTAACTGTAACTTCGATACTAATTATGACAGGTAACAGTAACTTCGATACTAATTATGACAAGTAACTATAACTTCGATACAAATTATGACAGGTAACTGTAACTTCGATACTAATTATGACAAGAAACTCTAACTTCGTTACTAATTATGACAAGTAACCGTAATTTTTATTAAAAAATTTGGTAGGTAACTGTAAATTCAATACAAATTATGACAGGTAGCAGTAACTTCGATACTAATTATGACAGGTAACTGTAACTTCGTTACTAATTATGACAAGTAACCTTAATTCCGATACTAATTATGGCAGGTAACTGTAACTTCGTTACTAATTATGACAAGTCCCTGTAATTTCGATACAAATTAAGGCAGGTAACTGTAACTTCGATACTAATTATGACAAGTAACTGTAACTTCCATACTAATTACGACAGGTAACTGTAACTTCGTTACTAATTATGGCAAGTAACAGAAAATTCGATACAAATTTTGGCAGGTAACTGTAACCTCGATACTACTTATGACAGGTAACAGTAACTACGATACTAATTATGACAAGTAACTGTAACTTCGATACTAATTATGACAGGTAACTGTAACTTCGTTACTAATTCTGACATGTAACTGTAATTTCGATACAAATTATGGCAGGTAACTGTAACTTCGATACTAATTATGGCAGGTAACTGTAACTTCGATACTAATTATGAGTGGTAACAGTAACTTCGATATTAATTATGGCAAGTAACTGTAACTTCGGTACTAATTATGACAAGTAACTGTAATTTCGATACAAATTATGGCAGGTAACTGTAACTTCGATACTAATTATGACAGGTAACTGTAACTTCGATACTAATTATGACAAATAACTGTAATTTCGATACAAATTATGGCAGGTAACTGTAACTTCTTTACTAATTATGACAAGAAACTGTAATTTCGATACAAATGATGGCAGGTAACTGTAACTTCGATACTAATTATGACAGGTAACATTCACTTCGATACTAATTATGACAGAAAACAGTAACTTCGATACTAATTATGGCAGGTAACTGTAACTTCGAAACTAATTATGACAGTTAACTGTAACTTCGTTACTAATTATGACAAGTAACTGTAATTTCGATAAAAATTATGGCAGGTAACTGTAACTTGGATATAAATTTTGTCAGGTAACATTCACTTCGATACTAATTATGACAAGTAACTGTAACTTCGATATCTATGATGACAGGTAACTGTAACTACGTTACTAATTATGACAAGTAACTGTAATTTCGATACAAATCATGGCAGGAAACTTTAACTTCGATACTAATTATGACAGGTAAGAGTAACTTCGATACTAATTATGACAAGTAACTGTTACTTCGATACTAATTATGACAAGAAACTGTAAATTCGAATCTAATTATGACCGGTAACTGTAACATAGTTACTAATTATGACAAGTAACTGTAATTTCGATACAAATTATGGCAGGTAACTGTAACTTCGATACTAATTATGACAGGTGACAGTAACATCGATACTAATTATGACAAGTAACTGTAACTTCGATACTAATTATGACAGGTAACAGTAACTTCGATACTAATTATGACAAATCCCTGTAATTTCGATACAAATTATGGCAGGTAACTGTAACTTTTATACTAATTATGACAGATAACAGTAACTTCGATACTAATTATGACAGGAAACTGTAACTACGTTACTAATTATGACAAGTAACTGTAATTTCGATACAAATTTTGGCAGGTAACTGTAACTTCGATACTAATTATGACAGGTAACCGTAACCTCGATACTAATTATGACAAGTAACTGTAACTTCGATACTAATTATGACAGGTAACTCTAACTTCGTTACTAATTATGACAAGTAACTGTAATTGCGATACAAATTATGGCAAGTAACTGTAACTTCGATACTAATTATGACAGGTAACAGTAACTTCGATACTAATTATGACAAGTAACTATAACTTCGATACAAATTATGACAGGTAACTGTAACTTCGATACTAATTATGACAAGAAACTCTAACTTCGTTACTAATTATGACAAGTAACCGTAATTTTGATTAAAAAATTTGGTAGGTAACTGTAAATTCAATACAAATTATGACAGGTAACAGTAACTTCGATACTAATTATGACAGGTAACTGTAACTTCGTTACTAATTATGACAAGTAACCTTAATTCCGATACTAATTAGGCAGGTAACTGTAACTTCGTTACTAATTATGACAAGTCCCTGTAATTTCGATACAAATTATGGCAGGTAACTGTAACTTCGTTACTAATTATGACAAGTAACTGTAACTTCCATACTAATTACGACAGGTAACTGTAACTTCGTTACTAATTATGACAAGTAACTGTAATTTCGATACAAATTTTGGCAGGTAACTGTAACCTCGATACTACTTATGACAGGTAACAGTAACTACGATACTAATTATGACAAGTAACTGTAACTTCGATACTAATTATGGCAGGTAACTGTAACTTCGATACTAATTATGAGAGGTAACAGTAACATCGATACTAATTATGACAGGTAACTGCAACGTCGTTACTAATTATGACAAGTAACTGTAATTTCGATACTAATTATGGCAGGTAACTGTAACCTCGTTACTAATTAGGAGAAGTAACTGTAATTTCGATACAAATTATGGCAGGTAACTGTAATTTCAATACTAATTATGACAGGTAACAGTAACTTCGATACTAATTATGACAGGTAATTGTAACTTCGTTACTAATTATGACAAGTAACTGTAATTTCGATACAAATTTTGTCAGGTAACTGTAAATTCGATACTAATTGTGACAGGTAACAGTAACTTCGATACTAATTATGACAAGTAACTGTAACTTCGATAATAATTATGACAGGTAACTGTAACTCGTTACTAATTATGACAAGTAACTATAATTTCGATACAAATTATGGCAGGTAACTATAACTTCGATACAAATTATGACAGGTAACAGTAACTTCGATATTAAGTATGACAGGTAACCATAACTTCGATACAAATTATGACAGGTAACTGTAACTTCGATACTAATTATGACAAGAAACTCTAACTTCGTTACTAATTACGACAAGTAACAGTAATTTTGATAAAAAATTATGGTAGGTAACTGTAACGACAATACTAATTATGACAGGTAACAGTAACTTCGATACTAATTATGACTGGTAACTGTAACTTCGTAACCAATTATGACAAGTCCCTGTAATTTTGATACTAATTATGACAGGTTACTGTAACTTCGTTACTAATTATGACATGTAACTGTAATTTCGATACAAATTATGGCAGGTAACTGTAACTTCGATACTAATTATGGCAGGTAACTGTAACTTCGATACTAATTATGAGAGGTAACAGTAACTTCGATACTAATTATGGCAGGTAACTGCAACGTCGTTACTAATTAAGACAAGTAACTGTAATGTCGATACTAATTATGGCAGGTAACTGTAACCACGTTACTAATTATGAGAAGTAACTGTAATTTCGATACAAATTATGGCAGGTAACTGTAATTTCAATACTAATTATGACAGGTAACAGTAACTTCGACACTAATTATGACTGGTAACTGTAACTTCGTAACCAATTATGACAAGTCCCTGTAATTTTGATACTAATTATGACAGGTTACTGTAACTTCGTTACTAATTATGACATGTAACTGTAATTTCGATACAAATTATGGCAGGTAACTGTAACTTCGATACTTATTATGACAGGTAACAGTAACTTCGATACTAATTATGACAAGTAACAGTAACTTCGATACTAATTATGGCAAGTAACTGTAACTTCGGTACTAATTATGACAAGTAACTGTAATTTCGATACAAATTACGGCAGGTAACTGTAACTTCGATACTAATTATGACAGGTAACTGGAACTTCGATACTAATTATGACAAATAACTGTAATTTCGAGACAAATTAGGACAGGTAACTGTAACTTCTTTACTAATTATGACAAGAAACTGTAATTTCGATACTAATGACGGCAGGTAACTGTAACTTCGATATTAATTATGTCAGGTAATATTCACTTCTATACTAATTATGACAGAAAACAGTAACTTCGATACTAATTATGACAGGTAACTGTAACTTCGATACTAATTATGGCAGGTAACTGTAACTTCGATACTAATTATGACAGTCAACTGCAACTTCGTTACTAATTATGACAAGTAACTGTAATTTCGATACAAATTATGGCAGGTAACTGTAACTTCGATAATAATTTTGTCAGGTAACATTCACTTCGATACTAATTATGACAAGTAACTGTAACTTCGATACTAATGATGACAGGTAACTGTAACTACGTTACTAATTATGACAAGTAACTGTAATTTCGATACAAATTATGGCAGGTAACTGTAACTTCGATACTAAATTATGACAGGTAACAGTAACTTCGATACTAATTATGACAAGTAACAGTAACTTCGATACTAATTATGACAGGTAACGGTAACTTCGATACTAATTATGACAATTACCTCTAACTTCGTTACTAATTATGACAAGTAACTGTAATTTTGATAAAAATTATGGCAGGTAACGGTAACATCGATACTAATTATGACAGGTAACAGTAAATTCGATACTAATTATGACAGGTAACTGCAACTTCGTTACTAATTATGACAAGTAACTGTAATTTCTATACTAATTATGGCAAGTAACTGTAACTTCGTTACTAATTATGACAAGTAACTGTAATTTCGATACAAATTATGGCAGGTAACTGTAATTTCGATACTAATTATGACAGGTAACAGTAACTTCGATACTAATTATGACAAGTAACAGTAATTTCGTTACTAATTATGACAAGTAACTGTAACTTCGATACTAATTATGACAAGTAACTGTAACGTCGATACTTATTATGACAGGTAACTGTAACTTCATTACTAATTATGACAAGAAACTGTAACTTCGATACTAATTATGACAGGTAACTCTAACTTCGATACTAATTATGACAAGGAACTGTAATTTCGATACAAATTAAGGCAGGTAACTGTAACTTTGATTCTAATTATGACAGGTAACAGTAACTTCGATACTAATTATTACAGTCTACTGTAACTTCGTTACTAATTATGTCAAGTAACTGTAACTTCGATACGAATTATGACAAGTAACTGTAACTTCGATACTTATTATGACAGGTTACTGTAACTTCGTTACTAATTATGTCAAGTAACTGTAACTTCGATACTAATTAAGACAAGTAACTGTAACTTCGATACTTATTATGTCAGGTAACTGTATCTTCATTACTAATTATGACAAGAAACTGTAACCTCGATAGTAATAATGACAGGTAACTGTAACTTGGATACTAATTATGACAAGGAACTGTAATTTCGATAGAAATTATGGCAGGTAACTGTAAATTTGATACTAATTGTGACAGGTAACAGTAACTTCGATACTAATTATGACAAGTAACTGTAACTTCGTTACTAATAATGACAAGGAACTGTAATTTTGATAAAAAATTATGGCAGGTAACTGTAACTTCGATACTAATTATGACAGGTAACAGTAACGTCGATACTTATTATGCCAAGGAACTGTAATTTCGATACAAATTATGGCAGGTAACTGTAACTTTGATACTAATTATGACAGGTAACAGGAACATCGATAATAATTATGACAGGTTACTGTAACTTCGATACTAATTATTTCAAGTAACTGTAACTTCGATACTAATTATGACAAGTAACTGTAACTTCGATACTTATTATGACAGGTAACTGTAACTTCATTACTAATTATGACAAGAAACTGTAACTTCGATACTAATTATGACAGGTAACTCTAACATCGATACTAATTATGACAAGGAACTGTAATTTCGATACAAATTATGGCAGTTAACTGTAACTTTGATACTAATTATGACAGGTAACAGGAACTTCGATACTAATAATGACAGGTAAATGTAACTTCGTTACTAATTATTTCAAGTAACTGTAACTTCGATACTAATTATGACAGGTAACTGTAACTTCGATACTAATTATGACAAGTTACTGTAACTTCGATACTAATTATGACAGGTAACAGTAACTTCGATACTAATTATGGCAAGTAACTGTTACTTCGATACTAATTATGACAAGAAACTGTAACTTCGAATCTAATTATGACCGGTAACTGTAACATCGTTACTAATTATGACAAGTAATTGTAACTTCGATACTAATTAAGACAGGTAACTGTAACATCGTTACTAATTATGACAAGTAACTGTAATTTCGATACAAATTATGGCAGGTAACTGTAACTTCGATACTAAATTATGACAGGTAACAGTAACTTCGATACTAATTATGACAAGTAACAGTAACTTCGATACTAATTATGACAGGTAACGGTAACTTCGATACTAATTATGACAATTACCTCTAACTTCGTTACTAATTATGACAAGTAACTGTAATTTTGATAAAAATTATGGAAGGTAACGGTAACATCAATACTAATTATGACAGGTAACAGTAAATTCGATACTAATTATGACAGGTAACTGCAACTTCGTTACTAATTATGACAAGTAACTGTAATTTCTATACTAATTATGGCAAGTAACTGTAACTTCGTTACTAATTATGACAAGTAACTGTAATTTCGATACAAATTATGGCAGGTAACTGTAATTTCGATACTAATTATGACAGGTAACAGTAACTTCGATACTAATTATGACAAGTAACAGTAATTTCGTTACTAATTATGACAAGTAACTGTAACTTCGATACTAATTATGACAAGTAACTGTAACGTCGATACTTATTATGACAGGTAACTGTAACTTCATTACTAATTATGACAAGAAACTGTAACTTCGATACTAATTATGACAGGTAACTCTAACTTCGATACTAATTATGACAAGGAACTGTAATTTCGATACAAATTAAGGCAGGTAACTGTAACTTTGATTCTAATTATGATAGGTAACAGTAACTTCGATACTAATTATTACAGTCTACTGTAACTTCGTTACTAATTATGTCAAGTAACTGTAACTTCGATACGAATTATGACAAGTAACTGTAACTTCGATACTTATTATGACAGGTTACTGTAACTTCGTTACTAATTATGTCAAGTAACTGTAACTTCGATACTAATTAAGACAAGTAACTGTAACTTCGATACTTATTATGTCAGGTAACTGTATCTTCATTACTAATTATGACAAGAAACTGTAACCTCGATAGTAATAATGACAGGTAACTGTAACTTGGATACTAATTATGACAAGGAACTGTAATTTCGATAGAAATTATGGCAGGTAACTGTAAATTTGATACTAATTGTGACAGGTAACAGTAACTTCGATACTAATTATGACAAGTAACTGTAACTTCGTTACTAATAATGACAAGGAACTGTAATTTTGATAAAAAATTATGGCAGGTAACTGTAACTTCGATACTAATTATGACAGGTAACAGTAACGTCGATACTTATTATGCCAAGGAACTGTAATTTCGATACAAATTATGGCAGGTAACTGTAACTTTGATACTAATTATGACAGGTAACAGGAACATCGATAATAATTATGACAGGTTACTGTAACTTCGATACTAATTATTTCAAGTAACTGTAACTTCGATACTAATTATGACAAGTAACTGTAACTTCGATACTTATTATGACAGGTAACTGTAACTTCATTATTAATTATGACAAGAAACTGTAACTTCGATACTAATTATGACAGGTAACTCTAACATCGATACTAATTATGACAAGGAACTGTAATTTCGATACAAATTATGGCAGTTAACTGTAACTTTGATACTAATTATGACAGGTAACAGGAACTTCGATACTAATAATGACAGGTAAATGTAACTTCGTTACTAATTATTTCAAGTAACTGTAACTTCGATACTAATTATGACAGGTAACTGTAACTTCGATACTAATTATGACAAGTTACTGTAACTTCGATACTAATTATGACAGGTAACAGTAACTTCGATACTAATTATGGCAAGTAACTGTTACTTCGATACTAATTATGACAAGAAACTGTAACTTCGAATCTAATTATGACCGGTAACTGTAACATCGTTACTAATTATGACAAGTAATTGTAACTTCGATACTAATTAAGACAGGTAACTGTAACATCGTTACTAATTATGACAAGTAACAGTAATTTTGATACAAATTATGGCAGTAAATTGTAATTTCGATACTAATTATGACAGTTAACTGCAACTTCGTTACTAATTATGACAAGTAACTGTAATTTCTATACAAATTATGGCAGGTAACTGTAACTTCGATACTAATTTTGTCAGGTAACATTCACTTCGATACTAATTATGACAAGTAACTGTAACTTCGATACTTATGATGACAGGTAACTGTAACTACGTTACTAATTATGACAAGTAACTGTAATTTCGATACAAATTATGGCAGGTAACTGTAACTTCGTTACTAAATCATGACAGGTAACAGTAACTTCGATACTAATTATGACAAGTAACTGTAACTTCGATACTAATTATGACAGGTAACTGTAACTTCGATACTAATTATGACAATTACCTCTAACTTCGTTACTAATTATGACAAGTAACTGTAATTTTGATAAAAATTATGGCAGGTAACTGTAACATCGATACTAATTATGACAGGTAACAGTAAATTCGATACTAATTATGACAGGTAACTGCAACTTCGTTACTAATTATGACAAGTAACTGTAATTTCTATACTAATTATGGCAAGTAACTGTAACTTCGTTACTAATTATGACAAGTAACTGTAATTTCGATACAAATTATGGCAGGTAACTGTAATTTCGATACTAATTATGACAGGTAACAGTAACTTCGATACTAATTATGACAAGTAACAGTAATTTCGTTACTAATTATGACAAGTAACTGTAACTTCGATACTAATTATGACAAGTAACTGTAACTTCGATACTTATTATGACAGGTAACTGTAACTTCATTACTAATTATGACAAGAAACTGTAACTTCGATACTAATTATGACAGGTAACTCTAACTTCGATACTAATTATGACAAGGAACTGTAATTTCGATACAAATTAAGGCAGGTAACTGTAACTTTGATTCTAATTATGACAGGTAACAGTAACTTCGATACTAATTATTACAGTCTACTGTAACTTTGTTACTAATTATGTCAAGTAACTGTAACTTCGATACGAATTATGACAAGTAACTGTAACTTCGATACTTATTATGACAGGTTACTGTAACTTCGTTACTAATTATGTCAAGTAACTGTAACTTCGATACTAATTAAGACAAGTAACTGTAACTTCGATACTTATTATGTCAGGTAACTGTATCTTCATTACTAATTATGACAAGAAACTGTAACCTCGATAGTAATAATGACAGGTAACTGTAACTTGGATACTAATTATGACAAGGAACTGTAATTTCGATAGAAATTATGGCAGGTAACTGTAAATTTAATACTAATTGTGACAGGTAACAGTAACTTCGATACTAATTATGACAAGTTACTGTAACTTCGTTACTAATAATGACAAGGAACTGTAATTTTGATAAAAAATTATGGCAGGTAACTGTAACTTCGATACTAATTATGACAGGTAACAGTAACGTCGATACTTATTATGCCAAGGAACTGTAATTTCGATACAAATTATGGCAGATAACTGTAACTTTGATACTAATTATGACAGGTAACAGGAACATCGATAATAATTATGACAGGTTACTGTAACTTCGTTACTAATTATTACAAGTAACTGTAACTTCGATACTAATTATGACAAGTAACTGTAACTTCGATACTTATTATGACAGGTAACTGTAACTTCATTATTAATTATGACAAGAAACTGTAACTTCGATACTAATTATGACAGGTAACTCTAACATCGATACTAATTATGACAAGGAACTGTAATTTCGATACAAATTATGGCAGGTAACTGTAACTTTGATATTAATTATGACAGGTAACAGGAACTTCGATACTAATAATGACAGGTTAATGTAACTTCGTTACTAATTATTTCAAGTAACTGTAACTTCGATACTAATTATGACAGGTAACTGTAACTTCGATACTAATTATGACAAGTTACTGAAACTTCGATACTAATTATGACAGGTAACAGTAACTTCGATACTAATTATGACAAGTAACTGTTACTTCGATACTAATTATGACAAGAAACTGTAACTTCGAATCTAATTATGACCGGTAACTGTAACATCGTTACTTATTATGACAAGTAATTGTAACTTCGATACTAATTAAGACAGGTAACTGTAACATCGTTACTAATTATGACAAGTAACAGTAATTTTGATACAAATTATGGCAGTAAATTGTAATTTCGATACTAATTATGACAGTTAACTGCAACTTCGTTACTAATTATGACAAGTAACTGTAATTTCGATACAAATTATGGCAGGTAACTGTAACTTCGATACTAATTTTGTCAGGTAACATTCACTTCGATACTAATTATGACAAGTAACTGTAACTTCGATACTAATGATGACAGGTAACTGTAACTACGTTACTAATTATGACAAGTAACTGTAATTTCGATACAAATTATGGCAGGTAACTGTAACTTCGATACTAAATTATGACAGGTAACAGTAACTTCGATACTAATTACGACAAGTAACTGTAACTTCGATACTAATTATGACAGGTAACTGTAACTTCGATACTAATTATGACAATTACCTCTAACTTCGTTACTAATTATGACAAGTAACTGTAATTTTGATAAAAATTATGGCAGGTAACTGTAACATCGATACTAATTATGACAGGTAACAGTAAATTCGATACTAATTATGACAGGTAACTGCAACTTCGTTACTAATTATGACAAGTAACTGTAATTTCTATACTAATTATGGCAAGTAACTGTAACTTCGTTACTAATTATGACAAGTAACTGTAATTTCGATACTAATTATGACAGGTAACTGTAACTTCGATACTAATTATGACAATTACCTCTAACTTCGTTACTAATTATGACAAGTAACTGTAATTTTGATAAAAATTATGGCAGGTAACTGTAACATCGATACTAATTATGACAGCTAACAGTAAATTCGATACTAATTATGACAGGTAACTGCAACTTCGTTACTAATTATGACAAGTAACTGTAATTTCTATACTAATTATGGCAAGTAACTGTAACTTCGTTACTAATTATGACAAGTAACTGTAATTTCGATACAAATTATGGCAGGTAACTGTAACTTCGATACTAATTTTGTCAGGTAACATTCACTTCGATACTAATTATGACAAGTAACTGTAACTTCGATACTTATGATGACAGGTAACTGTAACTACGTTACTAATTATGACAAGTAACTGTAATTTCGATACAAATTATGGCAGGTAACTGTAACTTCGATACTAAATCATGACAGGTAACAGTAACTTCGATACTAATTATGACAAGTAACTGTAACTTCGATACTAATTATGACAGGTAACTGTAACTTCGATACTAATTATGACAATTACCTCTAACTTCGTTACTAATTATGACAAGTAACTGTAATTTTGATAAAAATTATGGCAGGTAACTGTAACATCGATACTAATTATGACAGGTAACAGTAAATTCGATACTAATTATGACAGGTAACTGCAACTTCGTTACTAATTATGACAAGTAACTGTAATTTCTATACTAATTATGGCAAGTAACTGTAACTTCGTTACTAATTATGACAAGTAACTGTAATTTCGATACAAATTATGGCAGGTAACTGTAATTTCGATACTAATTATGACAGGTAACAGTAACTTCGATACTAATTATGACAAGTAACAGTAATTTCGTTACTAATTATGACAAGTAACTGTAACTTCGATACTAATTATGACAAGTAACTGTAACTTCGATACTTATTATGACAGGTAACTAACTTCATTACTAATTATGACAATAAACTGTAACTTCGATACTAATTATGACAGGTAACTCTAACTTCGATACTAATTATGACAAGGAACTGTAATTTCGATATAAATTAAGGCAGGTAACTGTAACTTTGATTCTAATTATGACAGGTAACAGTAACTTCGATACTAATTATTACAGTCTACTGTAACTTCGTTACTAATTATGTCAAGTAACTGTAACTTCGATACGAATTATGACAAGTAACTGTAACTTCGATACTTATTATGACAGGTTACTGTAACTTCGTTACTAATTATGTCAAGTAACTGTAACTTCGATACTAATTAAGACAAGTAACTGTAACTTCGATACTTATTATGTCAGGTAACTGTATCTTCATTACTAATTATGACAAGAAACTGTAACCTCGATAGTAATAATGACAGGTAACTGTAACTTGGATACTAATTATGACAAGGAACTGTAATTTCGATAGAAATTATGGCAGGTAACTGTAAATTTGATACTAATTGTGACAGGTAACAGTAACTTCGATACTAATTATGACAAGTTACTGTAACTTCGTTACTAATAATGACAAGGAACTGTAATTTTGATAAAAAATTATGGCAGGTAACTGTAACCTCGATAGTAATAATGACAGGTAACTGTAACTTGGATACTAATTATGCCAAGGAACTGTAATTTCGATACAAATTATGGCAGATAACTGTAACTTTGATACTAATTATGACAGGTAACAGGAACATCGATAATAATTATGACAGGTTACTGTAACTTCGTTACTAATTATTACAAGTAACTGTAACTTCGATACTAATTATGACAAGTAACTGTAACTTCGATACTTATTATGACAGGTAACTGTAACTTCATTATTAATTATGACAAGAAACTGTAACTTCGATACTAATTATGACAGGTAACTCTAACATCGATACTAATTATGACAAGGAACTGTAATTTCGATACAAATTATGGCAGGTAACTGTAACTTTGATATTAATTATGACAGGTAACAGGAACTTCGATACTAATAATGACAGGTTAATGTAACTTCGTTACTAATTATTTCAAGTAACTGTAACTTCGATACTAATTATGACAGGTAACTGTAACTTCGATACTAATTATGACAAGTTACTGAAACTTCGATACTAATTATGACAGGTAACAGTAACTTCGATACTAATTATGACAAGTAACTGTTACTTCGATACTAATTATGACAAGAAACTGTAACTTCGAATCTAATTATGACCGGTAACTGTAACATCGTTACTTATTATGACAAGTAATTGTAACTTCGATACTAATTAAGACAGGTAACTGTAACATCGTTACTAATTATGACAAGTAACAGTAATTTTGATACAAATTATGGCAGTAAATTGTAATTTCGATACTAATTATGACAGTTAACTGCAACTTCGTTACTAATTATGACAAGTAACTGTAATTTCGATACAAATTATGGCAGGTAACTGTAACTTCGATACTAATTTTGTCAGGTAACATTCACTTCGATACTAATTATGACAAGTAACTGTAACTTCGATACTAATGATGACAGGTAACTGTAACTACGTTACTAATTATGACAAGTAACTGTAATTTCGATACAAATTATGGCAGGTAACTGTAACTTCGATACTAAATTATGACAGGTAACAGTAACTTCGATACTAATTATGACAAGTAACTGTAACTTCGATACTAATTATGACAGGTAACTGTAACTTCGATACTAATTATGACAATTACCTCTAACTTCGTTACTAATTATGACAAGTAACTGTAATTTTGATAAAAATTATGGCAGGTAACTGTAACATCGATACTAATTATGACAGGTAACAGTAAATTCGATACTAATTATGACAGGTAACTGCAACTTCGTTACTAATTATGACAAGTAACTGTAATTTCTATACTAATTATGGCAAGTAACTGTAACTTCGTTACTAATTATGACAAGTAACTGTAATTTCGATACAAATTATGGCAGGTAACTGTAATTTCGATACTAATTATGACAGGTAACAGTAACTTCGATACTAATTATGACAAGTAACAGTAATTTCGTTACTAATTATGACAAGTAACTGTAACTTCGATACTATTTATGACAAGTAACTGTAACTTCGATACTTATTATGACAGGTAACTGTAACTTCATTACTATTTATGACAAGAAACTGTAACTTCGATACTAATTATGACAGGTAACTCTAACTTCGATACTAATTATGACAAGGAACTGTAATTTCGATACAAATTAAGGCAGGTAACTGTAACTTTGATTCTAATTATGACAGGTAACAGTAACTTCGATACTAATTATTACAGTCTACTGTAATTTCGTTACTAATTATGTCAAGTAACTGTAACTTCGATACGAATTATGACAAGTAACTGTAACTTCGATACTTATTATGACAGGTTACTGTAACTTCGTTACTAATTATGTCAAGTAACTGTAACTTCGATACTAATTAAGACAAGTAACTGTAACTTCGATACTTATTATGTCAGGTAACTGTATCTTCATTACTAATTATGACAAGAAACTGTAACCTCGATAGTAATAATGACAGGTAACAGTAACTTCGATACTAATTATGACAAGTAACTGTAACTTCGTTACTAATAATGACAAGGAACTGTAATTTTGATAAAAAATTATGGCAGGTAACTGTAACTTCGATACTAATTATGACAGGTAACAGTAACGTCGATACTTATTATGCCAAGGAACTGTAATTTCGATACAAATTATGGCAGGTAGCTGTAACTTTGATACTAATTATGACAGGTAACAGGAACATCGATAATAATTATGACAGGTTGCTGTAACTTCGTTACTAATTATTTCAAGTAACTGTAACTTCGATACTAATTATGACAAGTAACTGTAACTTCGATACTTATTATGACAGGTAACTGTAACTTCATTACTAATTATGACAAGAAACTGTAACTTCGATACTAATTATGACAGGTAACTCTAACATCGATACTAATTATGACAAGGAACTGTAATTTCGATACAAATTATGGCAGGTAACTGTAACTTTGATACTAATTATGACAGGTAACAGGAACTTCGATACTAATAATGACAGGTTAATGTAACTTCGTTACTAATTATTTCAAGTAACTGTAACTTCGATACTAATTATGACAGGTAACTGTAACTTCGATACTAATTATGACAAGTTACTGTAACTTCGATACTAATTATGACAGGTAACAGTAACTTCGATACTAATTATGACAAGTAACTGTTACTTCGATACTAATTATGACAAGAAACTGTAACTTCGAATCTTATTATGACCGGTAACTGTAACATCGTTACTAATTATGACAAGTAATTGTAACTTCGATACTAATTAAGACAGGTAACTGTAACATCGTCACTAATTATGACAAGTAACAGTAATTTTGATACAAATTATGGCAGTAAATTGTAATTTCGATACTAATTATGACAGGCAACAGTAACTTCGATACTAATTATGACAAGTAACAGTAACTTCGATACTAATTATGACAAGTAACTGTAATTTCGATACAAATTATGGCAGGTAACTGTAACTTTGATACTAATTATGACAGGTAACAGTAACTTCGATATAAATTTTGGCAGGTAACAGTAACTTCGATACTAATTATGACAAGTAACTGTAATTTTGATAAAAAATTCTGGCAGGTAAGAGTAACTTCGATACTAATTATGACAAGTTACTGTAATTTCTATACTAATTATGACAGGTTACTGTAACTTCGTTACTAATTATGCCAAGTAACTGTAACTTCGATACTAATTATGACAAGTAACTGTAACTTCGTTACTTATTATGACAGGTAACTGTAACTTCATTACTAATTATGACAAGAAACTGTAACTTCGATACTAATTATGACAGGTAACTCTAACTTCGATACTAATTATGACAAGGAACTGTAATTTCGATACAAATTATGGCAGGTAACTGTAACTTTGATACTAATTATTACAGTCTACTGTAACTTCGTTACTAATTAAGTCAAGTAACTGTAACTTCGATACGAATTATGACAAGTAACTGTAACTTCGATACTTATTATGACAGGTTACTCTAACTTCGTTACTAATTATGTCAAGAAACTGTAACTTCGATACTAATTATGACAAGTAACTGTAACTTCGATACTTATTATGTCAGGTAACTGTATCTTCATTACTAATTATGACAAGAAACTGTAACCTCGATAGTAATAATGACAGGTAACTGTAACTTGGATACTAATTATGACAAGGAACTGTAATTTCGATAGAAATTATGGCAGGTAACTGTAAATTTGATACTAATTGTGACAGGTAACAGTAACTTCGATACTAATTATGACAAGTAACTGTAACTTCGTTACTAATAATGACAAGGAACTGTAATTTTGATAAAAAATTATGGCAGGTAACTCTAACTTCGATACTAATTATGACAGGTAACAGTAACGTCGATACTTATTATGACAAGGAACTGTAATTTCGATACAAATTATGGCAGGTAACTGTAACTTTGATACTAATTATGACTGGTATTAGGAACTTCGATACTAATTATGACAGGTTACCGTAACTTCGTTACTAATTATTTCAAGTAACTGTAACTTCGATACTAATTATGACAAGTAACTGTAACTCGATACTTTTTATGACAGGTAACTGTAACTTCAATACTAATTATGACAAGAAACTGTAACTTCGATACTAATTATGACAGGTAACTCTAACATCGATACTAATTATGACAAGGAACTGTAATTTCGATACAAATTATGGCAGGTAACTGTAACTTTGATACTAATTATGACAGGTAACAGGAACTTCGATACTAATTATGAGAGGTTAATGTAACTTCGTTACTAATTATTTCAAGTAACTGTAACTTCGATACTAATTATGACAGGTAACTGTAACTTCGATACTAATTATGACAAGTTACTGTAACTTCGATACTAATTATGACAAGTTACTGTAACTTCGATACTTATTATGACAGGTAACAGTAACTTCGATACTAATTATGACAAGTAACTGTAACATCGATACTAATTATTACAAGGAACTGTAATTTCGATACTAATTATGGCAGGTAAATGTAACTTTGATACTAATTATGACTGGTAACAGTAACTTCGATACTCATTATGATAAGTAATTGTAACTTCGATACTAATTAAGACAGGTAACTGTAACATCCTTACTAATTATGATAAGTAACAGTAATTTCGATACGAATTATGGCAGTAAATTGTAATTTCGATACTAATTATGACAGGCAACAGTAACTTCGATACTAATTATGACAAGTAACAGTAACTTCGATATTAATTATGACAAGTAACTGTAATTTCGATACAAATTATGGCAGGTAACTGTAATTTTGATAAAAAATTCTGGCAGGTAAGAGTAACTTCGATACTAATTATGACAAGTTACTGTAATTTCGATACTAATTATGACAGGTTACTGTAACTTCGTTTCTAATTATGCCAAGTAACTGCAACTTCGATACTAATTATGACAAGTAACTGTAACTTCGATACTTATTAAGACAGGTAACTGTAACTTCATTACTAATTATGACAAGAAACTGTAACTTCGATACTAATTATGACAGGTAACTCTAACTTCGATACTAATTATGACAAGGAACTGTAATTTCGATACAAATTAAGGCAGGTAAATGTAACTTTGATACTAATTATGACAGGTAACAGTAACTTCGATACTATTTATTACAGTCTACTGTAACTTCGTTACTAATTATGTCAAGTAACTGTAACTTCGATACGAATTATGACAAGTAACTGTAACTTCGATACTTATTATGACAGGTTACTGTAACTTCGTTACTAATTATGTCAAGTAACTGTAACTTCGATACTAATTATGACAAGTAACTGTAACTTCGATACTTATTATGTCAGGTAACTGTATCTTCGTTACTAATTATGACAAGAAACTGTAACCTCGATAGTAATAATGACAGGTAACTGTAAATTTGATACTAATTGTGACAGGTAACAGTAACTTCGATACTAATTATGACAAGTAACTGTAACTTCGTTACTAATAATGACAAGGAACTGTAATTTTGATAAAAAATTATGGCAGGTAACTGTAACTTCGATACTAATTATGACAGGTAACAGTAACTTCGATACTAATTATGACAGGTTACTGTAACTTCGTTACTAATTATGTCAAGTAACTGTAACTTCGATACTAATTATGACATATAACTGTAACTTCGATACTTATTATGACAGGTAACTGTAACTTCATTACTAATTATGACATGAAACTGTAACTTCGATACTAATTATGACAGGTAACTGTACTTCGATACTAATTATGACAAGTATCTGTAACTTCGATGCAAATTATTACAATTAACAGTAACTTCGATACTAATTATGACAGGTAACAGTAACTCTGATACTAATTATGACAAGTAACTGTAACTTCATTACTAATTATGACAAGTAACTGTAATTTCAATACAAATTATGGCAGGTAATTGTAATTTCGATACTAATTATGACAGGTAACAGTAACTTCGATACTAATTATGACATGTAACAGTAACTTCGATAATAATTATGACAAGTAACTGTAACTTCGATACTATTTATGACAGGTAACTGTAACTTCGTTACTAATTATGACAAGTAACTGTAATTTCGATACAAATTTTGGCAGGTAACAGTAACTTCGATACTAATTATGACAAGTAACTGTAACTTCGATACTAATTATGACAAGTAACTGTAATTTCGATACAAATTATGACAGGTAACTGTAACCTCGATACTAATTATGACAAGAAACTCTAACTTCATTACTAATTATGACAAGAAACTGTAACTTCGATACTAATTATGACAGGTAACTCTAACTTCGATACTAATTATGACAAGGAACTGTAATTTCGATACAAATTAAGGCGGGTAACTGTAACTTTGATACTAATTATGACAGGTAACAGTAACTTTGATACTAAGTATGACAGGTAACTGTAATTTTGATAATAAATTATGGCAGGTAACTGTAACTTCGATACTTATTATGACAGGTAACAGTAACTTCGATTCTAATTATGACAAGTAACTGTAACATCGATATTAATTATGACAGGTAACTGTAACTTCGTAAATAATTATGACAAGTAACGGTAATTTCGATACAAATTATGGCAGGTTATTGTAATTTCGATACTAATTATGACAGGTTACAGTAACTTCGATACTAATTATTACAAGTAACAGTAACTTCGATACTAATTATGACAAGAAACTGTAACTTCGATACTTATTATGACAGGTAACTGTAACTTCATTACTAATTATGACAAGAAACTGTAACTTCGATACTAATTATGACAGGTAACTCAAACTTCGATACTAATTATGACAAGGAACTGTAATTTCGATACAAATTAAGGCAGGTAACTGTAACTTTGATACTAATTATGACAGGTAACAGTAACTTCGATACTAATTATGACATGTAACTGTAACTTCGTTACTAATTATGACAAGTAACTGTAATTTTGATAAAAAATTATGGCAGGTAACTGTAACTTCGATACTAATTATGACTGGTAACAGTAACTTCGATACTATTTATTACAGGTTACTGTAACTTCGTTACTAATTATGTCAAGTAACTGTAACTTCGATTCGAATTATGACAAATAACTGTAACTTCGATACCTATTATGACAGGTAACTGTAACTTCATTACTAATTATGACAAGAAACTGTAACTTCGATACTAATTATGACAGGTAACTGTAAATTCGATACTAATTATGACAAGTAACTGTAACTTCGACACTAATTATGACAAGTAACTGTAACTTCGATACTTATTATGACAGTTAACAGTAACTTCGATTCTAATTATGACAAGTAACTGTAACATCGATACTAATTATGACAGGTAACTGTAACTTCGTTAATAATTATTACAAGTAACGGTAATTTCGATACAAATTATGGCAGGTAATTGTAATTTCGTTACTAATTATGACAGGTTACAGTAACTTCGATACTAATTATGACAAGTAACAGTAACTTCGATACTAATTATGACAAGAGGGGGCGTGGTGGCTCAGCGGTCTAGCTGAATGCCTCTCACCAAGGCGGTCCGGGTTCGATTCCCGGTCAAAGCATGTGAGATTTTCGAAGTGAAATGCCATGTCCTGTGGTTCGAATTCCACGTAAAAAAGGAGGTCCCGTGGCTCATGATCTCATGATTTACGGTCACGTTAAACTACAAGCTTCCTTCCTTTAATTATGACAAGGAACTGTAACTTCGATACTAATTATGACAAGTAACTGTAATTTTGATAAAAAATTCTGGCAGGTAACAGTAACTTCGATACTTATTATGACAAGTTACTGTAATTTCGATACTAATTATGACAGGTTACTGTATCTTCGTTACTAATTATGTCAAGTAACGGTAACTTCGATACTAATTATGACAAGAAACTGTAACTTCGATACTTATTATGACAGGTAACTGTAACTTCATTACTAATTATGACAAGAAACTGTAACTTCGACACTCATTATGACAGGTAACTGTAACTTCGATACGAATTATGACAAGTTTGTGTAATTTCGATACAAATTATGGCAGGTAACTGTTACTTCGATACTAATTATGACAGGTAACTCTAACTTCGATACCAATTATGACAAGTAACTGTAATTTCGATACAAAATATGGCAGGTAACAGTAACTTTGATACTAATTATGACAGGTAACAGGAACTTCGATACTAATTATGACAGGTTACTGTAACTTCGTTACTAATTATTTCATATAACTGTAACTTCGATACTAATTATGACAAGTAACTGTAACTTCGATACATATTATGACAGGTAACTGTAACTTCATTACTAATTATGACAAGAAATTGTAACTTCGATACTCATTATGACAGGTAACTGTAACTTCGATACGAATTATGACAAGTTAGTGTAATTTCGATACAAATTATGGCAGGTAACTCTAACTTCGATACTAATTATGACAGGTAACAGTAACTTCGATACTAATTATGACAGTTAACTGTAACTTCGATACTAATTATGACAAGGAACAGTAATTTCGATACAAATTATGGCAGGTAACTGTAACTTTGATACTACTTATGACAGGTAACAGTAACTTCGATACTTATTATGACAAGGAACTGTAATTTCGATACAAATTATGGCAGGTAACTGTAACTTTGATACTAATTATGACAGGTAACAGGAACTTCGATACTAATTATGACAGGTTACTGTAACTTCGTTACTAATTATTTCAAGTAACTGTAACTTCGATACTAATTATGACAAGTAACTGTAACTTCGATACTTATTATGACAGGTAACTGTAACTTCGTTACTAATTATGACAAGAAACTGTAACTTCGATACTAATTATGAAAGGTAACTCTAACATCGATACTAATTATGACAAGGAACTGTAATTTCGATACAAATTATGGCAGGTAACTGTAACTTTGATACTAATTATGACAGGTAACAGGAACTTCGATACTAATTATGACAGATTAACGTAACTTCGTTACTAATTATTTCAAGTAACTGTATCTTCGATACTAATTATGACAAGGAACTGTAATTTCGATACAAATTATGGCAGGTAACTGTAACTTTGATACTAATTATGACAGGTAACAGGAACTTCGATACTAATTATTACAGTCTACTGTAACTTCGTTACTAATTATGTCAAGTAACTGTAACTTCGATACGAATTATGACAAGTAACTGTAACTTCGATACTTATTATGACAGGTTACTGTAACTTCGTTACTAATTATGTCAAGTAACTGTAACTTCGATACGAATTATGACAAGTAACTGTAACTTCGATACTTATTATGACAGGTTACTGTAACTTCGTTACTAATTATGTCAAGTAACTGTAACTTCGATACGAATTATGACAAGTAACTGTAACTTCGATACTAATTATTACAGTCTACTGTAACTTCGTTACTAATTATGTCAAGTAACTGTAACTTCGATACGAATTATGACAAGTAACTGTAACTTCGATACTTATTATGACAGGTTACTGTAACTTCGTTACTAATTATGTCAAGTAACTGTAACTTCGATACTAATTATGACAAGTAACTGTAACTTCGATACTTATTATGTCAGGTAACTGTATCTTCATTACTAATTATGACAAGAAACTGTAACCTCGATAGTAATAATGACAGGTAACTGTAAATTTGATACTAATTGTGACAGGTAACAGTAACTTCGATACTAATTATGACAAGTAACTGTAACTTCGTTACTAATAATGACAAGGAACTGTAATTTTGATTAAAAAATTATGGCAGGTAACTGTAACTTCGATACTAATTATGACAGGTAACAGTAACTTCTATACTAATTATGACAGGTTACTGTAACTTCGTTACTAATTATGTCAAGTAACTGTAACTTCGATACTAATTATGACATATAACTGTAACTTCGATACTTATTATGACAGGTAACTGTAACTTCATTACTAATTATGACATGAAACTGTAACTTCGATACTAATTATGACAGGTAACTGTACTTCGATACTAATTATGACAAGTATCTGTAACTTCGATGCAAATTATTACAATTAACAGTAACATCGATACTAATTATGACAGGTAACAGTAACTTTGATACTAATTATGACAAGTAACTGTAACTTCGTTACTAATTATGACAAGTAACTGTAATTTCAATACAAATTATGGCAGGTAATTGTAATTTCGATACTAATTGTGACAGGTAACAGTAACTTCGATACTAATTATGACATGTAACAGTAACTTCGATAATAATTATGACAAGTAACTGTAACTTCGATACTATTTATGACAGGTAACTGTAACTTCGTTACTAATTATGACAAGTTACTGTAATTTCGATACAAATTTTGGCAGGTAACAGTAACTTCGATACTAATTATGACAAGTAACTGTAACTTCGATACTAATTATGACAAGTAACTGTAATTTCGATACAAATTATGACAGGTAACTGTAACTTCGATACTAATTATGACAAGAAACTCTAACTTCGTTACTAATTATGACAAGTAACCTTAATTTTGATAAAAAATTATGGTAGGTAACTGTAACTTCGATACTAATTATGACAGGTAACAGTAACTTCGATACTAATTATGACAGTTAACTGTAACTTCGTTACTAATTATGACAAGGTAGTTTAATTTCGATACTAATTATGGCAGGTAACTGTAAATTCGTTACTAATTATGACAAGTTACTGTAATTTCGATACAAATTATGGCAGGTAACTGTAAATTCGATACTAATTATGACAGGTAACAGTAACTTCGATACTAATTATGACAGGTAACTGTAACTTCGATACTAATTATGACAAGGAACTGTAATTTCGATACAAATTTTGGCAGGTAAATGTAACTTTGATACTAATTATGACAGGTAACAGTAACATCGATACTAATTATGACAAGTAACTGTAACATCGTTACTAATTATGACAAGTAACTGTAATTTCGATACAAATTATGGCAGGTAACAGTACCTTCGATACTAATTATGACAGGTAACTGTACTTCGATACTTATTATGACAAAGAACTGTTATTTCGATACTAATTATGGCAGGTAACTGTAACTTTGATACTAATTATGACTGGTAACTGTAACTTCGATACTAATTATGACAAGTAATTGTAACTTCGATACTAATTATGACAGGTAACTGTAACATCGTTACTTATTATGACAAGTAACAGTAATTTCGATACAAATTATGGCAGGTAATTGTAATTTCGATACTAATTATGACAGGCAACAGTAACTTCGATACTAATTATGACAAGTAACAGTAACTTCGATACTAATTATGACAAGTAACTGTAATTTCGATACAAATTATGGCAGGTAACTGTAACTTTGATACTAATTATGACAGGTAACAGTAACTTCGATACAAATTTTGGCAGGTAACAGTAACTTCGATACTTATTATGACAAGTAACTGTAATTTTGATAAAAAATTCTGGCAGGTAAGAGTAACTTCAATACTAATTATGACAAGTTACTGTAATTTCGATACTAATTATGACAGGTTACTGTAACTTCGTTACTAATTATGTCAAGTAACTGTATCTTCGATACTAATTATGACAAGTAACTGTAACTTCGATACTTATTATGACAGGTAACTCTAACTTCATTACTAATTATGACAAGAAACTGTAACTTCGATACTAATTATGACAGGTAACTCTAACTTCGATACTAATTATGACAAGGAACTGTAATTTCGATACAAAATATGGCAGGTAACAGTAACTTTGATACTAATTATGACAGATAACAGGAACTTCGATACTAATTATGACAGGTTACTGTAACTTCGTTACTAATTATTTCATATAACTGTAACTTCGATACTAATTATGACAAGTATCTGTAACTTCGATACATATTATGACAGGTAACTGTAACTTCATTACTAATTATGACAAGAAATTGTAACTTCGATACTCATTATGACAGGTAACTGTAACTTCGATACGAATTATGACAAGTTAGTGTAATTTCGATACAAATTATGGCAGGTAACTCTAACTTCGATACTAATTATGACAGGTAACAGTAACTTCGATACTAATTATGACAGTTAACTGTAACTTCGATACTAATTATGACAAGGAACAGTAATTTCGATACAAATTATGGCAGGTAACTGTAACTTTGATACTACTTATGACAGGTAACAGTAACTTCGATACTTATTATGACAAGGAACTGTAATTTCGATACAAATTATGGTAGGTAACTGTAACTTTGATACTAATTATGACAGGTAACAGGAACTTCGATACTAATTATGACAGGTTACTGTAACTTCGTTACTAATTATTTCAAGTAACTGTAACTTCGATACTAATTATGACAAGTAACTGTAACTTCGATACTTATTATGACAGGTAACTGTAACTTCATTACTAATTATGACAAGAAACTGTAACTTCGATACTAATTATGAAAGGTAACTCTAACATCGATACTAATTATGACAAGGAACTGTAATTTCGATACAAATTATGGCAGGTAACTGTAACTTTGATACTAATTATGACAGGTAACAGGAACTTGGATACTAATTATGACAGATTAATGTAACTTCGTTACTAATTATTTCAAGTAACTGTAACTTCGATACTAATTATGACAAGGAACGGTAATTTCGATACAAATTATGGCAGGTAACTGTAACTTTGATACTAATTATGACAGGTAACAGGAACTTCGATACTAATTATTACAGTCTACTGTAACTTCGTTACTAATTATGTCAAGTAACTGTAACTTCGATACGAATTATGACAAGTAACTGTAACTTCGATACTTATTATGACAGGTTACTGTAACTTCGTTACTAATTATGTCAAGTAACTGTAACTTCGATACTAATTATGACAAGTAACTGTAACTTCGATACTTATTATGTCAGGTAACTGTATCTTCATTACTAATTATGACAAGAAACTGTAACCTCGATAGTAATAATGACAGGTAACTGTAAATTTGATACTAATTGTGACAGGTAACAGTAACTTCGATACTAATTATGACAAGTAACTGTAACTTCGTTACTAATAATGACAAGGAACTGTAATTTTGATAAAAAAATTATGGCAGGTAACTGTAACATCGATACTAATTATGACAGGTAACAGTAACTTCGATACTAATTATGACAGGTTACTGTAACTTCGTTACTAATTATGTCAAGTAACTGTATCTTCGATACTAATTATGACATATAACTGTAACTTCGATACTTATTATGACTGGTAACTGTAACTTCATTACTAATTATGACATGAAACTGTAACTTCGATACTAATTATGACAGGTAACTGTACTTCGATACTAATTATGACAAGTATCTGTAACTTCGATGGAAATTATTACAATTAACAGTAACTTCGATACTAATTATGACAGGTAACAGTAACTTTGATACTAATTATGACAAGTAACTGTAACTTCGTTACTAATTATGACAAGTAACTGTAATTTTGATACAAATTTTGGCAGGTAACAGTAACTTCGATACTAATTATGACAAGTAACTGTAACTTCGATACTAATTAAGACAAGTATCTGTAACTTCGATACATATTATGACAGGCAACTGAAACTTCATTACTAATTATGACAAGAAATTGTATTTTCGATACTCATTATGACAGGTAACTGTAACTTCGATACGAATTATGACAAGTTAGTGTAATTTCGATACAAATTATGGCAGGTAACAGTAACTTCGATACTAATTATGACATGTAACAGTAACTTCGATAATAATTATGACAAGTAACTGTAACTTCGATACTATTTATGACAGGTAACTGTAACTTCGTTACTAATTATGACAAGTAACTGTAATTTCGATACAAATTTTGGCAGGTAACAGTAACTTCGATACTAATTATGACAAGTAACTGTAACTTCGATACTAATTAAGACAAGTAACTGTAATTTCGATACAATTTATTACAGGTAACTGTAACTTCGATACTATTTATGACAAGAAACTCTAACTTCGTTACTAATTATGACAAGTAACCTTAATTTTGATAAAAAATTATGGTAGGTAACTGTAACTTCGATATTAATTAGGACAGGTAACAGTAACTTCGATACTAATTATGACAGTTAACTGTAACTTCGTTACTAATTATGACAAGGTAGTTTAATTTCGATACTAATTATGGCAGGTAACTGTAACGTCGTTACTAATTATGACAAGTTACTGTAATTTCGATACAAATTATGGCAGGTAACTGTAAATTCGATACTAATTATGACAGGTAACAGTAACTTCGATACTAATTATGACAGGTAACTGTAACTTCGATACTAATTATGACAAGGAACTGTAATTTCGATACAAATTTTGGCAGGTAAATGTAACTTTGATACTAATTATGACAGGTAACAGTAACATCGATACTAATTATGACAAGTAACTGTAACATCGTTACTAATTATGACAAGTAACTGTAATTTCGATACAAATTATGGCAGGTAACAGTACCTTCGATACTAATTATGACAGGTAACTGTACTTCGATACTTATTAAGACAAAGAACTGTAATTTCGATACAAATTATGGCAGGTAACTGTAACTTTGATACTAATTATGACAGGTAACAGAAACTTCGATACTAATTATGACTGGTTACTGTAACTTCGTTAATAATTATTTCAAGTAACTGTAACTTCGATACTAATTATGACAGGTAACTGTAACTTCGATAATAATTATGACAACTTACTATAACTTCGATACTAATTATGACAAGTAACTGTAACTTCGATACTTATTATGACAGGTAACAGTAACTTCGATACTAATTATGACAAGTAACTGTAACATCGATACTAATTATGACAAGGAACTGTAATTTCGATACTAATTATGGCAGGTAACTGTAACTTTGATACTAATTATGACTGGTAACTGTAACTTCGATACTAATTATGACAAGTAATTGTAACTTCGATACTAATTATGACAGGTAACTGTAACATCGTTACTAATTATGACAAGTAACAGTAATTTCGATACAAATTATGGCAGGTAATTGTAATTTCGGTACTAATTATGACAGGCAACAGTAACTTCGATACTAATTATGACAAGTAACAGTAACTTCGATACTAATTATGACAAGTAACTGTAATTTCGATACAAATTATGGCAGGTAAATGTAACTTTGATACTAATTATGACAGGTAACAGTAACTTCGATACAAATTTTGGCAGGTAACAGTAACTTCGATACTTATTATGACAAGTAACTGTAATTTTGATAAAATATTCTGGCAGGTAAGAGTAACTTCAATACTAATTATGACAAGTTGCTGTAATTTCGATACTAATTATGACAGGTTACTGTAACTTCGTTACTAATTATGTCAAGTAACTGTAACTTCGATACTAATTATGACAAGTAACTGTAACTTCGATACTTATTATGACAGGTAACTCTAACTTCATTACTAATTATGACAAGAAACTGTAACTTCGATACTAATTATGACAGGTAACTCTAACTTCGATACTAATTAGGACATGAAACTGTAACTTCGTTACTAATTATGACAGGTAACTCAAACTTCGATACTAATTATGACAAGGAACTGTAATTTCGATACATATTAAGGCAGGTAACTGTAACTTTGATACTAATTATGACAGGTAACAGTAACTTCGATACTAATTATGACATGTAACTGTAACTTCGTTAATAATTATGACAAGTAACTGTAATTTTGATAAAAAATTATGGCAGGTAACTGTAACTTCGATACTAATTATGACTGGTAACAGTAACTTCGATACTAATTATTACAGGTTACTGTAACTTCGTTACTAATTATGTCAAGTAACTGTAACTTCGATACGAATTATGACAAATAACTGTAACTTCGATACTTATTATGACAGGTAACTGTAACTTCATTACTAATTATGACAAGAAACTGTAACTTCGATACTAATTATGACAGGTAACTGTAAATTCGATACTAATTATGACAAGTAACTGTAACTTCGACACTAATTATGATAAGTAACTGTAACTTCGATACTTATTATGACAGGTAACAGTAACTTCGATTCTAATTATGACAAGTAACTGTAACATCGATACTAATTATGACAGGTAACTGTAACTTCGTTAATAATTATTACAAGTAACGGTAATTTCGATACAAACTATGGCAGGTAATTGTAATTTCGTTACTAATTATGACAGGTTACAGTAACTTCGATACTAATTATGAAAAGTAACAGTAACTTCGATACTAATTATGACAAGTAACTGTAACTTCGATACTAATTATGACAAGTAACTGTAATTTTGATAAAAAATTCTGGCAGGTAACAGTAACTTCGATACTTATTATGACAAGTTACTGTAATTTCGATACTAATTATGACAGGTTACTGTATCTTCGTTACTAATTATGTCAAGTAACGGTAACTTCGATACTAATTATGACAAGAAACTGTAACTTCGATACTTATTATGACAGGTAACTGTAACTTCATTACTAATTATGACAAGAAACTGTAACTTCGACACTCATTATGACAGGTAACTGTAACTTCGATACGAATTATGACAAGTTTGTGTAATTTCGATACAAATTATGGCAGGTAACTGTAACTTCGATACTAATTATGACAGGTAACTCTAACTTCGATACCAATTATGACAAGTAACTGTAATTTCGATACAAAATATGGCAGGTAACAGTAACTTTGATACTAATTATGACAGGTAACAGGAACTTCGATACTAATTATGACAGGTTACTGTAACTTCGTTACTAATTATTTCATATAACTGTAACTTCGATACTAATTATGACAAGTAACTGTAACTTCGATACATATTATGACAGGTAACTGTAACTTCATTACTAATTATGACAAGAAACTGTAACTTCGATACTAATTATGACAGGTAACTGTAACTTCGATACTAATTATGACAAGTTACTGTAACTTCGATACTAATTATGACAAGTAACTGTAACTTCGATACTTATTATGACAGGTAACAGTAACTTCGATACTAATTATGACAATTAACTGTAACATCGATACTAATTATTACAAGGAACTGTAATTTCGATACTAATTATGGCAGGTAACTGTAATTTTGATACTAATTATGACTGGTAACAGTAACTTCGATACTAATTATGACAAGTTAGTGTAATTTCGATACAAATTATGGCAGGTAACTCTAACTTCGATACTAATTATGACAGGTAACAGTAACTTCGATACTAATTATGACAGTTAACTGTAACTTCGATACTAATTATGACAAGGAACAGTAATTTCGATACAAATTATGGCAGGTAACTGTAACTTTGATACTACTTATGACAGGTAACAGTAACTTCGATACTTATTATGACAAGGAACTGTAATTTCGATACAAATTATGGCAGGTAACTGTAACTTTGATACTAATTATGACAGGTAACAGGAACTTCGATACTAATTATGACAGGTTACTGTAACTTCGTTACTAATTATTTCAAGTAACTGTAACTTCGATACTAATTATGACAAGTAACTGTAACTTCGATACTTATTATGACAGGTAACTGTAACTTCATTACTAATTATGACAAGAAACTGTAACTTCGATACTAATTATGAAAGGTAACTCTAACATCGATACTAATTATGACAAGGAACTGTAATTTCGATACAAATTATGGCATGTAACTGTAACTTTGATACTAATTATGACAGGTAACAGGAACTTGGATACTAATTATGACAGATTAATGTAACTTCGTTACTAATTATTTCAAGTAACTGTAACTTCGATACTAATTATGACAAGGAACGGTAATTTCGATACAAATTATGGCAGGTAACTGTAACTTTGATACTAATTATGACAGGTAACAGGAACTTCGATACTAATTATTACAGTCTACTGTAACTTCGTTACTAATTATGTCAAGTAACTGTAACTTCGATACGAATTATGACAAGTAACTGTAACTTCGATACTTATTATGACAGGTTACTGTAACTTCGTTACTAATTATGTCAAGTAACTGTAACTTCGATACTAATTATGACAAGTAACTGTAACTTCGATACTTATTATGTCAGGTAACTGTATCTTCATTACTAATTATGACAAGAAACTGTAACCTCGATAGTAATAATGACAGGTAACTGTAAATTTGATACTAATTGTGACAGGTAACAGTAACTTCGATACTAATTATGACAAGTAACTGTAACTTCGTTACTAATAATGACAAGGAACTGTAATTTTGATAAAAAAATTATGGCAGGTAACTGTAACTTCGATACTAATTATGACAGGTAACAGTAACTTCGATACTAATTATGACAGGTTACTGTAACTTCGTTACTAATTATGTCAAGTAACTGTATCTTCGATACTAATTATGACATATAACTGTAACTTCGATACTTATTATGACTGGTAACTGTAACTTCATTACTAATTATGACATGAAACTGTAACTTCGATACTAATTATGACAGGTAACTGTACTTCGATACTAATTATGACAAGTATCTGTAACTTCGATGCAAATTATTACAATTAACAGTAACTTCGATACTAATTATGACAGGTAACAGTAACTTTGATACTAATTATGACAAGTAACTGTAACTTCGTTACTAATTATGACAAGTAACTGTAATTTCGATACAAATTTTGGCAGGTAACAGTAACTTCGATACTAATTATGACAAGTAACTGTAACTTCGATACTAATTAAGACAAGTATCTGTAACTTCGATACATATTATGACAGGTAACTGTAACTTCATTACTAATTATGACAAGAAATTGTAACTTCGATACTCATTATGACAGGTAACTGTAACTTCGATACGAATTATGACAAGTTAGTGTAATTTCGATACAAATTATGGCAGGTAACAGTAACTTCGATACTAATTATGACATGTAACAGTAACTTCGATAATAATTATGACAAGTAACTGTAACTTCGATACTATTTATGACAGGTAACTGTAACTTCGTTACTAATTATGACAAGTAACAGTAATTTCGATACAAATTTTGGCAGGTAACAGTAACTTCGATACTAATTATGACAAGTAACTGTAACTTCGATACTAATTAAGACAAGTAACTGTAATTTCGATACAAATTATTACAGGTAACTGTAACTTCGATACTATTTATGACAAGAAACTCTAACTTCGTTACTAATTATGACAAGTAACCTTAATTTTGATAAAAAATTATGGTAGGTAACTGTAACTTCGATATTAATTATGACAGGTAACAGTAACTTCGATACTAATTATGACAGTTAACTGTAACTTCGTTACTAATTATGACAAGGTAGTTTAATTTCGATACTAATTATGGCAGGTAACTGTAACGTCGTTACTAATTATGACAAGTTACTGTAATTTCGATACAAATTATGGCAGGTAACTGTAAATTCGATACTAATTATGACAGGTAACAGTAACTTCGATACTAATTATGACAGGTAACTGTAACTTCGATACTAATTATGACAAGGAACTGTAATTTCGATACAAATTTTGGCAGGTAAATGTAACTTTGATAATAATTATGACAGGTAACAGTAACATCGATACTAATTATGACAAGTAACTGTAACATCGTTACTAATTATGACAAGTAACTGTAATTTCGATACAAATTATGGCAGGTAAGAGTACCTTCGATACTAATTATGACAGGTAACTGTACTTCGATACTTATTATGACAAAGAACTGTAATTTCGATACAAATTATGGCAGGTAACTGTAACTTTGATACTAATTATGACAGGTAACAGAAACTTCGATACTAATTATGACTGGTTACTGTAACTTCGTTAATAATTATTTCAAGTAACTGTAACTTCGATACTAATTATGACAGGTAACTGTAACTTCGATAATAATTATGACAACTTACTATAACTTCGATACTAATTATGACAAGTAACTGTAACTTCGATACTTATTATGACAGGTAACAGTAACTTCGATACTAATTATGACAAGTAACTGTAACATCGATACTAATTATGACAAGGAACTGTAATTTCGATACTAATTATGGCAGGTAACTGTAACTTTGATACTAATTATGACTGGTAACTGTAACTTCGATACTAATTATGACAAGTAATTGTAACTTCGATACTAATTATGACAGGTAACTGTAACATCGTTACTAATTATAACAAGTAACAGTAATTTCGATACAAATTATGGCAGGTAATTGTAATTTCGGTACTAATTATGACAGGCAACAGTAACTTCGATACTAATTATGACAAGTAACAGTAACTTCGATACTAATTATGACAAGTAACTGTAATTTCGATACAAATTATGGCAGGTAAATGTAACTTTGATACTAATTATGACAGGTAACAGTAACTTCGATACAAATTTTGGCAGGTAACAGTAACTTCGATACTTATTATGACAAGTAACTGTAATTTTGATAAAAAATTCTGGCAGGTAAGAGTAACTTCAATACTAATTATGACAAGTTGCTGTAATTTCGATACTAATTATGACAGGTTACTGTAACTTCGTTACTAATTATGTCAAGTAACTGTAACTTCGATACTAATTATGACAAGTAACTGTAACTTCGATACTTATTATGACAGGTAACTCTAACTTCATTACTAATTATGACAAGAAACTGTAACTTCGATACTAATTATGACAGGTAACTGTAAATTCGATACTAATTATGACAAGTAACTGTAACTTCGACACTAATTATGATAAGTAACTGTAACTTCGATACTTATTATGACAGGTAACAGTAACTTCGATTCTAATTATGACAAGTAACTGTAACATCGATACTAATTATGACAGGTAACTGTAACTTCGTTAATAATTATTACAAGTAACGGTAATTTCGATACAAATTATGGCAGGTAATTGTAATTTCGTTACTAATTATGACAGGTTACAGTAACTTCGATACTAATTATGAAAAGTAACAGTAACTTCGATACTAATTATGACAAGTAACTGTAACTTCGATACTAATTATGACAAGTAACTGTAATTTTGATAAAAAATTCTGGCAGGTAACAGTAACTTCGATACTTATTATGACAAGTTACTGTAATTTCGATACTAATTATGACAGGTTACTGTATCTTCGTTACTAATTATGTCAAGTAACGGTAACTTCGATACTAATTATGACAAGAAACTGTAACTTCGATACTTATTATGAGAGGTAACTGTAACTTCATTACTAATTATGACAAGAAACTGTAACTTCGACACTCATTATGACAGGTAACTGTAACTTCGATACGAATTATGACAAGTTTGTGTAATTTCGATACAAATTATGGCAGGTAACTGTAACTTCGATACTAATTATGACAGGTAACTCTAACTTCGATACCAATTATGACAAGTAACTGTAATTTCGATACAAAATATGGCAGGTAACAGTAACTTTGATACTAATTATGACAGGTAACAGGAACTTCGATACTAATTATGACAGGTTACTGTAACTTCGTTACTAATTATTTCATATAACTGTAACTTCGATACTAATTATGACAAGTAACTGTAACTTCGATACATATTATGACAGGTAACTGTAACTTCATTACTAATTATGACAAGAAACTGTAACTTCGATACTCATTATGACAGGTAACTGTAACTTCGATACGAATTATGACAAGTTAGTGTAATTTCGATACAAATTATGGCAGGTAACTCTAACTTCGATACTAATTATGACAGGTAACAGTAACTTCGATACTAATTATGACAGTTAACTGTAACTTCGATACTAATTATGACAAGGAACAGTAATTTCGATACAAATTATGGCAGGTAACTCTAACTTTGATACTACTTATGACAGGTAACAGTAACTTCGATACTTATTATGACAAGGAACTGTAAAATTCGATACAAATTATGGCAGGTAACTGTAACTTTGATACTAATTATGACAGGTAACAGGAACTTCGATACTAATTATGACAGGTTACTGTAACTTCGTTACTAATTATTTCAAGTAACTGTAACTTCGATACTAATTATGACAAGTAACTGTAACTTCGATACTTATTATGACAGGTAACTGTAACTTCATTACTAATTATGACAAGAAACTGTAACTTCGATACTAATTATGAAAGGTAACTCTAACATCGATACTAATTATGACAAGGAACTGTAATTTCGATAAAAAATTATGGCAGGTAACTGTAAGTTTGATACTAACTATGACAGGTAACAGGAACTTCGATACGAATTATGACAGGTTAATGTAACTTCGTTACTAATTATTTCAAGTAACTGTAACTTCGATACTAATTATGACAGGTAACTGTAACTTCGATACTAATTATGACAAGTTACTGTAACTTCGATACTAATTATGACAAGTAACTGTAACTTCGATACTTATTATGACAGGTAACAGTAACTTCGATACTAATTATGACAATTAACTGTAACATCGATACTAATTATTACAAGGAACTGTAATTTCGATACTAATTATGGCAGGTAACTGTAACTTTGATACTAATTATGACTGGTAACAGTAACTTCGATACTAATTATGACAAGTTAGTGTAATTTCGATACAAATTATGGCAGGTAACTCTAACTTCGATACTAATTATGACAGGTAACAGTAACTTCGATACTAATTATGACAGTTAACTGTAACTTCGATACTAATTATGACAAGGAACAGTAATTTCAATACAAATTATGGCAGGTAACTGTAACTTTGATACTACTTATGACAGGTAACAGTAACTTCGATACTTATTATGACAAGGAACTGTAATTTCGATACAAATTATGGCAGGTAACTGTAACTTTGATACTAATTATGACAGGTAACAGGAACTTCGATACTAATTATGACAGGTTACTGTAACTTCGTTACTAATTATTTCAAGTAACTGTAACTTCGATACTAATTATGACAAGTAACTGTAACTTCGATACTTATTATGACAGGTAACTGTAACTTCATTACTAATTATGACAAGAAACTGTAACTTCGATACTAATTATGAAAGGTAACTCTAACATCGATACTAATTATGACAAGGAACTGTAATTTCGATACAAATTATGGCAGGTAACTGTAACTTTGATACTAATTATGACAGGTAACAGGAACTTGGATACTAATTATGACAGATTAATGTAACTTCGTTACTAATTATTTCAAGTAACTGTAACTTCGATACTAATTATGACAAGGAACGGTAATTTCGATACAAATTATGGCAGGTAACTGTAACTTTGATACTAATTATGACAGGTAACAGGAACTTCGATACTAATTATTACAGTCTACTGTAACTTCGTTACTAATTATGTCAAGTAACTGTAACTTCGATACGAATTATGACAAGTAACTGTAACTTCGATACTTATTATGACAGGTTACTGTAACTTCGTTACTAATTATGTCAAGTAACTGTAACTTCGATACTAATTATGACAAGTAACTGTAACTTCGATACTTATTATGTCAGGTAACTGTATCTTCATTACTAATTATGACAAGAAACTGTAACCTCGATAGTAATAATGACAGGTAACTGTAAATTTGATACTAATTGTGACAGGTAACAGTAACTTCGATACTAATTATGACAAGTAACTGTAACTTCGTTACTAATAATGACAAGGAACTGTAATTTTGATAAAAAAAATTATGGCAGGTAACTGTAACTTCGATACTAATTATGACAGGTAACAGTAACTTCGATACTAATTATGACAGGTTACTGTAACTTCGTTACTAATTATGTCAAGTAACTGTATCTTCGATACTAATTATGACATATAACTGTAACTTCGATACTTATTATGACTGGTAACTGTAACTTCATTACTAATTATGACATGAAACTGTAACTTCGATACTAATTATGACAGGTAACTGTACTTCGATACTAATTATGACAAGTATCTGTAACTTCGATACTAATTAAGACAAGTAATTGTAACTTCGATACTAATTATGACAGGTAACTGTAACATCGTTACTAATTATGACAAGTAACAGTAATTTCGATATAAATTATGGCAGGTAATTGTAATTTCGGTACTAATTATGACAGGCAACAGTAACTTCGATACTAATTATGACAAGTAACAGTAACTTCGATACTAATTATGACAAGTAACTGTAATTTCGATACAAATTATGGCAGGTAAATGTAACTTTGATACTAATTATGACAGGTAACAGTAACTTCGATACAAATTTTGGCAGGTAACAGTAACTTCGATACTTATTATGACAAGTAACTGTGATTTTGATAAAAAATTCTGGCAGGTAAGAGTAACTTCAATACTAATTATGACAAGTTGCTGTAATTTCGATACTAATTATGACAGGTTACTGTAACTTCGTTACTAATTATGTCAAGTAACTGTAACTTCGATACTAATTATGACAAGTAACTGTAACTTCGATACTTATTATGACAGGTAACTCTAACTTCATTACTAATTATGACAAGAAACTGTAACTTCGATACTAATTATGACAGGTAACTCTAACTTCGATACTAATTAGGACATGAAACTGTAACTTCGATACTAATTATGACAGGTAACTCAAACTTCGATACTAATTATGACATGTAACTGTAACTTCGTTAATAATTATGACAAGTAACTGTAATTTTGATAAAAAATTATGGCAGGTAACTGTAACTTCGATACTAATTATGACTGGTAACAGTAACTTCGATACTAATTATTACAGGTTACTGTAACTTCGTTACTAAT
Organism: Meconema thalassinum; assembly: GCA_946902985.2. Lineage (NCBI taxonomy): Eukaryota > Metazoa > Arthropoda > Insecta > Orthoptera > Tettigoniidae > Meconema > Meconema thalassinum. The sequence continues at coordinate 1,689,655,441 of OX336388.2, read as the reverse complement.
TATGTCAAGTAACTGTAACTTCGATACGAATTATGACAAATAACTGTAACTTCGATACTTATTATGACAGGTAACTGTAACTTCATTACTAATTATGACAAGAAACTGTAACTTCGATACTAATTATGACAGGTAACTGTAAATTCGATACTAATTATGACAAGTAACTGTAACTTCGACACTAATTATGATAAGTAACTGTAACTTCGATACTTATTATGACAGGTAACAGTAACTTCGATTCTAATTATGACAAGTAACTGTAACATCGATACTAATTATGACAGGTAACTGTAACTTCGTTAATAATTATTACAAGTAACGGTAATTTCGATACAAATTATGGCAGGTAATTGTAATTTCGTTACTAATTATGACAGGTTACAGTAACTTCGATACTAATTATGAAAAGAAACAGTAACTTCGATACTAATTATGACAAGTAACTGTAACTTCGATACTAATTATGACAAGTAACTGTAATTTTGATAAAAAATTCTGGCAGGTAACAGTAACTTCGATACTTATTATGACAAGTTACTGTAATTTCGATACTAATTATGACAGGTTACTGTATCTTCGTTACTAATTATGTCAAGTAACGGTAACTTCGATACTAATTATGACAAGAAACTGTAACTTCGATACTTATTATGACAGGTAACTGTAACTTCATTACTAATTATGACAAGAAACTGTAACTTCGACACTCATTATGACAGGTAACTGTAACTTCGATACGAATTATGACAAGTTTGTGTAATTTCGATACAAATTATGGCAGGTAACTGTAACTTCGATACTAATTATGACAGGTAACTCTAACTTCGATACCAATTATGACAAGTAACTGTAATTTCGATACAAAATATGGCAGGTAACAGTAACTTTGATACTAATTATGACAGGTAACAGGAACTTCGATACTAATTATGACAGGTTACTGTAACTTCGTTACTAATTATTTCATATAACTGTAACTTCGATACTAATTATGACAAGTAACTGTAACTTCGATACATATTATGACAGGTAACTGTAACTTCATTACTAATTATGACAAGAAACTGTAACTTCGATACTCATTATGACAGGTAACTGTAACTTCGATACGAATTATGACAAGTTAGTGTAATTTCGATACAAATTATGGCAGGTAACTCTAACTTCGATACTAATTATGACAGGTAACAGTAACTTCGATACTAATTATGACAGTTAACTGTAACTTCGATACTAATTATGACAAGGAACAGTAATTTCGATACAAATTATGGCAGGTAACTCTAACTTTGATACTACTTATGACAGGTAACAGTAACTTCGATACTTATTATGACAAGGAACTGTAAAATTCGATACAAATTATGGCAGGTAACTGTAACTTTGATACTAATTATGACAGGTAACAGGAACTTCGATACTAATTATGACAGGTTACTGTAACTTCGTTACTAATTATTTCAAGTAACTGTAACTTCGATACTAATTATGACAAGTAACTGTAACTTCGATACTTATTATGACAGGTAACTGTAACTTCATTACTAATTATGACAAGAAACTGTAACTTCGATACTAATTATGAAAGGTAACTCTAACATCGATACTAATTATGACAAGGAACTGTAATTTCGATAAAAAATTATGGCAGGTAACCGTAAGTTTGATACTAACTATGACAGGTAACAGGAACTTCGATACGAATTATGACAGGTTAATGTAACTTCGTTACTAATTATTTCAAGTAACTGTAACTTCGATACTAATTATGACAGGTAACTGTAACTTCGATACTAATTATGACAAGTTACTGTAACTTCGATACTAATTATGACAAGTAACTGTAACTTCGATTCTTATTATGACAGGTAACAGTAACTTCGATACTAATTATGACAATTAACTGTAACATCGATACTAATTATTACAAGGAACTGTAATTTCGATACTAATTATGGCAGGTAACTGTAACTTTGATACTAATTATGACTGGTAACAGTAACTTCGATACTAATTATGACAAGTGATTGTAACTCCGATACTAATTAAGACAGGTAACTGTAACATCGTTACTAATTATGTCAAGTAACTGTAATTACGATAGAAATTATGGCAAGTTACAGTACCTTCGATACTAATTATGACAGGTAACTGTACTTCGATACTAATTATGACAAGGAACTGTAATTTCGATACAAATTATGGCAGGTAACTGTAACTTTGATACTAATTTTGACAAGTAACTGTAACTTCGATACTTATTGCGACAGGTAACTGTAACTTCGTTACTAATTATGACAAGTAACTGTAATTTCGATACAAATTTTGGCAGGTAACAGTAACTTCGACAATAATTATGACAAGTAATTGTAACTTCGATACTAATTATGACAAGTAACTGTAATTTCGATCCAAATTTTGGCAGGTAACAGTAACTTCGACAATAATTATGACAAGTAATTGTAACTTCGATACTAATTATGACAGGTAACTGTAACATCGTTACTAATTATGACAAGTAACAGTAATTTCGATACAAATAATGGCAGTAAATTGTAATTTCGATACTAATTATGACAGGCAACAGTAACTTCGATACTAATTATGACAAGTAACTGTAACTTCGTTACTAATTATGTCAAGTAACTGTAATTTCGATAGAAATTATGGCAGGTAACAGTACCTTCGATACTAATTATGACAGGTAACTGTACTTCGATACTAATTATGACAAGGAACTGTAATTTCGATACAAATTATGGCAGGTAACTGTAACTTTGATACTAATTATGACATGTAACTGTAACTTCGATACTTATTACGACAGGTAACGGTAACTTCGTTACTATTTATGACAAGTAACTGTAATTTCGATACAAATTTTGGCAGGTAACAGTAACTTCGACAATAATTATGACAAGTAATTGTAACTTCGATACTAATTATGACAGGTAACTGTAACATCGTTACTAATTATGACAAGTAACAGTAATTTCGATACAAATTATGGCAGGTAATTGTAATTTCGGTACTAATTATGACAGGCAACAGTAACTTCGATACTAATTATGACAAGTAACAGTAACTTCGATACTAATTATGACAAGTAACTGTAATTTCGATACAAATTGTGGCAGGTAACTGCAACTTTGATACTAATTATGACCGGTATCAGTAACTTCGATACAAATTCTGGCAGGTAACAGTAACTTCGATACTAATTATGACAAGTAACTGTAATTTGGATAAAAAATTCTGGCAGGTAAGAGTAACATCGATACTAATTATGACAAGTTACAGTAAATTCGATACTAATTATGACAGGTTACTGTAATTTCGTTACTAATTATGTCAAGTAACTGTAACTTCGATACTAATTATGACAAGTAACTCTGACTTCGATACTTATTATGACAGGTAACTGTAACTTCATTACTAATTATGACAAGAAACTTTACCTTCGATACTAATTATGACTGGTAACTCTAACTTCGATACTAATTATGACAAGGAACTGTAATTTCGATACAAATTAAGGCAGGTAACTGTAACTTTGTTACTAATTATGACAGGTAACAGTAACTTCGATACTAATTATGACAAGTAACTGAAACTTCGTTACTAATTATGACAAGTAACTGTAATTTTGATAAAAAATTATGGCAGGTAACTGTTACTTCGATACTAATTATGCCTGGTAACAGTTACTTCGATACTAATTATTACAGGTTACTGTAACTTCGTTACTAATTATGTCAAGTAACTGTAACTTCGATACGAATTATGACAAGTAACTGTAACTTCGATACTTATTATGACAGGTAACTGTAACTTCATTACTAATTATGACAAGAAACTGTAACTTCGATACTAATTATGACAGGTAACTGTAAATTCGATACTAATTATGACAAGTAACTGTAACTTCGATACTAATTATGACAAGTAACTGTAACTTCGATACTTATTATGACAGGTAACAGTAACTTCGATTCTAATTATGACAAGTTACTGTAACATCGATACTAATTATGACAGGTAACTGTAACTTCGTTAATAATTATGACAAGTAACGGTAATTTCGATACAAATTGTGGCAGGTAATTGTAATTTCGTTACTAATTATGACAGGTTACAGTAACTTCGATACTAATTATGACAAGTAACAGTAACTTCGATACTAATTATGACTAGGAACTGTAACTTCGATACTAATTATGACAAGTAACTGTAATTTTGATAAAAAATTCTGGCAGGTAACAGTAACTTCGATACTTATTATGACAAGTTACTTTAACTTCGATACTAATTATGACAGGTTACTGTATCTTCGTTACTAATTATGTCAAGTAACGGTAACTTCGATACTAATTATGACAAGAAACTGTAACTTCGATACTTATTATGACAGGTAACTGTAACTTCATTACTAATTATGACAAGAAACTGTAACTTCGATACTCATTATGACAGGTAACAGTAACTTCGATACGAATTATGACAAGTTTGTGTAATTTCGTTACAAATTATGGCAGGTAACTGTAACTTCGATACTAATTATGACAGGTAACTCTAACTTCGATACCAATTATGACAAGGAACTGTAATTTCGATACAAAATGTGGCAGGTAACAGTAACTTTGATACTAATTATGACAGGTAACAGGAACTTCGATACTAATTATGACAGGTTACTGTATCTTCGTTACTAAATATTTCATATAACTATAACTTCGATACTAATTATGACAAGTAACTGTAACTTCGATACATATTATGACAGGTAACTGTAACTTCATTACTAATTATGGCAGGTAACTCTAACTTCGATACTAATTATGACAGGTAACAGTAACTTCGATACTAATTATGACAGTTAACTGTAACTTCGATACTAATTATGACAAGGAACAGTAATTTCGATACAAATTATGGCAGGTAACTGTAACTTTGATACTATTTATGACAGGTAACAGTAACTTCGATACTTATTATGACAAGGATCTGTAATTTCGATACAAATTATGGCAGGTAACTGTAACTTTGATACTAATTATGACAGGTAACAGGAACTTCGATACTAATTATGACAGGTTACTGTAACTTCGTTACTAATTATTTCAAGTAACTGTAACTTCGATACTAATTATGACAAGTAACTGTAACTTCGATACTTTTTATGACAGGTAACTGTAACTTCATTACTAATTATGACAAGAAACTGTAACTTCGATACTAATTATGAAAGGTAACTCTAACATCGATACTAATTATGACAAGGAACTGTAATTTCGATTCAAATTATGGCAGGTAACTGTAACTTTGATACTAATTATGACAGGTAACAGGAACTTCGATACTAATTATGACAGGTTAATGTAACTTCGTTATTAATTATTTCAAGTAACTGTAACTTCGATACTAATTATGACAGGTAACTGTAACTTCGATACTAATTATGACAAGTTACTGTAACTTCGATACTAATTATGACAAGTAACTGTAACTTCGATACTTATTATGACAGGTAACAGTAACTTCGATACTAATTATGACAAGTAACTGTAACATCGATACTAATTATTACAAGGAACTGTAATTTCGATACTAATTATGGCAGGTAACTGTAACTTTGATACTAATTATGACTGGTAACAGTAACTTCGATACTAATTATGACAAGTGATTGTAACTTCGATACTAATTAAGACAAGTAACTGTAACATCGTTACTAATTATGTCAAGTAACTGTAATTTCGATAGAAATTATGGCAGGTTACAGTACCTTCGATACTAATTATGACAGGTAACTGTACTTCGATACTAATTATGACAAGGAACTGTAATTTCGATACAAATTATGGCAGGTAACTGTAACGTTGATACTAATTTTGACAAGTAACTGTAACTTCGATACTTATTACGACAGGTAACTGTAACTTCGTTACTAATTATGACAAGTAACTGTAATTTCGATACAAATTTTGGCAGGTAACAGTAACTTCGAAAATAATTATGACAAGTAATTGTAACTTCGATACTAATTATGACAAGTAACTGTAATTTCGATACAAATTTTGGCAGGTAACAGTAACTTCGACAATAATTATGACAAGTAATTGTAACTTCGATACTAATTATGACATGTAACTGTAACATCGTTACTAATTATGACAAGTAACAGTAATTTCGATACAAATTATGGCAGTAAATTGTAATTTCGATACTAATTATGACAGGCAACAGTAACTTCGATACTAATTATGACAAGTAACTGTAACTTCGTTACTAATTATGTCAAGTAACTGTAATTTCGATAGAAATTATGGCAGGTAACAGTACCTTCGATACTAATTATGACAGGTAACTGTACTTCGATACTAATTATGACAAGGAACTGTAATTTCGATACAAATTATGGCAGGTAACTGTAACATTGATACTAATTATGACAAGTAACTGTACCTTCGATACTTATTACGACAGGTAACTGTAACTTTGTTACTAATTATGACAAGTAACTGTAATTTACAAATTTTGGCAGGTAACAGTAACTTCGACAATAATTATGACAAGTAATTGTAACTTCGATACTAATTATGACAGGTAACTGTAACATCGTTACTAATTATGACAAGTAACAGTAATTTCGATACAAATTATGGCAGGTAATTGTAATTTCGGTACTAATTATGACAGGCAACAGTAACTTCGATACTAATTATGACAAGTAACAGTAACTTCGATACTAATTATGACAAGTAACTGTAATTTCGATACAAATTGTGGCAGGTAACTGTAACTTTGATACTAATTATGACAGGTATCAGTAACTTCGATACAAATTTTGGCAGGTAACAGTAACTTCGATACTAATTATGACAAGTAACTGTAATTTGGATAAAAAATTCTGGCAGGTAAGAGTAACATCGATACTAATTATGACAAGTTACAGTAAATTCGATACTAATTATGACAGGTTACTGTAATTTCGTTACTAATTATGTCAAGTAACTGTAACTTCGATACTAATTATGACAAGTAACTCTGACTTCGATACTTATTATGACAGGTAACTGTAACTTCATTACTAATTATGACAAGAAACTTTACCTTCGATACTAATTATGACTGGTAACTCTAACTTCGATACTAATTATGACAAGGAACTGTAATTTTGATAAAAAATTATGGCAGGTAACTGTTACTTCGATACTAATTATGACTGGTAACAGTTACTTCGATACTAATTATTACAGGTTACTGTAACTTCGTTACTAATTATGTCAAGTAACTGTAACTTCGATACGAATTATGACAAGTAACTGTAACTTCGATACTTATTATGACAGGTAACTGTAACTTCATTACTAATTATGACAAGAAACTGTAACTTCGATACTAATTATGACAGGTAACTGTAAATTCGATACTAATTATGACAAGTAACTGTAACTTCGATACTAATTATGACAAGTAACTGTAACTTCGATACTTATTATGACAGGTAACAGTAACTTCGATTCTAATTATGACAAGTTACTGTAACATCGATACTAATTATGACAGGTAACTGTAACTTCGTTAATAATTATGACAAGTAACGGTAATTTCGATACAAATTATGCCAGGTAATTGTAATTTCGTTACTAATTATGACAGGTTACAGTAACTTCGATACTAATTATGACAAGTAACAGTAACTTCGATACTAATTATGACAAGGAACTGTAACTTCGATACAAATTATGACAAGTAACTGTAATTTTGATAAAAAATTCTGGCAGGTAACAGTAACTTCGATACTTATTATGACAAGTTACTTTAATTTCGATACTAATTATGACAGGTTACTGTATCTTCGTTACTAATTATGTCAAATAACGGTAACTTCGATACTAATTATGACAAGAAACTGTAACTTCGATACTTATTATGACAGGTAACTGTAACTTCATTACTAATTATGACAAGAAACTGTAACTTCGATACTCATTATGACAGGTAACGGTAACTTCGATACGAATTATGACAAGTTTGTGTAATTTCGATACAAATTATGGCAGGTAACTGTAACTTCGATACTAATTATGACAGGTAACTCTAACTTCGATACCAATTATGACAAGGAACTGTAATTTCGATACAAAATATGGCAGGTAACAGTAACATTGATACTAATTATGACAGGTAACAGGAACTTCGATACTAATTATGACAGGTTACTGTATCTTCGTTACTAATTATTTCATATAACTGTAACTTCGATACTAATTATGTCAAGTAACTGTAACTTCGATACATATTATGACAGGTAACTGTAACTTCATTACTAATTATGACAAGAAACTGTAACTTCGATACTCATTATGACAGGTAACTGTAACTTCGATACGAATTATGACAAGTTAGTGTAATTTCGATACAAATTATGGCAGGTAACTCTAACTTCGATACTAATTATGACAGGTAACAGTAACTTCGATACTAATTATGACAGTTAACTGTAACTTCGATACTAATTATGACAAGGAACAGTAATTTCGATACAAATTATGGCAGGTAACTGTAACTTTGATACTATTTATGACAGGTAACAGTAACTTCGATACTTATTATGACAAGGATCTGTAATTTCGATACAAATTATGGCAGGTAACTGTAACTTTGTACTAATTATGACAGGTAACAGGAACTTCGATACTAATTATGACAGGTTACTGTAACTTCGTTACTAATTATTTCAAGTAACTGTAACTTCGATACTATTTATGACAAGTAACTGTAACTTCGATACTTATTATGACAGGTAACTGTAACTTCATTACTAATTATGACAAGAAACTGTAACTTCGATACTAATTATGACAGGTAACTCTAACATCGATACTAATTATGACAAGGAACTGTAATTTCGATACAAATTATGGCAGGTTACTGTAACTTTGATACTAATTATGACAGGTAACAGGAACTTCGATACTAATTATGACAGGTTAATGTAACTTCGTTACTAATTATTTCAAGTAACTGCAACTTCGATACTAATTATGACAGGTAACTGTAACATCGATATTAATTATGACAAGTTACTGTAACTTCGATAATAATTATGACAAGTAACTGTAACTTCGATACTTATTATGACAGGTAACAGTAACTTCGATATTAATAAGACAAGTAACTGTAACATCGATACTAATTATTACAAGGAACTGTAATTTCGATACTAATTATGGCAGGTAACTGAAACTTTGATACTAATTATGACTGGTAACAGTAACTTCGATACTAATTATGACAAGTAATTGTAACTTCGATACTAATTAAGACAGGTAACTGTAACATCGTTACTAATTATGACAAGTAACAGTAATTTTGATACAAATTATGGCAGTAAATTGTAATTTCGATACTAATTATGACAGGCAACAGTAACTTCGATACTAATTATGACAAGTAACAGTAACTTCGATACTAATTATGACAAGTAACTGTAATTTCGATACAAATTATGGCAGGTAACTGTAACTTTGATACTAATTATGACAGGTAACAGTAACTTCGATACAAATTTTGGCAGGTAACAGTAACTTCAATACTAATTATGACAAGTAACTGTAATTTTGATAAAAAATTCTGGCAGGTAAGAGTAACTTCGATACTAATTATGACAAGTTACTGTAACTTCGTTACTAATTATGCCAAGTAACTGTAACTTCGATACTAATTATGACAAGTAACTGTAACTTCGATACTTATTATGACAGGTAACTGTAACTTAATTACTAATTATGACAAGAAACTGTAACTTCGATACTAATTATGACAGGTAACTCTAACTTCGATACTAATTATGACAAGGAACTGTAATTTCGATACAAATTAAAGCAGGTAACTGTAACTTTGATTCTAATTATGACAGGTAACAGTAACTTCGATACTAATTATTACAGTCTACTGTAACTTCGTTACAAAGTATGTCAGGTAACTGTAACTTCGATACGAATTATGACAAGTAACTGTAACTTCGATACTTATTATGACAGGTTATTGTAACTTCGTTACTAATTATGTCAAGTAACTGGAACTTCGATACTAATTATGACAACTAACTGTAACTTCGATACTTATTATGTCAGGTAACTGTATCTTCATTACTAATTATGACAAGAAACTGTAACCCCGATAATAATAATGACAGGTAACTGTAACTTGGATACTAATTATGACAAGGAACTGTAAATTCGATAGAAATTATGGCAGGTAACTGTAAATTTGATACTAATTGTGACAGGTAACAGTAACTTCGATACTAATTATGACAAGTAACTGTAACTTCGTTACTAATAATGACAAGGAACTGTAATTTTGATAAAAAATTATGGCAGGTAACTGTAACTTCGATACTAATTATGACAGGTAACAGTTACGTCGATACTTATTATGACAAGGAACAGTAATTTCGATACAATTTATGGCAGGTAACTGTAACTTTGATACTAATTATGACACGTAACAGGAACTTCGATACTAATTATGACAGGTTACTGTAACTTCGTTACTAATTATTTCAAGTAACTGTAACTTCGATACTTATTATGACAGGTAACTGTAACTTCATTACTAATTATGACAAGAAACTGTAACTTCGATACTAATTATGACAGGTAACTCTAACATCGATACTAATTATGACAAGGAACTGTAATTTCGATACAAATTATGGCAGGTAAATGTAACTGTGATACTAATTATGACAGGTAACAGTAACATCGATACTAATTATGACAAGTAACTGTAACATCGTTACTAATTATGACAAGTAACTGTAATTTCGATAGAAATTATGGCAGTAAATTGTAATTTCGATACTAATTATGACAGGCAACAGTAACTTCGATACTAATTATGACAAGTAACAGTAACTTCGATACTAATTATGACAAGTAACTGTAATTTCGATACAAATTATGGCAGGTAACTGTAACTTTGATACTAATTATGACAGGTAACAGTAACTTCGATACAAATTTTGGCAGGTAACAGTAACTTCGATACTAATTATGACAAGTTACTGAAATTTTGATAAAAAATTCTGGCAGGTAAGAGTAACTTCGATACTATTTATGACAAGTTACTGTAATTTCGATACTAATTATGACAGGTTACTGTAACTTCGTTTCTAATTATGCCAAGTAACTGTAACTTCGATACTAATTATGACAAGTAACTGTAACTTCGATACTTATTATGACAGGTAACTGTAACTTCATTACTAATTATGACAAGAAACTGTAACTTCGATACTAATTATGACAGGTAACTCTAACTTCGATACTAATTATGACAAGGAACTGTAATTTCGATACAAATTAAGGCAGGTAACTGTAACTTTGATACTAATTATGACAGGTAACAGTAACTTCGATACTAATTATTACAGTCTACTGTAACTTCGTTACTAATTATGTCAAGTAACTGTAACTTCGATACGAATTATGACAAGTAACTGTAACTTCGATACTTATTATGACAGGTTACTGTAACTTCGTTACTAATTATGTCAAGTAATTGTAACTTCGATACTAATTATGACAAGTAACTGTAACTTCGAAACTTATTATGTCAGGTAACTGTATCTTCATTACTAATTATGACAAGAAACTGTAACCTCGATAGTAATAATGACAGGTAACTGTAACTTGGATACTAATTATGACAAGGAACTGTAATTTCGATAGAAATTATGGCAGGTAACTGTAAATTTGATACTAATTGTGACAGTTAACAGTAACTTCGATACTAATTATGACAAGTAACTGTAACTTCGTTACTAATAATGACAAGGAACTGTAATTTTGATTAAAAATTATGTCAGGTAACTGTAACTTCGATACTAATTATGACAGGTAACAGTAACGTCGATACTTATTATGACAAGGAACTGTAATTTCGATACAAATTATGGCAGGTAACTGTAACTTTGATACTAATTATGACAGGTAACAGGAACTTCGATACTAATTATGACAGGTTAATGTAACTTCGTTACTAATTATTTCAAGTAACTGTAACTTCGATACTAATTATGACAGGTAACTGTAACTTCGATACTAATTATGACAAGTTACTGTAACTTCGATACTAATTATGACAAGTTACTGTAACTTCGATACTTATTATGACAGGTAACAGTAACTTCGATACTAATTATGACAAGTAACTGTAACATCGATACTAATTATTACAAGGAACTGTAATTTCGATACTAATTATGGCAGGTAAATGTAACTTTGATACTAATTATGACTGGTAACAGTAACTTCGATACTAATTATGACAAGTAATTGTAACTTCGATACTAATTAAGACAGGTAACTGTAACATCGTTACTAATTATGACAAGCAACAGTAATTTCGATACAATTTATGGCAGTAAATTGTAATTTCGATACTAATTATGACAGGCAACAGTAACTTAGATACTAATTATGACAAGTAACAGTAACTTCGATACTAATTATGACAAGTAACAGTAATTTCGATACAAATTATGGCAGGTAACTGTAGCTTTGATACTAATTATGACAGGTAACAGTAACTTCGATACAAATTTTGGCAGGTAACGGTAACTTCGATACTAATTATGACAAGTAACTGTAATTTTGATAAAAAATTCTGGCCGGTAAGAGTAACTTCGATACTAATTATGACAAGTTACTGTAATTTCGATACTAATTATGACAGGTTACTGTAACTTCGTTTCTAATTATGCCAAGTAACTGTAACTTCGATACTAATTATGACAAGTAACTGTAACGTCGATACTTATTATGACAGGTAACTGTAACTTCATTACTAATTATGACAAGAAACTGTAACTTCGATACTAATTATGACAGGTAACTCTAACTTCGATACTAATTATGACAAGGAACTGTAATTTCGATACAAATTAAGGCAGGTAACTGTAACTTTGATACTAATTATGACAGGTAACAGTAACTTCGATACTAATTATTACAGTCTACTGTAACTTCGTTACTAATTATGTCAAGTAACTGTAACTTCCATACGAATTATGACAAGTAACTGTAACTTCGATACTTATTACGACAGGTTACTGTAACTTCGTTACTAATTATGTCAAGTAACTGTAACTTCGATACTAATTATGACAAGTAACTGTAACTTCGATACTTTTTATGTCAGGTAACTGTATCTTCATTACTAATTATGACAAGAAACTCTAACCTCGATAGTAATAATGACAGATAACTGTAACTTGGATACTAATTATGACAAGGAACTGTAATTTCGATAGAAATTATGGCAGGTAACTGTAAATTTGATACTAATTGTGACAGGTAACAGTAACTTCGATACTAATTATGACAAGTAACTGTAACTTCGTTACTAATAATGACAAGGAACTGTAATTTTGATAAAAATTATGGCAGGTAACTGTAACTTCGATACTAATTATGACAGGTAACAGTAACTTCGATACTAATTATGACAGGTTACTGTAACTTCGTTACTAATTATGTCAAGTAACTGTAACTTCGATACTTATTATGACAAATAACTGTAACTTCGATACTTATTATGACAGGTAACTGTAACTTCATTACTAATTATGACAAGAAACTGTAACTTCGATACTAATTATGACAGGTAACTGTACTTCGATACTAATTATGACAAGTATCTGTAACTTCGATACTAAATATGACAATTAACAGTAACATCGATACTAATTATGACAGGTAACAGTAACTTTGATACTAATTATGACAAGCAAAAGTAACTTCGTTACTAATTATGACAAGTTTGTGTAATTTCAATACAAATTATGGCAGGTAATTGTAATTTCGATACTAATTATGACAGGTAACAGTAACTTCGATACTAATTATGACATGTAACAGTAACTTCGATAATAATTATGACAAGTAACTGTAACTTCGATACTATTTATGACAGGTAACTGTAACTTCGTTACTAATTATGACAAGTAACTGTAATTTCGATACAAATTTTGGCAGGTAACAGTAACTTCGTTACAAATTATGACAAGAAACTCTAACTTCGTTACTAATTATGACAAGTAACTGTAATCTTGATAAAAAATTATGGTAGGTAACTGTAACTTCGATACTAATTATGACAGGTAACAGTAACTTCGATACTAATTATGACAGTTAACTGTAACATCGTTACTAATTATGACAAGTAAGTTTAATTTCGATACTAATTACGGCAGGTAACTGTAACTTCGTTACTAATTATGACAAGTTACTGTAATTTCGATACAAATTATGGCAGGTAACTGTAAATTCGATACTAATTATGACAGGTAACAGTAACTTCGATACTAATTATGACAGGTAACTGTAACTTCGATACTAATTATGACAAGGAACTGTAATTTCGATACAAATTATGGCAGGTAAATGTAACTTTGATACTAATTATGACAGGTAACAGTAACATCGATACTAATTATGACAAGTAACTGTAACATCGTTACTAATTATGACAAGTAACTGTAATTTCGATACAAATTATGGCAGGTAACAGTACCTTCGATACTAATTATGACAGGTAACTGTACTTCGATACTTATTATGACAAGGAACTGTAATTTCGATACAAATTATGGCAGGTAAATGTAACTTTGATACTAATTATGACACGTAACAGTAACATCGATACTAATTATGACAAGTAACTGTAACATCGTTACTAATTATGACAAGTTACTGTAATTTCGATACAAATTATGGCAGGTAACTGTAAATTCGATACTAATTATGACAGGTAACAGTAACTTCGATACTAATTACGGCAGGTAACTGTAACTTCGTTACTAATTATGACAAGTTACTGTAATTTCGATACAAATTATGGCAGGTAACTGTAAATTCGATACTAATTATGACAGGTAACAGTAACTTCGATACTAATTATGACAGGTAACTGTAACTTCGATACTAATTATGACAAGGAACTGTAATTTCGATACAAATTATGGCAGGTAAATGTAACTTTGATACTAATTATGACAGGTAACAGTAACATCGATACTAATTATGACAGGTAACAGTAACATCGATACTAATTATGACAAGTAACTGTAACTTCGTTACTAATTATGACAAGTTACTGTAATTTCGATACAAATTATGGCAGGTAACTGTAAATTCGATACTAATTATGACAGGTAACAGTAACTTCGATACTAATTATGACAGGTAACTGTAACTTCGATACTAATTATGACAAGGAACTGTAATTTCGATACAAATTATGGCAGGTAACTGTAACTTTGATACTAATTATGACAGGTAACAGAAACTTCGATACTAATTATGATTGGTTACTGTAACTTCGTTAATAATTATTTCAAGTAACTGTAACTTCGATACTAATTATGACAGGTAACTGTAACTTCGATAATAATTATGACAAGTTACTATAACTTCGATACTAATTATGACAAGTAACTGTAACTTCGATAGTTATTATGACAGGTATCAGTAACTTCGATACTAATTATGACAAGTAACCGTAACATCGATACTAATTATGACAAGGAACTGTAATTTCGATACTAATTATGGCAGGTAACTGTAACTTTGATACTAATTATGACTGGTAACAGTAACTTCGATACTAATTATGACAAGTAATTGTAACTTCGATACTAATTATGACAGGTAACTGTAACATCGTTACTAATTATGACAAGTAACAGTAATTTCGATACAAATTATGGCAGGTAATTGTAATTTCGGTACTAATTATGACAGGCAACAGTAACTTCGATACTAATTATGACAAGTAACAGTAACTTCGATACTAATTATGACAAGTAACTGTAATTTCGATACAAATTATGGCAGGTAACTGTAACTTTGATACTAATTATGACAGGTAACAGTAACTTCGATACAAATTTTGGCAGGTAACAGTAACTTCGATACTAATTATGACAAGTAACTGTAATTTTGTTAAAAAATTCTGGCAGGTAAGAGTAACTTCAATACTAATTATGACAAGTTACTGTAACTTCGATACTTATTATGACAGGTAACAGTAACTTCGATATTAATAAGACAAGTAACTGTAACATCGATACTAATTATTACAAGGAACTGTAATTTCGATACTAATTATGGCAGGTAACTGTAACTTTGATACTAATTATGACTGGTAACAGTAACTTCGATACTAATTATGACAAGTAATTGTAACTTCGATACTAATTAAGACAGGTAACTGTAACATCGTTAGTAATTATGACAAGTAACAGTAATTTTGATACAAATTATGGCAGTAAATTGTAATTTCGATACTAATTATGCCAGGCAACAGTAACTTCGATACTAATTATGACAAGTAACAGTAACTTCGATACTAATTATGACAAGTATCAGTAATTTCGATACAAATTATGGCAGGTAACTGTAACTTTGATACTAATTATGACAGGTAACAGTAACTTCGATACAAATTTTGGCAGGTAACAGTAACTTCGATACTAATTATGACAAGTAACTGTAATTTTGATAAAAAATTCTGGCAGGTAAGAGTAACTTCGATACTAATTATGACAAGTTACTGTAACTTCGTTACTAATTATGCCAAGTAACTGTAACTTCGATACTAATTATGACAAGTAACTGTAACTTCGATACTTATTATGACAGGTAACTGTAACTTAATTACTAATTATGACAAGAAACTGTAACTTCGATACTAATTATGACAGGTAACTCTAACTTCGATACTAATTATGACAAGGAACTGTAATTTCGATACAAATTAAAGCAGGTAACTGTAACTTTGATTCTAATTATGACAGGTAACAGTAACTTCGATACTAATTATTACAGTCTACTGTAACTTCGTTACAAAGTATGTCAGGTAACTGTAACTTCGATACGAATTATGACAAGTAACTGTAACTTCGATACTTATTATGACAGGTTATTGTAACTTCGTTACTAATTATGTCAAGTAACTGGAACTTCGATACTAATTATGACAAGTAACTGTAACTTCGATACTTATTATGTCAGGTAACTGTATCTCCATTACTAATTATGACAAGAAACTGTAACCTCGATAGTAATAATGACAGGTAACTGTAACTTGGATACTAATTATGACAAGGAACTGTAAATTCGATAGAAATTATGGCAGGTAACTGTAAATTTGATACTTATTGTGACAGGTAACAGTAACTTCGATACTAATTATGACAAGTAACTGTAACTTCGTTACTAATAATGACAAGGAACTGTAATTTTGATAAAAAATTATGGCAGGTAACTGTAACTTCGATACTAATTATGACAGGTAACAGTTACGTCGATACTTATTATGACAAGGAACAGTAATTTCGATACAATTTATGGCAGGTAACTGTAACTTTGATACTAATTATGACACGTAACAGGAACTTCGATACTAATTATGACAGGTTACTGTAACTTCGTTACTAATTATTTCAAGTAACTGTAACTTCGATACTTATTATGACAGGTAACTGTAACTTCATTACTAATTATGACAAGAAACTGTAACTTCGATACTAATTATGACAGGTAACTCTAACATCGATACTAATTATGACAAGGAACTGTAATTTCGATACAAATTATGGCAGGTAACTGTAACTTTGATACTAATTATGACAGGTAACAGGAACTTCGATAATAATTATGACAGGTTAATGTAACTTCGTTACTAATTATTTCAAGTAACTGTAACTTCGATACTAATTATGACAGGTAACTGTAACTTCGATACTAATTATGACAAGTTACTGTAACTTCGATACTAATTATGACAAGTTACTGTAACTTCGATACTTATTATGACAGGTAACAGTAACTTCGATACTAATTATGACAAGTAACTGTAACATCGATACTAATTATTACAAGGAACTGTAATTTCGATACTAATTATGGCAGGTAAATGTAACTTTGATACTAATTATGACTGGTAACAGTAACTTCGATACTAATTATGACAAGTAATTGTAACTTCGATACTAATTATGACAAGTAACAGTAATTTCGATAGAAATTATGGCAGTAAATTGTAATTTCGATACTAATTATGACAGGCAACAGTAACTTCGATACTAATTATGACAAGTAACAGTAACTTCGATACTAATTATGACAAGTAACTGTAATTTCGATACAAATTATGGCAGGTAACTGTAACTTTGATACTAATTATGACAGGTAACAGTAACTTCGATACAAATTTTGGCAGGTAACAGTAACTTCGATACTAATTATGACAAGTAACTGTAATTTTGATAAAAAATTCTGGCAGGTAAGAGTAACTTCGATACTATTTATGACAAGTTACTGTAATTTCGATACTAATTATGACAGGTTACTGTAACTTCGTTTCTAATTATGCCAAGTAACTGTAACTTCGATACTAATTATGACAAGTAACTGTAACTTCGATACTTATTATGACAGGTAACTGTAACTTCATTACTAATTATGACAAGAAATTGTAACTTCGATACTAATTATGACAGGTAACTCTAACTTCGATACTAATTATGACAAGGAACTGTAATTTCGATACAAATTAAGGCAGGTAACTGTAACTTTGATACTAATTATGACAGGTAACAGTAACTTCGATACTAATTATTACAGTCTACTGTAACTTCGTTACTAATTATGTCAAGTAACTGTAACTTCGATACGAATTATGACAAGTAACTGTAACTTCGAAACCTATTATGACAGGTTACTGTAACTTCGTTACTAATTATGTCAAGTAACTGTAACTTCGATACTAATTATGACAAGTAACTGTAACTTCGAAACTTATTATGTCAGGTAACTGTATCTTCATTACTAATTATGACAAGAAACTGTAACCTCGATAGTAATAATGACAGGTAACTGTAACGTGGATACTAATTATGACAAGGAACTGTAATTTCGATAGAAATTATGGCAGGTAACTGTAAATTTGATACTAATTGTGACAGGTAACAGTAACTTCGATACTAATTATGACAAGTAACTGTAACTTCGTTACTAATAATGACAAGGAACTGTAATTTTGATAAAAAATTATGGCAGGTAATTGTAACTTCGATACTAATTATGACAGGTAACAGTAACGTCGATACTTATTATGACAAGGAACTGTAATTTCGATACAAATTATGGCAGGTAACTGTAACTTTGATACTAATTATGACAGGTAACAGGAACTTCGATACTAATTATGACAGGTTAATGTAACTTCGTTACTAATTATTTCAAGTAACTGTAACTTCGATACTAATTATGACAGGTAACTGTAACTTCGATACTAATTATGACAAGTTACTGTAACTTCGATACTAATTATGACAAGTTACTGTAACTTCGATACTTATTATGACAGGTAACAGTAACTTCGATACTAATTATGACAAGTAACTGTAACATCGATACTAATTATTACAAGGAACTGTAATTTCGATACTAATTATGGCAGGTAAATGTAACTTTGATACTAATTATGACTGGTAACAGTAACTTCGATACTAATTATGACAAGTAATTGTAACTTCGATACTAGTTAAGACAGGTAACTGTAACATCGTTACTAATTATGACAAGTAACAGTAATTTCGATACAATTTATGGCAGTAAATTGTAATTTCGATACTAATTATGACAGACAACAGTAACTTCGATACTAATTATGACAAGTAACAGTAACTTCGATACTAATTATGACAAGTAACTGTAATTTCGATACAAATTATGGCAGGTAACTGTAACTTTGATACTAATTATGACAGGTAACAGTAACTTCGATACAAATTTTGGCAGGTAACGGTAACTTCGATACTAATTATGACAAGTAACTGTAATTTTGATAAAAAATTCTGGCCGGTAAGATTAACTTCGATACTAATTATGACAAGTTACTGTAATTTCGATACTAATTATGACAGGTTACTGTAACTTCGTTTCTAATTATGCCAAGTAACTGTAACTTCGATACTAATTATGACAAGTAACTGTAACTTCGATACTTATTATGACAGGTAACTGTAACTTCATTACTAATTATGACAAGAAACTGTAACTTCGATACTAATTATGACAGGTAACTCTAACTTCGATACTAATTATGACAAGGAACTGTAATTTCGATACAAATTAAGGCAGGTAACTGTAACTTTGATACTAATTATGACAGGTAACAGTAACTTCGATACTAATTATTACAGTCTACTGTAACTTCGTTACTAATTAAGTCAAGTAACTGTAACTTCCATACGAATTATGACAAGTAACTGTAACTTCGATACTTATTATGACAGGTTACTGTAACTTCGTTACTAATTATGTCAAGTAACGGTAACTTCGATACTAATTATGACAAGTAACTGTAACTTCGATACTTATTATGTCAGGTAACTGTATCTTCATTACTAATTATGACAAGAAACTGTAACCTCATTAGTAATAATGACAGATAACTGTAACTTGGATACTAATTATGACAAGGAACTGTAATTTCGATAGAAATTATGGCAGGTAACTGTAAATTTGATACTAATTGTGACAGGTAACAGTAACTTCGATACTAATTATGACAAGTAACTGTAACTTCGTTACTAATAATGACACGGAACTGTAATTTTGATAAAAATTATGGCAGGTAACTGTAACTTCGATACTAATTATGACAGGTAACAGTAACTTCGATACTAATTATGACAGGTTACTGTAACTTCGTTACTAATTATGTCAAGTAACTGTAACTTCGATACTAATTATGACAAATAACTGTAACTTCGATACTTATTATGACAGGTAACTGTAACTTCATTACTAATTATGACAAGAAACTGTAACTTCGATACTAATTATGACAGGTAACTGTACTTCGATACTAATTATGACAAGTATCTGTAACTTCGATACTAAATATGACAATTAACAGTAACTTCGATACTAATTATGACAGGTAACAGTAACTTTGATACTAATTATGACAAGCAACTGTAACTTCGTTACTAATTATGACAAGTAACTGTAATTTCAATACAAATTATGGCAGGTAATTGTAATTTCGATACTAATTATGACAGGTAACAGTAACTTCGATACTAATTATGACATGTAACAGTAACTTCGATACTAATTATGACAGTTAACTGTAACTTCGTTACTAATTATGACAAGTAAGTTTAATTTCGATACTAATTACGGCAGGTAACTGTAACTTCGTTACTAATTATGACAAGTTACTGTAATTTCGATACAAATTATGGCAGGTAACTGTAAATTCGATACTAATTATGACAAGTTACTGTAATTTCGATACAAATTATGGCAGGTAACTGTAAATTCGATACTAATTATGACAGGTAACAGTAACTTCGATACTAATTATGACAGGTAACTGTAACTTCGATACTAATTATGACAAGGAACTGCAATTTCGATACAAATTATGGCAGGTAAATGTAACTTTGATACTAATTATGACAGGTAACAGTAACTTCGATACTAATTATGACAGTTAACTGTAACTTCGTTACTAATTATGACAAGTAAGTTTAATTTCGATACTAATTACGGCAGGTAACTGTAACTTCGTTACTAATTATGACAAGTTACTGTAATTTCGATACAAATTATGGCAGGTAACTGTAAATTCGATACTAATTATGACAGGTAACAGTAACTTCGATACTAATTATGACAACGAACTGTAATTTCGATACAAATTATGGCAGGTAAATGTAACTTTGATACTAATTATGACAGGTAACAGTAACATCGATACTCATTATGACAAGTAACTGTAACATCGTTACTAATTATGACAAGTAACTGTAATTTCGATACAAATTATGGCAGGTAACAGTACCTTCGATACTAATTATGACAGGTAACTGTACTTCGATACTTATTATGACAAAGAACTGTAATTTCGATACAAATTATGGCAGGTAACTGTAACTTTGATAATAATTATGACAGGTAACAGAAACTTCGATACTAATTATGACTGGTTACTGTAACTTCGTTAATAATTATTTCAAGTAACTGTAACTTCGATACTAATTATGACGGGTAACTGTAACTTCGATAATAATTATGACAAGTTACTATAACTTCGATAAAATTATGACAAGTAACTGTAACTTCGATAGTTATTATGACAGGTATCAGTAACTTCGATACTAATTATGACAAGTAACTGTAACATCGATACTAATTATGACAAGGAACTGTAATTTCGATACTAATTATGGCAGGTAACTGTAACTTTGATACTAATTATGACTGGTAACAGTAACTTCGATACTAATTATGACAAGTAATTGTAACTTCGATACTAATTATGACAAATAACAGTAACTTCGATACTAATTAAGACAAGTAACTGTAATTTCGATACAAATTATGGCAGGTAACTGTAACTTTGATACTAATTATGACAGGTAACAGTAACTTCGATACAAATTTTGGCAGGTAACAGTAACTTCGATACTAATTATGACAAGTAACTGTAATTTTGATAAAAAATTCTGGCAGTTGAGAGTAACTTCAATACTAATTATGACAAGTTACTGTAATTTCGATACTAATTATGACAGGTTACTGTAACTTCGTTACTAATTATGTCAAGTAACTGTAACTTCGATACTAATTATGACAAGTTACTGTAACTTCGATACTTATTATGACAGGTAACTCTAACTTCATTACTAATTATGACAAGAAACTGTAACTTCGATACTAATTATGACAGGTAACTCTAACAGCGATACTAATTATGACAAGGAACTGTAATTTCGATACAAATTAAGGCGGGTAACTGTAACATTGATACTAATTATGACAGGTAACAGTAACTTCGATACTAAGTATGACAAGTAACTGTAATTATGATAAATAATTATGGCAGGTAACTGTAACTTCGATACTTATTATGACAGGTAACAGTAACTTCGATTCTAATTATGACAAGTAACTGTAACATCGATATTAATTATGACAGGTAACTGTAACTTCGTAAATAATTAAGACAAGTAACGGTAATTTCGATACAAATTATGGCAGGTTATTGTAATTTCGATACTAATTATGACAGGTTACAGTAACTTCGATACTAATTATGACAAGTAACAGTAACTTCGATACTAATTATGACAAGAAACTGTAACTTCGATACTTATTATGACAGGTAACTGTAACTTCATTACTAATTATGACAAGAAACTGTAACTTCGATACTAATTATGACAGGTAACTCAAACTTCGATACTAATTATGACAAGGAACTGTAATTTCGATACAAATTAAGGCAGGTAACTGTAACTTTGATACTAATTGTGACAGTTAACAGTAACTTCGATACTAATTATGACATGTAACTGTAACTTCGTTACTAATTATGAAAAGTAACTGTAATTTTGATAAAACATTATGGCAGGTAACTGTAACTTCGATACTAATTATGACAGGTAACACTAACTTCGATACTAATTATTACAGGTTACTGTAACTTCGTTACTAATTATGTCAAGTAACTGTAACTTCCATACGAATTATGACAAGTAACTGTAACTTCGATACTTATTATGACAGGTAACTGTAACTTCATTACTAATTATGACAAGAAACTGTAACTTCGATACTAATTATGACAGGTAACTGTAACTTCGATACTAATTATGACAAGTAACTGTAACTTCGATACTAATTATGACAAGTAACTGTAACTTCGATACTTGTTATTACAGGTAACAGTAACTTCGATTCTAATTGTGACAAGTAACTGTAACATCGATACTAATTATGACAGGTAACTGTAACTTCGTTAATAATTATGACAAGTAACGGTAATTTCGATACAAATTATGGCAGGTAATTGTAATTTCGATACTAATTAAGACAGGTTATAGTAACTTCGATACTAATTATGACAAGTAACAGTAACTTCGATACTAATTATGACAAGGAACTGACACTTCGATACTAATTATGACAAGTAACTGTAATTTTGATAAAAAATTCTGGCAGGTAACAGTAACTTCGATACTAATTATGACAAGTTACTGTAATTTCGATACTAATTATGACAGGTTACTGTAACTTCGATACTAATTATGTCAAGTAACTGTAACTTCGATACTAATTATGACAAGAAACTGTAACTTCGATACTTATTATGACAGGTAACTCTAACTTCGATACTAATTATGACAAGGAACTGTAATTTCGATACAAATTATGGCAGGTAACTGTAACTTTGATTCCAATTATGACAGGTAACAGGAACTTCGATACTAATTATGACAGGTTACTGTAACTTCGATACTAATTATTTCAAGTAACTGTAACTTCGATACTAATTATGAAAAGTAACTGTAACTTCGATAAATATTATGACAGGTAACTGTAACTTCATTACTAATTATGACAAGAAAATGTAACTTCGATACTAATTATGACAGGTAACTGTAACTTCGATACGAAATATGACAAGTTACTGTAATTTCGATACAAATTATGGCAGGTAACTGTAACTTCGATACTAATTATGACAGGTAACACTAACTTCGATACTAATTATGACAGGTAACTGTAACTTCGATACTAATTATGACAAGGAACTGTAATTTCGTTACAAATTAAGGCTGGTAACTGTAAATTTGATACTAATTGTGACAGGTAACAGTAATTTCGATACTAATTATGACAAGTAACTGTAACTTCGTTACTAATAATGACAAGGAACTGTAATTTTGATAAAAAATTATGGCAGGTAACTGTAACTTCGATACTAATTATGACAGGTAACACTAACTTCGATACTAATTATTACAGGTTACTGTAACTTCGTTACTAATTATGTCTAGTAACTGTAACTTCGATACGAATTATGACAAGTAACTGTAACTTCGATACTTATTATGACAGGTAACTGTAACTTCATTACTAATTATGACAAGAAACTGTAACTTCGATACTAATTATGACAGGTAACTGTAACTTCGATACTAATTATGACAAGTAACTGTAACTTCGATACTAATTATGACAAGTAACTGTAACTTCGATACTTATTATGACAGGTAACAGTAACTTCGATTCTAATTGTGACAAGTAACTGTAACATCGATACTAATTATGACAGGTAACTGTTACTTCGTTAATAATTATGACAAGTAACGGTAATTTCGATACAAATTATGGCAGGTAATTGTAATTTCGATACTAATTAAGACAGGTTATAGTAACTTCGATACTAATTATGACAAGTAACAGTAACTTCGATACTAATTATGACAAGGAACTGACACTTCGATACTAATTATGACAAGTAACTGTAATTTGGATAAAAATTTCTGGCAGGTAACAGTAACTTCGATACTAATTATGACAAGTTACTGTAATTTCGATACTAATTATGACAGGTTACTGTAACTTCGATACAAATTATGTCAAGTAACTGTAACTTCGATACTAATTATGACAAGAAACTGTAACTTCGATACTTATTATGACAGGTAACTGTAACTTCATTACTAATTATGACAAGAAACTGTAACTTCGATACTTATTATGAGAGGTAACTCTAACTTCGATACTAATTATGACAAGGAACTGTAATTTCGATACAAATTATGGCAGGTAACTGTAACTTTGATACTATTTATGACAGGTAACAGTAACTTCGATACTAATTATGACAAGTAACTGTAACTTCGTTACTAATTATGACAAGGAACTGTAATTTCTATACAAATTATGGCAGGTAACTGTAACTTTGATACTAATTATGACAAGTAACTGTAACTTCGATACTAATTATGACAGGTAAATGTAACTTCGTTACTAATTATGACAAGTAACAGTAATTTCGATACAAATTATGGCAGGTAATTGTAATTTCGATACTAATTATGACAGGCAACAGTAACTTCGATACTAATTATAACAAGTAACAGTAACTTCGATACTAATTATGACAAGTAACTGTAATTTCGATACAAATTATGGCAGGTAACTGTAACTTTGATACTAATTATGACAGGTAACAGTAACTTCGATACAAATTTTGGCAGGTAACAGTAACTTCGATACTAATTATGACAAGGAACTGTAATTTCGATTCAAATTATGGCAGGTAACTGTAACTTTAATACTATTAATGACAGGCAACAGTAACTTCGATACTAATTATGACAAGTAACTGTAACTTCGTTACTAATTATGTCAAGTAACTGTAATTTCGATACAAATTATGGCAGGTAACAGTACCTTCGATACTAATTATGACAGGTTACTGTAACTTCGTTACTAATTATGACAAGTAACTGTAATTTTGATAAAAAATTATGGCAGGTAACTGTAACTTCGATACTAATTATGTCAGGTAACAGTAACCTCGATACTAATAATTACAGGTTACTGTAACTTCGTTACTAATTATGTCAAGTAACTGTAACTTCGATACGAATTATGACAAGTAACTGTAACTTCGATACTTATTATGACAGGTAACTGTAACTTCATTACTAATTATGACAAGAAACTGTAACTTCGATACTAATTATGACAGGTAACTGTAACTTCGATACTAATTATGACAAGTAACTGTAACTTCGATACTAATTATGACAAGTAACTGTAACTTCGATACTTATTATGACAGGTAACAGTAACATCGATTCTAATTATGACAAGTAACTGTAACATCGATACTAATTATGACAGGTAACTGTAACTTCGTTAATAATTATGACAAGTAACGGTAATTTCGATACACATTATGGCAGGTAATTGTAATTTCGATACTAATTATGACAGGTTACAGTAACTTCGATACTATTTATGACAAGTAACAGTAACTTCGATACTAATTATGACAAGGAACTGTAACTTCGATACTAATTATGACAAGTAACTGTAATTTCGATACTAATTATGACAGGTTACTGTAACTTCGTTACTAATTATGTCAAGTAACTGTACCTTCGATACTAATTATGACAAGAAACTGTAACTTCGATACTTATTATGACAGGTAACTGTAACTTCATTACTAACTATGACAAGAAACTGTAACTTCGTTACTTATTATGACAGGTAAATCTAACTTCGATACTAATTATGACAAGGAACTGTAATTTCGATACAAATTATGGCAGGTAACTGTAACTTTGATACTAATTATGACAGGTAACAGGAACTTCGATACTAATTATGACAGGTTACTGTAACTTCGTTACTAATTATTTCAAGTAACTGTAACTTCGATACTAATTATGACAAGTAACTGTAACTTCGATACTTATTATGACAGGTAACTGTAACTTCATTACTAATTATGACAAGAAACTTTAACTTCGATACTAATTATGACAGGTAACTGTAACTTCGATACGAATTATGACAAGTTAGTGTAATTTCAATACAAATTATGGCAGGTAACTGTAACTTCGATACTAATTATGACAAGTAACAGTAACTTCGATACTAATTATGACAAGTAACTGTAACTTCGTTACTAATAATGACAAGGAACTGTAATTTTGATAAAAAATTATGGCAGGTAACTGTAACTTCGATACTAATTATGACAGGTAACAGTAACTTCGATACTAATTATGAAAGTTAACTGTAACTTCGTTACTAATTATGACAAGTAAGTTTAATTTCGATACTAATTCTGGCAGGTAAATGCAACTTCGTTACTAATTATGACAAGTTACTGTAATTTCGATACAAATTATGGCAGGTAACTGTAAATTCGATACTAATTATGACAGGTAACAGTAACTTCGATACTAATTATGACAGGTAACTGTAACTTCGATACTAATTATGACAAGGAACTGTAATTTCGATACAAATTATGGCAGGTAAATGTAACTTTGATACTAATTATGACAGGTAACAGTAACATCGATACTAATTATGACAAGTAACTGTAACATCGTTACTAATTATGACAAGTAACTGTAATTTCGATACAAATTATGGCAGGTAACAGTACCTTCGATACTAATTATTACAGGTAACTGTACTTCGATACTTATTATGACAAAGAACTGTAATTTCGATACAAATTATGGCAGGTAACTGTAACTTTGATACTAATTATGACAGGTAACAGAAACTTCGATACTAATTATGACTGGTTACTGTAACTTCGTTAATAATTATTTCAAGTAACTGTAACATCGATACTAATTATGACAGGTAACTGTAACTTCGATAATAATTATGACAAGTTACTGTAACTTCGATACTAATTATGACAAGTAACTGTAACTTCGATACTTATTATGACAGGTAACAGTAACTTCGATACTAATTATGACAAGTAACTGTAACATCGATACTAATTATGAAAAGGAACTGTAATTTCGATACTAATTATGGCAGGTAACTGTAACTTTGATACTAATTAAGACTGGTAACAGTAACTTCGATACAAATTATGACAAGTAATTGTAACTTCGATACTAATTATGACAGGTAACTGTAACATCGTTACTAATTATGACAAGTAACAGTAATTTCGATACAAATTATGGCAGGTAATTGTAATTTCGGTACTAATTATGACAGGCAACAGTAACGTCGATACTAATTATGACAAGTAACAGTAACTTCGATACTAATTATGACAAGTAACTGTAATTTCGATACAAATTATGGCAGGTAACTGTAACTTTGATACTAATTATGACAGGTAACAGTAACTTCGATACAAATTTTGGCAGGTAACAGTAACTTCGATACTAATTATGACAAGTAACTGTAATTTTGATAAAAAATTCTGGCAGGTAAGAGTAACTTCAATACTAATTATGACAAGTTACTGTAATTTCGATACTTATTATGACAAGTAACTGTAACTTCGATACTTATTAGGACAGGTAACTCTAACTTCATTACTAATTATGACAAGAAACTGAAACTTCGATACTAATTATGACAGGTAACTCTAACTTCGATACTAATTATGACAAGGAACTGTAATTTCGATACAAATTAAGGCGGGTAACTGTAACTTTGATACTAATTATGACAGGTAACAGTAACTTCGATACTAATTATGACAAGTAACTGTAATTTTGATAAAAAATTATGGCAGGTAACTGTAACTTCGATACTTATTATGACAGGTAACAGTAACTTCGATTCTAATTATGACAAGTAACTGTAACATCGATATTAATTATGACAGGTAACTGTAACTTCGTAAATAATTATGACAAGTAACGGTAATTTCGATACAAATTATGGCAGGTTATTGTAATTTCGATACTAATTATGACAGGTTACAGTAACTTCGATACTAATTATGACAAGTAACAGTAACTTCGATACTAATTATGACAAGAAACTGTAACTTCGATACTTATTATGACAGGTAACTGTAACTTCATTACTAATTATGACAAGAAACTGTAACTTCGATATTAATTATGACAGGTAACTCAAACTTCGATACTAATTATGACAAGGAACTGTAATTTCGATACAAATTAAGGCAGGTAACTGTAACTTTGATACTAATTATGACAGGTAACAGTAACTTCGATACTAATTATGACATGTAACTGTAACATCGTTACTAATTATGACAAGTAACTGTAATTTTGATAAAAAATTATGGCAGGTAACTGTAACTTCGATACTAATTATGACAGGTAACACTAACTTCGATACTAATTATTACAGGTTACTGTAACTTCGTTACTAATTATGTCAAGTAACTGTAACTTCGATGAGAATTATGACAAGTAACTGTAACTTCGATACTTATTATGACAGGTAACTGTAACTTCATTACTAATTATGACAAGAAACTGTAACTTCGATACTAATTATGACAGGTAACTGTAACTTCGATACTAATTATGACAATAACTGTAACTTCGATACTAATTATGACAAGTAACTGTAACTTCGATACTTATTATGACAGGTAACAGTAACTTCGATTCTAATTGTGACAAGTAACGGTAACATCGATACTAATTATGACAGGTAACTGTAACTTCGTTAATAATTATGACAAGTAACGGTAATTTCGATACAAATTATGGCAGGTAATTGTAATTTCGATACTAATTAAGACAGGTTATAGTAACTTCGATACTAATTATGACAAGTAACAGTAACTTCGATACTAATTATGACAAGGAACTGACACTTCGATACTAATTATGACAAGTAACTGTAATTTTGATTAAAAATTCTGGCAGGTAACAGTAACTTCGATACTAATTATGACAAGTTACTGTAATTTCGATACTAATTATGACAGGTTACTGTAACTTCGATACTAATTATGTCAAGTAACTGTAACTTCGATACTAATTATGACAAGAAACTGTAACTTCGATATTTATTATGACAGGTAACTGTAACTTCATTACTAATTATGACAAGAAACTGTAACTTCGATACTTATTATGACAGGTAACTCTAACTTCGATACTAATTATGACAAGGAACTGTAATTTCGATACAAATTATGGCAGGTAACTGTAACTTTGATTCTAATTATGACAGGTAACAGTAACTTCGATACTAATTATGACAGGTTACTGTAACTTCGATACTAATTATTTCAAGTAACTGTAACTTCGATACTAATTATGAAAAGTAACTGTAACTTCGATACATATTATGACAGGTAACTGTAACTTCATTACTAATTATGACAAGAAAATGTAACTTCGATACTAATTATGACAGGTAACTGTAACTTCGATACGAATTATGACAAGTTACTGTAATTTCGATACAAATTATGGCAGGTAACTGTAACTTCGATACTAATTATGACAGGTAACACTAACTTCGATACTAATTATGACAGGTAACTGTAACTTCGATACTAATTATGACAAGGAACTGTAATTTCGATACAAATTATGGCAGGTAACTGTAACTTTGATACTATTTATGACAGGTAACAGTAACTTCGATACTAATTATGACAAGTAACTGTAACTTCGTTACTAATTATGTCAAGTAACTGTAATTTCGATACAGATTATGGCAGGTAACAGTACCTTCGATACTAATTATGACAGGTAACTGTACTTCGATACTAATTATGACAAGGAACTGTAATTTCTATACAAATTATGGCAGGTACCTGTAACATTGATACTAATTATGACAAGTAACTGTAACTTCGATACTAATTATGACAGGTAAATGTAAATTCGTTACTAATTATGACAAGAAACAGTAATTTCGATACAAATTATGGCAGGTAACAGTACCTTCGATACTAATTATGACAGGTTACTGTAACTTCGTTACTAATTATGTCAAGTAACTGTAACTTCGATACGAATTATGACAAGTAACTGTAACTTCGATACTTCTTATGACAGGTAACTGTAACTTCATTACTAATTATGACAAGAAACTGTAACTTCGATACTAATTGTGACAGGTAACTCTAACTTCGATACTAATTATGACAAGGAACTGTAATTTCGATACAAATTAAGGCAGGTAACTGTAACTTTGATACCAATTATGACAGGTAACAGTAACTTCGATACTAATTATGACAAGTAACTGTAACTTCGTTACTAATTATGACAAGTAACTGTAATTTTGATGCAAATTATGGCAGGTAATTGTAATTTCGATACTAATTATGACAGGCAACATTAACTTCGATACTAATTATGACAAGTAACTGTAACTTTGATATTAATTATGACAGGTAACAGTAACTTCGATACAAATTTTGGCAGGTAACAGTAACTTCGATACTAATTATGACAAGGAACTGTAATTTCGATACAAATTATGGCAGGTAACTGTAACTTTGATACTATTTATGACAGGTAACAGTTACTTCGATACTAATTATGACAAGTAACTGTATCTTCGTTACTAATTATGTCAAGTAACTGTAATTTCGATACAAATTATGGCAGGTAACAGTACCTTCGATACTAATTATGACAGGTTACTGTAACTTCGTTACTAATTATGTCAAGTAACTGTAACTTCGATACGAATTATGACAAGTAACTGTAACTTCGATACTTCTTATGACAGGTAACTGTAACTTCATTACTAATTATGACAAGAAACTGTAACTTCGATACTAATTGTGACAGGTAACTCTAACTTCGATACTAATTATGACAAGGAACAGTAATTTCGATACAAATTAAGGCAGGTAACTGTAACTTTGATACTAATTATGACAGGTAACAGTAACTTCGATACTAATTATGACAAGTAACTGTATCTTCGTTACTAATTATGTCAAGTAACTGTAATTTCGATACAAATTATGGCAGGTAACAGTACCTTCGATACTAATTATGACAGGTTACTGTAACTTCGTTACTAATTATGTCAAGTTACTGTAACTTCGATATTAATTATGACAAGAAACTGTAACTTCGATACTTATTATGACAGGTAACTGTAAGTTCATTACTAATTATGACAAGAAACTGTAACTACGATACTTATTATGACAGGTAACTCTAACTTCGATACTAATTATGACAAGTAACTGTAACTTCGTTACTAATTATGACAAGTAACTGTAATTTTGATAAAAATTTATGGCAGGTAACTGTAACTTCGATACTAATTATGCCAGGTAACAGTAACTTCGATACTAATTATTACAGGTTACTGTAACTTCGTTACTAATTATGTCAAGTAACTGTAACTTCGATACGAATTATGA
The DNA here is from genome assembly GCA_946902985.2 of Meconema thalassinum. Taxonomy (NCBI): domain Eukaryota; kingdom Metazoa; phylum Arthropoda; class Insecta; order Orthoptera; family Tettigoniidae; genus Meconema; species Meconema thalassinum. The sequence continues at coordinate 1,689,622,654 of OX336388.2, read as the reverse complement.
CAAGTAACTGTAACTTTGATACTTATTATGACAGGTAACTGTAACTTCATTACTAATTATGACATGAAACTGTAACTTCGTTACTAATTATGACAGGTAACTGTAACTTCGATACTAATTATGACAGGTAACAGTAACATCGATTCTAATTATGACAAGTAACTGTAACATCGATACTAATTATGACAGGTAACTGTAACTTCGTTAATAATTATGACAAGTAACGGTAATTTCGATACAAATTATGGCAGGTAATTGTAATTTCGATACTAATTATGACAGGATACAGTAACTTCGATACTATTTATGACAAGTAACAGTAACTTCGATACTAATTATGACAAGGAACTGTAACTTCGATACTAATTATGACAAGTAACTGAAATTTCGATACTAATTATGACAGGTTACTGTAACTTCGTTACTAATTATGTCAAGTAACTGTACCTTCGATACTAATTATGACAATAAAACTGTAACTTCGATATTTATTATGACAGGTAACTGTAATTTCGATACTAATTATGACAGGTTACTGTAACTTCGTTACTAATTATGTCAAGTAACTGTAACTTCGATACTAATTATGACAAGTAACTGTAACTTCGATACTTATTATGACAGGTAACTGTAACTTCGATACTAATTATGACAAGGAACTCTAACTTCAATACTTATTATGTCAGGTAACTGTAACTTCATTACTAATTATGACAAGAAACTCTAACTTCGATACAAATTATGACAGGTAACTCTAACTTCGATACTAATTATGACAAGGAACTGTAATTTCGATACAAATTATGGCAGGTAACTGTAACTTTGATACTAATTATGACAGGTAACAGGAACTTCGATACTAATTATGACAGGTTACTGTAACTTCGTTACTAATTATTTCAAGTAACTTTTTCTTCGATACTAATTATGACAGGTAACTGTAACTTCGATACTAATTATGACAAGTTACTGTAACTTCGATACTAATTATGACAAATAACTGTAACTTCGATACTTATTATGACAGGTAACAGTAACTTCGATACTAATTATTACAAGTAACTGTAACATCGATACTAATTATGACAAGGAACTGTAATTTCGATACTAATTATGGCAGGTAACTGTAACTTTGGTACTAATTATGACTGGTAACAGTAACTTCAATACTAATTATGACAAGTAATTGTAACTTCTATACTAATTATGACAGGTAACTGTAACATCGTTACTAATTACGACATGTAACAGTAATTTCGATACAAATTAGGGCAGGTAATTGTAATTTCGATACTAACTATGACAGGCAAGTGTAACTTCGATACTAATTATGACAAGTAACAGTAACTTCGATACTAATTATGACAAGTAACTGTAATTTAGATACAAATTATGGCAGGTAACTGTAACTTTGATGCTAATTATGACAGGTAACAGTAACTTCGATACAAATTTTGGCAGGTAACAGTAACTTCGATACTAATTATGACAAGTAACTGTAATTTTGATAAAAAATTCTGGCAGGTAAGAGTAACTTCGATACTAATTATGACAGATTACTGTAATTTCGATACTAATTATGACAGGTTACTGTAACTTCGTTACTAATTATGTCAAGTAACTGTAACTTCGATACTAATTATGACAAGTAACTGTAACTTCGATACTTATTATGACAGGTAACTGTAACTTCATTACTAATTATGACAAGAAACTGTAACTTCGATACTAATTATGACAGGTAACTCTAACTTCGATACTAATTATGACAAGGAACTGTAATTTCGATACAAATTAAGGCAGGTAACTATAACTTTGATACTAATTAATACAGGTAACAGTAACTTCGATACTAATTATGACAAGTAACTGTAATTTTGATAAAAAATTATGGCAGGTAACTGTAACTTCGATACTAATTATGACAGGTAACAGTAACTTCGATACTTATTATTACAGGTTACTGTAACTTCTTTACTAATTATGTCAAGTAACTGTAACTTCGATGCGAATTATGACAAGTAATGGTAACTTCGATACTTATTATGACAGGTAACTGTAACTTCATTACTAATTATGACAAGAAACTCTAACTTCGATACTTATTATGACAGATTACAGTAACTTCGATTCTAATTATGACAAGTAACTGTAACATCGATACTAATTATGACAGGTAACTGTAACTTCGTTAATAATTATGACAAGTAACGGTAATTTCGATACAAATTATGGCAGGTAATTGTAATGTCGATACTAATTATGACAGGTTACAGTAACTTCGATAATAGTTATGACAAGTAACAGTAACTTCGATACTAATTATGACAAGGAACTGTAACTTCGATACTAATTATGACAAGTAACTGTAATTTTGATAAAAAATTCTGGCAGGTAACAGTAACTTCGATACTAATTATGACAAGTTACTGTAATTTCGATACTAATTATGACAGGTTACTGTAACTTCGTTACTAATTATGTCAAGTTACTGTAACTTCGATATTAATTATGACAAGAAACTGTAACTTCGATACTTATTATGACAGGTAACTGTAAGTTCATTACTAATTATGACAAGAAACTGTAACTACGATACTTATTATGACAGGTAACTCTAACTTCGATACTAATTATGACAAGTAACTGTAACTTCGTTACTAATTATGACAAGTAACTGTAATTTTGATAAAAATTTATGGCAGGTAACTGTAACTTCGATACTAATTATGCCAGGTAACAGTAACTTCGATACTAATTATTACAGGTTACTGTAACTTCGTTACTAATTATGTCAAGTAACTGTAACTTCGATACGAATTATGACAAGTAACTGTAACTTTGATACTTATTATGACAGGTAACTGTAACTTCATTACTAATTATGACATGAAACTGTAACTTCGTTACTAATTATGACAGGTAACTGTAACTTCGATACTAATTATGACAGGTAACAGTAACATCGATTCTAATTATGACAAGTAACTGTAACATCGATACTAATTATGACAGGTAACTGTAACTTCGTTAATAATTATGACAAGTAACGGTAATTTCGATACAAATTATGGCAGGTAATTGTAATTTCGATACTAATTATGACAGGATACAGTAACTTCGATACTATTTATGACAAGTAACAGTAACTTCGATACTAATTATGACAAGGAACTGTAACTTCGATACTAATTATGACAAGTAACTGAAATTTCGATACTAATTATGACAGGTTACTGTAACTTCGTTACTAATTATGTCAAGTAACTGTACCTTCGATACTAATTATGACAATAAAACTGTAACTTCGATATTTATTATGACAGGTAACTGTAATTTCGATACTAATTATGACAGGTTACTGTAACTTCGTTACTAATTATGTCAAGTAACTGTAACTTCGATACTAATTATGACAAGTAACTGTAACTTCGATACTTATTATGACAGGTAACTGTAACTTCGATACTAATTATGACAAGGAACTCTAACTTCAATACTTATTATGTCAGGTAACTGTAACTTCATTACTAATTATGACAAGAAACTCTAACTTCGATACAAATTATGACAGGTAACTCTAACTTCGATACTAATTATGACAAGGAACTGTAATTTCGATACAAATTATGGCAGGTAACTGTAACTTTGATACTAATTATGACAGGTAACAGGAACTTCGATACTAATTATGACAGGTTACTGTAACTTCGTTACTAATTATTTCAAGTAACTGTTTCTTCGATACTAATTATGACAGGTAACTGTAACTTCGATACTAATTATGACAAGTTACTGTAACTTCGATACTAATTATGACAAATAACTGTTACTTCGATACTTATTATGACAGGTAACAGTAACTTCGATACTAATTATTACAAGTAACTGTAACATCGATACTAATTATGACAAGGAACTGTAATTTCGATACTAATTATGGCAGGTAACTGTAACTTTGGTACTAATTATGACTGGTAACAGTAACTTCAATACTAATTATGACAAGTAATTGTAACTTCTATACTAATTATGACAGGTAACTGTAACATCGTTACTAATTACGACATGTAACAGTAATTTCGATACAAATTAGGGCAGGTAATTGTAATTTCGATACTAACTATGACAGGCAAGTGTAACTTCGATACTAATTATGACAAGTAACAGTAACTTCGATACTAATTATGACAAGTAACTGTAATTTAGATACAAATTATGGCAGGTAACTGTAACTTTGATGCTAATTATGACAGGTAACAGTAACTTCGATACAAATTTTGGCAGGTAACAGTAACTTCGATACTAATTATGACAAGTAACTGTAATTTTGATAAAAAATTCTGGCAGGTAAGAGTAACTTCGATACTAATTATGACAGATTACTGTAATTTCGATACTAATTATGACAGGTTACTGTAACTTCGTTACTAATTATGTCAAGTAACTGTAACTTCGATACTAATTATGACAAGTAACTGTAACTTCGATACTTATTATGACAGGTAACTGTAACTTCATTACTAATTATGACAAGAAACTGTAACTTCGATACTAATTATGACAGGTAACTCTAACTTCGATACTAATTATGACAAGGAACTGTAATTTCGATACAAATTAAGGCAGGTAACTATAACTTTGATACTAATTAATACAGGTAACAGTAACTTCGATACTAATTATGACAAGTAACTGTAATTTTGATAAAAAATTATGGCAGGTAACTGTAACTTCGATACTAATTATGACAGGTAACAGTAACTTCGATACTTATTATTACAGGTTACTGTAACTTCTTTACTAATTATGTCAAGTAACTGTAACTTCGATGCGAATTATGACAAGTAATGGTAACTTCGATACTTATTATGACAGGTAACTGTAACTTCATTACTAATTATGACAAGAAACTCTAACTTCGATACTTATTATGACAGATTACAGTAACTTCGATTCTAATTATGACAAGTAACTGTAACATCGATACTAATTATGACAGGTAACTGTAACTTCGTTAATAATTATGACAAGTAACGGTAATTTCGATACAAATTATGGCAGGTAATTGTAATGTCGATACTAATTATGACAGGTTACAGTAACTTCGATAATAGTTATGACAAGTAACAGTAACTTCGATACTAATTATGACAAGGAACTGTAACTTCGATACTAATTATGACAAGTAACTGTAATTTTGATAAAAAATTCTGGCAGGTAACAGTAACTTCGATACTAATTATGACAAGTTACTGTAATTTCGATACTAATTATGACAGGTTACTGTAACTTCGTTACTAATTATGTCAAGTTACTGTAACTTCGATATTAATTATGACAAGAAACTGTAACTTCGATACTTATTATGACAGGTAACTGTAAGTTCATTACTAATTATGACAAGAAACTGTAACTACGATACTTATTATGACAGGTAACTCTAACTTCGATACTAATTATGACAAGGAACTGTAATTTCGATACAAATTATGGCAGGTAACTGTAACGTTGATACTAATTATGACAGGTAACAGGAACTTCGATACTAATTATGACAGGTTACTGTAACTTCGTTACTAATTATTTCAAGTAACTGTAACATCGATACTAATTATGACAAGTAACTGTAACTTCGATACTTATTATGACAGGTAACTGTAACTTCATTACTAATTATGACAAGAAACTGTAACTTCGATACTAATTATGACAGGTAACTCTAAATTCGATACTAATTATGACAAGGAACTGTAATTTCGATACAAATTATGGCAGGTAACTGTAACTTTGATACTAATTATGACAGGTAACAGGCACTTCGATACTAATTATGACAGATTACTGTAACTTCGTTACTAATTATTTCAAGTAACTGTATCTTCGATACTAATTATGACAGGTAACTGTAACTTCGATACTAATTATGACAAGTTACTCTAACTTCGATACTAATTATGACAAGTAACTGTAACTTCGATACTTATTATGACAGGTAACAGTATCTTCGATACTAATTATGACAAGTAACTGTAACATCGATACTAATTATGACAAGGAACTGTAATTTCGATACTAATTATGGCAGGTAACTGTAATTTTGATACTAATTATGACGGGTAACAGTAACTTCGATACTAATTATGACAAGTAATTGTAACTTCTATACTAATTATGACAGGTAAGTGTAACATCGTTACTAATTATGACAAGTAACAGTAATTTCGATACAAATTATGGCAGGTAATTGTAATTTCGATACTAATTATGACAGGCAAGAGTAACTTCGATACTAACTATGACAAGTAACAGTAACTTCGATACTAATTATGACAAGTAACTGTAATTTCGATACAAATTATGGCAGGTAACTGTAACTTTGATACTAATTATGACAGGTAACAGTAACTTCGATACAAATTTTGGCAGGTAACAGTAACTTCGATACTAATTATGACAAGTAACTGTAATTTTGATAAAAAATTCTGGCAGGTAAGAGTAACTTCGATACTAATTATGACAGGTTACTGTAATTTCAATACCAATTATGGCAGGTTACTGTAACTTCGTTACTAATTATGTCAAGTAACTGTAACTTCGATACTAATTATGACAAGTAACTGTAACTTCGATACTTATTATGACAGGTAACTGTAACTTCATTACTAATTATGACAAGAAACTGTAACTTCGATAATAATTATGACAGGTAACTCTAACTTCGATACTAATTATGACAAGGAACTGTAATTTCGATACAAATTAAGGCAGGTAACTATAACTTTGATACTAATTATGACAGTTAACAGTAACTTCGATACTAATTATGACAAGTAACTGTAATTTTGATAAAAAATTATGGCAGGTAACTGTAACTTCGATACTAATTATGACAGGTAACAGTAACTTCGATACTAATTATTACAGGTTACTGTAACTTCGTTACTAATTATGTCAAATAACTGTAACTTCGATGCGAATTATGACAAGTAACTGTAACTTCGATACTTATTATGACAGGTAACTGTAACTTCATTACTAATTATGCCAAGAAACTCTAACTTCGATACTAATTATGACAGGTAACTGTAACTTCGATACTAATTATGACAAGTAACGGTAACTTCTATACTAATTATGACAAGTAACTTTAACTTCGATACTTATTATGACAGGTAACAGTAACTTCGATTCTAATTATGACAAGTAACTGTAACATCGATACTAATTATGACAGGTAACTGTAACTTCGTTAATAATTATGACAAATAACGGTAATTTCGATACAAATTATGGCAGGTAATTGTAATGTCGATACTAATTATGACAGGTTACAGTAACTTCGATACTAATTATGACAAGTAACTGTAACTTCGATAATAATTATGACAAGGAACTGTAACTTCGATACTAATTATGACAAGTAACTGTAATTTTGATAAAAAATTCTGGCAGGTAACAGTAACTTCGATACTAATTATGACAAGTTACTGTAATTTCGATACTAATTATGACAGGTTACTGTAACTTCGTTACAAATTATGTCAAGTTACTGTAACTTCGATATTAATTATGACAAGAAACTGTAACTTCAATACTTATTATGACAGGTAACTGTAACTTCATTACTAATTATGACAAGAAACTGTAACTTCAATACTTATTATGACAGGTAACTCTAACTTCGATACTAATTATGACAAGGAACTGTAATTTCGATACAAATTATTGCAGGTAACTGTAACGTTGATACTAATTATGACAGGTAACAGGAACTTCGATACTAATTATGACAGGTTACTGTAACTTCGTTACTAATTATTTCAAGTCACTGTAACATCTATACTAATTATGACAAGTAACTGTAACTTCGATACTTATTATGACAGGTAACTGTAACTTCATTACTAATTATGACAAGAAACTGTAACTTCGATACTAATTATGACAGGTAATTGTAACTTCGATACGAATTATGACAAGTTAGTGTAATTTCGATACAAATTATGGCAGGTAACTGTAACTTCGATACTAATTATGACAGGTAACAGTAACTTCGATACTAATTATGACAGGTAACTGTAACTTCGATGCTAATTATGACAAGGAACTGTAATTTCGATACAAATTATGGCAGGTAACTGTAACTTTGATACTATTTATGACAGGTAACAGTAACTTCGATACTAATTATGATAAGGAACTGTAATTTCGATACAAATTATGGCAGGTAACTGTAACTTTGATACTAATTATGACAGGTAACAGAAACTTCGATACTAATTATGACAAGTAACTGTAACTTCGATACTTATTATGACTGGTAACTGTAACTTCATTACTAATAATGACAAGAAACTGTAACTTCGATACTAATTATGACAGGTAACTCTAACTTCGATACTAATTATGACTAGGAACTGTAATTTCGATACAAATTATGGCAGGTAACAGTAACTTCGATACAAATTTTGGCAGGTAACAGTAACTTCGATACTAATTATGACAAGGAACTGTGATTTCGATACAAATTATGGCAGGTAAATGTAACTTTGATACTATTTATGACAGGTAACAGTTACTTCGATACTAATTATGACAAGTAACTGTATCTTCGTTACTAATTATGTCAAGTAACTGTAATTTTGATACAAATTATGGCAGGTAACAGTACCTTCGATACTAATTATGACAGGTTACTGTAACTTCGTTACTAATTATGTCAAGTAACTGTAACTTCGATACTAATTGTGACAAGTAACTCTAACTTCGATACTTATTATGACAGGTAACTGTAACTTCATTACTAATTATGACAAGAAACTGTAACTTCGATACTAATTATGACAGGTAACTCTAACTTCGATACTAATTATGACAAGGAACTGTAATTTCGATACAAATTAAGGCAGGTAACTGTAACATTGATACTAATTATGACAGGTAACAGTAACTTCGATACTAATTATGACAAGTAACTGTAACTTCGTTAATAATTATGACAAGTAACTGTAATTTTGATAAAAATTTATGACAGGTAACTGTAACTTCGTTACTAATGATGTCAGGTAACAGTAACTTCGATACTAATTATTACAGGTTACTGTAACTTCGTTACTAATTATGTCAAGTAACTGTAAATTCGATACGAATTATGACAAGTAACTGTAACTTCGATACTTATTATGACAGGTAACTGTAACTTCATTACTAATTATGACAAGAAACTGTAACTTCGTTACTAATTATGACAGGTAACTGTAACTTCGATACTAATTATGACAGGTAACAGTAACATCGATTCTAATTATGACAAGTAACTGTAACATCGATACTAATTATGACAGGTAACTGTAACTTCGTTAATAATTATGACAAGTAACGGTAATTTCGATACAAATTATGGCAAGTAATTGTAATTTCGATACTAATTATGACAGGTTACAGTAACTTCGATACTATTTATGACAAGTAACAGTAACTTCGATACTAATTATGACAAGGAACTGTAACTTCGATACTAATTATGACAAGTAACTGTAATTTCGATACTAATTATGACAGGTTACTGTAACTTCGTTACTAATTATGTCAAGTACCTGTACCTTCGATACTAATTATGACAAGAAACTGTAACTTCGATGCTTATTATGACAGGTAACTCTAGCTTCGATACTAATTATGACAAGGAACTGTAATTTCGATACAAATTATGGAAGGCAACTGTAACTTTGATACTAATTATGACAGGTAACAGGAACTTCGATACTAATTATGACAGGTTACTGTAACTTCGTTACTAATTATTTCAAGTAACTGTAACTTCGATACTAATTATGACAAGTAACTGTAACTTCGATACTTATTATGACAGGTATTTGTAACTTCATTACTAATTATGACAAGAAACTGTAACTTCGATACTAATTATGACAGGTAACTGTAACTTCGATACGAATTATGACAAGTTAGTGTAATTTCGATACAAATTATGGCAGGTAACTGTAACTTCGATACTAATTATGACAGGTAACAGTAACTTCGATACTAATTATGACGGGTAACTGTAACTTCGATACTCATTATAACAAGGAACTGTAATTTCGATACAAATTATAGCAGGTAACTGTAACTTTGATACTAATTATGACAGGTAACAGGAACTTCGATACTAATTATGACAGGTTACTGTAACTTCGTTACTAATTATTTCAAGTAACTGTAACTTCGATACTAATTATGACAAGTGACTGTAACTTCAATACTTATTATGTCAGGTAACTGTAACTTCATTACTAATTATGACAAGAAACTGTAACTTCGATACAAATTATGACAGGTAACTCTAACTTAAATACTAATTATGACAAGGAACTGTAATTTCGATACAAATTATGGCAGGTAACTGTAACTTTGATACTAATTATGACAGGTAACAGGAACTTCGATACTAATTATGACAGGTTACTGTAACTTCGTTACTAATTATTTCAAGTAACTGTATCTTCGATACTAATTATGACAGGTAACTGTAACTTCGATACTAATTATGACAAGTTACTGTAACTTCGATACTAATTATGACAAGTAACTGTAACTTCGATACTTATTATGACAGGTAACAGTAACTTCGATACTAATTATGACAAGTAATTGTAACTTCTATACTAATTATGACAGGTAACTGTAACATCGTTACTACTTATGACAAGTAACAGTAATTTCGATACAAATTATGGCAGGTAATTGTAATTTCGATACTAATTATGACAGGCAAGAGTAACTTCGATACTAATTATGACAAGTAACAGTAACTTCGATACTAATTATGACAAGTAACTGTAATTTCGATACAAATTATGGAAGGGTAACTGTAACTTTGATACTAATTATGACAGGTAACAGTAACTTCGATACAAATTTTGGCAGGTAACAGTAACTTCGATACTAATTATGACAATAACTGTAATTTTGATAAAAAATTCTGGCAGGTAAGAGTAACTTCGATACTAATTATGACAGGTTACTGTAATTTCGATACTAATTATGACAGGTTACTGTAACTTCGTTACTAATTATGTCAAGTAACTGTAACTTCGATACTAATTATGACAAGTAACTGTAACTTCGATACTAATTATGACAGGTAACTCTAACTTCGATACTAATTATGACTAGGAACTGTAATTTCGATACAAATTATGGCAGGTAACTGTAACTTTGATACTATTTATGACAGGTAACTCTAACTTCGATACTAATTATGACAAGGAACTGTAATTTCGATACAAATTATGGCAGGTAACTGTAACTTTGATACTATTTATGACAGGTAACAGTAACTTCGATACTAATTATGACAAGTAACTGTAACTTCGTTACTAATTATGACAAGGAACTGTAATTTCTATACAAATTATGGCAGGTAACTGTAACTTTGATACTAATTATGACAAGTAACTGTAACTTCGATACTAATTATGACAGGTAAATGTAACTTCGTTACTAATTATGACAAGTAACAGTAATTTCGATACAAATTATGGCAGGTAATTGTAATTTCGATACTAATTATGACAGGCAACAGTAACTTCGATACTAATTATGACAAGTAACAGTAACTTCGATACTAATTATGACAAGTAACTGTAATTTCGATACAAATTATGGCAGGTAACTGTAACTTTGATACTAATTATGACAGGTAACAGTAACTTCGATACAAATTTTGGCAGGTAACAGTAACTTCGATACTAATTATGACAAGGAACTGTAATTTCGATTCAAATTATGGCAGGTAACTGTAACTTTAATACTATTAATGACAGGCAACAGTAACTTCGATACTAATTATGACAAGTAACTGTAACTTCGTTACTAATTATGTCAAGTAACTGTAATTTCGATACAAATTATGGCAGGTAACAGTACCTTCGATACTAATTATGACAGGTTACTGTAACTTCGTTACTAATTATGACAAGTAACTGTAATTTTGATAAAAAATTATGGCAGGTAACTGTAACTTCGATACTAATTATGTCAGGTAACAGTAACCTCGATACTAATAATTACAGGTTACTGTAACTTCGTTACTAATTATGTCAAGTAACTGTAACTTCGATACGAATTATGACAAGTAACTGTAACTTCGATACTTATTATGACAGGTAACTGTAACTTCATTACTAATTATGACAAGAAACTGTAACTTCGATACTAATTATGACAGGTAACTGTAACTTCGATACTAATTATGACAAGTAACTGTAACTTCGATACTAATTATGACAAGTAACTGTAACTTCGATACTTATTATGACAGGTAACAGTAACATCGATTCTAATTATGACAAGTAACTGTAACATCGATACTAATTATGACAGGTAACTGTAACTTCGTTAATAATTATGACAAGTAACGGTAATTTCGATACACATTATGGCAGGTAATTGTAATTTCGATACTAATTATGACAGGTTACAGTAACTTCGATACTATTTATGACAAGTAACAGTAACTTCGATACTAATTATGACAAGGAACTGTAACTTCGATACTAATTATGACAAGTAACTGTAATTTCGATACTAATTATGACAGGTTACTGTAACTTCGTTACTAATTATGTCAAGTAACTGTACCTTCGATACTAATTATGACAAGAAACTGTAACTTCGATACTTATTATGACAGGTAACTGTAACTTCATTACTAACTATGACAAGAAACTGTAACTTCGTTACTTATTATGACAGGTAAATCTAACTTCGATACTAATTATGACAAGGAACTGTAATTTCGATACAAATTATGGCAGGTAACTGTAACTTTGATACTAATTATGACAGGTAACAGGAACTTCGATACTAATTATGACAGGTTACTGTAACTTCGTTACTAATTATTTCAAGTAACTGTAACTTCGATACTAATTATGACAAGTAACTGTAACTTCGATACTTATTATGACAGGTAACTGTAACTTCATTACTAATTATGACAAGAAACTTTAACTTCGATACTAATTATGACAGGTAACTGTAACTTCGATACGAATTATGACAAGTTAGTGTAATTTCAATACAAATTATGGCAGGTAACTGTAACTTCGATACTAATTATGACAAGTAACAGTAACTTCGATACTAATTATGACAAGTAACTGTAACTTCGTTACTAATAATGACAAGGAACTGTAATTTTGATAAAAAATTATGGCAGGTAACTGTAACTTCGATACTAATTATGACAGGTAACAGTAACTTCGATACTAATTATGAAAGTTAACTGTAACTTCGTTACTAATTATGACAAGTAAGTTTAATTTCGATACTAATTCTGGCAGGTAAATGCAACTTCGTTACTAATTATGACAAGTTACTGTAATTTCGATACAAATTATGGCAGGTAACTGTAAATTCGATACTAATTATGACAGGTAACAGTAACTTCGATACTAATTATGACAGGTAACTGTAACTTCGATACTAATTATGACAAGGAACTGTAATTTCGATACAAATTATGGCAGGTAAATGTAACTTTGATACTAATTATGACAGGTAACAGTAACATCGATACTAATTATGACAAGTAACTGTAACATCGTTACTAATTATGACAAGTAACTGTAATTTCGATACAAATTATGGCAGGTAACAGTACCTTCGATACTAATTATTACAGGTAACTGTACTTCGATACTTATTATGACAAAGAACTGTAATTTCGATACAAATTATGGCAGGTAACTGTAACTTTGATACTAATTATGACAGGTAACAGAAACTTCGATACTAATTATGACTGGTTACTGTAACTTCGTTAATAATTATTTCAAGTAACTGTAACATCGATACTAATTATGACAGGTAACTGTAACTTCGATAATAATTATGACAAGTTACTGTAACTTCGATACTAATTATGACAAGTAACTGTAACTTCGATACTTATTATGACAGGTAACAGTAACTTCGATACTAATTATGACAAGTAACTGTAACATCGATACTAATTATGACAAGGAACTGTAATTTCGATACTAATTATGGCAGGTAACTGTAACTTTGATACTAATTAAGACTGGTAACAGTAACTTCGATACAAATTATGACAAGTAATTGTAACTTTGTGGTGTTTGAAGCCATATTTTCAGTGTTGCCTTAGTAAACAAGAGTTTAGTGCTACGATACTGAACTAACAAGCGAAGAAACAATTCTCCAATCCATTAATAGCCTTCACCATTCTATCAAATTCACTAAGGAATCCGAAATAGACCGGAAAATAAATTATCTCGATATAACTATTGAACGTAAAGACAACGACCTTTCATATTCCATATTCCGGAAAGCAACACAAACCTCGCATGCAATCGACAATCAGTCTAATCACCCCAGTACGCACAAACTAGCGGGTTTCAATTCAATGGTGCACAGGGCTTTAAACATACCCATGTCAAAAGACAACTATAATAAGGAAATAAGAACTATTATGCAAATAGCAAAGGAAAACAACTTCTCGCCAAGCAAAATAAATCAAATTATAGCCAAACATAAAAATAAAGATAAAACGATTCCCAAACCGGACAGTAATGAGAAAAAATTTGCGCGTTTCAACTATGTGAATGCGAATACATATAAAATCACTAACCTATTCAAAAAGCAAGGCATAAAGATAGCTTTCACGACGAAAAACACAACCGCTAGGCACCTCCTAAATAGTAATCTAAATAAACGTGACCCGTATTCAAGGTCAGGGGTATATTCTATAACGTGCCAAGACACCGATTGTCAAGCTAATTACATCGGGCAGAGTGGAAGGCGAGTAGACACACGTTATAATGAACATAGAAATGCGATAAGATACGGAACACATTCAGCCGTGTGCGAACATATGTGTGACGCAGGGCATAGCTTTACCAACATAGAGTCGGACCTTAAAATAATCCATCACGAATCGAAAGGCAGAGCTCTTGACATAAAGGAAGCAATCGAGATACACCTAGCCAAACGAAACAATCCCAACAATCTAAATGAACACACGTTCATGGAGAGCTCACCCCTCTTCACACTACTAAAAAACACACCCTGTCGGAAACAAAACACAATTTAGCGACACAGCCAAGCTAGATAAAAAAAAAAAAAAAAAAAAAAAGGGGGGAAATTAGGGGGTTTTTAATAGGTAAATGTTATCTGGATCAGGTGTACGATGTACCTTTCTTCTGCAATAAACCAAGGCCCATATTAGAGGCAGTATTAAAGGTGCCGGGACGTCCTCATAAGACCGTCAACGCTTAGTTCGAATGGGTTATGCTCCACGCGTGGCGAGGACTAATCCACGGTCTTTAATAGTTGTAGATCCACCTCATTCAATAACATACATCTTATCTAGGTTGGCAACACCTCACATAAACACATCGCGATCACTCCCCACAGCACGTAGGGACAGGGGGGGAAGGCAGGGAAAAACCAGTCGTTAAGATAACCACCGCAGTCGTCCGCACAGCGAGTTCAAGTGAGCACGGAAACTGCGAATAGCTGTAGTACGGAAGACAATCAGATAAGTAGTTAGCCTAAAATTTTTATAGTTTAACCATAGTTTACAACCATATAATCTCTCTAAAGTACAATCTCCGGATAGCCATCACCATTTAGCATTTCACCTAACATATATACTGCATTTAGCATACACTGACAGTTGCAGTACCAATACTGCAACTAAATAATTGTACATATTGTAAATATTTTCACCTGTATTTCAAACATAGATTTTATAGCCTAAGTGTATTGGATCTGATGATGATCGCTTGACGATCGAAACTGGTCATCCTAGTGTTTTATTAATCTCATGTAATTTATTTCAGGATTAGGGCATAACCCATCTCTTTTGGGTACATTCGTGTTGACCGACTGAAAAGCACTAAACTCTTGTTCTTAATTGTAACTTCGATACTAATTATGACAGGTAACTGTAACATCGTTACTAATTATGACAAGTAACAGTAATTTCGATACAAATTATGGCAGGTAATTGTAATTTCGGTACTAATTATGACAGGCAACAGTAACGTCGATACTAATTATGACAAGTAACAGTAACTTCGATACTAATTATGACAAGTAACTGTAATTTCGATACAAATTATGGCAGGTAACTGTAACTTTGATACTAATTATGACAGGTAACAGTAACTTCGATACAAATTTTGGCAGGTAACAGTAACTTCGATACTAATTATGACAAGTAACTGTAATTTTGATAAAAAATTCTGGCAGGTAAGAGTAACTTCAATACTAATTATGACAAGTTACTGTAATTTCGATACTTATTATGACAAGTAACTGTAACTTCGATACTTATTAGGACAGGTAACTCTAACTTCATTACTAATTATGACAAGAAACTGAAACTTCGATACTAATTATGACAGGTAACTCTAACTTCGATACTAATTATGACAAGGAACTGTAATTTCGATACAAATTAAGGCGGGTAACTGTAACTTTGATACTAATTATGACAGGTAACAGTAACTTCGATACTAATTATGACAAGTAACTGTAATTTTGATAAAAAATTATGGCAGGTAACTGTAACTTCGATACTTATTATGACAGGTAACAGTAACTTCGATTCTAATTATGACAAGTAACTGTAACATCGATATTAATTATGACAGGTAACTGTAACTTCGTAAATAATTATGACAAGTAACGGTAATTTCGATACAAATTATGGCAGGTTATTGTAATTTCGATACTAATTATGACAGGTTACAGTAACTTCGATACTAATTATGACAAGTAACAGTAACTTCGATACTAATTATGACAAGAAACTGTAACTTCGATACTTATTATGACAGGTAACTGTAACTTCATTACTAATTATGACAAGAAACTGTAACTTCGATATTAATTATGACAGGTAACTCAAACTTCGATACTAATTATGACAAGGAACTGTAATTTCGATACAAATTAAGGCAGGTAACTGTAACTTTGATACTAATTATGACAGGTAACAGTAACTTCGATACTAATTATGACATGTAACTGTAACATCGTTACTAATTATGACAAGTAACTGTAATTTTGATAAAAAATTATGGCAGGTAACTGTAACTTCGATACTAATTATGACAGGTAACACTAACTTCGATACTAATTATTACAGGTTACTGTAACTTCGTTACTAATTATGTCAAGTAACTGTAACTTCGATGAGAATTATGACAAGTAACTGTAACTTCGATACTTATTATGACAGGTAACTGTAACTTCATTACTAATTATGACAAGAAACTGTAACTTCGATACTAATTATGACAGGTAACTGTAACTTCGATACTAATTATGACAATAACTGTAACTTCGATACTAATTATGACAAGTAACTGTAACTTCGATACTTATTATGACAGGTAACAGTAACTTCGATTCTAATTGTGACAAGTAACGGTAACATCGATACTAATTATGACAGGTAACTGTAACTTCGTTAATAATTATGACAAGTAACGGTAATTTCGATACAAATTATGGCAGGTAATTGTAATTCCGATACTAATTAAGACAGGTTATAGTAACTTCGATACTAATTATGACAAGTAACAGTAACTTCGATACTAATTATGACAAGGAACTGACACTTCGATACTAATTATGACAAGTAACTGTAATTTTGATTAAAAATTCTGGCAGGTAACAGTAACTTCGATACTAATTATGACAAGTTACTGTAATTTCGATACTAATTATGACAGGTTACTGTAACTTCGATACTAATTATGTCAAGTAACTGTAACTTCGATACTAATTATGACAAGAAACTGTAACTTCGATATTTATTATGACAGGTAACTGTAACTTCATTACTAATTATGACAAGAAACTGTAACTTCGATACTTATTATGACAGGTAACTCTAACTTCGATACTAATTATGACAAGGAACTGTAATTTCGATACAAATTATGGCAGGTAACTGTAACTTTGATTCTAATTATGACAGGTAACAGTAACTTCGATACTAATTATGACAGGTTACTGTAACTTCGATACTAATTATTTCAAGTAACTGTAACTTCGATACTAATTATGAAAAGTAACTGTAACTTCGATACATATTATGACAGGTAACTGTAACTTCATTACTAATTATGACAAGAAAATGTAACTTCGATACTAATTATGACAGGTAACTGTAACTTCGATACGAATTATGACAAGTTACTGTAATTTCGATACAAATTATGGCAGGTAACTGTAACTTCGATACTAATTATGACAGGTAACACTAACTTCGATACTAATTATGACAGGTAACTGTAACTTCGATACTAATTATGACAAGGAACTGTAATTTCGATACAAATTATGGCAGGTAACTGTAACTTTGATACTATTTATGACAGGTAACAGTAACTTCGATACTAATTATGACAAGTAACTGTAACTTCGTTACTAATTATGTCAAGTAACTGTAATTTCGATACAGATTATGGCAGGTAACAGTACCTTCGATACTAATTATGACAGGTAACTGTACTTCGATACTAATTATGACAAGGAACTGTAATTTCTATACAAATTATGGCAGGTACCTGTAACATTGATACTAATTATGACAAGTAACTGTAACTTCGATACTAATTATGACAGGTAAATGTAAATTCGTTACTAATTATGACAAGAAACAGTAATTTCGATACAAATTATGGCAGGTAACAGTACCTTCGATACTAATTATGACAGGTTACTGTAACTTCGTTACTAATTATGTCAAGTAACTGTAACTTCGATACGAATTATGACAAGTAACTGTAACTTCGATACTTCTTATGACAGGTAACTGTAACTTCATTACTAATTATGACAAGAAACTGTAACTTCGATACTAATTGTGACAGGTAACTCTAACTTCGATACTAATTATGACAAGGAACTGTAATTTCGATACAAATTAAGGCAGGTAACTGTAACTTTGATACCAATTATGACAGGTAACAGTAACTTCGATACTAATTATGACAAGTAACTGTAACTTCGTTACTAATTATGACAAGTAACTGTAATTTTGATGCAAATTATGGCAGGTAATTGTAATTTCGATACTAATTATGACAGGCAACATTAACTTCGATACTAATTATGACAAGTAACTGTAACTTTGATATTAATTATGACAGGTAACAGTAACTTCGATACAAATTTTGGCAGGTAACAGTAACTTCGATACTAATTATGACAAGGAACTGTAATTTCGATACAAATTATGGCAGGTAACTGTAACTTTGATACTATTTATGACAGGTAACAGTTACTTCGATACTAATTATGACAAGTAACTGTATCTTCGTTACTAATTATGTCAAGTAACTGTAATTTCGATACAAATTATGGCAGGTAACAGTACCTTCGATACTAATTATGACAGGTTACTGTAACTTCGTTACTAATTATGTCAAGTAACTGTAACTTCGATACGAATTATGACAAGTAACTGTAACTTCGATACTTCTTATAACAGGTAACTGTAACTTCATTACTAATTATGACAAGAAACTGTAACTTCGATACTAATTGTGACAGGTAACTCTAACTTCGATACTAATTATGACAAGGAACTGTAATTTCGATACAAATTAAGGCAGGTAACTGTAACTTTGATACTAATTATGACAGGTAACAGTAACTTCGATACTAATTATGACAAGTAACTGTAACTTCGTTACTAATTATGACAAGTAACTGTAATTTTGATAAAAATTTATGGCAGGTAACTGTAACTTCGATACTAATTATGCCAGGTAACAGTAACTTCGATACTAATTATTACAGGTTACTGTAACTTCGTTACTAATTATGTCAAGTAACTGTAACTTCGATACGAATTATGACAAGTAACTGTAACTTTGATACTTATTATGACAGGTAACTGTAACTTCATTACTAATTATGACATGAAACTGTAACTTCGTTACTAATTATGACAGGTAACTGTAACTTCGATACTAATTATGACAGGTAACAGTAACATCGATTCTAATTATGACAAGTAACTGTAACATCGATACTAATTATGACAGGTAACTGTAACTTCGTTAATAATTATGACAAGTAACGGTAATTTCGATACAAATTATGGCAGGTAATTGTAATTTCGATACTAATTATGACAGGATACAGTAACTTCGATACTATTTATGACAAGTAACAGTAACTTCGATACTAATTATGACAAGGAACTGTAACTTCGATACTAATTATGACAAGTAACTGAAATTTCGATACTAATTATGACAGGTTACTGTAACTTCGTTACTAATTATGTCAAGTAACTGTACCTTCGATACTAATTATGACAATAAAACTGTAACTTCGATATTTATTATGACAGGTAACTGTAATTTCGATACTAATTATGACAGGTTACTGTAACTTCGTTACTAATTATGTCAAGTAACTGTAACTTCGATACTAATTATGACAAGTAACTGTAACTTCGATACTTATTATGACAGGTAACTGTAACTTCGATACTAATTATGACAAGGAACTCTAACTTCAATACTTATTATGTCAGGTAACTGTAACTTCATTACTAATTATGACAAGAAACTCTAACTTCGATACAAATTATGACAGGTAACTCTAACTTCGATACTAATTATGACAAGGAACTGTAATTTCGATACAAATTATGGCAGGTAACTGTAACTTTGATACTAATTATGACAGGTAACAGGAACTTCGATACTAATTATGACAGGTTACTGTAACTTCGTTACTAATTATTTCAAGTAACTGTTTCTTCGATACTAATTATGACAGGTAACTGTAACTTCGATACTAATTATGACAAGTTACTGTAACTTCGATACTAATTATGACAAATAACTGTAACTTCGATACTTATTATGACAGGTAACAGTAACTTCGATACTAATTATTACAAGTAACTGTAACATCGATACTAATTATGACAAGGAACTGTAATTTCGATACTAATTATGGCAGGTAACTGTAACTTTGGTACTAATTATGACTGGTAACAGTAACTTCAATACTAATTATGACAAGTAATTGTAACTTCTATACTAATTATGACAGGTAACTGTAACATCGTTACTAATTACGACATGTAACAGTAATTTCGATACAAATTAGGGCAGGTAATTGTAATTTCGATACTAACTATGACAGGCAAGTGTAACTTCGATACTAATTATGACAAGTAACAGTAACTTCGATACTAATTATGACAAGTAACTGTAATTTAGATACAAATTATGGCAGGTAACTGTAACTTTGATGCTAATTATGACAGGTAACAGTAACTTCGATACAAATTTTGGCAGGTAACAGTAACTTCGATACTAATTATGACAAGTAACTGTAATTTTGATAAAAAATTCTGGCAGGTAAGAGTAACTTCGATACTAATTATGACAGATTACTGTAATTTCGATACTAATTATGACAGGTTACTGTAACTTCGTTACTAATTATGTCAAGTAACTGTAACTTCGATACTAATTATGACAAGTAACTGTAACTTCGATACTTATTATGACAGGTAACTGTAACTTCATTACTAATTATGACAAGAAACTGTAACTTCGATACTAATTATGACAGGTAACTCTAACTTCGATACTAATTATGACAAGGAACGGTAATTTCGATACAAATTAAGGCAGGTAACTATAACTTTGATACTAATTAATACAGGTAACAGTAACTTCGATACTAATTATGACAAGTAACTGTAATTTTGATAAAAAATTATGGCAGGTAACTGTAACTTCGATACTAATTATGACAGGTAACAGTAACTTCCATACTTATTATTACAGGTTACTGTAACTTCTTTACTAATTATGTCAAGTAACTGTAACTTCGATGCGAATTATGACAAGTAATGGTAACTTCGATACTTATTATGACAGGTAACTGTAACTTCATTACTAATTATGACAAGAAACTCTAACTTCGATACTTATTATGACAGATTACAGTAACTTCGATTCTAATTATGACAAGTAACTGTAACATCGATACTAATTATGACAGGTAACTGTAACTTCGTTAATAATTATGACAAGTAACGGTAATTTCGATACAAATTATGGCAGGTAATTGTAATGTCGATACTAATTATGACAGGTTACAGTAACTTCGATAATAGTTATGACAAGTAACAGTAACTTCGATACTAATTATGACAAGGAACTGTAACTTCGATACTAATTATGACAAGTAACTGTAATTTTGATAAAAAATTCTGGCAGGTAACAGTAACTTCGATACTAATTATGACAAGTTACTGTAATTTCGATACTAATTATGACAGGTTACTGTAACTTCGTTACTAATTATGTCAAGTTACTGTAACTTCGATATTAATTATGACAAGAAACTGTAACTTCGATACTTATTATGACAGGTAACTGTAAGTTCATTACTAATTATGACAAGAAACTGTAACTACGATACTTATTATGACAGGTAACTCTAACTTCGATACTAATTATGACAAGGAACTGTAATTTCGATACAAATTATGGCAGGTAACTGTAACGTTGATACTAATTATGACAGGTAACAGGAACTTCGATACTAATTATGACAGGTTACTGTAACTTCGTTACTAATTATTTCAAGTAACTGTAACATCGATACTAATTATGACAAGTAACTGTAACTTCGATACTTATTATGACAGGTAACTGTAACTTCATTACTAATTATGACAAGAAACTGTAACTTCGATACTAATTATGACAGGTAACTCTAAATTCGATACTAATTATGACAAGGAACTGTAATTTCGATACAAATTATGGCAGGTAACTGTAACTTTGATACTAATTATGACAGGTAACAGGCACTTCGATACTAATTATGACAGATTACTGTAACTTCGTTACTAATTATTTCAAGTAACTGTATCTTCGATACTAATTATGACAGGTAACTGTAACTTCGATACTAATTATGACAAGTTACTCTAACTTCGATACTAATTATGACAAGTAACTGTAACTTCGATACTTATTATGACAGGTAACAGTATCTTCGATACTAATTATGACAAGTAACTGTAACATCGATACTAATTATGACAAGGAACTGTAATTTCGATACTAATTATGGCAGGTAACTGTAATTTTGATACTAATTATGACGGGTAACAGTAACTTCGATACTAATTATGACAAGTAATTGTAACTTCTATACTAATTATGACAGGTAAGTGTAACATCGTTACTAATTATGACAAGTAACAGTAATTTCGATACAAATTATGGCAGGTAATTGTAATTTCGATACTAATTATGACAGGCAAGAGTAACTTCGATACTAACTATGACAAGTAACAGTAACTTCGATACTAATTATGACAAGTAACTGTAATTTCGATACAAATTATGGCAGGTAACTGTAACTTTGATACTAATTATGACAGGTAACAGTAACTTCGATACAAATTTTGGCAGGTAACAGTAACTTCGATACTAATTATGACAAGTAACTGTAATTTTGATAAAAAATTCTGGCAGGTAAGAGTAACTTCGATACTAATTATGACAGGTTACTGTAATTTCAATACCAATTATGGCAGGTTACTGTAACTTCGTTACTAATTATGTCAAGTAACTGTAACTTCGATACTAATTATGACAAGTAACTGTAACTTCGATACTTATTATGACAGGTAACTGTAACTTCATTACTAATTATGACAAGAAACTGTAACTTCGATAATAATTATGACAGGTAACTCTAACTTCGATACTAATTATGACAAGGAACTGTAATTTCGATACAAATTAAGGCAGGTAACTATAACTTTGATACTAATTATGACAGTTAACAGTAACTTCGATACTAATTATGACAAGTAACTGTAATTTTGATAAAAAATTATGGCAGGTAACTGTAACTTCGATACTAATTATGACAGGTAACAGTAACTTCGATACTAATTATTACAGGTTACTGTAACTTCGTTACTAATTATGTCAAATAACTGTAACTTCGATGCGAATTATGACAAGTAACTGTAACTTCGATACTTATTATGACAGGTAACTGTAACTTCATTACTAATTATGCCAAGAAACTCTAACTTCGATACTAATTATGACAGGTAACTGTAACTTCGATACTAATTATGACAAGTAACGGTAACTTCTATACTAATTATGACAAGTAACTTTAACTTCGATACTTATTATGACAGGTAACAGTAACTTCGATTCTAATTATGACAAGTAACTGTAACATCGATACTAATTATGACAGGTAACTGTAACTTCGTTAATAATTATGACAAGTAACGGTAATTTCGATACAAATTATGGCAGGTAATTGTAATGTCGATACTAATTATGACAGGTTACAGTAACTTCGATACTAATTATGACAAGTAACTGTAACTTCGATAATAATTATGACAAGGAACTGTAACTTCGATACTAATTATGACAAGTAACTGTAATTTTGATAAAAAATTCTGGCAGGTAACAGTAACTTCGATACTAATTATGACAAGTTACTGTAATTTCGATACTAATTATGACAGGTTACTGTAACTTCGTTACAAATTATGTCAAGTTACTGTAACTTCGATATTAATTATGACAAGAAACTGTAACTTCAATACTTATTATGACAGGTAACTGTAACTTCATTACTAATTATGACAAGAAACTGTAACTTCAATACTTATTATGACAGGTAACTCTAACTTCGATACTAATTATGACAAGGAACTGTAATTTCGATACAAATTATTGCAGGTAACTGTAACGTTGATACTAATTATGACAGGTAACAGGAACTTCGATACTAATTATGACAGGTTACTGTAACTTCGTTACTAATTATTTCAAGTCACTGTAACATCTATACTAATTATGACAAGTAACTGTAACTTCGATACTTATTATGACAGGTAACTGTAACTTCATTACTAATTATGACAAGAAACTGTAACTTCGATACTAATTATGACAGGTAATTGTAACTTCGATACGAATTATGACAAGTTAGTGTAATTTCGATACAAATTATGGCAGGTAACTGTAACTTCGATACTAATTATGACAGGTAACAGTAACTTCGATACTAATTATGACAGGTAACTGTAACTTCGATGCTAATTATGACAAGGAACTGTAATTTCGATACAAATTATGGCAGGTAACTGTAACTTTGATACTATTTATGACAGGTAACAGTAACTTCGATACTAATTATGATAAGGAACTGTAATTTCGATACAAATTATGGCAGGTAACTGTAACTTTGATACTAATTATGACAGGTAACAGAAACTTCGATACTAATTATGACAAGTAACTGTAACTTCGATACTTATTATGACTGGTAACTGTAACTTCATTACTAATAATGACAAGAAACTGTAACTTCGATACTAATTATGACAGGTAACTCTAACTTCGATACTAATTATGACTAGGAACTGTAATTTCGATACAAATTATGGCAGGTAACAGTAACTTCGATACAAATTTTGGCAGGTAACAGTAACTTCGATACTAATTATGACAAGGAACTGTGATTTCGATACAAATTATGGCAGGTAAATGTAACTTTGATACTATTTATGACAGGTAACAGTTACTTCGATACTAATTATGACAAGTAACTGTATCTTCGTTACTAATTATGTCAAGTAACTGTAATTTTGATACAAATTATGGCAGGTAACAGTACCTTCGATACTAATTATGACAGGTTACTGT
Source organism: Meconema thalassinum (assembly GCA_946902985.2). NCBI lineage: Eukaryota > Metazoa > Arthropoda > Insecta > Orthoptera > Tettigoniidae > Meconema > Meconema thalassinum. The sequence continues at coordinate 1,689,596,870 of OX336388.2, read as the reverse complement.
AACTTCGTTACTAATTATGTCAAGTAACTGTAACTTCGATACTAATTGTGACAAGTAACTCTAACTTCGATACTTATTATGACAGGTAACTGTAACTTCATTACTAATTATGACAAGAAACTGTAACTTCGATACTAATTATGACAGGTAACTCTAACTTCGATACTAATTATGACAAGGAACTGTAATTTCGATACAAATTAAGGCAGGTAACTGTAACATTGATACTAATTATGACAGGTAACAGTAACTTCGATACTAATTATGACAAGTAACTGTAACTTCGTTAATAATTATGACAAGTAACTGTAATTTTGATAAAAATTTATGACAGGTAACTGTAACTTCGTTACTAATGATGTCAGGTAACAGTAACTTCGATACTAATTATTACAGGTTACTGTAACTTCGTTACTAATTATGTCAAGTAACTGTAAATTCGATACGAATTATGACAAGTAACTGTAACTTCGATACTTATTATGACAGGTAACTGTAACTTCATTACTAATTATGACAAGAAACTGTAACTTCGTTACTAATTATGACAGGTAACTGTAACTTCGATACTAATTATGACAGGTAACAGTAACATCGATTCTAATTATGACAAGTAACTGTAACATCGATACTAATTATGACAGGTAACTGTAACTTCGTTAATAATTATGACAAGTAACGGTAATTTCGATACAAATTATGGCAAGTAATTGTAATTTCGATACTAATTATGACAGGTTACAGTAACTTCGATACTATTTATGACAAGTAACAGTAACTTCGATACTAATTATGACAAGGAACTGTAACTTCGATACTAATTATGACAAGTAACTGTAATTTCGATACTAATTATGACAGGTTACTGTAACTTCGTTACTAATTATGTCAAGTACCTGTACCTTCGATACTAATTATGACAAGAAACTGTAACTTCGATGCTTATTATGACAGGTAACTCTAGCTTCGATACTAATTATGACAAGGAACTGTAATTTCGATACAAATTATGGAAGGCAACTGTAACTTTGATACTAATTATGACAGGTAACAGGAACTTCGATACTAATTATGACAGGTTACTGTAACTTCGTTACTAATTATTTCAAGTAACTGTAACTTCGATACTAATTATGACAAGTAACTGTAACTTCGATACTTATTATGACAGGTATTTGTAACTTCATTACTAATTATGACAAGAAACTGTAACTTCGATACTAATTATGACAGGTAACTGTAACTTCGATACGAATTATGACAAGTTAGTGTAATTTCGATACAAATTATGGCAGGTAACTGTAACTTCGATACTAATTATGACAGGTAACAGTAACTTCGATACTAATTATGACGGGTAACTGTAACTTCGATACTCATTATAACAAGGAACTGTAATTTCGATACAAATTATAGCAGGTAACTGTAACTTTGATACTAATTATGACAGGTAACAGGAACTTCGATACTAATTATGACAGGTTACTGTAACTTCGTTACTAATTATTTCAAGTAACTGTAACTTCGATACTAATTATGACAAGTGACTGTAACTTCAATACTTATTATGTCAGGTAACTGTAACTTCATTACTAATTATGACAAGAAACTGTAACTTCGATACAAATTATGACAGGTAACTCTAACTTAAATACTAATTATGACAAGGAACTGTAATTTCGATACAAATTATGGCAGGTAACTGTAACTTTGATACTAATTATGACAGGTAACAGGAACTTCGATACTAATTATGACAGGTTACTGTAACTTCGTTACTAATTATTTCAAGTAACTGTATCTTCGATACTAATTATGACAGGTAACTGTAACTTCGATACTAATTATGACAAGTTACTGTAACTTCGATACTAATTATGACAAGTAACTGTAACTTCGATACTTATTATGACAGGTAACAGTAACTTCGATACTAATTATGACAAGTAATTGTAACTTCTATACTAATTATGACAGGTAACTGTAACATCGTTACTAATTATGACAAGTAACAGTAATTTCGATACAAATTATGGCAGGTAATTGTAATTTCGATACTAATTATGACAGGCAAGAGTAACTTCGATACTAATTATGACAAGTAACAGTAACTTCGATACTAATTATGACAAGTAACTGTAATTTCGATACAAATTATGGAAGGGTAACTGTAACTTTGATACTAATTATGACAGGTAACAGTAACTTCGATACAAATTTTGGCAGGTAACAGTAACTTCGATACTAATTATGACAATAACTGTAATTTTGATAAAAAATTCTGGCAGGTAAGAGTAACTTCGATACTAATTATGACAGGTTACTGTAATTTCGATACTAATTATGACAGGTTACTGTAACTTCGTTACTAATTATGTCAAGTAACTGTAACTTCGATACTAATTATGACAAGTAACTGTAACTTCGATACTAATTATGACAGGTAACTCTAACTTCGATACTAATTATGACTAGGAACTGTAATTTCGATACAAATTATGGCAGGTAACTGTAACTTTGATACTATTTATGACAGGTAACAGTAACTTCGATACTAATTATGATAAGGAACTGTAATTTCGATACAAATTATGGCAGGTAACTGTAACTTTGATACTAATTATGACAGGTAACAGAAACTTCGATACTAATTATGACAAGTAACTGTAACTTCGATACTTATTATGACAAGTAACTCTAACTTCGATACTTATTATGACAGGTAACTGTAACTTCATTACTAATTATGACAAGAAACTGTAACTTCGATACTAATTATGACAGGTAACTCTAACTTCGATACTAATTATGACAAGGAACTGTAATTTCGATACAAATTAAGGCAGGTAACTGTAACATTGATACTAATTATGACAGGTAACAGTAACTTCGATACTAATTATGACAAGTAACTGTAACTTCGTTAATAATTATGACAAGTAACTGTAATTTTGATAAAAATTTATGACAGGTAACTGTAACTTCGTTACTAATGATGTCAGGTAACAGTAACTTCGATACTAATTATTACAGGTTACTGTAACTTCGTTACTAATTATGTCAAGTAACTGTAAATTCGATACGAATTATGACAAGTAACTGTAACTTCGATACTTATTATGACAGGTAACTGTAACTTCATTACTAATTATGACAAGAAACTGTAACTTCGTTACTAATTATGACAGGTAACTGTAACTTCGATACTAATTATGACAGGTAACAGTAACATCGATTCTAATTATGACAAGTAACTGTAACATCGATACTAATTATGACAGGTAACTGTAACTTCGTTAATAATTATGACAAGTAACGGTAATTTCGATACAAATTATGGCAAGTAATTGTAATTTCGATACTAATTATGACAGGTTACAGTAACTTCGATACTATTTATGACAAGTAACAGTAACTTCGATACTAATTATGACAAGGAACTGTAACTTCGATACTAATTATGACAAGTAACTGTAATTTCGATACTAATTATGACAGGTTACTGTAACTTCGTTACTAATTATGTCAAGTACCTGTACCTTCGATACTAATTATGACAAGAAACTGTAACTTCGATGCTTATTATGACAGGTAACTCTAGCTTCGATACTAAATATGACAAGGAACTGCAATTTCGATACAAATTATGGCAGGTAACTGTAACTTTGATACTAATTATGACAGGTAACAGGAACTTCGATACTAATTATGACAGGTTACTGTAACTTCGTTACTAATTATTCCAAGTAACTGTATCTTCGATACTAATTATGACAGGTAACTCTAGCTTCGATACTAATTATGACAAGGAACTGTAATTTCGATACAAATTATGGAAGGCAACTGTAACTTTGATACTAATTATGACAGGTAACAGGAACTTCGATACTAATTATGACAGGTTACTGTAACTTCGTTACTAATTATTTCAAGTAACTGTAACTTCGATACTAATTATGACAAGTAACTGTAACTTCGATACTTATTATGCCAGGTATTTGTAACTTCATTACTAATTATGACAAGAAACTGTAACTTCGATACTAATTATGACAGGTAACTGTAACTTCGATACGAATTATGACAAGTTAGTGTAATTTCGATACAAATTATGGCAGGTAACTGTAACTTCGATACTAATTATGACAGGTAACAGTAACTTCGATACTAATTATGACGGGTAACTGTAACTTCGATACTCATTATGACAAGGAACTGTAATTTCGATACAAATTATAGCAGGTAACTGTAACTTTGATACTAATTATGACAGGTAACAGGAACTTCGATACTAATTATGACAGGTTACTGTAACTTCGTTACTAATTATTTCAAGTAACTGTAACTTCGATACTAATTATGACAAGTGACTGTAACTTCAATACTTATTATGTTAGGTAACTGTAACTTCATTACTAATTATGACAAGAAACTGTAACTTCGATACAAATTATGACAGGTAACTCTAACTTCGATACTAATTATGACAAGGAACTGTAATTTCGATACAAATTATGGCAGGTAACTGTAACTTTGATACTAATTATGACAGGTAACAGGAACTTCGATACTAATTATGACAAGTTACTGTAACTTCGATACTAATTATGACAAGTAACTGTAACTTCGATACTTATTATGACAGGTAACAGTAACTTCGATACTAATTATGACAAGTAACTGTAACATCGATACTAATTATGACAAGGAACTGTAATTTCGATACTAATTATGGCAGGTAACTGTAACTCTGATACTAATTATGACTGGTAACAGTAACTTCGATACTAATTATGACAAGTAATTGTAACTTCTATACTAATTATGACAGGTAACTGTAACATCGTTACTAATTATGACAAGTAACAGTAATTTCGATACAAATTATGGCAGGTAATTGTAATTTCGATACTAATTATGACAGGCAAGAGTAACTTCGATACTAATTATGACAAGTAACAGTAACTTCGATACTAATTATGACAAGTAACTGTAATTTCGATACAAATTATGGAAGGGTAACTGTAACTTTGATACTAATTATGACAGGTAACAGTAACTTCGATACAAATTTTGGCAGGTAACAGTAACTTCGATACTAATTATGACAATAACTGTAATTTTGATAAAAATTTCTGGCAGGTAAGAGTAACTTCGATACTAATTATGACAGGTTACTGTAATTTCGATACTAATTATGACAGGTTACTGTAACTTCGTTACTAATTATGTCAAGTAACTGTAACTTCGATACTAATTATGACAAGTAACTGTAACTTCGATACATGTTATGACAGGTAACTGTAACTTCATTACTAATTATGACAAGAAACTGTAACATCGATACTAATTATGACAGGTAACTCTAACTTCGATACTAATTATGACAAGGAACTGTAATTTCGATACAAATTATGGCAGGTAACTGTAACGTTGATACTAATTATGACAGGTAACTGGAACTTCGATACTAATTATGACAGGTTACTGTAACTTCGTTACTAATTATTTCAAGTAACTGTAACTTCGATACTATTTATGACAAGTGACTGTAACTTCAATACTTATTATGTCAGGTAACTGTAACTTCATTACTAATTATGACAAGAAACTGTAACTTCGATACAAATTATGACAGGTAATTCTAACTTCGATACTAATTATGACAAGGAACTGTAATTTCGAAACAAATTATGGCAGGTAACTGTAACTTTGATACTAATTATGACAGGTAACAGGAACTTCGATACTAATTATGACAGGTTACTGTAACTTCATTACTAATTATGACAAGAAACTGTAACTTCGATACTAATTATGACAGGTAACTGTAACTTCGATACTAATTATGGCAAGTAACTGTAACTTCGATACTAATTATGACAAGTAACTGTAACTTCGATATTAATTATGACAAGAAACTGTAACTTCGATACTTATTATGACAGGTAACTGTAACTTCATTACTAATTATGACAAGAAACTGTAACTTCGATACTTATTATGACAGGTAACTCTAACTTCGATACTAATTATGACAAGGAACTGTAATTTCGATACAAATTATGGCAGGTAACTGTAACGTTGATACTAATTATGACAGGTAACTGGAACTTCGATACTAATTATGACAGGTTACTGTAACTTCGTTACTAATTATTTCAAGTAACTGTAACTTCGATACTATTTATGACAAGTGACTGTAACTTCAATACTTATTATGTCAGGTAACTGTAACTTCATTACTAATTATGACAAGAAACTGTAACTTCGATACAAATTATGACAGGTAATTCTAACTTCGATACTAATTATGACAAGGAACTGTAATTTCGAAACAAATTATGGCAGGTAACTGTAACTTTGATACTAATTATGACAGGTAACAGGAACTTCGATACTAATTATGACAGGTTACTGTAACTTCGTTACTAATTATTTCAAGTAACTGTATCTTCGATACTAATTATGACAGGTAACTGTAACTTCGATACTAATTATGACAAGTTACTGTAACTTCGATACTAATTATGACAAGTAACTGTAACTTCGATACTTATTATGACAGGTAACAGTAACTTCGATACTAATTATGACAAGTAACTGTAACATCGATACTAATTATGACAAGGAACTGTAATTTCGATACTAATTATGGCAGGTAACTGTAACTTTGATACTAATTATGACTGGTAACAGTAACTTCAATACTAATTATGACAAGTAATTGTAACTTCTAAATTACTTATGACAGGTAACTGTAACATCGTTACTAATTATGACATGTAACAGTAATTTCGATACAAATTATGGCAGGTAATTGTAATTTCGATACTAATTATGACAGGCAAGAGTAACTTCGATACTAATTATGACAAGTAACAGTAACTTCGATACTAATTATGACAAGTAACTGTAATTTCGATACAAATTATGGCAGGTAACTGTAAGTTTGATACTAATTATGACAGGTAACAGTAACTTCGATACAAATTTTGGCAGGTAACAGTAACTTCGATACTAATTATGACAAGTAACTGTAATTTTGATAAAAAATTCTGGCAGGTAAGAGTAACTTCGATAATAATTATGACAGGTTACTGTAATTTCGATACTAATTATGACAGGTTACTGTAACTTCCTTACTAATTATGTCAAGTAACTGTAACTTCGATACTAATTATGACAAGTAACCGTAACTTCGATACTTATTATGACAGGTAACTGTAACTTCACTACTCATTATGACAAGAAACTGTAACTTCGATACTAATTATGACAGGTAACTCTAATTTCGATACTAATTATGACAAGGAACTGTAATTTCGATACAAATTAAGGCAGGTAACTATAACTTTGATACTAATTAATACAGGTAACAGTAACTTCGATACTAATTATGACAAGTAACTGTAATTTTGATAAAAAATTATGGCAGGTAACTGTAACTTCGATACTAATTATGACAGGTAACAGTAACTTCGATACTTCTTATTACAGTTTACTGTAACTTCGTTACTAATTATATCAAGTAACTGTAACTTCGATGCGAATTATGACAAGTAATGGTAACTTCGATACTTATTATGACAGGTAACTGTAACTTCATTACTAATTATGACAAGAAACTCTAACTTCGATACTAATTATGACAGGTAACTGTAACTTCGATACTAATTATGGCAAGTAACTGTAACTTCGATACTAATTATGACAAGTAACTGTAACTTCGATACTTATTATGACAGGTAACAGTAACTTCGATTCTAATTATGACAAGTAACTGTAACATCGATAATAATTATGACAGGTAACTGTAACTTCGTTAATAATTATGACAAGTAACGGTAATTTCGATACAAATTATGGTAGGTAATTGTAATGTCGATACTAATTATGACAGGTTACAGTAACTTCGATAATAATTATGACAAGTAACTGTAACTTCGATACTAATTATGACAAGGAACTGTAACTTCGATACTAATTATGACAAGTAACTGTAATTTTGATAAAAAATTCTGGCAGGTAACAGTAACTTCGATACTAATTATGACAAGTTACTGTAATTTCGATACTAATTATGACAGGTTACTCTAACTTCGTTACTAATTATGTCAAGTTACTGTAACTTTGATATTAATTATGACAAGAAACTGTAACTTCGATACTTATTATGACAGGTAACTGTAACTTCATTACTAATTATGACAAGAAACTGTAACTTCGATACTTATTATGACAGGTAACTCTAACTTCGATACTAATTATGACAAGGAACTGTAATTTCGATACAAATTATGGCAGGTAACTGTAACGTTGATACTAATTATGACAGGTAACAAGAACTTCGATACTAATTATGACAGGTTACTGTAACTTCGTTACTAATTATTTCAAGTAACTGTAACATCGATACTAATTATGAGAAGTAACTGTAACTTCGATACTTATTATGACAGGTAACTGTAACTTCATTACTAATTATGACAAGAAACTGTAACTTCGATACTAATTATGACAGGTAACTCTAACTTCGATACTAATTATGACAAGGAACTGTAATTTCGATACAAATTATGGCAGGTAACTGTAACTTTGATACTAATTATGACAGGTAACAGGAACTTCGATACTAATTATGACAGGTTACTGTAACTTCGTTACTAATTATTTCAAGTAACTGTATCTTCGATACTAATTATGACAGGTAACTGTAACTTCGATACTAATTATGACAAGTTACTCTAACTTCGATACTAATTATGACAAGTAACTGTAACTTCGATACTTATTATGACAGGTAACAGAAACTTCGAGACTAATTATGACAAGTAACTGTAACATCGATACTAATTATGACAAGGAACTGTAATTTCGATACTAATTATGGCAGGTAACTGTAACTTTGATACTAATTATGACTGGTAACAGTAACTTCGATACTAATTATGACAAGTAATTGTAACTTCTATACTAATTATGACAGGTAACGGTAACATCGTTACTAATTATGACAAGTAACAGTAATTTCGATACAAATTATGGCAGGTAATTGTAATTTCGATACTAATTATGACAGGCAAGAGTAACTTCGATACTAATTATGACAAGTAACAGTAACTTCGATACTAATTATGACAAGTAACTGTAATTTCGATACAAATTATGGCAGGTAACTGTAACTTTGATACTAATTATGACAGGTAACAGTAACTTCGATACAAATTTTGGCAGGTAACAGTAACTTCGATACTAATTATGACAAGTAACTGTAATTTTGATAAAAAATTCTGGCAGGTAAGAGTAACTTCGATACTAATTATGACAGGTTACTGTAATTTCGATACTAATTATGACAGGTTACTGTAACTTCGTTACTAATTATGTCAAGTAACTGTAACTTCGATACTAATTATGACAAGTAACTGTAACTTCGATACTTATTATGACAGGTAACTGTAACTTCATTACTAATTATGACAAGTAACTGTAACTTCGATACATGTTATGACAGGTAACTGTAACTTCATTACTAATTATGACAAGAAACTGTAACATCGATACTAATTATGACAGGTAACTCTAACTTGGATACTAATTATGACAAGGAACTGTAATTTCGATACAAATTAAGGCAGGTAAATATAACTTTGATATTAATTAATACAGGTAACAGTAACTTCGATACTAATTATGACAAGTAACTGTAAATTTGATAAAAAATTATGGCAGGTAACTGTAACTTCGATACTAATTATGACAGGTAACAGTTACTTCGATACTTATTATTACAGGTTACTGTAACTTCGTTACTAATTATGTCAAGTAACTGTAACTTCGATGCGAATTATGACAAGTAAGGTAACTTCGATACTTATTATGACAGGTAACTGTAACTTCATTACTAATTATGACAAGAAACTCTAACTTCGATACTAATTATGACAGGTTACTGTAACATCGATACTAATTATGGCAAGTAACTGTAACTTCGATACTAATTATGACAAGTAACTGTAACTTCGATACTTATTATGACAGGTAAAAGTAACTTCGATTCTAATTATGACAAGTAACTGTAACATCGATACTAATTATGACAGGTAACTGTAACTTCGTTAATAATTATGACAAGTAACGGTAATTTCGATACAAATTATGGCAGGTAATTGTAATGTCGATACTAATTATGACAGGTTACAGTAACTTCGATAATAATTATGACAAGTAACAGTAACTTCGATACTAATTATGACAAGGAACTGTAACTTCGATACTAATTATGACAAGTAACTGTAATTTTGAATAAAAATTCTGGCAGGTAACAGTAACTTCGATACTAATTATGACAAGTTACTGTAATTTCGATACTAATTATGACAGGTTACTGTAACTTCGTTACTAATTATGTCATGTTACTGTAACTTCGATATTAATTATGACAAGAAACTGTAACTTCGATACTTATTATGACAGGTAACTGTAACTTCATTACTAATTATGACAAGAAACTGTAACTTCGATACTTATTATGACAGGTAACTCTAACTTCGATACTAATTATGACAAGGAACTGTAATTTCGATACAAATTATGGCAGGTAACTGTAACGTTGATACTAATTATGACAGGTAACAGGAACTTCGATACTAATTATGACAGGTTACTGTAACTTCGTTACTAATTATTTCAAGTAACTGTAACTTCGATACTAATTATGACAAGTGACTGTAACTTCAATACTTATTATATCAGGTAACTGTAACTTCATTACTAATTATGACAAGAAACTGTAACTTCGATACAAATTATGACAGGTAACTCTAACTTCGATACTAATTATGACAAGGAACTGTAATTTCGATACTAATTATGGCAGGTAACTGTAACTTTGATGCTAATTATGACAGGTAACAGGAACTTCGATACTAATTATGACAGGTTACTGTAACTTCGTTACTAATTATTTCAAGTAACTGTATCTTCGAAACTAATTATGACAGGTAACTGTAATTTCGATACTAATTATGACAAGTTACTGTAACTTCGATACTAATTATGACAAGTAACTGTAACTTCGATACTTATTATGACAGGTAACAGTAACTTCGATACTAATTATGACAAGTAACTGTAACATCGATACTAATTATGACAAGGAACTGTAATTTCGATACTAATTATGGCAGGTAACTGTAACTTTGATACTAATTATGACTGGTAACAGTAACTTCAATACTAATTATGACAAGTAATTGTAACTTCTATACTAATTATGACAGGTAACTGTAACATCGTTACTAATTATGACATGTAACAGTAATTTCGATACAAATTCTGGCAGGTAATTGTAATTTCGATACTAATTAAGACAGGCAAGAGTAACTTCGATACTAATTATGACAAGTAACAGTAACTTCGATACTAATTTTGACAAGTAACTGTAATTTCGATACAAATTATGGCAGGTAACTGTAACTTTGATACTAATTATGACAGGTAACAGTAACTTCGATACAAATTTTGGCAGGTAACAGTAACTTCGATACTAATTATGACAAGTAACTGTAATTTTGATAAAAAATTCTGGCAGGTAAGAGTAACTTCGATACTAATTATGACAGGTTACTGTAATTTCGATACTAATTATGACAGGTTACTGTAAATTCCTTACTAATTATGTCAAGTAACTGTAACTTCGATACTAATTATGACAAGTAACCGTAACTTCGATACTTATTATGACAGGTAACTGTAACTTCATTACTAATTATGACAAGAAACTGTATCTTCGATACTAATTATGACAGGTAACTCTAACTTCGATACTAATTATGACAAGGAACTGTAATTTCGATACAAATTAAGGCAGGTAACTATAACATTGATACTAATTAATACAGGTAACAATAACTTCGTTACTAATTATGACAAGTAACTGTAATTTTGATAAAAAATTATGGCAGGTAACTGTAACTTCGATACTAATTATGACAGGTAACAGTAACTTCGATACTTATTATTACAGGTTACTGTAACTTCGTTACTAATTATGTCAAGTAACTGTAACTTCGATGCGAATTATGACAAGTAATGGTAACTTCGATACTTATTATGACAGGTAACTGTAACTTCATTACTAATTATGACAAGAAACTCTAACTTCGATACTAATTATGACAGGTAACTGTAACTTCAATACTAATTATGGCAAGTAACTGTAACTTCGATACTAATTATGACAAGTAACTGTAACTTCGATACTTATTATGACAGGTAACAGTAACTTCGATTCTAATTATGACAAGTAACTGTAACATCGATATTAATTATGACAGGTAACTGTAACTTCGTTTATAATTATGACAAGTAACGGTAATTTCGATACAAATTATGGCAGGTAATTGTAATGTCGATACTAATTATGACAGGTTACAGTAACTTCGATAATAATTATGACAAGGTACTGTAACTTCGATACTAATTATGACAAGGAACTGTAACTTCGATACTAATTATGACAAGTAACTGTAATTTTGATAAAAAATTCTGGCAGGTAACAGTAACTTCGATACTAATTATGACAAGTTACTGTAATTTCGATACTAATTATGACAGGTTACTTTAACTTCGTTACTAATTATGTCAAGTTACTGTAACTTCGATATTAATTATGACAAGAAACTGTAATTTCGATACTTATTATGACAGGTAACTTTAACTTCATTACTAATTATGACAAGAAACTGTAACTTCGATACTAATTATGACAGGTAACTCTAACTTCGATACTAATTATGACAAGGAACTGTAATTTCGATACAAAGTATGGCAGGTAACTGTAACTTTGATACTAATTATGACAGGTAACAGGAACTTCGATACTAATTATGACAGGTTACTGTATCTTCGTTACTAATTATTTCAAGTAACTGTATCTTCGATACTAATTATGACATGTAACTGTAACCTCGATACTAATTATGACAAGTTACTCTAACTTCGATACTAATTATGACAAGTAACTGTAACTTCGATACTTATTATGACAGGTAACAGTAACTTCGATACTAATTATGACAAGTAACTGTAACATCGATACTAATTATGACAAGGAACTGTAATTTCGATACTAATTATGGCAGGTACTGTAACTTTGATACTAATTATGACTGGTAACAGTAACTTCGATACTAATTATGACAAGTAATTGTAACTTCTATACTAATTATGACAGGTAACTGTAACATCGTTACTAATTATGACAAGTAACAGTAATTTCGATACAAATTATGGCAGGTAATTGTAATTTCGATACTAATTATGACAGGCAAGAGTAACTTCGATACTAATTATGACAAGTAACAGTAACTTCGATACTAATTATGACAAGTAACTGTAATTTCGATACAAATTATGGCAGGTAACTGTAACTTTGATACTAATTATGACAGGTAACAGTAACTTCGATACAAATTTTGGCAGGTAACAGTAACTTCGATACTAATTATGACAAGTAACTGTAATTTTGATAAAAAATTCTGGCAGGTAAGAGTAACTTCGATACTAATTATGACAGGTTACTGTAATTTCGATACTAATTATGACAGGTTACTGTAACTTCCTTACTAATTATGTCAAGTAACTGTAACTTCGATACTAATTATGACAAGTAACCGTAACTTCGATACTTATTATGACAGGTAACTGTAACTTCATTACTAATTATGACAAGAAACTGTATCTTCGATACTAATTATGACAGGTAACTCTAACTTCGATACTAATTATGACAAGGAACTGTAATTTCGATACAAATTAAGGCAGGTAACTATAACATTGATACTAATTAATACAGGTAACAATAACTTCGTTACTAATTATGACAAGTAACTGTAATTTTGATAAAAAATTATGGCAGGTAACTGTAACTTCGATACTAATTATGACAGGTAACAGTAACTTCGATACTTATTATTACAGGTTACTGTAACTTCGTTACTAATTATGTCAAGTAACTGTAACTTCGATGCGAATTATGACAAGTAATGGTAACTTCGATACTTATTATGACAGGTAACTGTAACTTCATTACTAATTATGACAAGAAACTCTAACTTCGATACTAATTATGACAGGTAACTGTAACTTCAATACTAATTATGGCAAGTAACTGTAACTTCGATACTAATTATGACAAGTAACTGTAACTTCGATACTTATTATGACAGGTAACAGTAACTTCGATTCTAATTATGACAAGTAACTGTAACATCGATATTAATTATGACAGGTAACTGTAACTTCGTTTATAATTATGACAAGTAACGGTAATTTCGATACAAATTATGGCAGGTAATTGTAATGTCGATACTAATTATGACAGGTTACAGTAACTTCGATAATAATTATGACAAGGTACTGTAACTTCGATACTAATTATGACAAGGAACTGTAACTTCGATACTAATTATGACAAGTAACTGTAATTTTGATAAAAAATTCTGGCAGGTAACAGTAACTTCGATACTAATTATGACAAGTTACTGTAATTTCGATACTAATTATGACAGGTTACTTTAACTTCGTTACTAATTATGTCAAGTTACTGTAACTTCGATATTAATTATGACAAGAAACTGTAATTTCGATACTTATTATGACAGGTAACTTTAACTTCATTACTAATTATGACAAGAAACTGTAACTTCGATACTAATTATGACAGGTAACTCTAACTTCGATACTAATTATGACAAGGAACTGTAATTTCGATACAAATTATGGCAGGTAACTGTAACTTTGATACTAATTATGACAGGTAACAGGAACTTCGATACTAATTATGACAGGTTACTGTATCTTCGTTACTAATTATTTCAAGTAACTGTATCTTCGATACTAATTATGACATGTAACTGTAACCTCGATACTAATTATGACAAGTTACTCTAACTTCGATACTAATTATGACAAGTAACTGTAACTTCGATACTTATTATGACAGGTAACAGTAACTTCGATACTAATTATGACAAGTAACTGTAACATCGATACTAATTATGACAAGGAACTGTAATTTCGATACTAATTATGGCAGGTACTGTAACTTTGATACTAATTATGACTGGTAACAGTAACTTCGATACTAATTATGACAAGTAATTGTAACTTCTATACTAATTATGACAGGTAACTGTAACATCGTTACTAATTATGACAAGTAACAGTAATTTCGATACAAATTATGGCAGGTAATTGTAATTTCGATACTAATTATGACAGGCAAGAGTAACTTCGATACTAATTATGACAAGTAACAGTAACTTCGATACTAATTATGACAAGTAACTGTAATTTCGATACAAATTATGGCAGGTAACTGTAACTTTGATACTAATTATGACAGGTAACAGTAACTTCGATACAAATTTTGGCAGGTAACAGTAACTTCGATACTAATTATGACAAGTAACTGTAATTTTGATAAAAAATTCTGACAGGTAAGAGTAACTTCGATACTAATTATGACAGGTTACTGTAATTTCGATACTAATTATGACAGGTTACTGTAACTTCGTTACTAATTATGTCAAGTAACTGTAACTTCGATACTAATTATGACAAGTAACTGTAACTTCGATACTTATTATGACAGGTAACTGTAACTTCATTACTAATTATGACAAGAAACTGTAACTTCGATACTAAATATGACAGGTAACTCTATCTTCGATACTAATTATGACAAGGAACTGTAATTTCGATACAAATTAAGGCAGGTAACTATAACTTTGATACTAATTATGACAAGGAACTGTAATTTCGATACAAATTATTGCAGGTAACTGTAACGTTGATACTAATTATGACAGGTAACAGGAACTTCGATACTAATTATGACAGGTTACTGTAACTTCGTTACTAATTATTTCAAGTAACTGTATCTTCGATACTAATTATGTCAAGTAACTGTAACTTCGATACTAATTATGACAAGTAACTGTAACTTCGATACTTATTATGACAGGTAACTGTAACTTCATTACTAATTATGACAAGAAACTGTAACTTCGATACTAAATATGACAGGTAACTCTATCTTCGATACTAATTATGACAAGGAACTGTAATTTCGATACAAATTAAGGCAGGTAACTATAACTTTGATACTAATTATGTCAAGTAACAGTAACTTCGATACAAATTATGACAGGTAACAGTAACTTCGATACTAATTATGACAAGTAACTGTAATTTTGATAAAAAATTATGGCAGGTAACTGTAACTTCGATACTAATTATGACAGGTAACAGTAACTTCGATACTAATTATTACAGGTTACTGTAACTTCGTTACTAATTATGTCAAGTAACTGTAACTTCGATGCGAATTATGACAAGTAACTGTAACTTCGATACTTATTATGACAGGTAACTGTAACTTCATTACTAATTATGCCAAGAAACTCTAACTTCGATACTAATTATGACAGGTAACTGTAACTTCGATACTAATTATGACAAGTAACGGTAACTTCTATACTAATTATGACAAGTAACTGTAACTTCGATACTTATTATGACAGGTAACAGTAACTTAGATTCTAATTATGACAAGTAACTGTAACATCGATACTAATTATGACAGTTAACTGTAACTTCGTTAATAATTATGACAAGTAACGGTAATTTCGATACAAATTATGGCAGGTAATTGTAAAGTCGATACTAATTATGACAGGTTAGAGTAACTTCGATACTAATTATGACAAGTAACTGTAACTTCGATAATAATTATGACAAGGAACTGTAACTTCGATACTAATTATGACAAGTAACTGTAATTTTGATAAAAAATTCTGGCAGGTAACAGTAACTTCGATACTAATTATGACAAGTTACTGTAATTTCGATACTAATTATGACAGGTTACTGTAACTTCGTTACAAATTATGTCAAGTTACTGTAACTTCGATATTAATTATGACAAGAAACTGTAACTTCGATACTTATTATGACAGGTAACTGTAACTTCATTACTAATTATGACAAGAAACTGTAACTTCAATACTTATTATGACAGGTAACTCTAACTTCGACACTAATTATGACAAGGAACGGTAATTTCGATACAAATTATTGCAGGTAACTGTAACGTTGATACTAATTATGACAAGTAACTGTAACTTCGATACTTATTATGACAGGTAACTGTAACTTCATTACTAATTATGACAAGAAACTGTAACTTCGATACTAATTATGACAGGTAATTGTAACTTCGATACGAATTATGACAAGTTAGTGTAATTTCGATACAAATTATGGCAGGTAACTGTAACTTCGATACTAATTATGACAGGTAACAGTAACTTCGATACTAATTATGACAGGTAACTGTAACTTCGATGCTAATTATGACAAGGAACTGTAATTTCGATACAAATTATGGCAGGTAACAGTAACTTTGATACTATTTATGACAGGGTACAGTAACTTCGATACTTATTATGACAAGGAACTGTAATTTCGATACAAATTATGGCAGGTAACTGTAACTTTGATACGAATTATGACAGGTAACAGAAACTTCGATACTAATTATGACAAGTAACTGTAACTTCGATACTTATTATGACTGGTAACTGTAACTTCATTACTAATTATGACAAGAAACTGTAACTTCGATACTAATTATGACAGGTAACACTAACTTCGATACTAATTATGACTAGGAACTGTAATTTCGATACAAATTATGGCAGGTAACTGTAACTTTGATACTAATTATGACAGGTAACAGGAACTTCAATACTAATTATGACAGGTTACTGTAACTTCGTTACTAATTATTTCAAGTAACTGTAACTTCGATACTAATTATGACAAGTAACTGTAACTTCGATACTTATTATGACAGGTAACTGTAACTTCATTACTAATTATGACAAGAAACTGTAACTTCATTACTAATTATGACAAGAAACTGTAACTTCGATACTAATTATGACAGGTAACTGTAACTTCGATACTAATTATGACAAGTTTCTGTAACTTCGATACTAATTATGACAATTAACTGTAACTTCGATACTTATTATGATAGGTAACAGTTACTTCGATACTAATTATGACAAGTAACTGTAACATCGATACTAATTATGACAAGGAACTGTTATTTCGAAACTAATTATGGCAGGTAACTGTAACTTTGATACTAATTATGACTGATAACAGTAACTTCGATACTAATTATGAAAAGTAACTGTAACTTCGTTACTAATTATGACAAGTAAATGTAATTTCTATACAAATTGTGGCAGGTAACAGTACCTTCGATACAAATTTTGACAGTTAACTGTAACTTCGATACTAATTATGACAAGGAACTGTAATTTCGATACAAATTATGGCAGGTAACTGTAAAATTGATACTAATTATGACAGGTAACAGTAACTTCGATACTAATTATGACATGTAAATGTATCTTCGATACTAATTATGACAAGTAACTGTAACTTCGATACTTATTATGACAGGTAACTGTAACTTCGATACTTATTATGACAGGTAACAGTATCTTCGATACTAATTATGACAAGTAACTGTAACATCGATACTAATTATGACAAGGAACTGTAATTTCGATACTAATTATGGCAGGTAACTGTAATTTTGATACTAATTATGACGGGTAACAGTAACTTCGATACTAATTATGACAAGTAATTGTAACTTCTATACTAATTATGACAGGTAAGTGTAACATCGTTACTAATTATGACAAGTAACAGTAATTTCGATACAAATTATGGCAGGTAATTGTAATTTCGATACTAATTATGACAGGCAAGAGTAACTTCGATACTAACTATGACAAGTAACAGTAACTTCGATACTAATTATGACAAGTAACTGTAATTTCGATACAAATTATGGCAGGTAACTGTAACTTTGATACTAATTATGACAGGTAACAGTAACTTCGATACAAATTTTGGCAGGTAACAGTAACTTCGATACTAATTATGACAAGTAACTGTAATTTTGATAAAAAATTCTGGCAGGTAAGAGTAACTTCGATACTAATTATGACAGGTTACTGTAATTTCAATACCAATTATGGCAGGTTACTGTAACTTCGTTACTAATTATGTCAAGTAACTGTAACTTCGATACTAATTATGACAAGTAACTGTAACTTCGATACTTATTATGACAGGTAACTGTAACTTCATTACTAATTATGACAAGAAACTGTAACTTCGATAATAATTATGACAGGTAACTCTAACTTCGATACTAATTATGACAAGGAACTGTAATTTCGATACAAATTAAGGCAGGTAACTATAACTTTGATACTAATTATGACAGTTAACAGTAACTTCGATACTAATTATGACAAGTAACTGTAATTTTGATAAAAAATTATGGCAGGTAACTGTAACTTCGATACTAATTATGACAGGTAACAGTAACTTCGATACTAATTATTACAGGTTACAGTAACTTCGTTACTAATTATGTCAAATAACTGTAACTTCGATGCGAATTATGACAAGTAACTGTAACTTCGATACTTATTATGGCAGGTAACTGTAACTTCATTACTAATTATGCCAAGAAACTCTAACTTCGATACTAATTATGACAGGTAACTGTAACTTCGATACTAATTATGACAAGTAACGGTAACTTCTATACTAATTATGACAAGTAACTTTAACTTCGATACTTATTATGACAGGTAACAGTAACTTCGATTCTAATTATGACAAGTAACTGTAACATCGATACTAATTATGACAGGTAACTGTAACTTCGTTAATAATTATGACAAGTAACGGTAATTTCGATACAAATTATGGCAGGTAATTGTAATGTCGATACTAATTATGACAGGTTACAGTAACTTCGATACTAATTATGACAAGTAACTGTAACTTCGATAATAATTATGACAAGGAACTGTAACTTCGATACTAATTATGACAAGTAACTGTAATTTTGATAAAAAATTCTGGCAGGTAACAGTAACTTCGATACTAATTATGACAAGTTACTGTAATTTCGATACTAATTATGACAGGTTACTGTAACTTCGTTACAAATTATGTCAAGTTACTGTAACTTCGATATTAATTATGACAAGAAACTGTAACTTCAATACTTATTATGACAGGTAACTGTAACTTCATTACTAATTATGACAAGAAACTGTAACTTCAATACTTATTATGACAGGTAACTCTAACTTCGATACTAATTATGACAAGGAACTGTAATTTCGATACAAATTATTGCAGGTAACTGTAACGTTGATACTAATTATGACAGGTAACAGGAACTTCGATACTAATTATGACAGGTTACTGTAACTTCGTTACTAATTATTTCAAGTCACTGTAACATCTATACTAATTATGACAAGTAACTGTAACTTCGATACTTATTATGACAGGTAACTGTAACTTCATTACTAATTATGACAAGAAACTGTAACTTCGATACTAATTATGACAGGTAATTGTAACTTCGATACGAATTATGACAAGTTAGTGTAATTTCGATACAAATTATGGCAGGTAACTGTAACTTCGATACTAATTATGACAGGTAACAGTAACTTCGATACTAATTATGACAGGTAACTGTAACTTCGATGCTAATTATGACAAGGAACTGTAATTTCGATACAAATTATGGCAGGTAACTGTAACTTTGATACTATTTATGACAGGTAACAGTAACTTCGATACTAATTATGATAAGGAACTGTAATTTCGATACAAATTATGGCAGGTAACTGTAACTTTGATACTAATTATGACAGGTAACAGAAACTTCGATACTAATTATGACAAGTAACTGTAACTTCGATACTTATTATGACTGGTAACTGTAACTTCATTACTAATAATGACAAGAAACTGTAACTTCGATACTAATTATGACAGGTAACTCTAACTTCGATACTAATTATGACTAGGAACTGTAATTTCGATACAAATTATGGCAGGTAACAGTAACTTCGATACAAATTTTGGCAGGTAACAGTAACTTCGATACTAATTATGACAAGGAACTGTGATTTCGATACAAATTATGGCAGGTAAATGTAACTTTGATACTATTTATGACAGGTAACAGTTACTTCGATACTAATTATGACAAGTAACTGTATCTTCGTTACTAATTATGTCAAGTAACTGTAATTTTGATACAAATTATGGCAGGTAACAGTACCTTCGATACTAATTATGACAGGTTACTGTAACTTCGTTACTAATTATGTCAAGTAACTGTAACTTCGATACTAATTGTGACAAGTAACTCTAACTTCGATACTTATTATGACAGGTAACTGTAACTTCATTACTAATTATGACAAGAAACTGTAACTTCGATACTAATTATGACAGGTAACTCTAACTTCGATACTAATTATGACAAGGAACTGTAATTTCGATACAAATTAAGGCAGGTAACTGTAACATTGATACTAATTATGACAGGTAACAGTAACTTCGATACTAATTATGACAAGTAACTGTAACTTCGTTAATAATTATGACAAGTAACTGTAATTTTGATAAAAATTTATGACAGGTAACTGTAACTTCGTTACTAATGATGTCAGGTAACAGTAACTTCGATACTAATTATTACAGGTTACTGTAACTTCGTTACTAATTATGTCAAGTAACTGTAAATTCGATACGAATTATGACAAGTAACTGTAACTTCGATACTTATTATGACAGGTAACTGTAACTTCATTACTAATTATGACAAGAAACTGTAACTTCGTTACTAATTATGACAGGTAACTGTAACTTCGATACTAATTATGACAGGTAACAGTAACATCGATTCTAATTATGACAAGTAACTGTAACATCGATACTAATTATGACAGGTAACTGTAACTTCGTTAATAATTATGACAAGTAACGGTAATTTCGATACAAATTATGGCAAGTAATTGTAATTTCGATACTAATTATGACAGGTTACAGTAACTTCGATACTATTTATGACAAGTAACAGTAACTTCGATACTAATTATGACAAGGAACTGTAACTTCGATACTAATTATGACAAGTAACTGTAATTTCGATACTAATTATGACAGGTTACTGTAACTTCGTTACTAATTATGTCAAGTACCTGTACCTTCGATACTAATTATGACAAGAAACTGTAACTTCGATGCTTATTATGACAGGTAACTCTAGCTTCGATACTAATTATGACAAGGAACTGTAATTTCGATACAAATTATGGAAGGCAACTGTAACTTTGATACTAATTATGACAGGTAACAGGAACTTCGATACTAATTATGACAGGTTACTGTAACTTCGTTACTAATTATTTCAAGTAACTGTAACTTCGATACTAATTATGACAAGTAACTGTAACTTCGATACTTATTATGACAGGTATTTGTAACTTCATTACTAATTATGACAAGAAACTGTAACTTCGATACTAATTATGACAGGTAACTGTAACTTCGATACGAATTATGACAAGTTAGTGTAATTTCGATACAAATTATGGCAGGTAACTGTAACTTCGATACTAATTATGACAGGTAACAGTAACTTCGATACTAATTATGACGGGTAACTGTAACTTCGATACTCATTATAACAAGGAACTGTAATTTCGATACAAATTATAGCAGGTAACTGTAACTTTGATACTAATTATGACAGGTAACAGGAACTTCGATACTAATTATGACAGGTTACTGTAACTTCGTTACTAATTATTTCAAGTAACTGTAACTTCGATACTAATTATGACAAGTGACTGTAACTTCAATACTTATTATGTCAGGTAACTGTAACTTCATTACTAATTATGACAAGAAACTGTAACTTCGATACAAATTATGACAGGTAACTCTAACTTAAATACTAATTATGACAAGGAACTGTAATTTCGATACAAATTATGGCAGGTAACTGTAACTTTGATACTAATTATGACAGGTAACAGGAACTTCGATACTAATTATGACAGGTTACTGTAACTTCGTTACTAATTATTTCAAGTAACTGTATCTTCGATACTAATTATGACAGGTAACTGTAACTTCGATACTAATTATGACAAGTTACTGTAACTTCGATACTAATTATGACAAGTAACTGTAACTTCGATACTTATTATGACAGGTAACAGTAACTTCGATACTAATTATGACAAGTAATTGTAACTTCTATACTAATTATGACAGGTAACTGTAACATCGTTACTAATTATGACAAGTAACAGTAATTTCGATACAAATTATGGCAGGTAATTGTAATTTCGATACTAATTATGACAGGCAAGAGTAACTTCGATACTAATTATGACAAGTAACAGTAACTTCGATACTAATTATGACAAGTAACTGTAATTTCGATACAAATTATGGAAGGGTAACTGTAACTTTGATACTAATTATGACAGGTAACAGTAACTTCGATACAAATTTTGGCAGGTAACAGTAACTTCGATACTAATTATGACAATAACTGTAATTTTGATAAAAAATTCTGGCAGGTAAGAGTAACTTCGATACTAATTATGACAGGTTACTGTAATTTCGATACTAATTATGACAGGTTACTGTAACTTCGTTACTAATTATGTCAAGTAACTGTAACTTCGATACTAATTATGACAAGTAACTGTAACTTCGATACTAATTATGACAGGTAACTCTAACTTCGATACTAATTATGACTAGGAACTGTAATTTCGATACAAATTATGGCAGGTAACTGTAACTTTGATACTATTTATGACAGGTAACAGTAACTTCGATACTAATTATGATAAGGAACTGTAATTTCGATACAAATTATGGCAGGTAACTGTAACTTTGATACTAATTATGACAGGTAACAGAAACTTCGATACTAATTATGACAAGTAACTGTAACTTCGATACTTATTATGACAAGTAACTCTAACTTCGATACTTATTATGACAGGTAACTGTAACTTCATTACTAATTATGACAAGAAACTGTAACTTCGATACTAATTATGACAGGTAACTCTAACTTCGATACTAATTATGACAAGGAACTGTAATTTCGATACAAATTAAGGCAGGTAACTGTAACATTGATACTAATTATGACAGGTAACAGTAACTTCGATACTAATTATGACAAGTAACTGTAACTTCGTTAATAATTATGACAAGTAACTGTAATTTTGATAAAAATTTATGACAGGTAACTGTAACTTCGTTACTAATGATGTCAGGTAACAGTAACTTCGATACTAATTATTACAGGTTACTGTAACTTCGTTACTAATTATGTCAAGTAACTGTAAATTCGATACGAATTATGACAAGTAACTGTAACTTCGATACTTATTATGACAGGTAACTGTAACTTCATTACTAATTATGACAAGAAACTGTAACTTCGTTACTAATTATGACAGGTAACTGTAACTTCGATACTAATTATGACAGGTAACAGTAACATCGATTCTAATTATGACAAGTAACTGTAACATCGATACTAATTATGACAGGTAACTGTAACTTCGTTAATAATTATGACAAGTAACAGTAATTTCGATACAAATTATGGCAGGTAATTGTAATTTCGATACTAATTATGACAGGCAAGAGTAACTTCGATACTAATTATGACAAGTAACAGTAACTTCGATACTAATTATGACAAGTAACTGTAATTTCGATACAAATTATGGAAGGGTAACTGTAACTTTGATACTAATTATGACAGGTAACAGTAACTTCGATACAAATTTTGGCAGGTAACAGTAACTTCGATACTAATTATGACAATAACTGTAATTTTGATAAAAATTTCTGGCAGGTAAGAGTAACTTCGATACTAATTATGACAGGTTACTGTAATTTCGATACTAATTATGACAGGTTACTGTAACTTCGTTACTAATTATGTCAAGTAACTGTAACTTCGATACTAATTATGACAAGTAACTGTAACTTCGATACATGTTATGACAGGTAACTGTAACTTCATTACTAATTATGACAAGAAACTGTAACATCGATACTAATTATGACAGGTAACTCTAACTTCGATACTAATTATGACAAGGAACTGTAATTTCGATACAAATTAAGGCAGGTAACTATAACTTTGATATTAATTAATACAGGTAACAGTAACTTCAATACTAATTATGACAAGTAACTGTAATTTTGATAAAAAATTATGGCAGATAACTGTAACTTCGATACTAATTATGACAGGTAACAGTAACTTCGATAATAATTATAACAAGTAACAGTAACTTCGATACTATTTATGACAAGGAACTGTAACTTCGATACTAATTATGACAAGAAACTGTAATTTTGATAAAAAATTCTGGCAGGTAACAGTAACTTCGATACTAATTATGACAAGTTACTGTAATTTCGATACTAATTATGACAGGTTACTGTAACTTCGTTACTAATTATGTCAAGTTACTGTAACTTCGATATTAATTATGACAAGAAACTGTAACTTCGATACTTATTATGACAGGTAACTGTAACTTCATTACTAATTATGACAAGAAACTGTAACTTCGATACTTATTATGACAGGTAACTCTAACTTCGATACTAATTATGACAAGGAACTGTAATTTCGATACAAATTATGGCAGGTAACTGTAACGTTGATACTAATTATGACAGGTAACTGGAACTTCGATACTAATTATGACAGGTTACTGTAACTTCGTTACTAATTATTTCAAGTAACTGTAACTTCGATACTATTTATGACAAGTGACTGTAACTTCAATACTTATTATGTCAGGTAACTGTAACTTCATTACTAATTATGACAAGAAACTGTAACTTCGATACAAATTATGACAGGTAATTCTAACTTCGATACTAATTATGACAAGGAACTGTAATTTCGAAACAAATTATGGCAGGTAACTGTAACTTTGATACTAATTATGACAGGTAACAGGAACTTCGATACTAATTATGACAGGTTACTGTAACTTCGTTACTAATTATTTCAAGTAACTGTATCTTCGATACTAATTATGACAGGTAACTGTAACTTCGATACTAATTATGACAAGTTACTGTAACTTCGATACTAATTATGACAAGTAACTGTAACTTCGATACTTATTATGACAGGTAACAGTAACTTCGATACTAATTATGACAAGTAACTGTAACATCGATACTAATTATGACAAGGAACTGTAATTTCGATACTAATTATGGCAGGTAACTGTAACTTTGATACTAATTATGACTGGTAACAGTAACTTCAATACTAATTATGACAAGTAATTGTAACTTCTAAATTACTTATGACAGGTAACTGTAACATCGTTACTAATTATGACATGTAACAGTAATTTCGATACAAATTATGGCAGGTAATTGTAATTTCGATACTAATTATGACAGGCAAGAGTAACTTCGATACTAATTATGACAAGTAACAGTAACTTCGATACTAATTATGACAAGTAACTGTAATTTCGATACAAATTATGGCAGGTAACTGTAAGTTTGATACTAATTATGACAGGTAACAGTAACTTCGATACAAATTTTGGCAGGTAACAGTAACTTCGATACTAATTATGACAAGTAACTGTAATTTTGATAAAAAATTCTGGCAGGTAAGAGTAACTTCGATAATAATTATGACAGGTTACTGTAATTTCGATACTAATTATGACAGGTTACTGTAACTTCCTTACTAATTATGTCAAGTAACTGTAACTTCGATACTAATTATGACAAGTAACCGTAACTTCGATACTTATTATGACAGGTAACTGTAACTTCACTACTCATTATGACAAGAAACTGTAACTTCGATACTAATTATGACAGGTAACTCTAATTTCGATACTAATTATGACAAGGAACTGTAATTTCGATACAAATTAAGGCAGGTAACTATAACTTTGATACTAATTAATACAGGTAACAGTAACTTCGATACTAATTATGACAAGTAACTGTAATTTTGATAAAAAATTATGGCAGGTAACTGTAACTTCGATACTAATTATGACAGGTAACAGTAACTTCGATACTTCTTATTACAGTTTACTGTAACTTCGTTACTAATTATATCAAGTAACTGTAACTTCGATGCGAATTATGACAAGTAATGGTAACTTCGATACTTATTATGACAGGTAACTGTAACTTCATTACTAATTATGACAAGAAACTCTAACTTCGATACTAATTATGACAGGTAACTGTAACTTCGATACTAATTATGGCAAGTAACTGTAACTTCGATACTAATTATGACAAGTAACTGTAACTTCGATACTTATTATGACAGGTAACAGTAACTTCGATTCTAATTATGACAAGTAACTGTAACATCGATAATAATTATGACAGGTAACTGTAACTTCGTTAATAATTATGACAAGTAACGGTAATTTCGATACAAATTATGGCAGGTAATTGTAATGTCGATACTAATTATGACAGGTTACAGTAACTTCGATAATAATTATGACAAGTAACTGTAACTTCGATACTAATTATGACAAGGAACTGTAACTTCGATACTAATTATGACAAGTAACTGTAATTTTGATAAAAAATTCTGGCAGGTAACAGTAACTTCGATACTAATTATGACAAGTTACTGTAATTTCGATACTAATTATGACAGGTTACTCTAACTTCGTTACTAATTATGTCAAGTTACTGTAACTTTGATATTAATTATGACAAGAAACTGTAACTTCGATACTTATTATGACAGGTAACTGTAACTTCATTACTAATTATGACAAGAAACTGTAACTTCGATACTTATTATGACAGGTAACTCTAACTTCGATACTAATTATGACAAGGAACTGTAATTTCGATACAAATTATGGCAGGTAACTGTAACGTTGATACTAATTATGACAGGTAACAAGAACTTCGATACTAATTATGACAGGTTACTGTAACTTCGTTACTAATTATTTCAAGTAACTGTAACATCGATACTAATTATGAGAAGTAACTGTAACTTCGATACTTATTATGACAGGTAACTGTAACTTCATTACTAATTATGACAAGAAACTGTAACTTCGATACTAATTATGACAGGTAACTCTAACTTCGATACTAATTATGACAAGGAACTGTAATTTCGATACAAATTATGGCAGGTAACTGTAACTTTGATACTAATTATGACAGGTAACAGGAACTTCGATACTAATTATGACAGGTTACTGTAACTTCGTTACTAATTATTTCAAGTAACTGTATCTTCGATACTAATTATGACAGGTAACTGTAACTTCGATACTAATTATGACAAGTTACTCTAACTTCGATACTAATTATGACAAGTAACTGTAACTTCGATACTTATTATGACAGGTAACAGAAACTTCGAGACTAATTATGACAAGTAACTGTAACATCGATACTAATTATGACAAGGAACTGTAATTTCGATACTAATTATGGCAGGTAACTGTAACTTTGATACTAATTATGACTGGTAACAGTAACTTCGATACTAATTATGACAAGTAATTGTAACTTCTATACTAATTATGACAGGTAACGGTAACATCGTTACTAATTATGACAAGTAACAGTAATTTCGATACAAATTATGGCAGGTAATTGTAATTTCGATACTAATTATGACAGGCAAGAGTAACTTCGATACTAATTATGACAAGTAACAGTAACTTCGATACTAATTATGACAAGTAACTGTAATTTCGATACAAATTATGGCAGGTAACTGTAACTTTGATACTAATTATGACAGGTAACAGTAACTTCGATACAAATTTTGGCAGGTAACAGTAACTTCGATACTAATTATGACAAGTAACTGTAATTTTGATAAAAAATTCTGGCAGGTAAGAGTAACTTCGATACTAATTATGACAGGTTACTGTAATTTCGATACTAATTATGACAGGTTACTGTAACTTCGTTACTAATTATGTCAAGTAACTGTAACTTCGATACTAATTATGACAAGTAACTGTAACTTCGATACTTATTATGACAGGTAACTGTAACTTCATTACTAATTATGACAAGTAACTGTAACTTCGATACATGTTATGACAGGTAACTGTAACTTCATTACTAATTATGACAAGAAACTGTAACATCGATACTAATTATGACAGGTAACTCTAACTTGGATACTAATTATGACAAGGAACTGTAATTTCGATACAAATTAAGGCAGGTAAATATAACTTTGATATTAATTAATACAGGTAACAGTAACTTCGATACTAATTATGACAAGTAACTGTAAATTTGATAAAAAATTATGGCAGGTAACTGTAACTTCGATACTAATTATGACAGGTAACAGTTACTTCGATACTTATTATTACAGGTTACTGTAACTTCGTTACTAATTATGTCAAGTAACTGTAACTTCGATGCGAATTATGACAAGTAAGGTAACTTCGATACTTATTATGACAGGTAACTGTAACTTCATTACTAATTATGACAAGAAACTCTAACTTCGATACTAATTATGACAGGTTACTGTAACATCGATACTAATTATGGCAAGTAACTGTAACTTCGATACTAATTATGACAAGTAACTGTAACTTCGATACTTATTATGACAGGTAAAAGTAACTTCGATTCTAATTATGACAAGTAACTGTAACATCGATACTAATTATGACAGGTAACTGTAACTTCGTTAATAATTATGACAAGTAACGGTAATTTCGATACAAATTATGGCAGGTAATTGTAATGTCGATACTAATTATGACAGGTTACAGTAACTTCGATAATAATTATGACAAGTAACAGTAACTTCGATACTAATTATGACAAGGAACTGTAACTTCGATACTAATTATGACAAGTAACTGTAATTTTGAATAAAAATTCTGGCAGGTAACAGTAACTTCGATACTAATTATGACAAGTTACTGTAATTTCGGTACTAATTATGACAGGTTACTGTAACTTCGTTACTAATTATGTCATGTTACTGTAACTTCGATATTAATTATGACAAGAAACTGTAACTTCGATACTTATTATGACAGGTAACTGTAACTTCATTACTAATTATGACAAGAAACTGTAACTTCGATACTTATTATGACAGGTAACTCTAACTTCGATACTAATTATGACAAGGAACTGTAATTTCGATACAAATTATGGCAGGTAACTGTAACGTTGATACTAATTATGACAGGTAACAGGAACTTCGATACTAATTATGACAGGTTACTGTAACTTCGTTACTAATTATTTCAAGTAACTGTAACTTCGATACTAATTATGACAAGTGACTGTAACTTCAATACTTATTATATCAGGTAACTGTAACTTCATTACTAATTATGACAAGAAACTGTAACTTCGATACAAATTATGACAGGTAACTCTAACTTCGATACTAATTATGACAAGGAACTGTAATTTCGATACTAATTATGGCAGGTAACTGTAACTTTGATGCTAATTATGACAGGTAACAGGAACTTCGATACTAATTATGACAGGTTACTGTAACTTCGTTACTAATTATTTCAAGTAACTGTATCTTCGATACTAATTATGACAGGTAACTGTAATTTCGATACTAATTATGACAAGTTACTGTAACTTCGATACTAATTATGACAAGTAACTGTAACTTCGATACTTATTATGACAGGTAACAGTAACTTCGATACTAATTATGACAAGTAACTGTAACATCGATACTAATTATGACAAGGAACTGTAATTTCGATACTAATTATGGCAGGTAACTGTAACTTTGATACTAATTATGACTGGTAACAGTAACTTCAATACTAATTATGACAAGTAATTGTAACTTCTATACTAATTATGACAGGTAACTGTAACATCGTTACTAATTATGACATGTAACAGTAATTTCGATACAAATTCTGGCAGGTAATTGTAATTTCGATACTAATTAAGACAGGCAAGAGTAACTTCGATACTAATTATGACAAGTAACAGTAACTTCGATACTAATTTTGACAAGTAACTGTAATTTCGATACAAATTATGGCAGGTAACTGTAACTTTGATACTAATTATGACAGGTAACAGTAACTTCGATACAAATTTTGGCAGGTAACAGTAACTTCGATACTAATTATGACAAGTAACTGTAATTTTGATAAAAAATTCTGGCAGGTAAGAGTAACTTCGATACTAATTATGACAGGTTACTGTAATTTCGATACTAATTATGACAGGTTACTGTAAATTCCTTACTAATTATGTCAAGTAACTGTAACTTCGATACTAATTATGACAAGTAACCGTAACTTCGATACTTATTATGACAGGTAACTGTAACTTCATTACTAATTATGACAAGAAACTGTATCTTCGATACTAATTATGACAGGTAACTCTAACTTCGATACTAATTATGACAAGGAACTGTAATTTCGATACAAATTAAGGCAGGTAACTATAACATTGATACTAATTAATACAGGTAACAATAACTTCGTTACTAATTATGACAAGTAACTGTAATTTTGATAAAAAATTATGGCAGGTAACTGTAACTTCGATACTAATTATGACAGGTAACAGTAACTTCGATACTTATTATTACAGGTTACTGTAACTTCGTTACTAATTATGTCAAGTAACTGTAACTTCGATGCGAATTATGACAAGTAATGGTAACTTCGATACTTATTATGACAGGTAACTGTAACTTCATTACTAATTATGACAAGAAACTCTAACTTCGATACTAATTATGACAGGTAACTGTAACTTCAATACTAATTATGGCAAGTAACTGTAACTTCGATACTAATTATGACAAGTAACTGTAACTTCGATACTTATTATGACAGGTAACAGTAACTTCGATTCTAATTATGACAAGTAACTGTAACATCGATATTAATTATGACAGGTAACTGTAACTTCGTTTATAATTATGACAAGTAACGGTAATTTCGATACAAATTATGGCAGGTAATTGTAATGTCGATACTAATTATGACAGGTTACAGTAACTTCGATAATAATTATGACAAGGTACTGTAACTTCGATACTAATTATGACAAGGAACTGTAACTTCGATACTAATTATGACAAGTAACTGTAATTTTGATAAAAAATTCTGGCAGGTAACAGTAACTTCGATACTAATTATGACAAGTTACTGTAATTTCGATACTAATTATGACAGGTTACTTTAACTTCGTTACTAATTATGTCAAGTTACTGTAACTTCGATATTAATTATGACAAGAAACTGTAATTTCGATACTTATTATGACAGGTAACTTTAACTTCATTACTAATTATGACAAGAAACTGTAACTTCGATACTAATTATGACAGGTAACTCTAACTTCGATACTAATTATGACAAGGAACTGTAATTTCGATACAAAGTATGGCAGGTAACTGTAACTTTGATACTAATTATGACAGGTAACAGGAACTTCGATACTAATTATGACAGGTTACTGTATCTTCGTTACTAATTATTTCAAGTAACTGTATCTTCGATACTAATTATGACATGTAACTGTAACCTCGATACTAATTATGACAAGTTACTCTAACTTCGATACTAATTATGACAAGTAACTGTAACTTCGATACTTATTATGACAGGTAACAGTAACTTCGATACTAATTATGACAAGTAACTGTAACATCGATACTAATTATGACAAGGAACTGTAATTTCGATACTAATTATGGCAGGTACTGTAACTTTGATACTAATTATGACTGGTAACAGTAACTTCGATACTAATTATGACAAGTAATTGTAACTTCTATACTAATTATGACAGGTAACTGTAACATCGTTACTAATTATGACAAGTAACAGTAATTTCGATACAAATTATGGCAGGTAATTGTAATTTCGATACTAATTATGACAGGCAAGAGTAACTTCGATACTAATTATGACAAGTAACAGTAACTTCGATACTAATTATGACAAGTAACTGTAATTTCGATACAAATTATGGCAGGTAACTGTAACTTTGATACTAATTATGACAGGTAACAGTAACTTCGATACAAATTTTGGCAGG
Source organism: Meconema thalassinum (assembly GCA_946902985.2). Lineage (NCBI taxonomy): Eukaryota > Metazoa > Arthropoda > Insecta > Orthoptera > Tettigoniidae > Meconema > Meconema thalassinum. The sequence continues at coordinate 1,689,563,768 of OX336388.2, read as the reverse complement.
TAACAGTAACTTCGATACTAATTATGACAAGTAACTGTAATTTTGATAAAAAATTCTGGCAGGTAAGAGTAACTTCGATACTAATTATGACAGGTTACTGTAATTTCGATACTAATTATGACAGGTTACTGTAACTTCCTTACTAATTATGTCAAGTAACTGTAACTTCGATACTAATTATGACAAGTAACCGTAACTTCGATACTTATTATGACAGGTAACTGTAACTTCATTACTAATTATGACAAGAAACTGTATCTTCGATACTAATTATGACAGGTAACTCTAACTTCGATACTAATTATGACAAGGAACTGTAATTTCGATACAAATTAAGGCAGGTAACTATAACATTGATACTAATTAATACAGGTAACAATAACTTCGTTACTAATTATGACAAGTAACTGTAATTTTGATAAAAAATTATGGCAGGTAACTGTAACTTCGATACTAATTATGACAGGTAACAGTAACTTCGATACTTATTATTACAGGTTACTGTAACTTCGTTACTAATTATGTCAAGTAACTGTAACTTCGATGCGAATTATGACAAGTAATGGTAACTTCGATACTTATTATGACAGGTAACTGTAACTTCATTACTAATTATGACAAGAAACTCTAACTTCGATACTAATTATGACAGGTAACTGTAACTTCAATACTAATTATGGCAAGTAACTGTAACTTCGATACTAATTATGACAAGTAACTGTAACTTCGATACTTATTATGACAGGTAACAGTAACTTCGATTCTAATTATGACAAGTAACTGTAACATCGATATTAATTATGACAGGTAACTGTAACTTCGTTTATAATTATGACAAGTAACGGTAATTTCGATACAAATTATGGCAGGTAATTGTAATGTCGATACTAATTATGACAGGTTACAGTAACTTCGATAATAATTATGACAAGGTACTGTAACTTCGATACTAATTATGACAAGGAACTGTAACTTCGATACTAATTATGACAAGTAACTGTAATTTTGATAAAAAATTCTGGCAGGTAACAGTAACTTCGATACTAATTATGACAAGTTACTGTAATTTCGATACTAATTATGACAGGTTACTTTAACTTCGTTACTAATTATGTCAAGTTACTGTAACTTCGATATTAATTATGACAAGAAACTGTAATTTCGATACTTATTATGACAGGTAACTTTAACTTCATTACTAATTATGACAAGAAACTGTAACTTCGATACTAATTATGACAGGTAACTCTAACTTCGATACTAATTATGACAAGGAACTGTAATTTCGATACAAATTATGGCAGGTAACTGTAACTTTGATACTAATTATGACAGGTAACAGGAACTTCGATACTAATTATGACAGGTTACTGTATCTTCGTTACTAATTATTTCAAGTAACTGTATCTTCGATACTAATTATGACATGTAACTGTAACCTCGATACTAATTATGACAAGTTACTCTAACTTCGATACTAATTATGACAAGTAACTGTAACTTCGATACTTATTATGACAGGTAACAGTAACTTCGATACTAATTATGACAAGTAACTGTAACATCGATACTAATTATGACAAGGAACTGTAATTTCGATACTAATTATGGCAGGTACTGTAACTTTGATACTAATTATGACTGGTAACAGTAACTTCGATACTAATTATGACAAGTAATTGTAACTTCTATACTAATTATGACAGGTAACTGTAACATCGTTACTAATTATGACAAGTAACAGTAATTTCGATACAAATTATGGCAGGTAATTGTAATTTCGATACTAATTATGACAGGCAAGAGTAACTTCGATACTAATTATGACAAGTAACAGTAACTTCGATACTAATTATGACAAGTAACTGTAATTTCGATACAAATTATGGCAGGTAACTGTAACTTTGATACTAATTATGACAGGTAACAGTAACTTCGATACAAATTTTGGCAGGTAACAGTAACTTCGATACTAATTATGACAAGTAACTGTAATTTTGATAAAAAATTCTGACAGGTAAGAGTAACTTCGATACTAATTATGACAGGTTACTGTAATTTCGATACTAATTATGACAGGTTACTGTAACTTCGTTACTAATTATGTCAAGTAACTGTAACTTCGATACTAATTATGACAAGTAACTGTAACTTCGATACTTATTATGACAGGTAACTGTAACTTCATTACTAATTATGACAAGAAACTGTAACTTCGATACTAAATATGACAGGTAACTCTATCTTCGATACTAATTATGACAAGGAACTGTAATTTCGATACAAATTAAGGCAGGTAACTATAACTTTGATACTAATTATGACAGGTAACAGTAACTTCGATACTAATTATGACAAGTAACTGTAATTTTGATAAAAAATTATGGCAGGTAACTGTAACTTCGATACTAATTATGACAGGTAACAGTAACTTCGATACTAATTATTACAGGTTACTGTAACTTCGTTACTAATTATGTCAAGTAACTGTAACTTCGATGCGAATTATGACAAGTAACTGTAACTTCGATACTTATTATGACAGGTAACTGTAACTTCATTACTAATTATGCCAAGAAACTCTAACTTCGATACTAATTATGACAGGTAACTGTAACTTCGATACTAATTATGACAAGTAACGGTAACTTCTATACTAATTATGACAAGTAACTGTAACTTCGATACTTATTATGACAGGTAACAGTAACTTAGATTCTAATTATGACAAGTAACTGTAACATCGATACTAATTATGACAGTTAACTGTAACTTCGTTAATAATTATGACAAGTAACGGTAATTTCGATACAAATTATGGCAGGTAATTGTAAAGTCGATACTAATTATGACAGGTTAGAGTAACTTCGATACTAATTATGACAAGTAACTGTAACTTCGATAATAATTATGACAAGGAACTGTAACTTCGATACTAATTATGACAAGTAACTGTAATTTTGATAAAAAATTCTGGCAGGTAACAGTAACTTCGATACTAATTATGACAAGTTACTGTAATTTCGATACTAATTATGACAGGTTACTGTAACTTCGTTACAAATTATGTCAAGTTACTGTAACTTCGATATTAATTATGACAAGAAACTGTAACTTCGATACTTATTATGACAGGTAACTGTAACTTCATTACTAATTATGACAAGAAACTGTAACTTCAATACTTATTATGACAGGTAACTCTAACTTCGACACTAATTATGACAAGGAACGGTAATTTCGATACAAATTATTGCAGGTAACTGTAACGTTGATACTAATTATGACAAGTAACTGTAACTTCGATACTTATTATGACAGGTAACTGTAACTTCATTACTAATTATGACAAGAAACTGTAACTTCGATACTAATTATGACAGGTAATTGTAACTTCGATACGAATTATGACAAGTTAGTGTAATTTCGATACAAATTATGGCAGGTAACTGTAACTTCGATACTAATTATGACAGGTAACAGTAACTTCGATACTAATTATGACAGGTAACTGTAACTTCGATGCTAATTATGACAAGGAACTGTAATTTCGATACAAATTATGGCAGGTAACAGTAACTTTGATACTATTTATGACAGGGTACAGTAACTTCGATACTTATTATGACAAGGAACTGTAATTTCGATACAAATTATGGCAGGTAACTGTAACTTTGATACGAATTATGACAGGTAACAGAAACTTCGATACTAATTATGACAAGTAACTGTAACTTCGATACTTATTATGACTGGTAACTGTAACTTCATTACTAATTATGACAAGAAACTGTAACTTCGATACTAATTATGACAGGTAACACTAACTTCGATACTAATTATGACTAGGAACTGTAATTTCGATACAAATTATGGCAGGTAACTGTAACTTTGATACTAATTATGACAGGTAACAGGAACTTCAATACTAATTATGACAGGTTACTGTAACTTCGTTACTAATTATTTCAAGTAACTGTAACTTCGATACTAATTATGACAAGTAACTGTAACTTCGATACTTATTATGACAGGTAACTGTAACTTCATTACTAATTATGACAAGAAACTGTAACTTCATTACTAATTATGACAAGAAACTGTAACTTCGATACTAATTATGACAGGTAACTGTAACTTCGATACTAATTATGACAAGTTTCTGTAACTTCGATACTAATTATGACAATTAACTGTAACTTCGATACTTATTATGATAGGTAACAGTTACTTCGATACTAATTATGACAAGTAACTGTAACATCGATACTAATTATGACAAGGAACTGTTATTTCGAAACTAATTATGGCAGGTAACTGTAACTTTGATACTAATTATGACTGATAACAGTAACTTCGATACTAATTATGAAAAGTAACTGTAACTTCGTTACTAATTATGACAAGTAAATGTAATTTCTATACAAATTGTGGCAGGTAACAGTACCTTCGATACAAATTTTGACAGTTAACTGTAACTTCGATACTAATTATGACAAGGAACTGTAATTTCGATACAAATTATGGCAGGTAACTGTAAAATTGATACTAATTATGACAGGTAACAGTAACTTCGATACTAATTATGACATGTAAATGTATCTTCGATACTAATTATGACAAGTAACTGTAACTTCGATACTTATTATGACAGGTAACTGTAAATGCATTACTAATTATGACAAGAAACTGTAACTTCGATACTAATTATGACAGGTAACTCTAACTTCGATACTAATTATGAAAAGAAACTGTAATTTCGATACAAATTATGGCAAGTAACTGTAACTTTGATACTAATTATAACAGGTAACAGGAACATCGATACTAATTATGACAGGTTACTGTAACTTCGTTACTAATTATTTCAAGTAACTGTAACTTCATTACTAATTATTACAAGTAACTGTAACTTCGATACTTATTATGACAGGTAACTGTAACTTCATTACTAATTATGACAAGAAACTGTAACTTCGATACTAATTATGACAGGTAACTCTAACTTCGATACTAATTATGACAAGGAACTATAATTTCGATACAAATTAAGGCAGGTAACTGTAACTTTGATACTAATTATGACAGGTAACAGTAACTTCGATACTAATTATGACAGGTAACACTAACTTCGATACTAATTATGACTAGGAACTGTAATTTCGATACAAATTATGGCAGGTAACTGTAACTTTGATACTAATTATGACAGGTAACAGGAACTTCAATACTAATTATGACAGGTTACTGTAACTTCGTTACTAATTATTTCAAGTAACTGTAACTTCGATACTAATTATGACAAGTAACTGTAACTTCGATACTTATTATGACAGGTAACTGTAACTTCATTACTAATTATGACAAGAAACTGTAACTTCATTACTAATTATGACAAGAAACTGTAACTTCGATACTAATTATGACAGGTAACTGTAACTTCGATACTAATTATGACAAGTTTCTGTAACTTCGATACTAATTATGACAGGTAACTGTAACTTCGATACTAATTATGACAAGTAACTGTAACTTCGATACTAATTATGACAAGTAACTGTAACTTCGATACTTATTATGACAGGTAACAGTAACTTCGATTCTAATTGTGACAAGTAACTGTAACATCGATACTAATTATGACAGGTAACTGTAACTTCGTTAATAATTATGACAAGTAACGGTAATTTCGATCGAATTATGGCAGGTAATTGTAATTTCGATACTAATTATGACAGGTTATAGTAACTTCGATACTAATTATGACAAGTAACAGTAACTTCGATACTAATTATGACAAGGAACTCTAACTTCGATACTAATTATGACAAGTAACTGTAATTTTGATAACAAATTCTGGCAGGTAACAGTAACTTCGAAACTAATTATGACAAGTTACTGTAATTTCGATACTAAATATGACAGGTTACTGTAACTTCGTTACTATTTATGTCAAGTAACTGTAACTTCGATACTAATTATGACAAGAAACTGTAACTTCGATACTTATTATGACAGGTAACTGTAACTTCATTACTAATTATGACAAGAAACTGTAATTTCGATACTTATTATGACAGGTAACTCTAACGTCGATACTAATTATGACAAGGAACTGTAATTTCGATACAAATTATGGCAGGTAACTGTAACTTTGGTACTAATTATGACAGGTAACAGGAACTTCGATACTAATTATGACAGGTTACTGTAACTTCGTTACTAATTATTTCAAGTAACTGTAACATCGATACTAATTATGACAAGTAACTGTAACTTCGATACTTATAATGACAGGTAACTGTAACTTCATTACTAATTATGACAAGAAATTGTAACTTCGATACTAATTATGACAGGTAACTGTAACTTAGATACGAATTATGACAAGTTACTGTAATTTCGATACAAATTATGGCAGCTAACTGTAACTTCGATACTAATTATGACAGGTAACAGTAACTTCGATACTAATTATGACAGGTAACTGTAACTTCGATACTAATTATGACAAGGAACTGTAATTTCGATACAAATTATGGCAGGTAACTGTAACTTTGATACTATTTATGACAGGTAACACTAACTTCGATACTAATTATGGCAAGTAAATGTAACTTCGTTACTAATTATGTCAAGTTACTGTAATTTCGATACAAATTATGGCAGGTAACAGTACCTTCGATACTAATTATGACAGGTAACTGTACTTCGATACTAATTATGACAAGGAACTGTAATTTCGATACAAATTATGGCAGGTAACTGTAACTTTGATACTAATTATGACAAGTAACTGTAACATCGATACTAATTATGACATGTAACTGTAACTTCGTTACTAATTATGACAAGTAACTGTAATTTCGATACAAATTTTGGCAGGTAACAGTATCTTCGACAATAATTATGACAAGTATCTGTAACTTCGATACTAATTATGACAGGTAACTGTAACTTCGTTACTAATTATGACAAGTAACTGTAATTTCGATTCAAATTATGACAGGTTACTGTAACTTCGATACTAATTATGACAAGAAACTCTAACTTCGTTACAAATTATGACAAGTAACTGTAATTTTGATAAAAAATTATGGTAGGTAACTGTAACTTCGATACTAATTATGACAGGTAACAGTAATTTCGATACTATTTATGACAGGTAACTGTAACTTCGTTACTAATAATGACAAGTAACATTAATTTCGATACTTATTATGGCAGGTAACTGTAACTGGGTTACTAATTATGACAAGTTACTGTTATTTCGATACAAATTATGGCAGGTAACTGCAACTTCGATACTAATTATGACAGGTAACAGTAACTTCGGTACTAATTATTACAGGTAACTGTAACTTCGATACTAATTATGACAAGGAACTGTAATTTCGATACAAATTATGGCATGTAACTGTAACTTTGATACTAACTATGACAGGTAACAGTAACTTCGATACTAATTATAAGTAACTGTAACTTCGTTACTAATTATGACAAGTAACTGTAATTTTGATACATATTATGTCAGGTAACAGTACCTTCGATACTTATTATGACAGGTGACTGTAACATCGATACTAATTATGACAAGGAACTGTAATTTCGATACAAATTATGGCAGGTAATTGTAACTTTGATACTAATTAGGACAGGTAACAGTAACATGGATACTAATTATGACAAGTAACTGTAACTTCCTTACTAATTATGACAAGTAACTGTAATTTTGATAAAAAATTAGGGCAGGTAACGGTAACTTCGATATTAATTATGACAGGTAACAGGAACTGCGATTTTATTATGACAGGTTACTGTAACTTCGTTACTAATTATTTCAAGTAACTGTAACTTCGATACTAATTATGACAAGTAACTGTAACTTCGATACGTATCATCACAGGTAACTGTAACTTCATTATTAATTATGACAAGAAACTGTAACTTCGATACTTATTATGACAGGTAACTGTAACTTCGATACTAATTATGACAAGGAACTGTAATTTCGATACAAATTATGGCAGTTAACTGTAACTTTGATACTAATTATGACACGTAACAGTGACTTCGATATTAATTATGACAAGTAACTGTAATTTTGATAAAAAATTATGGCAGGTAACCCTAACTTCGATACTAATTACGACAGGTAACAGTAACTTCGATACTAATTATGACAAGTAACTGAAACTTCGATACTAATTATGACAAGTAAATGTAACTTCGATCTTATTATGACAGGTAACTGTAACTTCATTACTAATTATGACAAGAAACTGTAACTTCGATCATAATTATGGCAGGTAACTGTAACTTCGATAATAATAATGACAAGTAACTTTAACTTCGATACTAATTATGACAGGAAACTGTAACTTCGATACTAATTATGACAAGGAACTGTAATTTCGATACAAATTATGGCAGGTAAATGTATCTTTGATACTAATTATGACAAGTAACAGTAACTTCGATATTAATTATTACAAGTAACTGTAACTTCTTTACTAATTATGACAAATAACTGTAATTTTGATAAAAATTATGGCAGGTAACTGTAACTTCGATACTAATTATGACAGGTAAGAGTAACTTCGATACTAATTATGACAGGTTACTGTAACTTCGTTACTAATTATGTCAAGTAAGTGTAACTTCGATATTAATTATGTCAAGTAACTGTAACTTCGATACTTATTATGACAGGTAACTGTAACTTTGATACTAATTATGACAAGTAACTGTAACTTCGATACTAATTATGACATGTAACTGTAACTTCGTTACTAATTATGACAAGTAACTGTAATTTCGATACAAATTTTGGCAGGTAACAGTATCTTCGACAATAATTATGACAAGTATCTGTAACTTCGATACTAATTATGACAGGTAACTGTAACTTCGTTACTAATTATGACAAGTAACTGTAATTTCGATTCAAATTATGACAGGTTACTGTAACTTCGATACTAATTATGACAAGAAACTCTAACTTCGTTACAAATTATGACAAGTAACTGTAATTTTGATAAAAAATTATGGTAGGTAACTGTAACTTCGATACTAATTATGACAGGTAACAGTAACCTCGATACTATTTATGACAGGTAACTGTAACTTCGTTACTAATAATGACAAGTAACAGTATCTTCGATACTAATTATGACAGGTAACTTTAATTTCGATACTAATTAAGGCAGGTAACTGTAACTTCGTTACTAATTATGACAAGTAACTGTAATGTTGATAAAAAATTATGGTAGGTAACTGTAACTTCGATACTAATTTTGACAAGTAACAGTAACTCCGATACTAATTATGACAAGGAACTGTAATTTCGATACAAATTATGGCAGTTAACTGTAACTTTGATACTAATTATGACACGTAACAGTGACTTCGATATTAATTATGACAAGTAACTGTAATTTTGATAAAAAATTATGGCAGGTAACCCTAACTTCGATACTAATTACGACAGGTAACAGTAACTTCGATACTAATTATGACAGGTTACTGTAACTTCGTTACTAATTATGTCAAGTAACTGAAACTTCGATACTAATTATGACAAGTAAATGTAACTTCGATCTTATTATGACAGGTAACTGTAACTTCATTACTAATTATGACAAGAAACTGTAACTTCGATCATAATTATGGCAGGTAACTGTAACATCGATACTAATAATGACAAGTAACTTTAACTTCGATACTAATTATGACAGGAAACTGTAACTTCGATACTAATTATGACAAGGAACTGTAATTTCGATACAAATTATGGCAGGTAAATGTATCTTTGATACTAATTATGACAAGTAACAGTAACTTCGATACTAATTATTACAAGTAACTGTAACTTCGTTACTAATTATGACAAATAACTGTAATTTTGATAAAAATTATGGCAGGTAACTGTAACTTCGATACTAATTATGACAGGTAAGAGTAACTTCGATACTAATTATGACAGGTTACTGTAACTTCGTTACTAATTATGTCAAGTAAGTGGAACTTCGATATTAATTATGACAAGTAACTGTAACTTCGATACTTATTATGACAGGTAACTGTAACTTCATTACTAATTATGACAAGAAACTGTTACTTCGATACTAATTATGACAGGTAAATGTGACTTCGATACTAATTATGACACGTAACTGTAACTTCGATACTAATTCTGACAAGTAACTGTATCTTCGATACTAATTATGACAGGTAACTTTAATTTCGATACTAATTAAGGCAGGTAACTGTAACTTCGTTACTAATTATGACAAGTAACTGTAATGTTGATAAAAAATTATGGTAGTTAACTGTAACTTCGATACTAATTTTGACAGGTAACAGTAACTTCCATACTAATTATGACAGGTAACTGTAACTTCGTTACTAATTATGACAAGTAACTGTAATTTTGATAAAAAATTTAGGCAGGTAACTGTAACTTCGATACTAATTATGACAGGTAACACTAACTTCGATACTAATTATTACAGGTTACTGTAACTTCGTTACTAATTATGTCAAGTAACTGTAACTTCGATACGAATTATGACAGGTAACTGTAACTTCGATACTAATTATGACAAGTAACTGTAACTTCGATACTAATTATGACAAGTAACTGTAACTTCGATACTTATTATGACAGGTAACAGTAACTTCGATTCTAATTGTGACAAGTAACTGTAACATCGATACTAATTATGACAGGTAACTGTAACTTCGTTAATAATTATGACTAGTAACGGTATTTTCGATACAAATTATGGCAGGTAATTGTAATTTCGATACTAATTAAGACAGGTTATAGTAACTTCGATACTAATTATGACAAGTAACAGTAACTTCGATACTAATTATGACAACGAACTGACACTTCGATACTAATTATGACAAGTAACTGTAATTTTGATAAAAAATTCTGGCAGGTAACAGTAACTTCGATACTAATTATGACAGGTAACACTAACTTCGATACTAATTATGACAGGTAACTGTAACTTCGATACTAATTATGACAAGGAACTGTAATTTCGATACAAATTATGGCAGGTAATTGTAACTTTGATACTATTTATGACAGGTAACAGTAACTTCGATACTAATTAAGACAAGTAACTGTAACTTCGTTACTAATTATGTCAAGTAACTGTAATTTCGATACAAATTATGGCAGGTAACAGTACCTTCGATACTAATTATGACAAGTTACTGTAATTTCGATACTAATTATGACAGGTTACTGTAACTTCGATACTAATTATGTCAAGTAACTGTAACTTCGATACTAATTATGACAAGAAACTGTAACTTCGATATTTATTATGACAGGTAACTGTAACTTCATTACTAATTATGACAAGGAACTTTAACTTCGATACTTATTATGACAGGTAACTCTAACTTCGATACTAATTATGACAAGGAACTGTAATTTCGGTACAAATTATGGCAGGTAACTGTAACTTTGATTCTAATTATGACAGGTAACAGGAACTTCGATACTAATTGTGACAGGTTACTGTAACTTCGATACTAATTATTTCAAGTAACTGTAACTTCGATACTAATTATGAAAAGTAACTGTAACTTCGATACAAATTATGGCAGGTAACTGTAACTTCGATACTAATTATGACAGGTAACACTAACTTCGATACTAATTATGACAGGTAACTGTAACTTCGATACTAATTATGACAAGGAACTGTAATTTCGATACAAATTATGGCAGGTAACTGTAACTTTGATACTATTTATGACAGGTAACAGTAACTTCGATACTAATTATGACAAGTAACTGTAACTTCGTTACTAATTATGTAAAGTAACTGTAATTTCGATACAAATTATGACAGGTAACAGTACCTTCGATACTAATTATGACAGGTAACTGTACTTCGATACTAATTATGACAAGGAACTGTAATTTCTATACAAATTATGGCAGGTAACTGTAACTTTGATACTAATTATGACAAGTAACTGTTACTTCGATACTAATTATGACAGGTAAATGTAACTTCGTTACTAATTATGACAAGTAACAGTAATTTCGATACAAATTATGGCAGGTAATTGTAATTTCGATACTAATTATGACAGGCAACAGTAACTTCGATACTAATTATGACAAGTAACAGTAACTCCGATAATAATTATGACAAGTAACTGTAATTTCGATACAAATTATGGCAGGTAACTGTAACTTTGATACTAATTATGACAGGTAACAGTAACTTCGATACAAATTTTGGCAGGTAACAGTAACTTCGATACTAATTATGACAAGGAACTGTAATCCCGATACAAATTATGGCAGGTAACTGTAACTTTGATACTATTTATGACAGGTAACAGTAACTTCGATACTAATTATGACAAGTAACTGTAACTTCGTTACTAATTATGTCAAGTAACTGTAATTTCGATACAAATTATGGCAGGTAACAGTTTCTTCGATACTAATTATGACAGGTTACTGTAACTTCGTTACTAATTATGTCAAGTAACTGAAACTTCGATACTAATTATGACAAGTAATTGTAACTTAGATCTTATTATGACAGGTAACTGTAACTTCATTACTAATTATGACAAGAAACTGTAACTTCGATCATAATTATGGCAGGTAACTGTAACTTCGATACTAATAATGACAAGTAACTGTAACTTCGATACTAATTATGACAGGAAACTGTAACTTCGATACTAATTATGACAAGGAACTGTAATTTCGATACAAATTATGGCAGGTAAATGTATCTTTGATACTAATTATGACAAGTAACAGTAACTTCGATACTAATTATTACAAGTAACTGTAACTTCGTTACTAATTATGACAAATAACTGTAATTTTGATAAAAATTATGGCAGGTAACTGTAACTTCGATACTAATTATGACAGGTAAGAGTAACTTCGATACTAATTATGACTGGTTACTGTAACTTCGTTACTAATTATGTCAAGTAAGTGTAACTTCGATATTAATTATGACAAGTAACTGTAACTTCGATACTTATTATGACAGGTAACAGTAACTTCATTACTAATTATGACAAGAAACTGTTACTTCGATACTAATTATGACAGGTAACTGTAACTTCGATAGTAATTATGACACGTAAATGTAACTTCGATACTAATTCTGACAAGTAACTGTATCTTCGATACTAATTATGACAGGTAACTTTAATTTCGATACTAATAATGGCAGGTAACTGTAACTTCGTTACTAATTATGACAAGTAACTGTAATTTTGATAAAAAATTATGGTAGGTAACTGTAACTTCGATACTAATTATGACAGGTAACAGTAACTTCCATACAAATTATGACAGGTAACTGTAACTTCGTTACTAATTATGACAAGTAACTGTAATTTTGATAAAAAATTATGGCAGGTAACTGTAACTTCGATACTAATTATGACAGGTAACACTAACTTCGATACTAATTATTACAGGTTACTGTAACTTCGTTACTAATTATGTCAAGTAACTGTAACTTCGATACGAATTATGAAAAGTAACTGTAACTTCGATACTTATTATGACAGGTAACTGTAACTTCATTACTAATTATGACAAGAAACTGTAACTTCGATACTAATTATGACAGGTAACTGTAACTTCGATACTAATTATGACAAGTAACTGTAACTTCGATACTAATTATGACAAGTAACTGTAACTTCGATACTTATTATGACAGGTAACAGTAACTTCGATTCTAATTGTGACAAGTAACTGTAACATCGATACTAATTATGACAGGTAACTGTAACTTCGTTAATAATTATGACAAGTAACGGTATTTTCGATACAAATTATGGCAGGTAACAGTACCTTCGATACTAATTATGACAGGTTACTGTAACTTCGTTACTAATTATGTCAAGTAACTGTAACTTCAATACTTATTATGTCAGGTAACTGTAACTTCATTACTAATTATGACAAGAAACTGGAACTTCGATACAAATTATGACAGGTAACTCTAACTTCGATACTAATTATGACAAGGAACTGTAATTTCGATACAAATTATGGCAGGTAACTGTAACTTTGATACTATTTATGACAGGTAACAGTAACTTCGATACTAATTATGACAAGTAACTGTAACTTCGTTACTAATTATGTCAAGTAACTGTAATTTCGATACTAATTATGGCAGGTAACAGTACCTTCGATACTAATTATGACAGGTTACTGTAACTTCGATACTAATTATGTCAAGTAACTGTAACTTCGATACTAATTATGACAAGTAACTCTAACTTCGATACTTATTATGGCAGGTAACTGTAACTTCATTACTAATTATGACAAGAAACTGTAACTTCGATACTAATTATGACAGGTAACTCTAACTTCGATACTAATTATGACAAGGAACTGTAATTTTGATAAAAATCTATGGCGGGTAACTGTAACTTCGATACTAATTATGCCAGGTAACAGTAACTTCGATACTAATTATTACAGGTTACTGTAACTTCGTTACTAATTATGTCAAGTAACTGTAACTTCGATACTAATTATGACAGGTAACTGTAACTTCGATACTAATTATGACAAGTAACTGTAACTTCGATGCTAATTATGACAAGTAATTGTTACTTCGATACTTATTATGACAGGTAACAGTAACATCGATTCTAATTATGACAAGTAACTGTAACATCGATACTAATTATGACAGGTAACTGTAACTTCGTTAATAATTATGACAAGTAACGGTAATTTCGATACAAATTATGGCAGGTAATTGTAATTTCGATACTAATTATGACAGGTTACAGTAACTTCGATACTATTTATGACAAGTAACAGTAACTTCGATACTAATTATGACAAGGAATTGTAACTTCGATACTAATTATGACAAGTAACTGTAATTTCGATACTAATTATGACAGGTTACTGTAACTTCGTTACTAATTATGTCAAGTAACTGTACCTTCGATACTAATTATGACAAGAAACTGTAACTTCGATACTTATTATGACAGGTAACTGTAACTTCATTACTAATTATGACAAGAAACTGTAACTTCGATACTTATTATGACAGGTAACTCTAACTTCGATACTAATTATGACAAGGAACTGTAATTTCGATACAAATTATGGCAGGTAACTGTAATTTTCATACTAATTATGACAGGTAACAGGAACTTCGATACTAATTATGACAGGTTACTGTAACTTCGTCGCTAATTATTTCAAGTAACTGTAACTTCGATACTAATTATGACAAGTAACTGTAACTTCGATACTTATTATGACAGGTAACTGTAACTTCATTACTAATTATGACAAGAAACTGTAACTTCGATACTAATTATGACAGGTAACTGTAACTTCGATACGAATTACGACAAGTTAGTGTAATTTCGATACAAATTATGGCAGGTAACTGTAACTTCGATACTAATTATGACAGGTAACAGTAACTTCGATACTAATTATGACAGGTAACTGTAACTTCGATACTAATTATGACAAGGAACTGTAATTTCGATACAAATTATGGCAGGTAACTGTAACTTTGATACTAATTATGACAGGTAACAGGAACTTCGATACTAATTATGACAGGTTACTGTTACTTCGTTACTAATTATTTCAAGTAACTGTAACTTCGATACTAATTATGACAAGTGACTGTAACTTCGATACTTATTATGTCAGGTAACTGTAACTTCATTACTAATTATGACAAGAATTTGTAACTTCGATACAAATTATGACAGGTAACTCTAACTTCGATACTAATTATGAAAAGGAACTGTAATTTCGATACAAATTATGGCAGGTAACTGTAACTTTGATACTAATTATGACAGGTAACAGGAACTTCGATACTAAATATGACAGGTTATTGTAACCTCGTTACTAATTATTTCAAGTAACTGTATCTTCGATACTAATTATGACAGGTAACTGTAACTTCGATACTAATTATGACAAGTTACTGTAACTTCGATACTAATTATGACAAGTAACTGTAACTTCGATACTTATTATGACAGGTAACAGTAACTTCGATACTAATTATGACAAGTAACTGTAATTTTGATAAAAAATTCTGGCAGGTAAGAGTAACTTCGATACTAATTATGACAGGTTACTGTAATTTCGATACTAATTATGACAGGTTACTGTAACTTCGTTACTAATTATGTCAAGTAACTGTAACTTCGATACTAATTATGACAAGTAACTGTAACTTCGATACTTATTATGACAGGTAACTGTAACTTCATTACTAATTATGACAAGAAACTGTAACTTCGATACTAATTATGACAGGTAACTCTAACTTCGATACTAATTATGACAAGGAACTGTAATTTCGATACAAATTAAGGCAGGTAACTATAACTTTGATACTAATTAATACAGGTAACAGTAACTTCGATACTAATTATGACAAGTAACTGTAATTTTGATTAAAAAAATTATGGCAGGTAACTGTAACTTCGATACTAATTATGACAGGTAACAGTAACTTCGATACTTATTATTACAGGTTACTGTAACTTCGTTACTAATTATGTCAAGTAACTGTAACTTCGATGCGAATTATGAAAAGTAATGGTAACTTCGATACTTATTATGACAGGTAACTGTAACTTCATTACTAATTATGACAAGAAACTCTAACTTCGATACTAATTATGACAGGTAACTGTAACTTCGATACTAATTATGGCAAGTAACTGTAACTTCGATACTAATTATGTCAAGTAACTGTAACTTCGATACTAATTATGACAAGTAACTGTAACTTCGATCATAATTATGGCAGGTAACTGTAACTTCGATACTAATAATGACAAGTAACTGTAACTTCGATACTAATTATGACAGGAAACTGTAACTTCGATACTAATTATGACAAGGAACTGTAATTTCGATACAAATTATGGCAGGTAAATGTATCTTTGATACTAATTATGACAAGTAACAGTAACTTCGATACTAATTATTACAAGTAACTGTAACTTCGTTACTAATTATGACAAATAACTGTAATTTTGATAAAAATTATGGCAGGTAACTGTAACTTCGATACTAATTATGACAGGTAAGAGTAACTTCGATACTAATTATGACAGGTTACTGTAACTTCGTTACTAATTATGTCAAGTAAGTGTAACTTCGATATTAATTATGACAAGAAACTGTTACTTCGATACTAATTATGACAAGAAACTGTTACTTCGATACTAATTATGACAGGTAACTGTAACTTCGATACTAATTATGACACGAAACTGTAACTTCGTTACTAATTATGACAAGTAACTGTAATTTTGATAAAAAATTATGGTAGGTAACTGTAACTTCGATACTAAATATGACAGGTAACAGAAACTTCCATACAAATTATGACAGGTAACTGTAACTTCGTTACTAATTATGACAAGTAACTGTAATTTTGATTAAAAATTATGGCAGGTAACTGTAACTTCGATACTAATTATGACAGGTAACACTAACTTCGATACTAATTATTACAGGTTACTGTAACTTCGTTACTAATTATGTCAAGTAACTGTAACTTCGATACGAATTATGAAAAGTAACTTTAACTTCGATACTTATTATGACAGGTAACTGTAACTTCATTACTAATTATGACAAGAAACTGTAACTTCGATACTAATTATGACAGGTAACTGTAACTTCGATACTAATTATGACAAGTAACTGTAACTTCGATACTAATTATGACAAGTAACTGTAACTTCGATACTTATTATGACAGGTAACAGTAACTTCGATTCTAATTGTGACAAGTAACTGTAACATCGATACTAATTTTGACAGGTAACTGTAACTTCGTTAATAATTATGACAAGTAACGGTATTTTCGATACAAATTATGGCAGGTAACAGTACCTTCGATACTAATTACGACAGGTTACTGTAACTTCGTTACTAATTATGTCAAGTAACTTTAACTTCAATACTTATTATGTCAGGTAACTGTAACTTCATTACTAATTATGACAAGAAACTGTAACTTCGATACAAATTATGACAGGTAACTCTAACTTCGATACTAATTATGACAAGGAACTGTAATTTCGATACAAATTATGGCAGGTAACTGTAACTTTGATAGTATTTATGACAGGTAACAGTAACTTCGATACTAATTATGACAAGTAACTGTAACTTCGTTACTAATTATGTCAAGTAACTGTAATTTCGATACAAATTATGGCAGGTAACAGTACCTTCGATACTAATTATGACAGGTTACTGTAACTTCGTTACTAATTATGTCAAGTAACTGTAACTTCGATACTAATTATGACAAGTAACTCTAACTTCGATACTTATTATGGCAGGTAACTGTAACATCATTACTAATTATGACAAGAAACAGTAACTTCGATACTAATTATGACAGGTAACTCTAACTTCGATACTAATTATGACAAGGAACTGTAATTTCGATACAAATTATGGCAGGTAACTGTAACTTTGATACTATTTATGACAGGTAACAGTAACTTCGATACTAATTATGACAAGTAACTGTAACTTCGTTACTAATTATGTCAAGTAACTGTAATTTCGATACTAATTATGGCAGGTAACAGTACCTTCGATACTAATTATGACAGGTTACTGTAACTTCGATACTAATTATGTCAAGTAACTGTAACTTCGATACTAATTATGACAAGTAACTCTAACTTCGATACTTATTATGGCAGGTAACTGTAACTTCATTACTAATTATGACAAGAAACTGTAACTTCGATACTAATTATGACAGGTAACTCTAACTTCGATACTAATTATGACAAGGAACTGTAATTTTGATAAAAATCTATGGCGGGTAACTGTAACTTCGATACTAATTATGCCAGGTAACAGTAACTTCGATACTAATTATTACAGGTTACTGTAACTTCGTTACTAATTATGTCAAGTAACTGTAACTTCGATACTAATTATGACAGGTAACTGTAACTTCGATACTAATTATGACAAGTAACTGTAACTTCGATGCTAATTATGACAAGTAACTGTTACTTCGATACTTATTATGACAGGTAACAGTAACATCGATTCTAATTATGACAAGTAACTGTAACATCGATACTAATTATGACAGGTAACTGTAACTTCGTTAATAATTATGACAAGTAACGGTAATTTCGATACAAATTATGGCAGGTAATTGTAATTTCGATACTAATTATGACAGGTTACAGTAACTTCGATACTATTTATGACAAGTAACAGTAACTTCGATACTAATTATGACAAGGAATTGTAACTTCGATACTAATTATGACAAGTAACTGTAATTTCGATACTAATTATGACAGGTTACTGTAACTTCGTTACTAATTATGTCAAGTAACTGTACCTTCGATACTAATTATGACAAGAAACTGTAACTTCGATACTTATTATGACAGGTAACTGTAACTTCATTACTAATTATGACAAGAAACTGTAACTTCGATACTTATTATGACAGGTAACTCTAACTTCGATAATAATTATGACAAGGAACTGTAATTTCGATACAAATTAAGGCAGGTAACTGTAACTTTGATACTAATTATGACAGGTAACAGTAACTTCGATACTAATTACGACAAGTAACTGTAACTTCGTTACTAATTATGACAAGTAACTGTAATTTTGATAAAAATCTATGGCAGGTAACTGTAACTTCGATACTAATTATGCCAGGTAACAGTAACTTCGATACTAATTATTACAGGTTACTGTAACTTCGTTACTAATTATGTCAAGTAACTGTAACTTCGATACGAATTATGACAAGTAACTGTAACTTCGATACTTATTATGACAGGTAACTGTAACTTCATTACTAATTATGACAAGAAACTGTAACTTCGATACTAATTATGACAGGTAACTGTAACTTCGATACTAATTATGACAAGTAACTGTAACTTCGATACTAATTATGACAAGTAACTGGTACTTCGATACTTATTATGACAGGTAACAGTAACATCGATTCTAATTATGACAAGTAACTGTAACATCGATACTAATTATGACAGGTAACTGTAACTTCGTTAATAATTATGACAAGTAACGGTAATTTCGATACAAATTATGGCAGGTAATTGTAATTTCGATACTAATTATGACAGGTTACAGTAACTTCGATACTATTTATGACAAGTAACAGTAACTTCGATACTAATTATGACAAGTAACTGTACCTTCGATACTAATTATGACAAGAAACTGTAACTTCGATACTTATTATGACAGGTAACTGTAACTTCATTACTAATTATGACAAGAAACTGTAACTTCGATACTTATTATGACAGGTAACTCTAACTTCGATACTAATTATGACAAGGAACTGTAATTTCGATACAAATTATGGCAGGTAACTGTAACTTTCATACTAATTATGACAGGTAACAGGAACTTCGATACGAATTATGACAGGTTACTGTAACTTCGTCGCTAATTATTTCAAGTAACTGTAACTTCGATACTAATTATGACAAGTAACTGTAACTTCGATACTTATTATGACAGGTAACTGTAACTTCATTACTAATTATGACAAGAAACTGTAACTTCGATACTAATTATGGCAGGTAACTGTAACTTCGATACTAATTATGACAGGTAACAGTAACTTCGATACTAATTATGACAGGTAACTGTAACTTCGATACTAATTATGACAAGGAACTGTAATTTCGATACAAATTATGGCAGGTAACTAACTTTGATACTAATTATGACAGGTAACAGGAACTTCGATACTAATTATGACAGGTTACTGTAACTTCGTTACTAATTATTTCAAGTAACTGTAACTTCGATACTAATTATGACAAGTGACTGTAACTTCGATACTTATTATGTCAGGTAACTGTAACTTCATTACTAATTATGACAAGAAACTGTAACTTCGATACAAATTATGACAGGTAACTCTAACTTCGATACTAATTATGACAAGGAACTGTCATTTCGATAAAAATTATGGCAGGTAACTGTAACTTTGATACTAATTATGACAGGTAACAGAAACTTCCATACAAATTATGACAGGTAACTGTAACTTCGTTACTAATTATGACAAGTAACTGTAATTTTGATTAAAAATTATGGCAGGTAACTGTAACTTCGATACTAATTATGACAGGTAACACTAACTTCGATACTAATTATTACAGGTTACTGTAACTTCGTTACTAATTATGTCAAGTAACTGTAACTTCGATACGAATTATGAAAAGTAACTTTAACTTCGATACTTATTATGACAGGTAACTGTAACTTCATTACTAATTATGACAAGAAACTGTAACTTCGATACTAATTATGACAGGTAACTGTAACTTCGATACTAATTATGACAAGTAACTGTAACTTCGATACTAATTATGACAAGTAACTGTAACTTCGATACTTATTATGACAGGTAACAGTAACTTCGATTCTAATTGTGACAAGTAACTGTAACATCGATACTAATTTTGACAGGTAACTGTAACTTCGTTAATAATTATGACAAGTAACGGTATTTTCGATACAAATTATGGCAGGTAACAGTACCTTCGATACTAATTACGACAGGTTACTGTAACTTCGTTACTAATTATGTCAAGTAACTTTAACTTCAATACTTATTATGTCAGGTAACTGTAACTTCATTACTAATTATGACAAGAAACTGTAACTTCGATACAAATTATGACAGGTAACTCTAACTTCGATACTAATTATGACAAGGAACTGTAATTTCGATACTAAATATGACAGGTAACAGAAACTTCCATACAAATTATGACAGGTAACTGTAACTTCGTTACTAATTATGACAAGTAACTGTAATTTTGATTAAAAATTATGGCAGGTAACTGTAACTTCGATACTAATTATGACAGGTAACACTAACTTCGATACTAATTATGACAGGTTACTGTAACTTCGTTACTAATTATGTCAAGTAACTGTAACTTCGATACTAATTATGACAAGTAACTCTAACTTCGATACTTATTATGGCAGGTAACTGTAACATCATTACTAATTATGACAAGAAACAGTAACTTCGATACTAATTATGACAGGTAACTCTAACTTCGATACTAATTATGACAAGGAACTGTAATTTCGATACAAATTAAGGCAGGTAACTGTAACTTTGATACTAATTATGACAGGTAACAGTAACTTCGATACTAATTACGACAAGTAACTGTAACTTCGTTACTAATTATGACAAGTAACTGTAATTTTGATAAAAATCTATGGCAGGTAACTGTAACTTCGATACTAATTATGCCAGGTAACAGTAACTTCGATACTAATTATTACAGGTAACTGTAACTTCGTTACTAATTATGTCAAGTAACTGTAACTTCGATACGAATTATGACAAGTAACTGTAACTTCGATACTTATTATGACAGGTAACTGTAACTTCATTACTAATTATGACAAGAAACTGTAACTTCGATACTAATTATGACAGGTAACTGTAACTTCGATACTAATTATGACAAGTAACTGTAACTTCGATACTAATTATGACAAGTAACTGGTACTTCGATACTTATTATGACAGGTAACAGTAACATCGATTCTAATTATGACAAGTAACTGTAACATCGATACTAATTATGACAGGTAACTGTAACTTCGTTAATAATTATGACAAGTAACGGTAATTTCGATACAAATTATGGCAGGTAATTGTAATTTCGATACTAATTATGACAGGTTACAGTAACTTCGATACTATTTATGACAAGTAACAGTAACATCGATACTAATTATGACAAGTAACTGTACCTTCGATACTAATTATGACAAGAAACTGTAACTTCGATACTTATTATGACAGGTAACTGTAACTTCATTACTAATTATGACAAGAAACTGTAACTTCGATACTTATTATGACAGGTAACTCTAACTTCGATACTAATTATGACAAGGAACTGTAATTTCGATAAAAATTATGGCAGGTAACTGTAACTTTCATACTAATTATGACAGGTAACAGGAACTTCGATACTAATTATGACAGGTTACTGTAACTTCGTCGCTAATTATTTCAAGTAACTGTAACTTCGATACTAATTATGACAAGTAACTGTAACTTCGATACTTATTATGACAGGTAACTGTAACTTCATTACTAATTATGACAAGAAACTGTAACTTCGATACTAATTATGGCAGGTAACTGTAACTTCGATACTAATTATGACAGGTAACAGTAACTTCGATACTAATTATGACAGGTAACTGTAACTTCGATACTAATTATGACAAGGAACTGTAATTTCGATACAAATTATGGCAGGTAACTGTAACTTTGATACTAATTATGACAGGTAACAGGAACTTCGATACTAATTATGACAGGTTACTGTAACTTCGCTACTAATTATTTCAAGTAACTGTAACTTCGATACTAATTATGACAAGTGACTGTAACTTCGATACTTATTATGTCAGGTAACTGTAACTTCATTGCTAATTATGACAAGAAACTGTAACTTCGATACAAATTATGACAGGTAACTCTAACTTCGATACTAATTATGACAAGGAACTGTCATTTCGATAAAAATTATGGCAGGTAACTGTAACTTTGATACTAATTATGACAGGTAACAGGAACTTCGATACTAAATATGACAGGTTATTGTAACCTCGTTACTAATTATTTCAAGTAACTGTATCTTCGATACTAATTATGACAGGTAACTGTAACTTCGATACTAATTATGACAAGTTACTGTAACTTCGATACTAATTATGACAAGTAACTGTAACTTCGATACTTATTATGACAGGTAACAGTAACTTCGATACTAATTATGACAAGTAACTGTAATTTTGATAAAAAATTCTGGCAGGTAAGAGTAACTTCGATACTAATTATGACAGGTTACTGTAATTTCGATACTAATTATGACAGGTTACTGTAACTTCGTTACTAATTATGTCAAGTAACTGTAACTTCGATACTAATTGTGACAAGTAACTGTAACTTCGATACTTATTATGACAGGTAACTGTAACTTCATTGCTAATTATGACAAGAAACTGTAACTTCGATACTAATTATGACAGGTAACTCTAACTTCGATACTAATTATGACAAGGAACAGTAATTTCGATACAAATTAAGGCAGGTAACTATAACTTTGATACTAATTAATACAGGTAACAGTAACTTCGATACTAATTATGACAAGTAACTGTAATTTTGATAAAAAATTATGGCAGGTAACTGTAACTTCGATACTAATTATGACAGGTAACAGTAACTTCGATACTTATTATTACAGGTTACTGTAACTTCGTTACTAATTATGTCAAGTAACTGTAACTTCGATGCGAATTATGACAAGTAATGGTAATTTCGATACTTATTATGACAGGTAACTGTAACTTCATTACTAATTATGACAAGAAACTCTAACTTCGATACTAATTATGACAGGTAACTGTAACTTCGATACTAATTATGGCAAGTAACTGTAACTTCGATACTAATTATGTCAAGTAACTGTAACTTCGATACTAATTATGACAAGTAACTGTAACTTCGATCATAATTATGGCAGGTAATTGTAACTTCGATACTAATAATGACAAGTAACTGTAACTTCGATACTAATTATGACAGGAAACTGTAACTTCGATACTAATTATGACAAGGAACTGTAATTTCGATACAAATTATGGCAGGTAAATGTATCTTTGATACTAATTATGACAAGTAACAGTAACTTCGATACTAATTATTACAAGTAACTGTAACTTCGTTACTAATTATGACAAATAACTGTAATTTTGATAAAAATTATGGCAGGTAACTGTAACTTCGATACTAATTATGACAGGTAACTGTAACTTCGATACTAATTATGACACGTAACTGTAACTTCGATACTAATTCTGACAAGTAACTGTATCTTCGATACTAATTATGACAGGTAACGTTAATTTCGATACTAATAATGGCAGGTAACTGTAACTTCGTTACTAATTATGACAAGTAACTGTAATTTTGATAAAAAATTATGGTAGGTAACTGTAACTTCGATACTAATTATGACAGGTAACAGTAACTTCCATACAAATTATGACAGGTAACTGTAACTTCGTTACTAATTATGACACGTAACTGTAATTTTGATAAAAAAATTATGGCAGGTAACTGTAACTTCGATACTAATTATGACAGGTAACACTAACTTCGATACTAATTATTACAGGTTACTGTAACTTCGTTACTAATTATGTCAAGTAACTGTAACTTCGATACGAATTATGAAAAGTAACTGTAACTTCGATACTTATTATGACAGGTAACTGTAACTTCATTACTAATTATGACAAGAAACTGTAACTTCGATACTAATTATGACAGGTAACTGTAACTTCGATACTAACTATGACAAGTAACTGTAACTTCGATACTAATTATGACAAGTAACTGTAACTTCGATACTTATTATGACAGGTAACAGTAACTTCGATTCTAATTGTGACAAGTAACTGTAACATCGATACTAATTATGACAGGTAACTGTAACTTCGTTAATAATTATGACAAGTAACGGTATTTTCGATACAAATTATGGCAGGTAATTGTAATTTCGATACAAGTTAAGACAGGTTATAGTAACTTCGATACTAATTATGACAAGTAACAGTTACTTCGATACTAATTATGACAAGGAACTGACACTTCGATACTAATTATGACAAGTAACTTTAATTTTGATTAAAAATTCTGGCAGGTAACAGTAACTTCGATACTAATTATGACAAGTTACTGTAATTTCGATACTAATTATGACAGGTTACTGTAACTTCGATACTAATTATGTCAAGTAACTGTAACTTCGATACTAATTATGACAAGAAACTGTAACTTCGATACTTATTATGACAGGTAACTGTAACTTCATTACTAATTATGACAAGGAACTGTAACTTCGATACTTATTATGACAGGTAACTCTAACTTCGATACTAATTATGACAAGGAACTGTAATTTCGGTACAAATTATGGCAGGTAACTGTAACTTTGATTCTAATTATGACAGGTAAAAGGAACTTCGATACTAATTATGACAGGTTACTGTAACTTCGATACTAATTATTTCAAGTAACTGTAACTTCGATACTAATTATGAAAAGTAACTGTAACTTCGATACATATTATGACAGGTAACTGTAGCTTCATTACTAATTATGACAAGAAAATGTAACTTCGATACTAATTATGACAGGTAACTGTAACTTCGATACGAATTATGACAAGTTACTGTAATTTCGATAAAAATTATGGCAGGTAACTGTAACTTCGATACTAATTATGACAGGTAACACTAACTTCGATACTAATTATGACAGGTAACTGTAACTTCGATACTAATTATGACAAGGAACTGTAATTTCGATACAAATTATGGCAGGTAACTGTAACTTTGATACTATTTATGACAGGTAACAGTAACTTCGATACTAATTATGACAAGTAACTGTAAATTCGTTACTAATTATGTCAAGTAACTGTAATTTCGATACAAATTATGGCAGGTAACAGTACCTTCGATACTAGTTATGACAGGTAACTGTACTTCGATACTAATTATGACAAGGAACTGTAATTTCTATACAAATTATGGCAGGTAACTGTAACTTTGATACTAATTATGACAAGTAACTGTAACCTCGATACTAATTATGACAGGTAAATGTAACTTCGTTACTAATTATGACAAGTAAAGTAATTTCGATACAAATTATGGCAGGTAATTGTAATTTCGATACTAATTATGACAGGCAACAGTAACTTCGATACTAATTATGACAAGTAACAGTAACTTCGATAATAATTATGACAAGTAACTGTAATTTCGATACAAATTATGGCAGGTAACTGTAACTTTGATACTAATTATGACAGGTAACAGTAACTTCGATACAAATTTTGGCAGGTAACAGTAACTTCGATACTAATTATGACAAGGAACTGTAATTCCGATACAAATTATGGCAGGTAACTGTAACTTTGATACTATTTATGACAGGTAACAGTAACTTCGATACTAATTATGACAAGTAACTGTAACTTCGTTACTAATTATGTCAAGTAACTGTAATTTCGATACAAATTATGGCAGGTAACAGTACCATCGATACTAATTATGACAGGTTACTGTAACTTCGTTACTAATTATGTCAAGTAACTGTAACTTCGATACTAATTATGACAAGTAACTCTAACTTCGATACTTATTATGACAGATAACTGTAACTTCATTACTAATTATGACAAGAAACTGTAACTTCGATACTAATTATGACAGGTAACTCTAACTTCGATACTAATTATGACAAGGAACTGTAATTTCGATACAAATTAAGGCAGGTAACTGTAACTTTGATACTAATTATGACAGGTAACAGTAACTTCGATACTAATTACGACAAGTAACTGTAACTTCGTTACTAATTATGACAAGTAACTGTAATTTTGATAAAAATCTATGGCAGGTAACAGTAACTTCGATACTAATTATGCCAGGTAACAGTAACTTCGATACTAATTATTACAGGTTACTGTAACTTCGTTACTAATTATGTCAAGTAACTGTAACTTCGATACGAATTATGACAAGTAACTGTAACTTCGATACTTATTATGACAGGTAACTGTAACTTCATTACTAATTATGACAAGAAACTGTAACTTCGATACTAATTATGAGAGGTAACTGTAACTTCGATACTAATTATGACAAGTAACTGTAACTTCGATACTAATTATGACAAGTAACTGTAACTTGGATACTTATTATGACAGGTAACAGTAACATCGATTCTAATTATGACAAGTAACTGTAACATCGATACTAATTATGACAGGTAACTGTAACTTCGTTAATAATTATGACAAGTAACGGTAATTTCGATACAAATTATGGCAGGTAATTGTAATTTCGATACTAATTATGACAGGTTACAGTAACTTCGATACTATTTATGACAAGTAACAGTAACTTCGATACTAATTATGACAAGGAACTGTAACTTCGATAATAATTATGACAAGTAACTGTAATTTCGATACTAATTATAACAGGTTACTGTAACTTCGTTACTAATTATGTCAAGTAACTGTACCTTCGATACTAATTATGACAAGAAACTGTAACTTCGATACTTATTATGACAGGTAACTGTAACTTCATTACTAATTATGACAAGAAACTGTAACTTCGATACTTATTATGACAGGTAACTCTAACTTCGATACTAATTATGACAAGGAACTGTAATTTCGATACAAATTATGGCAGGTAACTGTAACTTTCATACTAATTAGGACAGGTAACAGGAACTTCGATACTAATTATGACAGGTTACTGTAACTTCGTTGCTAATTATTTCAAGTAACTGTAACTTCGATACTAATTATGACAAGTAACTGTAACTTCGATACTTATTTTGACAGGTAACTGTAACTTCATTACTAATTATGACAAGAAACTGTAACTTCGATACTAATTATGACAGGTAACTGTAACTTCGATACGAATTATGACAAGTTAGTGTAATTTCGATACAAATTATGGCAGGTAACTGTAACTTCGATACTAATTATGACAGGTAACAGTAACTTCGATACTAATTATGACAGGTAACTGTAACTTCGATACTAATTATGACAAGGAACTGTAATTTCGATACAAATTATGGCAGGTAACTGTAACTTTGATACTAATTATGACAGGTAACAGGAACTTCGATACTAATTATGACAGGTTACTGTAACTTCGTTACTAATTATTTCAAGTAACTGTAACTTCGATACTAATTATGACAAGTGACTGTAACTTCGATACTTATTATGTCAGGTAACTGTAACTTCATTACTAATTATGACAAGAAACTGTAACTTCGATACAAATTATGACAGGTAACTCTAACTTCGATACTAATTATGACAAGGAACTGTAATTTCGATACAAATTATGGCAGGTAACTGTAACTTTGATACTAGTTATGACAGGTAACAGGAACTTCGATACTAATTATGACAGGTTATTGTAACTTCGTTACTAATTATTTCAAGTAACTGTATCTTCGATACTAATTATGACAGGTAACTGTAACTTCGATACTAATTATGACAAGTTACTGTAACTTCGATACTAATTATGACAAGTAACTGTAACTTCGATACTTATTATGACAGGTAACAGTAACTTCGATACTAATTATGACAAGTAACTGTAATTTTGATAAAAAATTCTGGCAGGTAAGAGTTACTTCGATACTAATTATGACAGGTTACTGTAATTTCCATACTAATTATGACAGGTTACTGTAACTTCGTTACTAATTATGTCAAGTAACTGTAACTTCGATACTAATTATGACAAGTAACTGTAACTTCGATACTTATTATGACAGGTAACTGTAACTTCATTACTAATTATGACAAGAAACTGTAACTTCGATACTAATTATGACAGGTAACTCTAACTTCGATACTAATTATGACAAGGAACTGTAATTTCGATACAAATTAAGGCAGGTAACTATCACTTTGATACTAATTAATACAGGTAACAGTAACTTCGATACTAATTATGACAAGTAACTGTAATTTTGATAAAAAATTATGGCAGGTAACTGTAACTTCGATACTAATTAAGACAGGTAACAGTAACTTCGATACTTATTATTACAGGTTACTGTAACTTCGTTACTAATTATGTCAAGTAACTGTAACTTCGATGCGAATTATGACAAGTAATGGTAACTTCGATACTTATTATGACAGGTAACTGTAACTTCATTACTAATTATGACAAGAAACTCTAACTTCGATACTAATTATGACAGGTAACTGTAACTTCGATACTAATTATGGCAAGTAACTGTAACTTCGATTCTAATTATGACAAGTAACTGTAACTTCGATACTTATTATGACAGGTAACAGTAACTTCGATTCTAATTATGACAAGTAACTGTAACATCGATACTAATTATGACAGGTAACTGTAACTTCGTTAATAATTATGACAAGTAACGGTAATTTCGATACAAATTATGGCAGGTAATTGTAATGTCGATACTTATTATGACAGGTTACAGTAACTTCGATACTAATTATGACAAGTAACAGTAACTTCGATACTAATTATGACAAGGAACTGTAACTTCGATACTAATTATGACAAATAACTGTAATTTTGATAAAAAATTCTGGCAGGTAACAGTAACTTCGATACTAATTATGACAAGTTACTGTAATTTCGATACTAATTATGACAGGTTTCTGTAACTTCGTTACTAATTATGTCAAGTTACTGTAACTTCGATATTAATTATGACAAGAAACTATAACTTCGATACTTATTATGACAGGTAACTGTAACTTCATTACTAATTATGACAAGAAACTGTAACTTCGATACTTATTACGACAGGTAACTCTAACTTCGATACTAATTATGACAAGGAACTGTAATTTCGATACAAATTATGGCAGGTAACTGTAACGTTGATACTAATTATGACAGGTAACAGGAACTTCGATACTAATTATGACAAGTTACTGTAACTTCGTCACTAATTATTTCAAGTAACTGTAACATCGATACTAATTATGACAAGTAACTGTAACTTCGATACTTATTATGACAGGTAACTGTAACTTCATTACTAATTATGACAAGAAACTGTAACTTCGATACTAATTATGACAGGTAACTCTAACTTCGATACTAATTATGACAAGGAACTGTAATTTCGATACAAATTATGGCAGGTAACTGTAACTTTGATACTAATTATGACAGGTAACAGGAACTTCGATACTAATTATGACAGGTTACTGTAACTTCGTTACTAATTATTTCAAGTAACTGTATCTTCGATACTAATTATGACAAGTAATTGTAACTTCGATACTTATTATGACAGGTAACTGTAACTTCATTACTAATTATGACAAGAAACTGTAACATCGATACTAATTATGACAGGTAACTCTAACTTCGATACTAATTATGACAAGGAACTGTAATTTCGATACAAATTATGGCAGGTAACTGTAACTTTCATACTAATTATGACAGGTAACAGGAACTTCGATACTAATTATGACAGGTTACTGTAACATCGTTGCTAATTATTTCAAGTAACTGTAACTTCGATACTAATTATGACAAGTAACTGTAACTTCGATACTTATTTTGACAGGTAACTGTAACTTCATTACTAATTATGACAAGAAACTGTAACTTCGATACTAATTATGACAGGTAACTGTAACTTCGATACGAATTATGACAAGTTAGTGTAACTTCGATACAAATTATGGCAGGTAACTGTAACTTCGATACTAATTATGACAGGTAACAGTAACTTCGATACTAATTATGACAGGTAACTGTAACTTCGATACTAATTATGACAAGGAACTGTAATTTCGATACAAATTATGGCAGGTAACTGTAACTTTGATACTAATTATGACAGGTAACAGGAACTTCGATACTAATTATGACAGGTTACTGTAACTTCGTTACTAATTATTTCAAGTAACTGTAACTTCGATACTAATTATGACAAGTGACTGTAACTTCGATACTTATTATGTCAGGTAACTGTAACTTCATTACTAATTATGACAAGAAACTGTAACTTCGATACAAATTATGACAGGTAACTCTAACTTCGATACTAATTATGACAAGGAACTGTAATTTCGATACAAATTATGGCAGGTAACTGTAACTTTGATACTAGTTATGACAGGTAACAGGAACTTCGATACTAATTATGACAGGTTATTGTAACTTCGTTACTAATTATTTCAAGTAACTGTATCTTCGATACTAATTATGACAGGTAACTGTAACTTCGATACTAATTATGGCAAGTAACTGTAACTTCGATTCTAATTATGACAAGTAACTGTAACTTCGATACTTATTATGACAGGTAACAGTAACTTCGATTCTAATTATGACAAGTAACTGTAACATCGATACTAATTATGACAGGTAACTGTAACTTCGTTAATAATTATGACAAGTAACGGTAATTTCGATACAAATTATGGCAGGTAATTGTAATGTCGATACTTATTATGACAGGTTACAGTAACTTCGATACTAATTATGACAAGTAACAGTAACTTCGATACTACTTATGACAAGGAACTGTAACTTCGATACTAATTATGACAAATAACTGTAATTTTGATAAAAAATTCTGGCAGGTAACAGTAACTTCGATACTAATTATGACAAGTTACTGTAATTTCGATACTAATTATGACAGGTTTCTGTAACTTCGTTACTAATTATGTCAAGTTACTGTAACTTCGATATTAATTATGACAAGAAACTATAACTTCGATACTTATTATGACAGGTAACTGTAACTTCATTACTAATTATGACAAGAAACTGTAACTTCGATACTTATTACGACAGGTAACTCTAACTTCGATACTAATTATGACAAGGAACTGTAATTTCGATACAAATTATGGCAGGTAACTGTAACGTTGATACTAATTATGACAGGTAACAGGAACTTCGATACTAATTATGACAAGTTACTGTAACTTCGTCACTAATTATTTCAAGTAACTGTAACATCGATACTAATTATGACAAGTAACTGTAACTTCGATACTTATTATGACAGGTAACTGTAACTTCATTACTAATTATGACAAGAAACTGTAACTTCGATACTAATTATGACAGGTAACTCTAACTTCGATACTAATTATGACAAGGAACTGTAATTTCGATACAAATTATGGCAGGTAACTGTAACTTTGATACTAATTATGACAGGTAACAGGAACTTCGATACTAATTATGACAGGTTACTGTAACTTCGTTACTAATTATTTCAAGTAACTGTATCTTCGATACTAATTATGACAAGTAATTGTAACTTCGATACTTATTATGACAGGTAACTGTAACTTCATTACTAATTATGACAAGAAACTGTAACATCGATACTAATTATGACAGGTAACTCTAACTTCGATACTAATTATGACAAGGAACTGTAATTTCGATACAAATTATGGCAGGTAACTGTAACTTTCATACTAATTATGACAGGTAACAGGAACTTCGATACTAATTATGACAGGTTACTGTAACATCGTTGCTAATTATTTCAAGTAACTGTAACTTCGATACTAATTATGACAAGTAACTGTAACTTCGATACTTATTTTGACAGGTAACTGTAACTTCATTACTAATTATGACAAGAAACTGTAACTTCGATACTAATTATGACAGGTAACTGTAACTTCGATACGAATTATGACAAGTTAGTGTAACTTCGATACAAATTATGGCAGGTAACTGTAACTTCGATACTAATTATGACAGGTAACAGTAACTTCGATACTAATTATGACAGGTAACTGTAACTTCGATACTAATTATGACAAGGAACTGTAATTTCGATACAAATTATGGCAGGTAACTGTAACTTTGATACTAATTATGACAGGTAACAGGAACTTCGATACTAATTATGACAGGTTACTGTAACTTCGTTACTAATTATTTCAAGTAACTGTAACTTCGATACTAATTATGACAAGTGACTGTAACTTCGATACTTATTATGTCAGGTAACTGTAACTTCATTACTAATTATGACAAGAAACTGTAACTTCGATACAAATTATGACAGGTAACTCTAACTTCGATACTAATTATGACAAGGAACTGTAATTTCGATACAAATTATGGCAGGTAACTGTAACTTTGATACTAGTTATGACAGGTAACAGGAACTTCGATACTAATTATGACAGGTTATTGTAACTTCGTTACTAATTATTTCAAGTAACTGTATCTTCGATACTAATTATGACAGGTAACTGTAACTTCGATACTAATTATGACAAGTTACTGTAACTTCGATACTAATTATGACAAGTAACTGTAACTTCGATACTTATTATGACAGGTAACAGTAACTTCGATACTAATTATGACAAGTAACTGTAATTTTGATAAAAAATTCTGGCAGGTAAGAGTTACTTCGATACTAATTATGACAGGTCACTGTAATTTCGATACTAATTATGACAGGTTACTGTAACTTCGTTACTAATTATGTCAAGTAACTGTTACTTCGATACTAATTATGACAAGTAACTGTAACTTCGATACTTATTATGACAGGTAACTGTAACTTCATTACTAATTATGACAAGAAACTGTAACTTCGATACTAATTATGACAGGTAACTCTAACTTCGATACTAATTATGACAAGGAACTGTAATTTCGATACAAATTAAGGCAGGTAACTATCACTTTGATACTAATTAATACAGGTAACAGTAACTTCGATACTAATTATGACAAGTAACTGTAATTTTGATAAAAAATTATGGCAGGTAACTGTAACTTCGATACTAATTATGACAGGTAACAGTAACTTCGATACTTATTATTACAGGTTACTGTAACTTCGTTACTAATTATGTCAAGTAACTGTAACTTCGATGCGAATTATGACAAGTAATGGTAACTTCGATACTTATTATGACAGGTAACTGTAACGTCATTACTAATTATGACAAGAAACTCTAACTTCGATACTAATTATGACAGGTAACTGTAACTTCGATACTAATTATGGCAAGTAACTGTAACTTCGATACTAATTATGACAAGTAACTGTAACTTCGATACTTATTATGACAGGTAACAGTAACTTCGATTCTAATTATGACAAGTAACTGTAACATCGATACTAATTATGACAGGTAACTGTAACTTCGTTAATAATTATGACAAGTAACGGTAATTTCGATACAAATTATGGCAGGTAATTGTAATGTCGATACTAATTATGACAGGTTACAGTAACTTCGATACTAATTATGACAAGTAACAGTAACTTCGATACTAATTATGACAAGGAACTGTAACTTCGATACTAATTATGACAAATAACTGTAATTTTGATAAAAAAAATCTGGCAGGTAACAGTAACTTCGATACTAATTATGACAAGTTACTGTAATTTCGATACTAATTATGACAGGTTCCTGTAACTTCGTTACTAATTATGTCAAGTTACTGTAACTTCGATATTAATTATGACAAGAAACTATAACTTCGATACTTATTATGACAGGTAACTGTAACTTCATTACTAATTATGACAAGAAAATGTAACTTCGATACTTATTACGACAGGTAACTCTAACTTCGATACTAATTATGACAAGGAACTGTAATTTCGATACAAATTATGGCAGGTAACTGTAACGTTGATACTAATTATGACAGGTAACAGGAACTTCGATACTAATTATGACAAGTTACTGTAACTTCGTTACAAATTATTTCAAGTAACTGTAACATCGATACTAATTATGACAAGTAACTGTAACTTCGATACTTATTATGACAGGTAACTGTAACTTCATTACTAATTATGACAAGAAACTGTAACTTCGATACTAATTATGACAGGTAACTCTAACTTCGATACTAATTATGACAAGGAACTGTAATTTCGATACAAATTATGGCAGGTAACTGTAACTTTGATACTAATTATGACAGGTAACAGGAACTTCGATACTAATTATGACAGGTTACTGTAACTTCGTTACTAATTACTTCAAGTAACTGTATCTTCGATACTAATTATGACAGTAACTGTAACTTCGATACTAATTATGACAAGTTACTGTAACTTCGATACTAATTATGGCAGGTAACTGTAACGTTGATACTAATTATGACAGGTAACAGGAACTTCGATACTAATTATGACAGGTTACTGTAACTTCGTTACTAATTATTTCAAGTAACTGTATCTTCGGTACTAATTATGACAGTAACTGTAACTTCGATACTAATTATGACAAGTTACTGTAACTTCGATACTAATTATGACAAGCAACTGTAACTTCGATACTTATTATGACAGGTAACAGTAACTTCGATACTAATTATGACAAGTAACTGTAACATCTATACTAAATATGACAAGGAACTGTAATTTCGATACTAATTATGGCAGGTAACTGTAACTTTGATACTAATTATGACTGGTAGCAGTAACTTCGATACTAATTATGACAAGTAATTGAAACTTCTATACTAATTATGACAGGTAACTGTAACATCGTTACTAATTATGACAAGTAACAGTAATTTCGATACAAATTATGGCAGGTAATTGTAATTTCGATACTAATTATGATAGGCAAGAGTAACTTCGATACTAATTATGACAAGTAACAGTAACTTCGATACTAATTATGACAAGTAACTGTAATTTCGATACAAATTATGGCAGGTAACTGTTACTTTGATACTAATTATGACAGGTAACAGTAACTTCGATACAAATTTTGGCAGGTAACAGTAACTTCGATACTAATTATGACAAGTAACTGTAATTTTGATAAAAAATTCTGGCAGGTATGAGTAACTTCGATACTAATTATGACAGGTTACTGTAATTTCGATACTAATTATGACAGGTTACTGTAACTTCGTTACTAATTATGTCAAGTAACTGTAACTTCGATACTAATTATGACAAGAAACTGTAACTTCGATACTAATTATGACAGGTAACTCTAATTTCGATACTAATTATGACAAGGAACTGTAATTTCGATACAAATTAAGGCAGGTAACTATAACTTTGATACTAATTATGACAGGTAACAGTAACTTCGATACTAATTATGACAAGTAACTGTAATTTTGATAAAAAATTATGACAGGTAACTGTACCTTCGATACTAATTATGACAGGTAATTGTAACTTCGATACGAATTATGACAAGTTAGTGTAATTTCGATACAAATTATGGCAGGTAACTGTAACTTCGATACTAATTATGACAGGTAACAGTAACTTCGATTCTAATTATGACAGGTAACTGTAACTTCGATGCTAATTATGACAAGGAACTGTAATTTCGATACAAATTATGGCAGGTAACTGTAACTTTGATAATATTTATGACAGGTAACAGTAACTTCGATACTAATTAGGACAAGGAACTGTAATTTCGATACAAATTATGGCAGGTAACTGTAACTTTGATACTAATTATGACAGGTAACAGAAACTTCGATACTAATTATGACAAGTAACTGTAACTTCGATACTTATTTTGACTGGTAACTGTAACTTCATTACTAATTATGACAAGAAACTGTAACTTCGATACTAATTATGACAGGTAACTCTAACTTCGATACTAATTATGACAAGTAACGGTAACTTCGATACTAATTATGACAAGTAACTGTAACTTCGATACTTATTATGATAGGTAACAGTAACTTCGATTCTAAATTATGACAAGTAACTGTAACATCGATACTAATTATGACAGGTAACTGTAACTTCGTTAATAATTATGACAAGTAACGGTAATTTCGATACAAATTATGGCAGGTAATTGTAATGTCGATACTAATTATGACAGGTTACAGTAACTTCGATACTAATTATGACAAGTAACAGTAACTTCGATAAAAATTATGACAAGGAACTGTAACTTCGATACTAATTATTACAAGTAACTGTAATTTTGATAAAAAATTCTGGCAGGTAACAGTAACTTCGATACTAATTATGACAAGTTACTGTAATTTCGATACTAATTATGACAGGTTACTGTAACTTCGTTACTAATTATGTCAAGTTACTGTAACTTCGATATTAATTATGACAAGAAACTGTAACTTCGATACTTATAATGACAGGTAACTGTAACTTCATTACTAATTATGACAAGAAACTGTAACTTCGATACTTATTATGACAGGTAACTCTAACTTCGATACTAATTATGACAAGGAACTGTAATTTCGATACAAATTATGGCAGGTAACTGTAACGTTGATACTAATTATGACAGGTAACAGGAACTTCGATACTAATTATGACAGGTTACTGTAACTTCGTTACTAATTATTTCAAGTCACTGTAACATCGATACTAATTATGACAAGTAACTGTAACTTCGATACTTATTTTGACAGGTAACTGTAACTTCATTACCAATTATGACAAGAAACTGTAACTTCGATACTAATTATGACAGGTAATTGTAACTTCGATACGAATTATGACAAGTTAGTGTAATTTCGATACAAATTATGGCAGGTAACTGTAACTTCGATACTAATTATGACAGGTAACAGTAACTTCGATTCTAATTATGACAGGTAACTGTAACTTCGATGCTAATTATGACAAGGAACTGTAATTTCGATACAAATTATGGCAGGTAACTGTAACTTTGATAATATTTATGACAGGTAACAGTAACTTCGATACTAATTAGGACAAGGAACTGTAATTTCGATACAAATTATGGCAGGTAACTGTAACTTTGATACTAATTATGACAGGTAACAGAAACTTCGATACTAATTATGACAAGTAACTGTAACTTCGATACTTATTTTGACTGGTAACTGTAACTTCATTACTAATTATGACAAGAAACTGTAACTTCGATACTAATTATGACAGGTAACTCTAACTTCGATACTAATTATCACTAGGAAATGTAATTTCGATACAAATTATGGCAGGTAACTGTAACATTGATACTAATTATGACAGGTAACAGGAACTTCGATACTAATTATGACAGGTTACTGTAACTTCGTTACTAATTATTTCACGTAACTGTAACTTCGATACTAATTATGACAAGTAACTGTAACTTCGATACTTATTATGACAGGTAACTGTAACTTCAATACTAATTATGACAAGAAACTGTAACTTCATTACTAATTATGACAAGAAACTGTAACTTCGATACTAATTATGACAGGTAACTGTAACTTCGATACTAATTATGACAAGGAACTGTAATTTCGATACAAATTATGGCAGGTAACTGTAAAATTGATACTTATTATGACAGGTAACAGTAACTTCGATACTAATTATGACATGTAAATGTAACTTCGATACTAATTATGACAAGTAACTGTAACTTCGATACTTATTATGACAGGTAACTGTAAATTCATTACTAATTATGACAAGAAACTGTAACTTCGATACTTATTACGACAGGTAACTCTAACTTCGATACTAACTATGACAAGGAACTGTAATTTCGATACAAATTATGGCAGGTAACTGTAACGTTGATACTAATTATGACAGGTAACAGGAACTTCGATACTAATTATGACAAGTTACTGTAACTTCGTTACTAATTATTTCAAGTAACTGTAACATCGATACTAATTATGACAAGTAACTGTAACTTCGATACTTATTATGACAGGTAACTGTAACTTCATTACTAATTATGACAAGAAACTGTAACTTCGATACTAATTATGACAGGTAACTCTAACTTCGATACTAATTATGACAAGGAACTGAAATTTCGATACAAATTAAGGCAGGTAACTGTAACTTTGATACTAATTATGACAGGTAACAGTAACTTCGATACTAATTATGACAAGTAACTGTAACTTCGTTACTAATTATGACAAGTAACTGTAACTTCGATACTTATTATGACAGGTAACTGTAACTTCATTACTTATTATGACAAGAAACTGTAACTTCGATACTAATTATGACAGGTAGCTCTAACTTCGATACTAATTATGAAAAGAAACTGTAATTTCGATACAAATTATGGCAAGTAACTGTAACTTTGATACTAATTATGACAGGTAACAGGAACATCGATACTAATTATGACAGGTTACTGTAACTTCGTTACTAATTATTTCAAGTAACTGTAACTTCGATACTAATTATGACAAGTAACTGTAACTTCGATACTTATTATGACAGGTAACTGTAACTTCATTACTTATTATGACAAGAAACTGTAACTTCGATACTAATTATGACAGGTAACTCTAACTTCGATACTAATTGTGACAAGGAACTGAAATTTCGATACAAATTAAGGCAGGTAACTGTAACTTTGATACTAATTATGACAGGTAACAGTAACTTCGATACTAATTATGACAAGTAACTGTAACTTCGTTACTAATTATGACAAGTAACTGTAATTTTGATAAAAAATTATGGCAGGTAACTGTAACTTCGATACTAATTATGACAGGTAACAGTAACTTCGATACTAATTATTACAGGTTACTGTAACTTCGTTACTAATTATGTCAAGTAACTGTAACTTCGATACGAATTATGACAAGTAACTGTAACTTCGCCGGCCTCTCACCGCTGGGTCCGTGGTTCAAATCTCGGTCACTCCATGTGAGATCTGTGCTGGACAGAACGGAGGCAGACAGGTTTTTCTCCGGGTACTCCGGTTTTCCCTGTCAAAATTACATTCCAGCAACACTCTCCACTATCATTTCATTTCATCTGTCATTCATTTAATCATTGCCCCAGAGGAGTGCGTCAGGCCTCGGCAGCCGGCACAGTTCATATCCTCGCCGCTAGATGGGGGCTTCATTCATTCCATTCCTGACCCGGTCGGAGACTGGAAGCAGGCTGTGGATTTTTTTCAACTGTAACTTCGATACTTATTATGACAGGTAACTGTAACTTCATTACTAATTATGACAAGAAACTGTAACGTCGATACTAATTATGACAGGTTACTGTAACTTCGTTACTAATTATTTCAAGTAACTGTAACATCGATACTAATTATGACAAGTAACTGTAACTTCGATACTTATAATGACAGGTAACTGTAACTTCATTACTAATTATGACAAGAAATTGTAACTTCGATACTAATTATGACAGGTAACTGTAACTTAGATACGAATTATGACAAGTTACGGTAATTTCGATACAAATTATGACAGGTAACTGTAACTTCGATACTAATTATGACAGGTAACAGTAACTTCGATTCTAATTATGACAGGTAACTGTAACTTCGATACTAATTATGACAAGGAACTGTAATTTCGATACAAATTATGGCAGGTAACTGTAACTTTGATACTATTTATGACAGGTAACACTAACTTCGATACTAATTATGGCAAGTAAATGTAACTTCGTTACTAATTATGTCAAGTAACTGTAATTTCGATACAAATTATGGCAGGTAACAGTACCTTCGATACTAATTATGACAGGTAACTGTACTTCGATACTAATTATGACAAGGAACTGTAATTTCGATACAAATTATGGCAGGTGACTGTAACTTTGATACTAATTATGACAAGTAACTGTAACTTCGATACTAATTATGACAGGTAACTGTAACTTCGTTACTAATTATGACAAGT
Organism: Meconema thalassinum; assembly: GCA_946902985.2. Classification (NCBI taxonomy): domain Eukaryota; kingdom Metazoa; phylum Arthropoda; class Insecta; order Orthoptera; family Tettigoniidae; genus Meconema; species Meconema thalassinum. The sequence continues at coordinate 1,689,522,376 of OX336388.2, read as the reverse complement.
AACTGTAATTTCGATACAAATTTTGGCAGGTAACAGTAACTTCGATAATAATTATGACAAGTATCTGTAACTTCGATACTAATTATGACAGGTAACTGTAAATTCGTTACTAATTATGACAAGTAACTGTAATTTCGATACAAATTTTGGCAGGTAACAGTAACTTCGATAATAATTATGTCAAGTATCTGTAACTTCGATACTAATTATGACAGGTAACAGTAACTTCGATACTAATTATGACAAGGAACTGTAATTTCGATACAAATTATGGCAGGTAACTGTAACTTTGATAGTAATTATGACAGGTAACAGAAACTTCGATACTAATTATGACAAGTAACTGTAACTTCGATACTTATTTTGACTGGTAACTGTAACTTCATTACTAATTATGACAATAAACTGTAACTTCGATACTAATTATGACAGGTAACTCTAACTTCGATACTAATTATGACTAGGATCTGTAATTTCGATACAAATTATGGCAGGTAACTGTAACTTTGATACTAATTATGACAGGTAACAGGAACTTCGATTCTAATTATGACAGGTTACTGTAACTTCGTTACTAATTATTTCAAGTAACTGTAACTTCGATACTAATTATGACAAATAACTGTAACTTCGATACTTATTATGACAGGTAACTGTAACTTCATTACTAATTATGACAAGAAACTGTAACTTCATTACTAATTATGACAAGAAACTGTAACTTCGATACTAATTATGACAGGTAACTGTAACTTCGATACTAATTATGACAAGTTACTGTAACTTCGATACTAATTATGACAATTAACTGTAACTTCGATACTTATTATGACAGGTAACAGTTACTTCGATACTAATTATGACAAGTAACTGTAACATCGATACTAATTATGACAAGGAACTGTAATTTCGATACTAATTATGGCAGGTAACTGTAAATTTGATACTAATTATGACTGGTAACAGTAACTTCGATACTAATTATGAAAAGTAACTGTAACTTCGTTACTAATTATGACAAGTAAATGTAATTTCTATACAAATTGTGGCAGGTAACAGTACCTTCGGTACAAATTTTGACAGTTAACTTTAACTTCGATACTAATTATGACAAGGAACTGTAATTTCGATACAAATTATGGCAGGTAACTGTAAAATTGATACTAATTATGACAGGTAACAGTAACTTCGATACTAATTATGACATGTAAATGTAACTTCGATACTAATTATGACAAGTAACTGTAACTTCGATACTTATTATGACAGGTAACTGTAAATTCATTACTAATTATGACAAGAAACTGTAACTTCGATACTAATTATGACAGGTAACTCTAACTTCGATACTAATTATGAAAAGAAACTGTAATTTCGATACAAATTATGGCAAGTAACTGTAACTTTGATACTAATTATGACAGGTAACAGGAACATCGATACTAATTATGACAGTTTACTGTAACTTCGTTACTAATTATTTCAAGTAACTGTAACTTCGATACTAATTATGACAAGTAACTGTAACTTCGATACTTATTATGACAGGTAACTGTAACTTCATTACTAATTATGACAAGAAACTGTAACTTCGATACTAATTATGACAGGTAACTCTAACTTCGATACTAATTATGACAAGGAACTGAAATTTCGATACAAATTAAGGCAGGTAACTGTAACTTTGATACTAATTATGACAGGTAACAGTAACTTCGATACTAATTATGACAAGTAACTGTAACTTCGTTACTAATTATGACAAGTAACTGTAATTTTGATAAAAAATTATGGCAGGTAACTGTAACTTCGATACTAATTATGACAGGTAACAGTAACTTCGATACTAATTATTACAGGTTACTGTAACTTCGTTACTAATTATGTCAAGTAACTGTAACTTCGATACGAATTATGACAAGTAACTGTAACTTCGATACTTATTATGACAGGTAACTGTAACTTCATTACTAATTATGACAAGAAACTGTAACTTCGATACTAATTATGACAGTTAACTGTAACTTCGATACTAATTATGACAAATAACTGTAACTTCGATACTAATTATGACAAGTAACTGAAACTTCGATACTTATTATGACAGGCAACAGTAACTTCGATTCTAATTGTGACAAGTAACTGTAACATCGATACTAATTATGACAGGTAACTGTAACTTCGTTAATAATTATGACAAGTAACGGTAATTTCGATACAAATTATGGCAGGTAATTGTAATTTCGATACTAATTATGACAGGTTATAGTAACTTCGATACTAATTATGACAAGTAACAGTAACTTTGATACTAATTATGACAAGGAACTCTAACTTCGATACTAATTATGACAAGTAACTGTAATTTTGATAACAAATTCTGGCAGGTAACAGTAACTTCGAAACTAATTATGACAAGTTACTGTAATTTCGATACTAAATATGACAGGTTACTGTAACTTCGTTACTAATTATGTCAAGTAACTGTAACTTCGATACTAATTATGACAAGAAACTGTAACTTCGATACTTATTATGACAGGTAACTGTAACTTCATTACTAATTATGACAAGAAACTGTAATTTCGATACTTATTATGACAGGTAACTCTAACGTCGATACTAATTATGACAAGGAACTGTAATTTCGATACAAATTATGGCAGGTAACTGTAACTTTGATACTAATTATGACAGGTAACAGGAACTTCGATACTAATTATGACAGGTTACTGTAACTTCGTTACTAATTATTTCAAGTAACTGTAACATCGATACTAATTGTGACAAGTAACTGTAACTTCGATACTTATAATGACAGGTAACTGTAACTTCATTACTAATTATGACAAGAAATTGTAACTCCGATACTAATTATGACAGGTAACTGTAACTTAGATACGAATTATGACAAGTTACTGTAATTTCGATACAAATTATGGCAGGTAACTGTAACTTCGATACTAATTATGACAGGTAACAGTAAATTCGATACTAATTATGACAGGTAACTGTAACTTCGATACTAATTATGACAAGGAACTGTAATTTCGATACAAATTATGGCAGGTAACTGTAACTTTGATACTATTTATGACAGGTAACACTAACTTCGATACTAATTATGGCAAGTAAATGTAACTTCGTAACTAATTATGTTAAGTAACTGTAATTTCGATACAAATTATGGCAGGTAACAGTACCTTCGATACTAATTATGACAGGTAACTGTACTTCGATACTAATTATGACAAGGAACTGTAATTTCGATACAAATTATGGCAGGTGACTGTAACTTTGATACTAATTATGACAAGTAACTGTAACTTCGATACTTATTACGACAGGTAACTCTAACTTCGATACTAATTATGACAAGGAACTGTAATTTCGATACAAATTATGGCAGGTAACTGTAACGTTGATACTAATTATGACAGGTAACAGGAACTTCGATACTAATTATGACAAGTTACTGTAACTTCGTTACTAATTATTTCAAGTAACTGTAACATCGATACTAATTATGACAAGTAACTGTAACTTCGATACTTATTATGACAGGTAACTGTAACATCATTACTAATTATGACAAGAAACTGTAACTTCGATACTAATTATGACAGGTAACTCTAACTTCGATACTAATTATGATAAGGAACTGTAATTTCGATACAAATTATGGCAGGTAACTGTAACTTTGATACTAATTATGACAGGTAACAGGAACTTCGATACTAATTATGACAGGTTACTGTAACTTCGTTACTAATTATTTCAAGTAACTGTATCTTCGATACTAATTATGACAGTAACTGTAACTTCGATACTAATTATGACAAGTTACTGTAACTTCGATACTAATTATGACAAGTAACTGTAACTTCGATACTTATTATGACAGGTAACAGTAACTTCGATACTAATTATGACAAGTAACTGTAACATCGATACTAATTATGACAAGGAACTGTAATTTCGATACTAATTATGGCAGGTAACTGTAACTTTGATACTAATTATGACTGATAACAGTAACTTCGATACTAATTATGACAAGTAATTGTAACTTCTATACTAATTATGACAGGTAACTGTAACATCGTTACTAATTATGACAAGTAACAGTAATTTCGATACAAATTATGGCAGGTAATTGTAATTTCGATACTAATTATGACAGGCAAGAGTAACATCGATACTAATAATGACAAGTAACAGTAACTTCGATACTAATTATGACAAGTAACTGTAATTTCGATACAAATTATGGCAGGTAACTGTAACTTTGATACTAATTATGACAGGTAACAGTAACTTCGATACAAATCTTGGCAGGTAACAGTTACTTCGATACTAATTATGACAAGTAACTGTAATTTTGATAAAAAATTCTGGCAGGTAACTGTAACGTTGATACTAATTATGACAGGTAACAGGAACTTCGATACTAATTATGACAGGTTACTGTAACTTCGTTACTAATTATTTCAAGTCACTGTATCATCGATACTAATTATGACAAGTAACTGTAACTTCGATACTTATTTTGACAGGTAACTGTAACTTCATTACCAATTATGACAAGAAACTGTAACTTCGATACTAATTATGACAGGTAATTGTAACTTCGATACGAATTATGACAAGTTAGTGTAATTTCGATACAAATTATGGCAGGTAACTGTAACTTCGATACTAATTATGACAGGTAACAGTAACTTCGATACTAATTATGACAGGTAACTGTAACTTCGATGCTAATTATGACAAGGAACTGTAATTTCGATACAAATTATGGCAGGTAACTGTAACTTTGATAATATTTATGACAGGTAACAGTAACTTCGATACTAATTAGGACAAGGAACTGTAATTTCGATACAAATTATGGCAGGTAACTGTAACTTTGATACTAATTATGACAGGTAACAGAAACTTCGATACTAATTATGACAAGTAACTGTAACTTCGATACTTATTTTGACTCGTAACTGTAACTTCATTACTAATTATGACAAGAAACTGTAACTTCGATACTAATTATGACAGGTAACTCTAACATCGATACTAATTATGACTAGGAACTGTAATTTCGATACCAATTATGGCAGGTAACTGTAACTTTGATACTAATTATGACTGGTAACAGGAACTTCGATACTAATTATGACAGGTTACTGTAACTTCGTTACTAATTATTTCAAGTAACTGTAACTTCGATTCTAATTATGACAAGTAACTGTAACTTCGATACTTATTATGACAGGTAACTGTAACTTCATTACTAATTATGACAAGAAACTGTAACTTCATTACTAATTATGACAAGAAACTGTAACTTCGATACTAATTATGACAGGTAACTGTAACTTCGATACTAATTATGACAAGTTACTGTAACTTCGATACTAATTATGACAATTAACTGTAACTTCGATACTTATTATGACAGGTAACAGTTACTTCGATACTAATTATGACAAGTAACTGTAACATCGATACTAATTAAGACAAGGAACTGTAATTTCGATACTAATTATGGCAGGTAACTGTTACTTTGATACTAATTATGACAGTTAACTGTACCTTCGATACTAATTATGACAAGGAACTGTAATTTCGATACAAATTATGGCAGGTAACTGTAAAATTGATACTAATAATGACAGGTAACAGTAACTTCGATACTAATTATGACATGTAAATGTAACTTCGATACTAATTATGACAAGTAACTGTAACTTCGATACTTATTATGACAGGTAACTGTATATTCATTACTAATTATGACAAGAAACTGTAACTTCGATACTAATTATTACAGGTAACTCTAACTTCGATACTAATTTTGAAAAGAAACTGTAATTTCGATACAAATTATGGCAAGTAACTGTAACTTTGATACTAATTATGACAGGTAACAGGAACATCGATACTAATTATGACAGGTTACTGTAACTTCGTTACTAATTATTTCAAGTAACTGTAACTTCGATACTAATTATGACAAGTAACTGTAACTTCGATACTTATTATGACAGGTAACTGTAACTTCATTACTAATTATGACAAGAAACTGTAACTTCGATACTAATTATGACAGGTAACTCTAACTTCGATACTAATTGTGACAAGGAACTGAAATTTCGATACAAATTAAGGCAGGTAACTGTAACATTGATACTAATTATGACAGGTAACAGTAACTTCGATACTAATTATGACAAGTAACTGTAACTTCGTTACTAATTATGACAAGTAACTGTAATTTTGATAAAAAATTATGGCAGGTAACTGTAACTTCGATACTAATTATGACAGGTAACAGTAACTTCGATACTAATTATTACAGGTAACTGTAACTTCGTTACTAATTATGTCAAGTAACTGTAACTTCGATACGAATTATGACAAGTAACTGTAACTTCGATACTTATTATGACAGGTAACTGTAACTTCATTACTAATTATGACAAGAAACTGTAACTTCGATACTAATTATGACAGGTTACTGTAACTTCGTTACTAATTATTTCAAGTAACTGTAACATCGATACTAATTATGACAAGTAACTGTAACTTCGATACTTATAATGACAGGTAACTGTAACTTCATTACTAATTATGACAAGAAACTGTAATTTCGATACTTATTATGACAGGTAACTCTAACGTCGATACTAATTATGACAAGGAACTGTAATTTCGATACAAATTATGGCAGGTAACTGTAACTTTGATACTAATTATGACAGGTAACAGGCACTTCGATACTAATTATGACTGGTTACTGTAACTTCGTTACTAATTATTTCAAGTAACTGTAACATCGATACTAATTATGACAAGTAACTGTAACTTCGATACTTATAATGACAGGTAACTGTAACTTCATTACTAATTATGACAAGAAATTGTAACTTCGATACTAATTATGACAGGTAACTGTAACTTAGATACGAATTATGACAAGTTACTGTAATTTCGATACAAATTATGGCAGGTAACTGTAACTTCGATACTAATATTGACAGGTAACAGTAACTTCGATTCTAATTATGACAGGTAAATGTAACTTCGATACTAATTATGACAAGGAACTGTAATTTCGATACAAATTATGGCAGGTAACTGTAACTTTGATACTATTTATGACAGGTAACACTAACTTCGATACTAATTATGGCAAGTAAATGTAACTTCGTTACTAATTATGTCAAGTAACTGTAATTTCGATACAAATTATGGCAGGTAACAGTACCTTCGATACTAATTATGACAGGTAACTGTACTTCGATACTAATTATGACAAGGAAATGTAATTTCGATACAAATTATGGCAGGTGACTGTAACTTTGATACTAATTATGACAAGTAACTGTAACTTCGATACTAATTATGACAGGTAACTGTAACTTCGTTACTAATTATGACAAGTAACTGTAATTTCGATACAAATTTTGGCAGGTAACAGTAACTTCGATAATAATTATGACAAGTATCTGTAACTTCGATACTAATTATGACAGGTAACTGTAAATTCGTTACTAATTATGACAAGTAACTGTAATTTCGATACAAATTTTGGCAGGTAACAGTAACTTCGATAATAATTATGACAAGTATCTGTAACTTCGATACTAATTATGACAGGTAACAGTAACTTCGATACTAATTATGACAAGGAACTGTAATTTCGATACAAATTATGGCAGGTAACTGTAACTTTGATACTAATTATGACAGGTAACAGAAACTTCGATACTAATTATGACAAGTAACTGTAACTTCGATACTTATTTTGACTGGTAACTGTAACTTCATTACTAATTATGACAAGAAACTGTAACTTCGATACTAATTATGACAGGTAACTCTAACTTCGATACTAATTATGACTAGGAACTGTAATTTCGATACAAATTATGGCAGGTAACTGTAACTTTGATACTAATTATGACAGGTAACAGGAACTTCGATACTAATTATGACAGGTAACAGTAACTTCGATACTTATTATGACAAGTAACTGTAACTTCGATACTTATTATGACAGGTAACTGTAACTTCATTACTAATTATGACAAGAAACTGTAACTTCATTACTAATTATGACAAGAAACTGTAACTTCGATACTAATTATGACAGGTAACTGTAACTTCGATACTAATTATGACAAGTTACTGTAACTTCGATACTAATTATGACAATTAACTGTAACTTCGATACTTATTATGACAGGTAACAGTTACTTCGATACTAATTATGACAAGTAACTGTAACATCGATACTAATTAAGACAAGGAACTGTAATTTCGATACTAATTATGGCAGGTAACTGTTACTTTGATACTAATTATGACTGGTAACAGTAACTTCGATACTAATTATGAAAAGTAACTGTAACTTCGTTACTAATTATCAAAAGTAAATGTAATTTCTATACAAATTGTGGCAGGTAACAGTACCTTCGATTCAAATTTTGACAGTTAACTGTAACTTCGATACTAATTATGACAAGGAACTGTAATTTCGATACAAATTATGGCAGGTAACTGTAAAATTGATACTAATAATGACAGGTAACAGTAACTTCGATACTAATTATGACATGTAAATGTAACTTCGATACTAATTATGACAAGTAACTGTAACTTCGATACTTATTATGACAGGTAACTGTAAATTCATTACTAATTATGACAAGAAACTGTAACTTCGATACTAATTATGACAGGTAACTCTAACTTCGATACTAATTATGAAAAGAAACTGTAATTTCGATACAAATTATGGCAAGTTACTGTAACTTTGAAACTAATTATGACAGGTAACAGGAACATCGATACTAATTATGACAGGTTACTGTAACTTCGTTACTAATTATTTCAAGTAACTGTAACTTCGATACTAATTATGACAAGTAACTGTAACTTCGATACTTATTATGACAGGTAACTGTAACTTCATTACTAATTATGACAAGAAACTGTAACTTCGATACTAATTATGACAGGTAACTCTAACTTCGATACTAATTGTGACAAGGAACTGAAATTTCGATACAAATTAAGGCAGGTAACTGTAACATTGATACTAATTATGACAGGTAACAGTAACTTCGATACTAATAATGACAAGTAACTGTAACTTCGTTACTAATTATGACAAGTAACTGTAATTTTGATAAAAAATTATGGCAGGTAACTGTTACTTCGATACTAATTATGACAGGTAACAGTAACTTCGATACTAATTATTACAGGTTACTGTAACTTCGTGACTAATTATGTCAAGTAACTGTAACTTCGATACGAATTATGACAAGTAACTGTAACTTCGATACTTATTCTGACAGGTAACTGTAACTTCATTACTAATTATGACAAGAAACTGTAACTTCGATACTCATTATGACAGGTTACTGTAACTTCGTTACTAATTATTTCAAGTAACTGTAACATCGATACTAATTATGACAAGTAACTGTAACTTCGATACTTATAATGACAGGTAACTGTAACTTCATTACTAATTATGACAAGAAACTGTAATTTCGATACTTATTATGACAGGTAACTCTAACGTCGATACTAATTATGACAAGGAACTGTAATTTCGATACAAATTATGGCAGGTAACTGTAACTTTGATACTAATTATGACAGGTAACAGGAACTTCGATACTAATTATGACAGGTTACTGTAACTTCGTTACTAATTATTTCAAGTAACTGTAACATCGAGACTAATTATGACAAGTAACTGTAACTTCGATACTTATAATGACAGGTAACTGTAACTTCATTACTAATTATGACAAGAAATTGTAACTTCGATACTAATTATGACAGGTAACTGTAACTTAGATACGAATTATGACAAGTTACTGTAATTTCGATACAAATTATGGCAGGTAACTGTAACTTCGATACTAATTATGACAGGTAACAGTAACTTCGATTCTAATTATGACAGGTAACTGTAACTTCGATACTAATTATGACAAGGAACTGTAATTTCGATACAAATTATGGCAGGTAACTGTAACTTTGATACTATTTATGACAGGTAACACTAACTTCGATACTAATTATGGCAAGTAAATGTAACTTCGTTACTAATTATGTCAAGTAACTGTAATTTCGATACAAATTATGGCAGGTAACAGTACCTTCGATACTAATTATGACAGGTAACTGTACTTCGATACTAATTATGACAAGGAACTGTAATTTCGATACAAATTATGGCAGGTGACTGTAACTTTGATACTAATTATGACAAGTAACTGTAACTTCGATACTAATTATGACAGATAACTGTAACATCGTTACTAATTATGACAAGTAACAGTAATTTCGATACAAATTATGGCAGGTAATTGTAATTTCGATACTAATTATGACAGGCAAGAGTAACTTCGATACTAATTATGACAAGTAACAGTAACTTCGATACTAATTATGACAAGTAACTGTAATTTCGATACATATTATGGCAGGTAACAGTAACATCGATAATAATTATGACAAGTATCTGTAACTTCCATACTAATTATGACAGGTAACAGTAACTTCGATACTAATTATGACAAGGAACTGTAATTTCGATACAAATTATGGCAGGTAACTGTAACTTTGATACTCATTATGACAGGTAACAGAAACTTCGATACTAATTATGACAAGTAACTGTAACTTCGATACTTATTTTGACTGGTAACTGTAACTTCATTACTAATTATGACAAGAAACTATAACTTCGATACTAATTATGACAGGTAACTCTAACTTCGATACTAATTATGACTAGGATCTGTAATTTCGATACAAATTATGGCAGGTAACTGTAACTTTGATACTAATTATGACAGGTAACAGGAACTTCGATTCTAATTATGACAGGTTACTGTAACTTCGTTACTAATTATTTCAAGTAACTGTAACTTCGATACTAATTATGACAAGTAACTGTAACTTCGATACTTATTATGACAGGTAACTGTAACTTCATTACTAATTATGAAAAGAAACTGTAACTTCATTACTAATTATGACAAGAAACTGTAACTTCGATACTAATTATGACAGGTAACTGTAACTTCGATACTAATTATGACAAGTTACTGTAACTTCGATACTTATTATGACAATTAACTGTAACTTCGATACTTATTATGACAGGTAACAGTTACTTCGATACTAATTATGACAAGTAACTGTAACATCGATACTAATTATGACAAGGAACTGTAATTTCGATACTAATTATGGCAGGTAACTGTAAATTTGATACTAATTATGACTGGTAACAGTAACTTCGATACTAATTATGAAAAGTAACTGTAACTTCGTTACTAATTATGACAAGTTAATGTAATTTCTATACAAATTGTGTCAGGTAACAGTACCTTCGATACAAATTTTGACAGTTAACTGTAACTTCGATACTAATTATGACAAGGAACTGTAATTTCGATACAAATTATGGCAGGTAACTGTAAAATTGATACTAATTATGACAGGTAACAGTAACTTCGATACTAATTATGACATGTAAATGTAACCTCGATACTAATTATGACAAGTAACTTTAACTTCGATACTTATTATGACAGGTAACTGTAAATTCATTACTAATTATGACAAGAAACTGTAACTTCGATACTAATTATGACAGGTAACTCTAACTTCGATACTAATTATGAAAAGAAACTGTAATTTCGATACAAATTATGGCAAGTAACTGTAATTTCGATACAAATTATGGCAGGTAACTGTAAAATTGATACTAATTATGACAGGTAACAGTAACTTCGATACTAATTATGACATGTAAATGTAACTTCGATACTAATTATGACAAGTAACTGTAACTTCGTTACTAATTATGACAAGTAACTGTAATTTTGATAAAAAATTATGGCAGGTAACTGTAACTTCGATACTAATTATGACAGGTAACAGTAACTTCGATACTAATTATTACAGGTTACTGTAACTTCGTTACTAATTATGTCAAGTAACTGTAACTTCGATACGAATTATGACAAGTAACTGTAACTTCGATACTTATTATGACAGGTAACTGTAACTTCATTACTAATTATGACAAGAAACTGTAACTTCGATACTAATTATGACAGGTAACTGTAACTTCGATACTAATTATGACAAGCAACTGTAACTTCGATACTAATTATGACAAGTAACTGTAACTTCGATACTTATTATGACAGGCAACAGTAACTTCGATTCTAATTGTGACAAGTAACTGTAACATCGATACTAATTATGACAGGTAACTGTAACTTCGTTAATAATTATGACAAGTAACGGTAATTTCGAAACAAATTATGGCAGGTAATTGTAATTTCGATACTAATTATGACAGGTTATTGTAACTTCGATACTAATTATGACAAGTAACAGTAACTTTGATACTAATTATGACAAGGAACTCTAACTTCGATACTAATTATGACAAGTAACTGTAATTTTGATAACAAATTCTGGCAGGTAACAGTAACTTCGAAAGTAATTATGACAAGTTACTGTAATTTCGATACTAAATATGACAGGTTACTGTAACTTCGTTACTAATTATGTCAAGTAACTGTAACTTCGATACTAATTATGACAAGAAACTGTAACTTCGATACTTATTATGACAGGTAACTGTAACTTCATTACTAATTATGACAAGAAACTGTAATTTCGATACTTATTATGACAGGTAACTCTAACGTCGATACTAATTATGACAAGGAACTGTAATTTCGATACAAATTATGGCAGGTAACTGTAACTTTGATACTAATTATGACAGGTAACAGGAACTTCGATACTAATTATGACAGGTTACTGTAACTTCGTTACTAATTATTTCAAGTAACTGTCACATCGATACTAATTGTAACAAGTAACTGTAACTTCGATACTTATAATGACAGGTAACTGTAACTTCATTACTAATTATGACAAGAAATTGTAACTTCGATACTAATTATGACAGGTAACTGTAACTTAGATACGAATTATGACAAGTTACTGTAATTTCGATACAAATTATGGCAGGTAACTGTAACTTCGATACTAATTATGACAGGTAACAGTAACTTCGATACTAATTATGACAGGTAACTGTAACTTCGATACTAATTATGACAAGGAACTGTAATTTCGATACAAATTATGGCAGGTAACTGTAACTTTGATACTATTTATGACAGGTAACACTAACTTCGATACTAATTATGGCAAGTAAATGTAACTTCGTAACTAATTATGTCAAGTAACTGTAATTTCGATACAAATTATGGCAGGTAACAGTACCTTCGATACTAATTATGACAGGTAACTGTACTTCGATACTAATTATGACAAGGAACTGTAATTTCGATACAAATTATGGCAGGTGACTGTAACTTTGATACTAATTATGACAAGTAACTGTAACTTCGATACTAATTATGACAGGTAACTGTAACTTCGTTACTAATTATGACAAGTAACTGTAATTTCGATACAAATTTTGGCAGGTAACAGTAACTTCGATAATAATTATGACAAGTATCTGTAACTTCGATACTAATTATGACAGGTAACTGTAAATTCGTTACTAATTAAGACAAGTAACTGTAATTTCGATACAAATTATGACAGGCTACTGTAATTTCGATACTAATTATGACAAGAAACTCTTACTTCGTTACAAATTATGACAAGTAACTGTAATTTTGATAAAAAATTATGGTAGGTAACTGTAACTTCGATACTAATTATGACAGGTAACAGTAACTTCGATACTATTTATGACAGGTAACTGTAACTTCGTTACTAATTATGACAAGTAACATTAATTTCGATACTAATTATGGCAGGTAACTGTAACTGGGTTACTAATTATGACAAGTTACTGTTATTTCGATACAAATTATGGCAGGTAACTGCAACTTCGATACTAATTATGACAGGTAACAGTAACTTCGGTACTAATTATTACAGGTAACTGTAACTTCGATACTAATTATGACAAGGAACTGTAATTTCGATACAAATTATGGCATGTAACTGTAACATTGATACTAACTATGACAGGTAACAGTAACTACGATACTAATTATAAGTAACTGTAACTTCGTTACTAATTATGACAAGTAACTGTAATTTCGATACATATTATGGCAGGTAACAGTACCTTCGATACTTATTATGACAGGTGACTGTAACTTCGATACTAATTATGACAAGGAACTGTAATTTCGATACAAATTATGGCAGGTAACTGTAACTTTGATACTAATTAGGACAGGTAACAGTAACATGGATACTAATTATGACAAGTAACTGTAACTTCGTTACTAATTATGACAAGTAACTGTAATTTTGATAAAAAATTACGGCAGGTAACTGTAACTTTGATACTAATTATGACAGGTAACAGGAACTTCGATTCTAATTATGACAGGTTACTGTAACTTCGTTACTAATTATTTCAAGTAACTGTAACTTCGATACTAATTATGACAAGTAACTGTAACTTCGATACTTATTATGACAGGTAACTGTAACTTCATTACTAATTATGACAAGAAACTGTAACTTCATTACTAATTATGACAAGAAACTGTAACTTCGATACTAATTATAACAGGTAACTGTAACTTCGATACTAATTATGACAAGTTACTGTAACTTCGATACTTATTATGACAATTAACTGTAACTTCGATACTTATTATGACAGGTAACAGTTACTTCGATACTAATTATGACAAGTAACTGTAACATCGATACTAATTATGACAAGGAACTGTAATTTCGATACTAATTATGGCAGGTAACTGTAAATTTGATACTAATTATGACTGGTAACAGTAACTTCGATACTAATTATGAAAAGTAACTGTAACATCGTTACTAATTATGACAAGTTAATGTAATTTCTATACAAATTGTGGCAGGTAACAGTACCTTCGATACAAATTTTGACAGTTAACTGTAACTTCGATACTAATTATGACAAGGAACTGTAATTTCGATACAAATTATGGCAGGTAACTGTAAAATTGATACTAATTATGACAGGTAACAGTAACTTCGATACTAATTATGACATGTAAATGTAACTTCGATACTAATTATGACAAGTAACTTTAACTTCGATACTTATTATGACAGGTAACTGTAAATTCATTACTAATTATGACAAGAAACTGTAACTTCGATACTAATTATGACAGGTAACTCTAACTTCGATACTAATTATGAAAAGAAACTGTAATTTCGATACAAATTATGGCAAGTAACTGTAATTTCGATACAAATTATGGCAGGTAACTGTAAAATTGATACTAATTATGACAGGTAACAGTAACTTCGATACTAATTATGACATGTAAATGTAACTTCGATACTAATTATGACAAGTAACTGTAACTTCGTTACTAATTATGACAAGTAACTGTAATTTTGATAAAAAATTATGGCAGGTAACTGTAACTTCGATACTAATTATGACAGGTAACAGTAACTTCGATACTAATTATTACAGGTTACTGTAACTTCGTTACTAATTATGTCAAGTAACTGTAACTTCGATACGAATTATGACAAGTAACTGTAACTTCGATACTTATTATGACAGGTAACTGTAACTTCATTACTAATTATGACAAGAAACTGTAACTTCGATACTAATTATGACAGGTAACTGTAACTTCGATACTAATTATGACAAGCAACTGTAACTTCGATACTAATTATGACAAGTAACTGTAACTTCGATACTTATTATGACAGGCAACAGTAACTTCGATTCTAATTGTGACAAGTAACTGTAACATCGATACTAATTATGACAGGTAACTGTAACTTCGTTAATAATTATGACAAGTAACGGTAATTTCGAAACAAATTATGGCAGGTAATTGTAATTTCGATACTAATTATGACAGGTTATTGTAACTTCGATACTAATTATGACAAGTAACAGTAACTTTGATACTAATTATGACAAGGAACTCTAACTTCGATACTAATTATGACAAGTAACTGTAATTTTGATAACAAATTCTGGCAGGTAACAGTAACTTCGAAAGTAATTATGACAAGTTACTGTAATTTCGATACTAAATATGACAGGTTACTGTAACTTCGTTACTAATTATGTCAAGTAACTGTAACTTCGATACTAATTATGACAAGAAACTGTAACTTCGATACTTATTATGACAGGTAACTGTAACTTCATTACTAATTATGACAAGAAACTGTAATTTCGATACTTATTATGACAGGTAACTCTAACGTCGATACTAATTATGACAAGGAACTGTAATTTCGATACAAATTATGGCAGGTAACTGTAACTTTGATACTAATTATGACAGGTAACAGGAACTTCGATACTAATTATGACAGGTTACTGTAACTTCGTTACTAATTATTTCAAGTAACTGTCACATCGATACTAATTGTAACAAGTAACTGTAACTTCGATACTTATAATGACAGGTAACTGTAACTTCATTACTAATTATGACAAGAAATTGTAACTTCGATACTAATTATGACAGGTAACTGTAACTTAGATACGAATTATGACAAGTTACTGTAATTTCGATACAAATTATGGCAGGTAACTGTAACTTCGATACTAATTATGACAGGTAACAGTAACTTCGATACTAATTATGACAGGTAACTGTAACTTCGATACTAATTATGACAAGGAACTGTAATTTCGATACAAATTATGGCAGGTAACTGTAACTTTGATACTATTTATGACAGGTAACACTAACTTCGATACTAATTATGGCAAGTAAATGTAACTTCGTAACTAATTATGTCAAGTAACTGTAATTTCGATACAAATTATGGCAGGTAACAGTACCTTCGATACTAATTATGACAGGTAACTGTACTTCGATACTAATTATGACAAGGAACTGTAATTTCGATACAAATTATGGCAGGTGACTGTAACTTTGATACTAATTATGACAAGTAACTGTAACTTCGATACTAATTATGACAGGTAACTGTAACTTCGTTACTAATTATGACAAGTAACTGTAATTTCGATACAAATTTTGGCAGGTAACAGTAACTTCGATAATAATTATGACAAGTATCTGTAACTTCGATACTAATTATGACAGGTAACTGTAAATTCGTTACTAATTAAGACAAGTAACTGTAATTTCGATACAAATTATGACAGGCAACTGTAATTTCGATACTAATTATGACAAGAAACTCTTACTTCGTTACAAATTATGACAAGTAACTGTAATTTTGATAAAAAATTATGGTAGGTAACTGTAACTTCGATACTAATTATGACAGGTAACAGTAACTTCGATACTATTTATGACAGGTAACTGTAACTTCGTTACTAATTATGACAAGTAACATTAATTTCGATACTAATTATGGCAGGTAACTGTAACTGGGTTACTAATTATGACAAGTTACTGTTATTTCGATACAAATTATGGCAGGTAACTGCAACTTCGATACTAATTATGACAGGTAACAGTAACTTCGGTACTAATTATTACAGGTAACTGTAACTTCGATACTAATTATGACAAGGAACTGTAATTTCGATACAAATTATGGCATGTAACTGTAACATTGATACTAACTATGACAGGTAACAGTAACTACGATACTAATTATAAGTAACTGTAACTTCGTTACTAATTATGACAAGTAACTGTAATTTCGATACATATTATGGCAGGTAACAGTACCTTCGATACTTATTATGACAGGTGACTGTAACTTCGATACTAATTATGACAAGGAACTGTAATTTCGATACAAATTATGGCAGGTAACTGTAACTTTGATACTAATTAGGACAGGTAACAGTAACATGGATACTAATTATGACAAGTAACTGTAACTTCGTTACTAATTATGACAAGTAACTGTAATTTTGATAAAAAATTACGGCAGGTAACTGTAACTTTGATACTAATTATGACAGGTAACAGGAACTTCGATTCTAATTATGACAGGTTACTGTAACTTCGTTACTAATTATTTCAAGTAACTGTAACTTCGATACTAATTATGACAAGTAACTGTAACTTCGATACTTATTATGACAGGTAACTGTAACTTCATTACTAATTATGACAAGAAACTGTAACTTCATTACTAATTATGACAAGAAACTGTAACTTCGATACTAATTATAACAGGTAACTGTAACTTCGATACTAATTATGACAAGTTACTGTAACTTCGATACTTATTATGACAATTAACTGTAACTTCGATACTTATTATGACAGGTAACAGTTACTTCGATACTAATTATGACAAGTAACTGTAACATCGATACTAATTATGACAAGGAACTGTAATTTCGATACTAATTATGGCAGGTAACTGTAAATTTGATACTAATTATGACTGGTAACAGTAACTTCGATACTAATTATGAAAAGTAACTGTAACATCGTTACTAATTATGACAAGTTAATGTAATTTCTATACAAATTGTGGCAGGTAACAGTACCTTCGATACAAATTTTGACAGTTAACTGTAACTTCGATACTAATTATGACAAGGAACTGTAATTTCGATACAAATTATGGCAGGTAACTGTAAAATTGATACTAATTATGACAGGTAACAGTAACTTCGATACTAATTATGACATGTAAATGTAACTTCGATACTAATTATGACAAGTAACTTTAACTTCGATACTTATTATGACAGGTAACTGTAAATTCATTACTAATTATGACAAGAAACTGTAACTTCGATACTAATTATGACAGGTAACTCTAACTTCGATACTAATTATGAAAAGAAACTGTAATTTCGATACAAATTATGGCAAGTAACTGTAATTTCGATACAAATTATGGCAGGTAACTGTAAAATTGATACTAATTATGACAGGTAACAGTAACTTCGATACTAATTATGACATGTAAATGTAACTTCGATACTAATTATGACAAGTAACTGTAACTTCGTTACTAATTATGACAAGTAACTGTAATTTTGATAAAAAATTATGGCAGGTAACTGTAACTTCGATACTAATTATGACAGGTAACAGTAACTTCGATACTAATTATTACAGGTTACTGTAACTTCGTTACTAATTATGTCAAGTAACTGTAACTTCGATACGAATTATGACAAGTAACTGTAACTTCGATACTTATTATGACAGGTAACTGTAACTTCATTACTAATTATGACAAGAAACTGTAACTTCGATACTAATTATGACAGGTAACTGTAACTTCGATACTAATTATGACAAGCAACTGTAACTTCGATACTAATTATGACAAGTAACTGTAACTTCGATACTTATTATGACAGGCAACAGTAACTTCGATTCTAATTGTGACAAGTAACTGTAACATCGAAACTAATTATGACAGGTAACTGTAACTTCGTTAATAATTATGACAAGTAACGGTAATTTCGAAACAAATTATGGCAGGTAATTGTAATTTCGATACTAATTATGACAGGTTATTGTAACTTCGATACTAATTATGACAAGTAACAGTAACTTTGATACTAATTATGACAAGGAACTCTAACTTCGATACTAATTATGACAAGTAACTGTAATTTTGATAACAAATTCTGGCAGGTAACAGTAACTTCGAAAGTAATTATGACAAGTTACTGTAATTTCGATACTAAATATGACAGGTTACTGTAACTTCGTTACTAATTATGTCAAGTAACTGTAACTTCGATACTAATTATGACAAGAAACTGTAACTTCGATACTTATTATGACAGGTAACTGTAACTTCATTACTAATTATGACAAGAAACTGTAATTTCGATACTTATTATGACAGGTAACTCTAACGTCGATACTAATTATGACAAGGAACTGTAATTTCGATACAAATTATGGCAGGTAACTGTAACTTTGATACTAATTATGACAGGTAACAGGAACTTCGATACTAATTATGACAGGTTACTGTAACTTCGTTACTAATTATTTCAAGTAACTGTAACATCGATACTAATTGTGACAAGTAACTGTAACTTCGATACTTATAATGACAGGTAACTGTAACTTCATTACTAATTATGACAAGAAATTGTAACTTCGATACTAATTATGACAGGTAACTGTAACTTAGATACGAATTATGACAAGTTACTGTAATTTCGATACAAATTATGGCAGGTAACTGTAACTTCGATACTAATTATGACAGGTAACAGTAACTTCGATACTAATTATGACAGGTAACTGTAACTTCGATACTAATTATGACAAGGAACTGTAATTTCGATACAAATTATGGCAGGTAACTGTAACTTTGATACTATTTATGACAGGTAACACTAACTTCGATACTAATTATGGCAAGTAAATGTAACTTCGTAACTAATTATGTCAAGTAACTGTAATTTCGATACAAATTATGGCAGGTAACAGTACCTTCGATACTAATTATGACAGGTAACTGTACTTCGATACTAATTATGACAAGGAACTGTAATTTCGATACAAATTATGGCAGGTGACTGTAACTTTGATACTAATTATGACAAGTAACTGTAACTTCGATACTAATTATGACAGGTAACTGTAACTTCGTTACTAATTATGACAAGTAACTGTAATTTCGATACAAATTTTGGCAGGTAACAGTAACTTCGATAATAATTATGACAAGTATCTGTAACTTCGATACTAATTATGACAGGTAACTGTAAATTCGTTACTAATTAAGACAAGTAACTGTAATTTCGATACAAATTATGACAGGCTACTGTAATTTCGATACTAATTATGACAAGAAACTCTTACTTCGTTACAAATTATGACAAGTAACTGTAATTTTGATAAAAAATTATGGTAGGTAACTGTAACTTCGATAATAATTATGACAGGTAACAGTAACTTCGATACTATTTATGACAGGTAACTGTAACTTCGTTACTAATTATGACAAGTAACATTAATTTCGATACTAATTATGGCAGGTAACTGTAACTGGGTTACTAATTATGACAAGTTACTGTTATTTCGATACAAATTATGGCAGGTAACTGCAACTTCGATACTAATTATGACAGGTAACAGTAACTTCGGTACTAATTATTACAGGTAACTGTAACTTCGATACTAATTATGACAAGGAACTGTAATTTCGATACAAATTATGGCATGTAACTGTAACATTGATACTAACTATGACAGGTAACAGTAACTACGATACTAATTATAAGTAACTGTAACTTCGTTACTAATTATGACAAGTAACTGTAATTTCGATACATATTATGGCAGGTAACAGTACCTTCGATACTTATTATGACAGGTGACTGTAACTTCGATACTAATTATGACAAGGAACTGTAATTTCGATACAAATTATGGCAGGTAACTGTAACTTTGATACTAATTCGGACAGGTAACAGTAACATGGATACTAATTATGACAAGTAACTGTAACTTCGTTACTAATTATGACAAGTAACTGTAATTTTGATAAAAAATTACGGCAGGTAACGGTAACTTCGATACTAATTATGACAGGTAACAGGAACTGCGATTTTATTATGACAGGTTACTGTAACTTCGTTACTAATTATTTCATGTAACTGTAACTTCGATACTAATTATGACAAGTAACTGTAACTTCGATACGTATCATCACAGGTAACTGTAACTTCATTACTAATTATGACAAGAAACTGTAACTTCGATACTTATTATGACAGGTAACTCTAACTTCGATACTAATTATGACAAGGAACTGTAATTTCGATACAAATTATGGCAGGTAACTGTAACGTTGATACTAATTATGACAGGTAACAGGAACTTCGATACTAATTATGACAGGTTACTGTAACTTCGTTACTAATTATTTCAAGTAACTGTAACTTCGATACTAATTATGACAAGTAACTGTAACTTCGATACTTATTATGACAGGTAACTGTAACTTCATTACTAATTATGACAAGAAACTGTAACTTCATTACTAATTATGACAAGAAACTGTAACTTCGATACTAATTATGACAGGTAACTGTAACTTCGATACTAATTATGACAAGTTACTGTAACTTCGATACTTATTATGACAATTAACTGTAACTTCGATACTTATTATGACAGGTAACAGTTACTTCGATACTAATTATGACAAGTAACTGTAACATCGATACTAATTATGACAAGGAACTGTAATTTCGATACTAATTATGGCAGGTAACTGTAAATTTGATACTAATTATGACTGGTAACAGTAACTTCGATACTAATTATGAAAAGTAACTGTAACTTCGTTACTAATTATGACAAGTTAATGTAATTTCTATACAAATTGTGGCAGGTAACAGTACCTTCGATACAAATTTTGACAGTTAACTGTAACTTCGATACTAATTATGACAAGGAACTGTAATTTCGATACAAATTATGGCAGGTAACTGTAAAATTGATACTAATTATGACAGGTAACAGTAACTTCGATACTAATTATGACATGTAAATGTAACTTCGATACTAATTATGACAAGTAACTTTAACTTCGATACTTATTATGACAGGTAACTGTAAATTCATTACTAATTATGACAAGAAACTGTAACTTCGATACTAATTATGACAGGTAACTCTAACTTCGATACTAATTATGAAAAGAAACTGTAATTTCGATACAAATTATGGCAAGTAACTGTAATTTCGATACAAATTATGGCAGGTAACTGTAAAATTGATACTAATTATGACAGGTAACAGTAACTTCGATACTAATTATGACATGTAAATGTAACTTCGATACTAATTATGACAAGTAACTGTAACTTCGTTACTAATTATGACAAGTAACTGTAATTTTGATAAAAAATTATGGCAGGTAACTGTAACTTCGATACTAATTATGACAGGTAACAGTAACTTCGATACTAATTATCACAGGTTACTGTAACTTCGTTACTAATTATGTCAAGTAACTGTAACTTCGATACGAATTATGACAAGTAACTGTAACTTCGATACTTATTATGACAGGTAACTGTAACTTCATTACTAATTATGACAAGAAACTGTAACTTCGATACTAATTATGACAGGTAACTGTAACTTCGATACTAATTATGACAAGCAACTGTAACTTCGATACTAATTATGACAAGTAACTGTAACTTCGATACTTATTATGACAGGCAACAGTAACTTCGATTCTAATTGTGACAAGTAACTGTAACATCGATACTAATTATGACAGGTAACTGTAACTTCGTTAATAATTATGACAAGTAACGGTAATTTCGAAACAAATTATGGCAGGTAATTGTAATTTCGATACTAATTATGACAGGTTATTGTAACTTCGATACTAATTATGACAAGTAACAGTAACTTTGATACTAATTATGACAAGGAACTCTAACTTCGATACTAATTATGACAAGTAACTGTAATTTTGATAACAAATTCTGGCAGGTAACAGTAACTTCGAAAGTAATTATGACAAGTTACTGTAATTTCGATACTAAATATGACAGGTTACTGTAACTTCGTTACTAATTATGTCAAGTAACTGTAACTTCGATACTAATTATGACAAGAAACTGTAACTTCGATACTTATTATGACAGGTAACTGTAACTTCATTACTAATTATGACAAGAAACTGTAATTTCGGTACTTATTATGACAGGTAACTCTAACGTCGATACTAATTATGACAAGGAACTGTAATTTCGATACAAATTATGGCAGGTAACTGTAACTTTGATACTAATTATGACAGGTAACAGGAACTTCGATACTAATTATGACAGGTTACTGTAACTTCGTTACTAATTATTTCAAGTAACTGTAACATCGATACTAATTGTGACAAGTAACTGTAACTTCGATACTTATAATGACAGGTAACTGTAACTTCATTACTAATTATGACAAGAAATTGTAACTTCGATACTAATTATGACAGGTAACTGTAACTTAGATACGAATTATGACAAGTTACTGTAATTTCGATACAAATTATGGCAGGTAACTGTAACTTCGATACTAATTATGACAGGTAACAGTAACTTCGATACTAATTATGACAGGTAACTGTAACTTCGATACTAATTATGACAAGGAACTGTAATTTCGATACAAATTATGGCAGGTAACTGTAACTTTGATACTATTTATGACAGGTAACACTAACTTCGATACTAATTATGGCAAGTAAATGTAACTTCGTAACTAATTATGTCAAGTAACTGTAATTTCGATACAAATTATGGCAGGTAACAGTACCTTCGATACTAATTATGACAGGTAACTGTACTTCGATACTAATTATGACAAGGAACTGTAATTTCGATACAAATTATGGCAGGTGACTGTAACTTTGATACTAATTATGACAAGTAACTGTAACTTCGATACTAATTATGACAGGTAACTGTAACTTCGTTACTAATTATGACAAGTAACTGTAATTTCGATACAAATTTTGGCAGGTAACAGTAACTTCGATAATAATTATGACAAGTATCTGTAACTTCGATACTAATTATGACAGGTAACTGTAAATTCGTTACTAATTAAGACAAGTAACTGTAATTTCGATACAAATTATGACAGGCTACTGTAATTTCGATACTAATTATGACAAGAAACTCTTACTTCGTTACAAATTATGACAAGTAACTGTAATTTTGATAAAAAATTATGGTAGGTAACTGTAACTTCGATACTAATTATGACAGGTAACAGTAACTTCGATACTATTTATGACAGGTAACTGTAACTTCGTTACTAATTATGACAAGTAACATTAATTTCGATACTAATTATGGCAGGTAACTGTAACTGGGTTACTAATTATGACAAGTTACTGTTATTTCGATACAAATTATGGCAGGTAACTGCAACTTCGATACTAATTATGACAGGTAACAGTAACTTCGGTACTAATTATTACAGGTAACTGTAACTTCGATACTAATTATGACAAGGAACTGTAATTTCGATACAAATTATGGCATGTAACTGTAACATTGATACTAACTATGACAGGTAACAGTAACTACGATACTAATTATAAGTAACTGTAACTTCGTTACTAATTATGACAAGTAACTGTAATTTCGATACATATTATGGCAGGTAACAGTACCTTCGATACTTATTATGACAGGTGACTGTAACTTCGATACTAATTATGACAAGGAACTGTAATTTCGATACAAATTATGGCAGGTAACTGTAACTTTGATACTAATTAGGACAGGTAACAGTAACATGGATACTAATTATGACAAGTAACTGTAACTTCGTTACTAATTATGACAAGTAACTGTAATTTTGATAAAAAATTACGGCAGGTAACGGTAACTTCGATACTAATTATGACAGGTAACAGGAACTGCGATTTTATTATGACAGGTTACTGTAACTTCGTTACTAATTATTTCAAGTAACTGTAACTTCGATACTAATTATGACAAGTAACTGTAACTTCGATACGTATCATCACAGGTAACTGTAACTTCATTACTAATTATGACAAGAAACTGTAACTTCGATACTTATTATGACAGGAAACTGTATCTTCGATGCTAATTATGACAAGGAACTGTAACTTCGATACTAATTATGACAGGTAACAGTAACTTCCATACTAATTATGACAGGTAACTGTAACTTCGTTACTAATTATGACAAGTAACAGTAATTTTGATAAAAAATTATGGTAGGTAACTGTAACTTCGATACTAATTATGACAGGTAACAGTAACTTCCATACTAATTATGACAGGTAACTGTAACTTCGTTACAAATTATGACAAGTTACTTGAATTCCGATACAAATTATGGCAGGTAACTGTAATTCGATACTTATTATGACAGGTAACAGTAACTTCGATACTAATTATGACAGGTAACTCTAACTTCGATACTAATTATGACAAGGAACTGTAATTTCGTTACAAATTATGGCAGGTAACTGTAACTTTGATACTAATTATGACAGGTAACAGGAACTTCGATACTAATTATGACAGATTACTGTAACTTCGTTACTAATTATTTCAAGTAACTGTAACATCGATACTAATTATGACGAGTAACTGTAACTTCGATAATTATTATGACAGGTAACTGTAACTTCATTACTAATTATGACAAGAAACTGTAACTTCGATACTAATTATGACAGGTAACTGTAACTTCGATACTAATTATGACAAGGAACTGTAATTTCCATACAAATTATGGCAGGTAACTGTAACTTTGATACTAATAATGACAGGTAACAGGAACTTCGATACTAATTATGACAGGTTACTGTAACTTCGTTACTAATTATATCAAGTAACTCTACCTTCGATACTAATTATGACAGGTAACTGTAACTTCGATACTAATTATGACAAGTTACTGTAACTTCGATACTAATTATGACAAGTAACTGTAACTTCGATACTTATTATGACAGGTAACAGTAACTTCGATACTAATTATGACAAGTAACTGTAACATCGATACTAATTATGACAAGGAACTGTAATTTCGATACCAATTATGGCAGGTTACTGTAACTTTGATACTAATTATGACAGGTAACAGGAACTTCGATACTAATTATGACAGGTTACTGTAACTTCGTTACTAATTATTTCAAGTAACTGTAACTTCGATACTAATTATGACAAGTGACTGTAACTTCGATACTTATTATGTCAGGTAACTGTAACTTCATTACTAATTATGACAAGAAACTGTAACTTCGATACAAATTATGACAGGTAACTCAAACTTCGATACTAATTATGACAAGGAACTGTAATTTCGATACAAATTATGGCAGGTAACTGTAACTTTGATACTGATTATGACAGGTAACAGGAACTTCGATACTAATTATGACAGGTTACTGTAACTTCGTTACTAATTATATCAAGTAACTCTAACTTCGATACTAATTATGACAGGTAACTGTAACTTCGATACTAATTATGACAAGTTACTGTAACTTCTATACTAATTATGACAAGTAACTGTAACTTCGATACTTATTATGACAGGTAACAGTAACTTCGATACTAATTATGACAAGTAACTGTAACATCGATACTAATTATGACAAGGAACTGTAATTTCGATACCAATTATGGCAGGTTACTGTAACTTTGATACTAATTATGACTGGTAACAGTAACTTCGATACTAATTATGACAAGTAATTGTAACTTCTATACTAATTATGACAGGTAACTGCAACATCGTTACTAATTATGACAAGTAACAGTAATTTCGATACAAATTATGGCAGGTAATTGTAATTTCGATACTAATTATGACAGGCAAGAGTAACTTCGATACTAATTATGACATGTAACAGTAACTTCGATACTAATTATGACAAGTAACTGTAATTTCGATACAAATTATTACAGGTAACTGTAACTTTGATACTAATTATGAAAGGTAACAGTAACTTCGATACAAATTTTGGCAGGTAACAGTAACTTCGATACTAATTATGACAAGTAACTGTAATTTTGATAAAAAATTCTGGCAGGTAAGAGTAACTTCGATACTAATTATTTCAGGTTACTGTAATTTCGATACTAATTATGACAGGTTACTGTAACTTCGTTACTAATTATGTCAAGTAACTGTAACTTCGATACTAATTATGACAAGTAACTGTAACTTCGATACTTATTATGACAGATAACTGTAACTTCATTACTAATTATGACAAGAAACTGTAACTTCGATACTAATTATGACAGGTAACTCTAACTTCGATACTAATTATGACAAGGAACTGTAATTTCGATACAAATTAAGGCAGGTAACTATAACTTCGATACAAATTTTGGCAGGTAACAGTAACTTCGATACTAATTATGACAAGGAACTGTAATTTCGATACAAATTAAGGCAGGTAACTGTAACTACGATACTAATTATGACAGGTAACAGTAACTTCGATACTAATTATTACAGGTTACTGTAACTTCGTTACTAATTATGTCAAGTAACTGAAACTTCGATGCGAATTATGACAAGTAACTTTAACTTCGATACTTATTATGACAGGTAACTGTAACTTCATTACTAATTATGACAAGATAATCTAACTTCGATACTAATTAAGACAGGTAACTGTAACTTCGATACTAATTATGACAAGTAACTGTAACTTCGATACTAATTATGACAAGTAATTGTAACTTCGATACTTATTATGACAGGTAACAGTAACTTCGATTCTAATTATGACAAGTAACTGTAACATCGATATTAATTATGACAGGTAACTGTAACTTCGTTAATAATTATGACAAGTAACGGTAATTTCGATACAAATTATGGCAGGTAATTGTAATGTCGATACTAATTATGACAGGTTACAGTAACTTCGATACTAATTATGACAAGTAACAGTAACTTCGATACTAATTATGACAAGGAACTGTAACTTCGATACTAATTATGACAAGTAACTGTAATTTTGATAAAAAATTCTGAGAGGTAACAGTAACTTCGATACTAATTATGACAAGTTACTGTAATTTCGATACTAATTATGACAGGTTACTGTAACTTCGTTACTAATTATGTCAAGTTACTGTAACTTCGATATTAATTATGACAAGAAAGTGTAACTTCGATATTTATTATGACAGGTAACTGTAACTTCATTACTAATTATGACAAGAAACTGTAACTTCGAAACTTATTATGACAGGTAACACTAACTTCGATACTAATTATGACAAGGAACTGTAATTTCGATACAAATTATGGCAGGTAACTGTAACGTTGATACTAATTATGACAGGTAACAGGAACTTCGATACTAATTATGACAGGTTACTGTAACTTCGTTACTAATTATTTCAAGTAACTGTAACATCGATACTAATTATGACAAGTAACTGTAACTTCGATACTTATTATGACAGGTAACTGTAACTTCATTACTAATTATGACAAGAAACTGTAACTTCGATATTAATTATGACAGGTAATTGTAACTTCGATACGAATTATGACAAGTTAGTGTAATTTCGATACAAATTATGGCAGGTAACTGTAACTTCGATACTTATTATGACAGGTAACAGTAACTTCGATACTAATTATGACAGGTAACTGTAACTTCGATGCTAATTATGACAAGGAACTGTAATTTCGATACAAATTATGGCAGGTAACTGTAACTTTGATACTATTTATGACAGGTAACAGTAACTTCGATACTAATTATGACAAGGAACTGTAATTTCGATACAAATTATGGCAGGTAACTGTAACCTTGATACTAATTATGACAGGTAACAGAAACTTCGATACTAATTATGACAAGTAACTGTAACTTCGATACTTATTATGACTGGTAACTGTAACTTCATTACTAATTATGACGAGAAACTGTAACTTCGATACTTATTATGACAGGTAACAGTAACTTCGATTCTAATTGTGACAAGTAATTGTAACATCGATACTAATTATGACAGGTAACTGTAACTTCGTTAATAATTATGACAAGTAACGGTAATTTCGATACAAATTATGGCAGGTAATTGTAATTTCGATACTAATTATGACAGGTTATAGTAACTTCGATACTAATTATGACAAGTAACAGTAACTTCGATACTAATTATGACAAGGAACTCTAAATTCGATACTAATTATGACAAGTAACTGTAATTTTGATAACAAATTCTGGCAGGTAACAGTAACTTCGAAACTAATTATGACAAGTTACTGTAATTTCGATACTAAATATGACAGGTTACTGTAACTTCGTTACTAATTATGTCAAGTAACTGTAACTTCGATACTAATTATGACAAGAAACTGTAACTTCGATACTTATTATGACAGGTAACTGTAACTTCATTACTAATTATGACAAGAAACTGTAATTTCGATACTTATTATGACAGGTAACTCTAATGTCGATACTAATTATGACAGGTAACAGTAACTTCCATACTAATTATGACAGGTAACTGTAACTTCGTTACTAATTATGACAAGTAACAGTAATTTTGATAAAAAATTATGGTAGGTAACTGTAACTTCGATACTAATTATGACAGGTAACAATAACTTCCATACTAATTATGACAGGTAACTGTAACTTCGTTACAAATTATGAGAAGTTACTTGAATTTCGATACAAATTATGGCAGGTAACTGTAATTCGATACTTATTATGACAGGTAACAGTAACTTCGATACTAATTATGACAGGTAACTCTAACTTCGATACTAATTATGACAAGAAACTGTAATTTCGATACAAATTATGGCAGGTAACTGTAACTTTGATACTAATTATGACAGGTAACAGGAACTTCGATACTAATTATGACAGGTTACTGTAACTTCGTTACAAATTATTTCAAGTAACTGTAACTTCGATACTAATTATGACAAGTAACTGTAACTTCGATAATTATTATGACAGGTAACTGTAACTTCATTAATAATTACGACAAGAAACTGTAACTTCGATACTAATTATGACAGGTAACTGTAACTTCGATACTAATTATGACAAGGAACTGTAATTTCGATACAAATTATGGCAGGTAACTGTAACTTTGATACTAATAATGACAGGTAACAGGAACTTCGATACTAATTATGACAGGTTACTGTAACTTCGTTACTAATTATATCAAGTAACTCTACCTTCGATACTAATTATGACAGGTAACTGTAACTTCGATACTAATTATGACAAGTTACTGTAACTTCGATACTAATTATGACAAGTAACTGTAACTTCGATACTTATTATGACAGGTAACAGTAACTTCGATACTAATTATGACAAGTAACTGTAACATCGATACTAATTATGACAAGGAACTGTAATTTCGATACCAATTATGGCAGGTTACTGTAACTTTGATACTAATTATGACAGGTAACAGGAACTTCGATACTAATTATGACAGGTTACTGTAACTTCGTTACTAATTATTTCAAGTAACTGTAACTTCGATACTAATTATGACAAGTGACTGTAACTTCGATACTTATTATGTCAGGTAACTGTAACTTCATTACTAATTATGACAAGAAACTGTAACTTCGATACAAATTATGACAGGTAACTCTAACTTCGATACTAATTATGACAAGGAACTGTAATTTCGATACAAATTATGGCAGGTAACTGTAACTTTGATACTAATTATGACAGGTAACAGGAACTTCGATACTAATTATGACAGGTTACTGTAACTTCGTTACTAATTATATCAAGTAACTCTACCTTCGATACTAATTATGACAGGTAACTGTAACTTCGATAATAATTATGACAAGTTACTGTAACTTCGATACTAATTATGACAAGTAACTGTAACTTCGATACTTATTATGACAGGTAACAGTAACTTCGATACTAATTATGACAAGTAACTGTAACATCGATACTAATTATGACAAGGAACTGTAATTTCGATACCAATTATGGCAGGTTACTGTAACTTTGATACTAATTATGACTGGTAACAGTAACTTCGATACTAATTATGACAAGTAATTGTATCTTCTATACTAATTATGACAGGTAACTGCAACATCGTTACTAATTATGACAAGTAACAGTAATTTCGATACAAATTATGGCAGGTAATTGTAATGTCGATACTAATTATGACAGGTTACAGTAACTTCGATACTAATTATGACAAGTAACAGTAACTTCGATACTAATTATGACAAGGAACTGTAACTTCGATACTAATTATGACAAGTAACTGTAATTTTGATAAAAAATTCTGAGAGGTAACAGTAACTTCGATACTAATTATGACAAGTTACTGTAATTTCGATACTAATTATGACAGGTTACTGTAACTTCGTTACTAATTATGTCAAGTTACTGTAACTTCGATATTAATTATGACAAGAAAGTGTAACTTCGATATTTATTATGACAGGTAACTGTAACTTCATTACTAATTATGACAAGAAACTGTAACTTCGATACTAATTATGACAGGTAATTGTAACTTCGATACGAATTATGACAAGTTAGTGTAATTTCGATACAAATTATGGCAGGTAACTGTAACTTCGATACTTATTATGACAGGTAACAGTAACTTCGATACTAATTATGACAGGTAACTGTAACTTCGATGCTAATTATGACAAGGAACTGTAATTTCGATACAAATTATGGCAGGTAACTGTAACTTTGATACTATTTATGACAGGTAACAGTAACTTCGATACTAATTATGACAAGGAACTGTAATTTCGATACAAATTATGGCAGGTAACTGTAACTTTGATACTATTTATGACAGGTAACAGTAACTTCGATACTAATTATGACAAGGAACTGTAATTTCGATACAAATTATGGCAGGTAACTGTAACTTTGATACTAATTATGACAGGTAACAGAAACTTCGATACTAATTATGACAAGTAACTGTAACATCGATACTTATTATGACTGGTTACTGTAACTTCATTACTAATTATGACAAGAAACTGTAACTTCGATACTAATTATGACAGGTAACTCTAACTTCGACACTTATTATGACAAGGAACTGTAATTTCGATACAAATTATGGCAGGTAACTGTAACTTTGATACTAATTATGACAGGTAACAGGAACTTCGATACTAATTATGACAGGTTACTGTAACTTCGTTACTAATTATTTCAAGTAACTGTAACTTCGATACTAATTATGACAAGTAACTGTAACTTCGATACTTATTATGACAGGTAACTGTAACTTCATTACTAATTAAGACAAGAAACTGTAACTTCATTACTAATTATGACAAGAAACTGTAACTTCGATACTAATTATGACAGGTAACTGTAACTTCGATACTAATTATGACAAGTTACTGTAACTTCGATACTAATTATGACAATTAACTGTAACTTCGATAATTATTATGACAGGTAACAGTAACTTCGATTCTAATTGTGACAAGTAACTGTAACATCGATACTAATTATGACAGGTAACTGTAACTTCGTTAATAATTATGACAAGTAACGGTAATTTCGATACAAATTATGGCAGGTAATTGTAATTTCGATACTAATTATGACAGGTTATAGTAACTTCGATACTAATTATGACAAGTAACAGTAACTTCGATACTAATTATGACAAGGAACTCTAACTTCGATACTAATTATGACAAGCAACTGTAATTTTGATAACAAATTCTGGCAGGTAACAGTAACTTCGAAACTAATTATGACAAGTTACTGTAATTTCGATACTAAATATGACAGGTTACTGTAACTTCGTTACTAATTATGTCAAGTAACTGTAACTTCGATACTAATTATGACAAGAAACTGTAACTTCGATACTTATTATGACAGGTAACTGTAACTTCATTACTAATTATGACAAGAAACTGTAACTTCGATACTAATTACGACAGGTAACTCTAACTTCGATACTAATTATGACAAAGAACTGTAATTTCGATACAAATTATGGCGGGTAACTGTAACTTTGATACTAATTATGACAGGTAACAGGAACTTCGATTCTAATTATGACAAGTAACTGTAACATCGATACTAATTACGACAGGTAACTGTAACTTCGTTAATAATTATGACAAGTAACGGTAATTTCGATACAAATTATGGCAGGTAATTGTAATGTCGATACTAATTATGACAGGTTACAGTAACTTCGATACTAATTATGACAAGTAACAGTAACTTCGATACTAATTATGACAAGGAACTGTAACTTCGATACTAATTATGACAAGTAACTGTAATTTTGATTAAAAATTCTGGCAGGTAACAGTAACTTCGATACTAATTATGACAAGTTACTGTAATTTCGATACTAATTATGACAGGTTTCTGTAACTTCGTTACTAATTATGTCAAGTTACTGTAACTTCGATATTAATTATGACAAGAAACTGTAACTTCGATACTTATTATGACAGGTAACTGTAACTTCATTACTAATTATGACAAGAAACTGTAACTTTGATACTTATTACGACAGGTAACTCTAACTTCGATACTAATTATGACAAGGAACTGTAATTTCGATACAAATTATGGCAGGTAACTGTAACGTTGATACTAATTATGACAGGTAACAGGAACTTCGATACTAATTATGACAAGTTACTGTAACTTCGTTACTAATTATTTCAAGTAACTGTAACATCGATACTAATTATGACAGGTAACTGTAACTTCGATACTTATTATGACAGGTAACTGTAACTTCATTACTAATTATGACAAGAAACTGTAACTTCGATACTAATTATGACAGGTAACTCTAACTTCGATACTAATTATGACAAGGAACTGTAATTTCGATACAAATTATGGCAGGTAACTGTAACTTTGATACTAATTATGACAGGTAACAGGAACTTCGATACTAATTATGACAGGTTACTGTAACTTCGTTACTAATTATTTCAAGTAACTGTATCTTCGATACTAATTATGACAGTAACTGTAACTTCGATACTAATTATGACAAGTTACTGTAACTTCGATACTAATTATGACAAGTAACTGTAACTTCGATACTTATTATGACAGGTAACAGTAACTTCGATACTAATTATGACAAGTAACTGTAACATCGATACTAATTATGACAAGGAACTGTAATTTCGATACTAATTATGGCAGGTAACTGTAACTTTGATACTAATTATGACTGGTAACAGTAACTTCGATACTAATTATGACAAGTAATTGTAACTTCTATACTAATTATGACAGGTAACTGTAACATCGTTACTAATTATGACAAGTAACAGTAATTTCGATACAAATTATGGCAGGTAATTGTAATTTCGATACTAATTATGACAGGCAAGAGTAACTTCGATACTAATTATGACAAGTAACAGTAACTTCGATACTAATTATGACAAGTAACTGTAATTTCGATACAAATTATGGCAGGTAACTGTAACTTTGATACTAATTATGACAGGTAACAGTAACTTCGATACAAATTTTGGCAGGTAACAGTAACTTCGATACTAACTATGACAAGTAACTGTAATTTTGATAAGAAATTCTGGCAGGTATGAGTAACTTCGATACTAATTATGACAGGTTACTGTAATTTCGATACTAATTATGACAGGTTACTGTAACTTCGTTACTAATTATGTCAAGTAACTGTAACTTCGATACTAATTATGACAAGTAACTGTAACTTCGATACTTATTATGGCAGGTAACTGTAACTTCATTACTAATTATGACAAGAAACTGTAACTTCGATACTAATTATGACAGGTAACTCTAATTTCGATACTAATTATGACAAGGAACTGTAATTTCGATACAAATTAAGGCAGGTAACTATAACTTTGATACTAATTTTGACAGGTAACAGTAACATCGATACTAATTATGACAAGTAACTGTAATTTTGATAAAAAATTATGGCAGGTAACTGTAACTTCGATACTAATTATGACAGGTAACAGTAACTTCGATACTAATTATTACAGGTTACTGTAACTTCGTTACTAATTATGTCAAGTAACTGTAACTTCGATGCGAATTATGACAAGTAACTGTAACTTCGATACTTATTATGACAGGTAACTGTAACTTCATTACTAATTAAGACAAGAAACTGTAACTTCATTACTAATTATGACAAGAAATTGTAACTTCGATGCTAATTATGACAAGGAACTGTAATTTCGATACTAATTATGACAAGTTACTGTAACTTCGATACTAATTATGACAAGTAATTGTAACTTCGATACTTATTATGACAGGTAACAGTAACTTCGATTCTAATTATGACAAGTAACTGTAACATCGATATTAATTATGACAGGTAACTCTAACTTCGATACTAATTATGACAAGGAACTGTAATTTCGATACAAATTATGGCAGGTAACTGTAACGTTGATACTAATTATGACAGGTAACAGGAACTTCGATACTAATTATGACAGGTTACTGTAACATCGTTACTAATTATTTCAAGTCACTGTAACATCGATACTAATTATGACAAGTAACTGTAACTTCGATACTTATTTTGACAGGTAACTCTAACTTCATTACCAATTATGACAAGAAACTGTAACTTCGATACTAATTATGACAGGTAATTGTAACTTCGATACGAATTATGACAAGTTAGTGTAATTTCGATACAAATTATGGCAGGTAACTGTAACTTCGATACTAATTATGACAGGTAACAGTAACTTCGATACTAATTATGACAGGTAACTGTAACTTCGATGCTAATTATGACAAGGAACTGTAATTTCGATACAAATTATGGCAGGTAACTGTAACTTTGATAATATTTATGACAGGTAACAGTAACTTCGATACTAATTAGGACAAGGAACTGTAATTTCGATACAAATTATGGCAGGTAACTGTAACTTTGATACTAATTATGACAGGTAACAGAAACTTCGATACTAATTATGACAAGTAACTGTAACTTCGATACTTATTTTGACTGGTAACTGTAACTTCATTACTAATTATGACAAGAAACTGTAACTTCGATACTAATTATGACAGGTAACTCTAACTTCGATACTAATTATGACTAGGAACTGTAATTTCGATACAAATTATGGCAGGTAACTGTAACTTTGATACTAATTATGACAGGTAACAGGAACTTCGATACTAATTATGACAGGTTACTGTAACTTCGTTACTAATTATTTCAAGTAACTGTAACTTCGATACTAATTATGACAAGTAACTGTAACTTCGATACTTATTATGACAGGTAACTGTAACTTCATTACTAATTATGACAAGAAACTGTAACTTCATTACTAATTATGACAAGAAACTGTAACTTCGATACTAATTATGACAGGTAACTCTAACTTCGATACTAATTATGACAAGTTACTGTAACTTCGATACTAATTATGACAATTAACTGTAACTTCGATACTTATTATGACAGGTAACAGTTACTTCGATACTAATTATGACAAGTAACTGTAACATCGATACTAATTATGACAAGGAACTGTAATTTCGATACAAATTATGGCAGGTAACTGTAACGTTGGTACTAATTATGACAGGTAACAGGAACTTCGATACTAATTATGACAGGTTACTGTAACTTCGTTACTAATTATGTCAAGTAACTGAAACTTCGATGCGAATTATGACAAGTAACTTTAACTTCGATACTTATTATGACAGGTAACTGTAACTTCATTACTAATTATGACAAGAAAATCTAACTTCGATACTAATTAAGACAGGTAACTGTAACTTCGATACTAATTATGACAAGTAACTGTAACTTCGATACTAATTATGACAAGTAATTGTAACTTTGATACTTATTATGACAGGTAACAGTAACTTCGATTCTAATTATGACAAGTAACTGTAACATCGATATTAATTATGACAGGTAACTGTAACTTCGTTAATAATTATGACAAGTAACGGTAATTTCGATACAAATTATGGCAGGTAATTGTAATGTCGATACTAATTATGACAGGTTACAGTAACTTCGATACTAATTATGACAAGTAACAGTAACTTCGATACTAATTATGACAAGGAACTGTAACTTCGATACTAATTATGACAAGTAACTGTAATTTTGATAAAAAATTCTGGCAGGTAACAGTAACTTCGATACTAATTATGACAAGTTACTGTAATTTCGATACTAATTATGACAGGTTACTGTAACTTCGTTACTAATTATGTCAAGTTACTGTAACTTCGATATTAATTATGACAAGAAAGTGTAACTTCGATATTTATTATGACAGGTAACTGTAACTTCATTACT
Source organism: Meconema thalassinum (assembly GCA_946902985.2). NCBI lineage: Eukaryota > Metazoa > Arthropoda > Insecta > Orthoptera > Tettigoniidae > Meconema > Meconema thalassinum. The sequence continues at coordinate 1,689,484,500 of OX336388.2, read as the reverse complement.
AATTATGACAAGAAACTGTAACTTCGAAACTTATTATGACAGGTAACACTAACTTCGATACTAATTATGACAAGGAACTGTAATTTCGATACAAATTATGGCAGGTAACTGTAACGTTGATACTAATTATGACAGGTAACAGGAACTTCGATACTAATTATGACAGGTTACTGTAACTTCGTTACTAATTATTTCAAGTAACTGTAACATCGATACTAATTATGACAAGTAACTGTAACTTCGATACTTATTATGACAGGTAACTGTAACTTCATTACTAATTATGACAAGAAACTGTAACTTCGATACTAATTATGACAGGTAATTGTAACTTCGATACGAATCATGACAAGTTAGTGTAATTTCGATACAAATTATTGCAGGTAACTGTAACTTCGATACTTATTATGGCAGGTAACAGTAACTTCGATACTAATTATGACAGGTAACTGTAACTTCGATGCTAATTATGACAAGGAACTGTAATTTCGATACAAATTATGGCAGGTAACTGTAACTTTGATACTATTTATGACAGGTAACAGTAACTTCGATACTAATTATGACAAGGAACTGTAATTTCGATACAAATTATGGCAGGTAACTGTAACTTTGATACTAATTATGACAGGTAACAGAAACTTCGATACTAATTATGACAAGAAACTGTAACTTCGATACTTATTATGACTGGTAACTGTAACTTCATTACTAATTATGACAAGAAACTGTAACTTCGATACTAATTATGACAGGTAATTGTAACTTCGATACGAATTATGACAAGTTAGTGTAATTTCGATACAAATTATTGCAGGTAACTGTAACTTCGATACTTATTATGACAGGTAACAGTAACTTCGATACTTATTATGACAGGTAACTGTAACTTCGATGCTAATTATGACAAGGAACTGTAATTTCGATACAAATTATGGCAGGTAACTGTAACTTTGATACTATTTATGACAGGTAACAGTAACTTCGATACTAATTATGACAAGGAACTGTAATTTCGATACAAATTATGGCAGGTAACTGTAACTTTGATACTAATTATGACAGGTAACAGAAACTTCGATACTAATTATGACAAGTAACTGTAACTTCGATACTTATTATGACTGGTAACAGTAACTTCATTACTAATTATGACAAGAAACTGTAACTTCGATACTAATTATGACAGGTAACTCTAACTTCGACACTTATTATGACAAGGAACTGTAATTTCGATACAAATTATGGCAGGTAACTGTAACATTGATACTAATTATGACAGGTAACAGGAACTTCGATACTAATTATGACAGGTTACTGTAACTTCGTTACTAATATTTTCAAGTAACTGTAACTTCGATACTAATTATGACAAGTAACTGTAACTTCGATACTTGTTATGACAGGTAACTGTAACTTCATTACTAATTAAGACAAGAAACTGTAACTTCATTACTAATTATGACAAGAAACTGTAACTTCGATACTAATTATGACAGGTAACCTTAACTTCGATACGAATTATGACAAGTTACTGTAACTTCGATACTAATTATGACAATTAACTGTAACTTCGATACTTATTATGACAGGTAACAGTAACTTCGATTCTAATTGTGACAAGTAACTGTAACATCGATACTAATTATGACAGGTAACTGTAACTTCGTTAATAATTATGACAAGTAACGGTAATTTCGATACAAATTATGGCAGGTAATTGTAATTTCGATACTAATTATGACAGGTTATAGTAACTTCGATACTAATTATGACAAGTAACAGTAACTTCGATACTAATTATGACAAGGAACTCTAACTTCGATACTAATTATGACAAGTAACTGTAATTTTGATAACAAATTCTGGCAGGTAACAGTAACATCGAAACTAATTATGACAAGTTACTGTAATTTCGATACTAAATATGACAGGTTACTGTAACTTCGTTACTAATTATGTCAAGTAACTGTAACTTCGATACTTATTATGACAGGTAACTGTAACTTCATTACTAATTATGACAAGAAACTGTAATTTCGATACTTATTATGACAGGTTACTCTAACGTCGATACTAATTATGACAAGGAACTGTAATTTCGTTATAAATTATGGCGGGTAACTGTAACTTTGATACTAATTATGACAGGTAACAGGAACTTCGATACTAATTATGACAGGTTACTGTAACTTCGTTACTAATTATTTCAAGTAACTGTAACATCGATACTAATTATGACAAGTAACTGTAACTTCGATACTTATAATGACAGGTAACTGTAACTTCATTACTAATTATGACAAGAAATTGTAACTTCGATACTAATTATGACAGGTAACTGTAACTTAGATACGAATTATGACAAGTTACTGTAATTTCGATACAAATTATGGCAGGTAACTGTAACTTCGATACTAATTATTACAGGTAACAGTAACTTCGATACTAATTATGACAGGTAACTGTAACTTCGATACTAATTATGACAAGGAACTGTAATTTCGATACAAATTATGGCAGGTAACTGTAACTTTGATACTATTTATGACAGGTAACACTAACTTCGATACTAATTATGGCAAGTAAATGTAACTTCGTTACTAATTATGTCAAGTAACTGTAATTTCGATACAAATTATGGCAGGTAACAGTACCTTCGATACTAATTATGACAGGTAACTGTACTTCGATACTAATTATGACAAGGAACTGTAATTTCGATACAAATTATGGCAGGTAACTGTAACTTTGATACTAATTATGACAAGTAACTGTAACTTCGATACTAATTATGACAGGTAACTGTAACTTCGTTACTAATTATGACAAGTAACTGTAATTTCGATACAAATTTTGGCAGGTTACAGTAACTTCGATAATAATTATGACAAGTATCTGTAACTTCGATACTAATTATGACAGGTAACTGTAACTTCGTTACTAATTATGACAAGTAACTGTAATTTCGATACAAATTATGACAGGTTACTGTAACTTCCATACTAATTATGACAAGAAACTCTTACTTCGTTACAAATTATGACAAGTAACTGTAAGTTTGATAAAAAATTATGGTAGGTAACTGTTACTTCGATACTAATTATGACAGGTAACAGTAACTTCGATACTATTTATGACAGGTAACTGTAACTTCGTTACTAATGATGACAAGTAACATTAATTTCGATACTAATTATGGCAGGTAACTGTAATTGGGTTATTAATTATGACAAGTTACTGTTATTTCGATACCAATTATGGCAGGTAACTGCAACTTCGATACTAATTATGACAGGTAACAGTAACTTCGGTACTAATTTTTACAGGTAACTGTAACTTCGATATTAATTATGACAAGGAACTGTAATTTCGATACAAATTATGGCATGTAACTGTAACTTTGATACTAACTATGACAGATAAAAGTAACTTCGATACTAATTATAAGTAACTGTAACTTCGTTACTAATTATGACAAGTAACTGTAATTTCGATACATATTATGGCAGGTAACAGTACCTTCGATACATATTATGACAGGTGACTGTAACTTCGATACCAATTATGACAAGGAACTGTAATTTCGATACAAATTATGGCAGGTAACTGTAACTTTGATACTAATTAGGACAGATAACAGTAACATGGATACTAATTATGACAAGTAACTGTAACTTCGTTACTAATTATGAAAAGTAACTGTATTTTTGATAAAAAATTACGGCAGGTAACGGTAACTTCGATACTAATTATGACAGGTAACAGGAACTGCGATTTTATTATGACAGGTTACTGTAACTTCGTTACTAATTATTTCAAGTAACTGTAACTTCGATACTAATTATGACAAGTAACTGTAACTTCGATACGTATCATCACTGTTAACTGTAACTTCATTACTAATTATGACAAGAAACTGTAACTTCGATACTAATTATGACAGGTAACAGTAACTTCGATACTATTTATGACAGGTAACTGTAACTTCGTTACTAATTATGACAAGTAACATTAATTTCGATACTAATTATGGCAGGTAACTGTAACTGGGTTACTAATTATGACAAGTTACTGTTATTTCGATACAAATTTTGGCAGGTAACTGCAACTTCGATACTAATTATGACAGGTAACAGTAACTTCGGTACTAATTATTACAGGTAACTGTAACTCCGATACTAATTATGACAAGGAACTGTAATTTCGATACAAATTATGGCATGTAACTGTAACATTGATACTAACTATGACAGGTAACAGTAACTTCGATACTAATTATAAGTAACTGTAACTTCGTTACTAATTATGACAAGTAACTGTAATTTCGATACATATTATGGCAGGTAACAGTACCTTCGATACTTATTATGACAGGTGACTGTAACTTCGATACTAATTATGACAAGGAACTGTAATTTCGATACAAATTATGGCAGGTAACTGTAACTTTGATACTAATTAGGACAGGTAACAGTAACATGGATACTAACTATGACAAGTAACTGTAACTTCGTTACTAATTATGACAAGTAACTGTAATTTTGATAAAAAATTACGGCAGGTAACGGTAACTTCGATACTAATTATGACAGGTAACAGGAACTGCGATTTTATTATGACAGGTTACTGTAACTTCGTTACTAATTATTTCAAGTAACTGTAACTTCGATACTAATTATGACAAGTAACTGTAACATCGATACTAATTATGACAGGTAACTGTAACTTCGTTAATAATTATGACAAGTAACAGTAACTTCGATACTAATTATGACAAGGAACTCTAACTTCGATACTAATTATGACAAGTAACTGTAATTTTGATAACAAATTCTGGCAGGTAACAGTAACTTCGAAACTAATTATGACAAGTTACTGTAATTTCGATACTAAATATGACAGGTTACTGTAACTTCGTTACTAATTATGTCAAGTAACTGTAACTTCGATACTAATTATGACAAGAAACTGTAACTTCGATATTTATTATGACAGGTAACTGTAACTTCATTACTAATTATGACAAGAAACTGTAATTTCGATACTTATTATGACAGGTTACTCTAACGTCGATACTAATTATGACAAGGAACTGTAATTTCGATACAAATTATGGCGGGTAACTGTAACTTTGATACTAATTATGACAGGTAACAGGAACTTCGATACTAATTATAACAGGTTACTGTAACTTCGTTACTAATTATTTCAAGTAACTGTAACATCGATACTAATTATGACAAGTAACTGTAACTTCGATACTTATAATGACAGGTAACTGTAACTTCATTACTAATTATGACAAGAAATTGTAACTTCGATACTAATTATGACAGGTAACTGTAACTTAGATACGAATTATGACAAGTTACTGTAATTTCGATACAAATTATGGCAGGTAACTGTAACTTCGATACTAATTATAACAGGTAACAGTAACTTCGATACTAATTATGACAGGTAACTGTAACTTCGATACTAATTATGACAAGGAACTGTAATTTCGATACAAATTATGGCAGTTAACTGTAACTTTGATACTATTTATGACAGGTAACACTAACTTCGATACTAATTATGGCAAGTAAATGTAACTTCGTTACTAATTATGTCAAGTAACTGTAATTTCGATACAAATTATGGCAGGTAACAGTACCTTCGATACTAATTATGACAGGTAACTGTACTTCGATACTAATTATGACAAGGAACTGTAATTTCGATACAAATTATGGCAGGTAACTGTAACTTTGATACTAATTATGACAAGTAACTGTAACTTCGATACTAATTATGACAGGTAACTGTAACTTCGTTACTAATTATGACAAGTAACTGTAATTTCGATACAAATTTTGGCAGGTTACAGTAACTTCGATAATAATTATGACAAGTATCTGTAACTTCGATACTAATTATGACAGGTAACTGTAACTTCGTTACTAATTATGACAAGTAACTGTAATTTCGATACAAATTATGACAGGTTACTGTAACTTTGATACTAATTATGACAAGAAACTCTTACTTCGTTACAAATTATGACAAGTAACTGTAATTTTGATAAAAAATTATGGTAGGTAACTGTTACTTCGATACTAATTATGACAGGTAACAGTAACTTCGATACTATTTATGACAGGTAACTGTAACTTCGTTACTAATGATGACAAGTAACATTAATTTCGATACTAATTATGGCAGGTAACTGTAATTGGGTTATTAATTATGACAAGTTACTGTTATTTCGATACCAATTATGGCAGGTAACTGCAACTTCGATACTAATTATGACAGGTAACAGTAACTTCGGTACTAATTATTACAGGTAACTGTAATTTCGATACTAATTATGACAAGGAACTGTAATTTCGATACAAATTATGGCATGTAACTGTAACTTTGATACTAACTATGACAGGTAACAGTAACTTCGATACTAATTATAAGTAACTGTAACTTCGTTACTAATTATGACAAGTAACTGTAATTTCGATACATATTATGGCAGGTAACAGTACCTTCGATACATATTATGACAGGTGACTGTAACTTCGATACTAATTATGACAAGGAACTGTAATTTCGATACAAATTATGGCAGGTAACTGTAACTTTGATACTAATTAGGACAGGTAACAGTAACATGGATACTAATTATGACAAGTAACTGTAACTTCGTTACTAATTATGACAAGTAACTGTATTTTTGAAAAAAATTACGGAAGGTAACGGTAACTTCGATACTAATTATGACAGGTAACAGGAACTGCGATTTTATTATGACAGGTTACTGTAACGTCGTTACTAATTATTTCAAGTAACTGTAACTTCGATACTAATTGTGACAAGAAACTGTAACTTCGATACGTATCATCACAGGTAACTGTAACTTCATTACTAATTATGACAAGAAACTGTAACTTCGATACTAATTATGACAGGTAACAGTAACTTCGATACTATTTATGACAGGTAACTGTAACTTCGTTACTAATTATGACAAGTAACATTAATTTCGATACTAATTATGGCAGGTAACTGTAACTGGGTTACTAATTATGACAAGTTACTGTTATTTCGATACAAATTATGGCAGGTAACTGCAACTTCGATACTAATTATGACAGGTAACAGTAACTTCGGTACTAATTATTACAGGTAACTGTAACTCCGATACTAATTATGACAAGGAACTGTAATTTCGATACAAATTATGGCATGTAACTGTAACATTGATACTAACTATGACAGGTAACAGTAACTTCGATACTAATTATAAGTAACTGTAACTTCGTTACTAATTATGACAAGTAACTGTAATTTCGATACATATTATGGCAGGTAACAGTACCTTCGATACTTATTATGACAGGTGACTGTAACTTCGATACTAATTATGACAAGGAACTGTAATTTCGATACAAATTATGGCAGGTAACTGTAACTTTGATACTAATTAGGACAGGTAACAGTAACATGGATACTAATTATGACAAGTAACTGTAACTTCGTTACTAATTATGACAAGTAACTGTAATTTTGATAAAAAATTACGGCAGGTAACGGTAACTTCGATACTAATTATGACAGGTAACAGGAACTGCGATTTTATTATGACAGGTTACTGTAACTTCGTTACTAATTATTTCAAGTAACTGTAACTTCGATACTAATTATGACAAGTAACTGTAACTTCGATACGTATCCTCACAGGTAACTGTAACTTCATTACTAATTATGACAAGAAACTGTAACTTCGATACTTATTATGACAGGAAACTGTAACTTCGATACTAATTATGACAAGGAACTGTAACTTCGATACTAATTATGACAGGTAACAGTAACTTCCATACTAATTATGACAGGTAACTGTAACTTCGTTACTAATTATGACTAGTAACTGTAATTTTGATAAAAAATTATGGTAGGTAACTGTAACTTCGATACTAATTATGACAGGTAAGAGTAACTTCCATACTAATTATGACAGGTAACTGTAACTTCGTTACTAATTATGACAAGTTACTTGAATTTCGATACAAATTATGGCAGGTAACTGTAATTCGATACTTATTATGACAGGTAACAGTAACTTCGATACTAATTATGACAGGTAACTCTAACTTCGATACTAATTATGACAAGGAACTGTAATTTCGATACAAATTATGGCAGGTAACTGTATCTTTGATACTAATTATGACAGGTAACAGGAACTTCGATACTAATTATGACAGGTTACTGTAACTTCGTTACTAATTATTTCAAGCAACTGTAACTTCGATACTAATTATGACAAGTGACTGTAACTTCGATACTTATTATGTCAGGTAACTGTAACTTCATTACTAATTATGACAAGAAACTGTAACCTCGATACAAATTATGACAGGTAACTCTAACTTCGATACTAATTATGACAAGGAACTGTAATTTCGATACAAATTATGGCAGGTAACTGTAACTTTGATACTAATTATGACAGGTAACAGGAACTTCGATACTAATTATGACAGGTTATTGTAACTTCGTTACTAATTATTTCAAGTAACTGTATCTTCGATACTAATTATGACAGGTAACTGTAACTTCGATACTAATTATGACAAGTTACTGTAACTTCGATACTAATTATGACAAGTAACTGTAACTTCGATACTTATTATGACAGGTAACAGTAACTTCGATACTAATTATGACAAGTAACTGTAATTTTGATAAACAATTCTGGCAGGTAAGAGTAACTTCGATACTAATTATGACAGGTTACTGTAATTTCGATACTAATTATGACAGGTTACTGTAACTTCGTTACTAATTATGTCAAGTTACTGTAACTTCGATACTAATTATGACAAGTAACTGTAACTTCGATACTTATTATGACAGGTAACTGTAACTTCATTACTAATTATGACAAGAAACTGTAACTTCGATACTAATTATGACAGGTAACTCTCACTTCGATACTAATTATGACAAGGAACTGTAATTTCGATACAAATTAAGGCAGGTAACTATAACTTTGATACTAATTAATACAGGTAACAGTAACTTCGATACTAATTATGACAAGTAATTGTAATTTTGATAAAAAATTATGGCAGGTAACTGTAACTTCGATACTAATTATGACAGGTAACAGTAACTTCGATACTTATTATTACAGGTTACTGTAACTTCGTTACTAATTATGTCAAGTAACTGTAACTTCGATGAGAATTATGACAAGTAATGGTAACTTCGATACTTATTATGACAGGTAACTGTAACTTCATTACTAATTATGACAAGAAACTCTAACTTCGATACTAATTATGACAGGTAACTGTAACTTCGATACTAATTATGGCAAGTAACTGTAACTTCGATACTAATTATGACAAGTAACTGTAACTTCGATACTTATTATGACAGGTAACAGTAACTTCGATTCTAATTATGACAAGTAACTGTAACATCGATACTAATTATGACAGGTAACTGTAACTTCGTTAATAATTATGACAAGTAACGGTAATTTCGATACAAATTATGGCAGGTAATTGTAATGTCGATACTAATTATGACAGGTTACAGTAACTTCGATACTAATTATGACAAGTAACAGTAACTTCGATACTAATTATGACAAGGAACTGTAACTTCGATACTAATTATGACAAGTAACTGTAATTTTGATAAAAAATTCTGGCAGGTAACAGTAACTTCGATACTAATTATGACAAGTTACTGTAATTTCGATACTAAATATGACAGGTTTCTGTAACTTCGTTACTAATTATGTCAAGTTACTGTAACTTCGATATTAATTATGACAAGAAACTGTAACTTCGATACTTATTATGACAGGTAACAGTAACTTCATTACTAATTATGACAAGAAACTGTAACTTCGATACTTATTACGACAGGTAACTCTAACTTCGATACTAATTATGACAAGGAACTGTAATTTCGATACAAATTATGGCAGGTAACTGTAACGTTGATACTAATTATGACAGGTAACAGGAACTTCGATACTAATTATGACAAGTTACTGTAACTTCGTTACTAATTATTTCAAGTAACTGTAACATCGAAACTAATTATGACAAGTAACTGTAACTTCGATACTTATTATGACAGGTAACTGTAACTTCATTACTAATTATGACAAGAAACTGTAACTTCGATACTAATTATGACAGGTAACTCTAACTTCGATACTAATTATGACAAGGAACTGTAATTTCGATACAAATTATGGCAGGTAACTGTAACTTTGATACTAATTATGACAGGTAACAGGAACTTCGATACTAATTATGACAGGTTACTGTAACTTCGTTACTAATTATTTCAAGTAACTGTATCTTCGATACTAATTATGACAGTAACTGTAACTTCGATACTAATTATGACAAGTTACTGTAACTTCGATACTAATTATGACAAGTAACTGTAACTTCGATACTTATTATGACAGGTAACAGTAACTTCGATACTAATTATGACAAGTAACTGTAACATCGATACTAATTATGACAAGGAACTGTAATTTCGATACTAATTATGGCAGGTAACTGTAACTTTGATACTAATTTTGACTGGTAACAGTAACTTCGGTACTAATTATGACAAGTAATTGTAACTTCTATACTAATTATGACAGGTAACTGTAACATCGTTACTAATTATGACAAGTAACAGTAATTTCGATACAAATTATGGCAGGTAATTGTAATTTCGATACTAATTATGACAGGCAAGAGTAACTTCGATACTAATTATGACAAGTAACAGTAACTTCGATACTAATTATGACAAGTAACTGTAATTTCGATACAAATTATGGCAGGTAACTGTAACTTTGATACTAATTATGACAGGTAACAGTAACTTCGATACAAATTTTGGCAGGTAACAGTAACTTCGATACTAATTATGACAAGTAACTGTAATTTTGATAAAAAATTCTGGCAGGTATGAGTAACTTCGATACTAATTATGACAGGTTACTGTAATTTCGATACTAATTATGACAGGTTACTGTAACTTCGTTACTAATTATGTCAAGTAACTGTAACTTCGATACTAATTATGACAAGTAACTGTAACTTCGATACTTATTATGGCAGGTAACTGTAACTTCATTACTAATTATGACAAGAAACTGTAACTTCGATACTAATTATGACAGGTAACTCTAATTTCGATACTAATTATGACAAGGAACTGTAATTTCGATACAAATTAAGGCAGGTAACTATAACTTTGATACTAATTATGACAGGTAACAGTAACATCGATACTAATTATGACAAGTAACTGTAATTTTGATAAAAAATTATGGCAGGAAACTGTAACTTCGATACTAATTATGACAGGTAACAGTAACTTCGATACTAATTATTACAGGTTACTGTAACTTCGTTACTAATTATATCAAGCAACTGTAACTTCGATGCGAATTATGACAAGTAACTGTAACTTCGATACTTATTATGACAGGTAACTGTAACTTCATTACTAATTATGCCAAGAAACTCTAACTTCGATACTAATTATGACAGGTAACTGTAACTTCGATACTAATTATGACAAGTAACGGTAACTTCGATACTAATTACGACAAGTAACTGTAACTTCGATACTTATTATGACAGGTAACAGTAACTTCGATTCTAATTATGACAAGTAACTGTAACATCGATACTAATTAAGACAGGTAACTGTAACTTCGTTAATAATTATGACAAGTAACGGTAATTTCGATACAAATTATGGCAGGTAATTGTAATGTCGATACTAATTATGACAGGTTACTGTAACTTCGATACTAATAATGACAAGTAACAGTAACTTCGATAATAATTATGACAAGGAACTGTAACTTCGATACTAATTATTACAAGTAACTGTAATTTTGATAAAAAATTCTGGCAGGTACAGTAACTTCGATACTAATTATGACAAGTTACTGTAATTTCGATACTAATTATGACAGGTTACTGTAACTTCGTTACTAATTATGTCAAGTTACTGTAACTTCGATATTAATTATGACAAGAAACTGTAACTTCGATACTTATAATGACAGGTAACTGTAACTTCATTACTAATTATGACAAGAAACTGTAACTTCGATACTTATTATGACAGGTAACTCTAACTTCGATACTAATTATGACAAGGAACTGTAATTTCGATACAAATTATGGCAGGTAACTGTAACGTTGATACTAATTATGACAGGTAACAGGAACTTCGATACTAATTATGACAGGTTACTGTAACTTCGTTACTAATTATTTCAAGTCACTGTAACATCGATACTAATTATGACAAGTAACTGTAACTTCGATACTTATTTTGACAGGTAACTGTAAATTCATTACCAATTATGACAAGAAACTGTAACTTCGATACTAATTATGACAGGTAATTGTAACTTCGATACGAATTATGACAAGTTAGTGTAATTTCGATACAAATTATGGCAGGTAACTGTAACTTCGATACTAATTATGACAGGTAACAGTAACTTCGATACTAATTATGACAGGTAACTGTAACTTCGATGCTAATTATGACAAGGAACTGTAATTTCGATACAAATTATGGCAGGTAACTGTAACTTCGATACTAATTATGACAAGGAACTGTAATTTCGATACAAATTATGGCAGGTAACTGTAACTTTGATACTATTTATGACAGGTAACAGAAATTTCGATACTAATTATGACAAGTAACTGTAACTTCGATACTTATTTTGACTGGTAACTGTAACTTCATTACTAATTATGACAAGAAACTGTAACTTCGATACTAATTATGACAGGTGACTCTAACTTCGATACTAATTATGACTAGGAACTGTAATTTCGATACAAATTATGGCAGGTAACTGTAACTTTGATACTAATTATGACAGGTAACAGGAACTTCGATACTAATTATGACAGGTTACTGTAACTTCGTACTAATTATTTCAAGTAACTGTAACTTCGATACTAATTATGACAAGTAACTGTAACTTCGATACTTATTATGACAGGTAACTGTAACTTCATTACTAATTATGACAAGAAACTGTAACTTCATTACTAATTATGACAAGAAACTGTAACTTCGATACTAATTATGACAGGTAACTGTAACTTCGATACTAATTATGACAAGTTACTGTAACTTCGATACTAATTATGACAATTAACTGTAACTTCGATACTTATTATGACAGGTAACAGTTACTTCGATACTAATTATGACAAGTAACTGTAACATCGATATTAATTATGACAAGGAACTGTAATTTCGATACTAATTATGGCAGGTAACTGTAACTTCGATACTAATGATGAAAAGTAACTGTAACTTCGTTACTAATTATGACAAGTAAATGTAATTTCTATACAAATTGTGGCAGGTAACAGTACCTTCGATACAAATTTTGACAGTTAACTGTAACTTCGATACTAATTATGACAAGGAACTGTAATTTCGATACAAATTATGGCAGGTAACTGTAAAATTGATACTAATTATGACAGGTAACAGTAACTTCGATACTAATTATGACATGTAAATGTAACTTCGATACTAATTATGACAAGTAACTCTAACTTCGATACTTATTATGACAGGTAACTGTAAATTCATTACTAATTATGACAAGAAACTGTAACTTCGATACTAATTATGACAGGTAACTCTAACTTCGATACTAATTATGAAAAGAAACTGTAATTTCGATACAAATTATGGCAAGTAACTGTAACTTTGGTACTAATTATGACAGGTAACAGGAACATCGATACTAATTATGACAGGTTACTGTAACTTCGTTACTAATTATTTCAAGTAACTGTAACTTCGATACTAATTATGACAAGTAACTGTAACTTCTATACTTATTATGACAGGTAACTGTAACTTCATTACTAATTATGACAAGAAACTGTAACATCGATACTAATTATGACAGGTAACTCTAACTTCGATACTAATTATGACAAGGAACTGAAATTTCGATACAAATTAAGGCAGGTAACTGTAACTTTGATACTAATTATGACAGGTAACAGTAACTTCGATACTAATTATGACAAGTAACTGTAACCTCGTTACTAATTATGACAAGTAACTGTAATTTTGATAAAAAATTATGGCAGGCAACTGTAACTTCGATACTAATTATGACAGGTAACAGTAACTTCGATACTAATTATTACAGGTTACTGTAACTTCGTTACTAATTATGTCAAGTAACTGTAACTTCGATACGAATTATGACAAGTAACTGTAACGTCGATACTTATTATGACAGGTAACTGTAACTTCATTACTAATTATGACAAGAAACTGTAACTTCGATACTAATTATGACAGGTAACTGTAACTTCGATACTAATTATGACAAGTAACTGTAACTTCGATTCTAATTATGACAAGTAACTGTAACTTCGATACTTATTATGACAGGTAACAGTAACTTCGATTCTAATTGTGACAAGTAACTGTAACATCGATACTAATTATGACAGGTAACTGTAACTTCGTTAATAATTATGACAAGTAACGGTAACTTCGATACAAATTATGGCAGGTAATTGTAATTTCGATACTAAATATGACAGGTTATAGTAACTTCGATACTAATTATGACAAGTAACAGTAACTTCGATACTAATTATGACAAGGAACTCTAACTTCGATACTAATTATGACAAGTAACTGTAATTTTGATAACAAATTCTGGCAGGTAACAGTAACTTCGAAACTAATTATGACAAGTTACTGTAATTTCGATACTAAATATGACAGGTTACTGTAACTTCGTTACTAATTATGTCAAGTAACTGTAACTTCGATACTAATTATGACAAGAAACTGTAACTTCGATACTTATTATGACAGGTAACTGTAACTTCATTACTAATTATGACAAGAAACTGTAATTTCGATACTTATTATGACAGGTAACTCTAACGTCGATACTAATTATGACAAGGAACTGTAATTTCGATACAAATTATGGCAGGTAACTGTAACTTTGATACTAATTATGACAGGTAACAGGAACTTCCATACTAATTATGACAGGTTACTGTAACTTCGTTACTAATTATTTCAAGTAACTGTAACATCGATACTAATTATGACAAGTAACTGTAACTTCGATACTTATAATGACAGGTAACTGTAACTTCATTACTAATTATGACAAGAAATTGTAACTTCGATACTAATTATGACAGGTAACTGTAACTTAGATACGAATTATGACAAGTTACTGTAATTTCGATACAAATTATGGCAGGTAACTGTAACTTCGATACTAATTATGACAGGTAACAGTAACTTCGATACTAATTATGACAGGTAACTGTAACTTCGATACTAATTATGACAAGGAACTGTAATTTCGATACAAATTATGGCAGGTAACTGTAACTTTGATACTATTTATGACAGGTAACACTAACTTCGATACTAATTATGGCAAGTAAATGTAACTTCGTTACTAATTATGTCAAGTAACTGTAATTTCGATACAAATTATGGCAGGTAACAGTACCTTCGATACTAATTATGACAGGTAACTGTACTTCGATACTAATTATGACAAGGAACTGTAATTTCGATACAAATTATGGCAGGTGACTGTAACTTTGATACTAATTATGACAAGTAACTGTAACTTCGATACTAATTATGACAGGTAACTGTAACTTCGTTACTAATTATGACAAGTAACTGTAATTTCGATACAAATTTTGGCAGGTAACAGTAACTTCGATAATAATTATGACAAGTATCTGTAACTTCGATACTAATTATGACAGGTAACAGTAACTTCGATACTAATTATGACAAGGAACTGTAATTTCGATACAAATTATGGCAGGTAACTGTAACTTTGATACTAATTATGACAGGTAACAGAAACTTCGATACTAATTATGACAAGTAACTGTAACTTCGATACTTATTTTGACTGGTAACTGTAACTTCATTACTAATTATGACAAGAAACTGTAACTTCGATACTAATTATGACAGGTAACTGTAACTTCGATACTAATTATGACAAGTTACTGTAACTTCGATACTAATTATGACAATTAACTGTAACTTCGATACTTATTATGACAGGTAACAGTTACTTCGATACTAATTATGACAAGTAACTGTAACATCGATACTAATTATGACAAGGAACTGTAATTTCGATACTAATTATGGCAGGTAACTGTAACTTTGATACTAATTATGACTGGTTACAGTAACTTCGATACTAATTATGAAAAGTAACTGTAACTTCGTTACTAATTATGACAAGTAAATGTAATTTCTATACAAATTGTGGCAGGTAACAGTACCTTCGATACAAATTTTGACAGTTAACTGTAACTTCGATACTAATTATGACAAGGAACTGTAATTTCGATACAAATTATGGCAGGTAACTGTAAAATTGATACTAATTATGACAGGTAACAGTAACTTCGATACTAATTATGACATGTAAATGTAACTTCGATACCAATTATGACAAGTAACTGTAACTTCGATACTTATTATGACAGGTAACTGTAAATTCATTACTAATTATGACAAGAAACTGTAACTTCGATACTAATTATGACAGGTAACTCTAACTTCGATACTAATTATGAAAAGAAACTGTAATTTCGATACAAATTATGGCAAGTAACTGTAACTTTGATACTAATTATGACAGGTAACAGGAACATCGATACTTATTATGACAGGTTACTGTAACTTCGTTACTAATTATTTCAAGTAACTGTAACTTCGATACTAATTATGAAAAGTAACTGTAACTTCGATACTTATTATGACAGGTAACTGTAACTTCATTACTAATTATGACAAGAAACTGTAACTTCGATACTAATTATGACAGGTAACTCTAACTTCGATACTAATTATGACAAGGAACTGAAATTTCGATACAAATTAAGGCAGGTAACTGTAACTTTGATACTAATTATGACAGGTAACAGTAACTTCGATACTAATTATGACAAGTAACTGTAACTTCGTTACTAATTATGACAAGTAACAGTAATTTTGATAAAAAATTATGGCAGGTAACTGTAACTTCGATACTAATTATGACAGGTAACAGTAACTTCGATACTAATTATTACAGGTTACTGTAACTTCGTTACTAATTATGTCAAGTAACTGTAACTTCGATACGAATTATGACAAGTAACTGTAACTTCGATACTTATTATGACAGGTAACTGTAACTTCATTACTAATTATGACAAGAAACTGTAACTTCGATACTAATTATGACAGGTAACTGTAACTTCGATACTAATTATGACAAGTAACTGTAACTTCGATACTAATTATGACAAGTAACTGTCACTTCGATACTTATTATGACAGGTAACAGTTACTTCGATACTAATTATGACAAGTAACTGTAACATCGATACTAATTATGACAAGGAACTGTAATTTCGATACAAATTATGGCAGGTAACTGTAACGTTGATACTAATTATGACAGGTAACAGGAACTTCGATACTAATTATGACAGGTTACTGTAACTTCGTTACTAATTATGTCAAGTAACTGAAACTTCGCTGCGAATTATGACAAGTAACTTTAACTTCGATACTTATTATGACAGGTAACTGTAACTTCATTACTAATTATGACAAGAAAATCTAACTTCGATACTAATTAAGACAGGTAACTGTAACTTCGATACTAATTATGACAAGTAACTGTAACTTCGATACTAATTATGACAAGTAATTGTAACTTCGATAGAGCCTCCGTGGCTTAGGCGGCAGCACGCCGGCCTCTCACCGCTGAGTCCGTGGTTCAAATCCCGGTCACTCCATGTGAGATCTGTGCTGGACAGAACGGAGGCAGACAGGTTTTTCTCCGGGTACTCCGGTTTTCCCTGTCAAAATTTCATTCCAGCAACACTCTCCACTATCATTTCATTTCATCTGTCATTCATTTAATCAATGCCCCAGAGGAGTGCGTCAGGCCTCGGCAGCCGGCACAGTTCATATCCTCGCCGCTAGATAGGGGCTTCATTCATTCCATTCCTGACCCGGTCGGAGACTGGAAGCAGGCTGTGGATTTTCATTTCAATTGTAACTTCGATACTTATTATGACAGGTAACAGAAACTTCGATTCTAATTATGACAAGTAACTGTAACATCGATATTAATTATGACAGGTAACTGAAACTTCGTTAATAATTATGACAAGTAACGGTAATTTCGATACAAATTATGGCAGGTAATTGTAATGTCGATACTAATTATGACAGGTTACAGTAACTTCGATACTAATTATGACAAGTAACAGTAACTTCGATACTAATTATGACAAGGAACTGTAACTTCGATACTAATTAAGACAAGTAACTGTAATTTTGATAAAAAATTCTGGCAGGTAACAGTAACTTCGATACTAATTATGACAAGTTACTGTAATTTCGATACTAATTATGACAGGTTACTGTAACTTCGTTACTAATTATGTCAAGTTACTGTAACTTCGATATTAATTATGACAAGAAAGTGTAACTTCGATATTTATTATGACAGGTAACTGTAACTTCATTACTAATTATGACAAGAAACTGTAACTTCGATACTTATTATGACAGGTAACACTAACTTCGATACTAATTATGACAAGGAACTGTAATTTCGATACAAATTATGGCAGGTAACTGTAACGTTGATACTAATTATGACAGGTAACAGGAACTTCGATACTAATTATGACAGGTTACTGTAACTTCGTTACTAATTATTTCAAGTAACTGTAACATCGATACTAATTATGACAAGTAACTGTAACTTCGATTCTTATTATGACAGGTAACTGTAACTTCATTACTAATTATGACAAGAAACTGTAACTTCGATACTAATTATGACAGGTAATTGTAACTTCGATACGAATTATGACAAGTTAGTGTAATTTCGATACAAATTATTGCAGGTAACTGTAACTTCGATACTTATTATGACAGGTAACAGTAACTTCGATACTAATTATGACAGGTAACTGTAACTTCGATGCTAATTATGACAAGGAACTGTAATTTCGATACAAATTATGGCAGGTAACTGTAACTTTGATACTATTTATGACAGGTAACAGTAACTTCGATACTAATTATGACAAGGAACTGTAATTTCGATACAAATTATGGCAGGTAACTGTAACTTTGATACTAATTATGACAGGTAACAGAAACTTCGATACTAATTATGACAAGTAACTGTAACTTCGATACTTATTATGACTGGTAACAGTAACTTCATTACTAATTATGACAAGAAACTGTAACTTCGATACTAATTATGACAGGTAACTCTAACTTCGACACATATTATGACAAGGAACTGTAATTTCGATACAAATTATGGCAGGTAACTGTAACTTTGATACTAATTAAGACAGGTAACAGGAACTTCGATACTAATTATGACAGGTTACTGTAACTTCGTTACTAATTATTTCAAGTAACTGTAACTTCGATACTAATTATGACAAGTAACTGTAACTTCGATACTTATTATGACAGGTAACTGTAACTTCATTACTAATTAAGACAAGAAACTGTAACTTCATTACTAATTATGACAAGAAAATGTAACTTCGATACTAATTATGATAGGTAACCTTAACTTCGATACTAATTATGACAAGTTACTGTAACTTCGATACTAATTATGACAATTAACTGTAACTTCGATACTTATTATGACAGGTAACAGTAACTTCGATTCTAATTGTGACAAGTAACTGTAACATCGATACTAATTATGACAGGTAACTGTAACTTCGTTAATAATTATGACAAGTAACGGTAATTTCGATACAAATTATGGCAGGTAATTGTAATTTCGATACTAATTATGACAGGTTATAGTAACTTCGATACTAATTATGACAAGTAACAGTAACTTCGATACTAATTATGACAAGGAACTCTAACTTCGATACTAATTATGACAAGTAACTGTAATTTTGATAACAAATTCTGGCAGGTAACAATAACTTCGAAACTAATTATGACAAGTTACTGTAATTTCGATACTAAATATGACAGGTTACTGTAACTTCGTTACTAATTATGTCAAGTAACTGTAACTTCGATACTAATTATGACAAGAAACTGTAACTTCGATACTTATTATGACAGGTAACTGTAACTTCATTACTAATTATGACAAGAAACTGTAATTTCGATACTTATTATGACAGGTTACTCTAACGTCGATACTAATTATGACAAGGAACTGTAATTTCGATACAAATTATGGCGGGTAACTGTAACTTTGATACTAATTATGACAGGTAACAGGAACTTCGATACTAATTATGACAGGTAACTGTAACTTAGATACGAATTATGACAAGTTACTGTAATTTCGATACAAATTATGGCAGGTAACTGTAACTTCGATACTAATTATTACAGGTAACAGTAACTTCGATACTAATTATGACAGGTAACTGTAACTTCGATACTAATTATGACAAGGAACTGTAATTTCGATACAAATTATGGCAGGTAACTGTAACTTTGATACTATTTATGACAGGTAACACTAACTTCGATACTAATTATGGCAAGTAAATGTAACTTCGTTACTAATTATGTCAAGTAACTGTTATTTCGATACAAATTATGGCAGGTAACAGTACCTTCGATACTAATTATGACAGGTAACTGTACTTCGATACTAATTATGACAAGGAACTGTAATTTCGATACAAATTATGGCAGGTAACTGTAACTTTGATACTAATTATGACAAGTAACTGTAACTTCGATACTAATTATGACAGGTAACTGTAACTTCGTTACTAATTATGACAAGTAACTGTAATTTCGATACAAATTTTGGCAGGTTACAGTAACTTCGATAATAATTATGACAAGTATCTGTAACTTCGATACTAATTATGACAGGTAACTGTAACTTCGTTACTAATTATGACAAGTAACTGTAATTTCGATACAAATTATGACAGGTTACTGTAACTTCGATACTAATTATGACAAGAAACTCTTTCTT
The DNA here is from genome assembly GCA_946902985.2 of Meconema thalassinum. Taxonomy (NCBI): domain Eukaryota; kingdom Metazoa; phylum Arthropoda; class Insecta; order Orthoptera; family Tettigoniidae; genus Meconema; species Meconema thalassinum. The sequence continues at coordinate 1,689,463,394 of OX336388.2, read as the reverse complement.
CGTTACAAATTATGACAAGTAACTGTAATTTTGATAAAAAATTATGGTAGGTAACTGTTACTTCGATACTAATTATGACAGGTAACAGTAACTTCGATACTATTTATGACAGGTAACTGTAACTTCGTTACTAATTATGACAAGTAACATTAATTTCGGTACTAATTATGGCAGGTAACTGTAACTGGGTTATTAATTATGACAAGTTACTGTTATTTCGATACCAATTATGGCAGGTAACTGCAACTTCGATACTAATTATGACAGGTAACAGTAACTTCGGTACTAATTATTACAGGTAACTGTTACTTCGATACTAATTATGACAAGGAACTGTAATTTCGATACAAATTATGGCATGTAACTGTAACTTTGATACTAACTATGACAGGTAACAGTAACTTCGATACTAATTATAAGTAACTGTAACTTCGTTACTAATTATGACAATTAACTGTAATTTCGATACATATTATGGCAGGTAACAGTACCTTCGATACATATTATGACAGGTGACTGTAACTTCGATACTAATTATGACAAGGAACTGTAATTTCGATACAAATTATGGCAGGTAACTGTAACTTTGATACTAATTAGGACAGGTAACAGTAACATGGATACTAATTATGACAAGTAACTGTAACTTCGTTACTAATTATGACAAGTAACTGTAATTTCGATACATATTATGGCAGGTAACAGTACCTTCGATACTTATTATGACAGGTGACTGTAACATCGATACTAATTATGACAAGGAACTCTAATTTCGATACAAATTATGGCAGGTAACTGTAACTTTGATACTAATTAGGACAGGTAACAGTAACATGGATACTAATTATGACAAGTAACTGTAACTTCGTTACTAATTATGACAAGTAACTGTAATTTTGATAAAAAATTACGGCAGGTAACGGTAACTTCGATACTAATTATGACAGGTAACAGGAACTGCGATTTTATTATGACAGGTTACTGTAACTTCGTTACTAATTATTTCAAGTAACTGTAACTTCGATACTAATTATGACAAGTAACTGTAACTTCGATACGTATCCTCACAGGTAACTGTAACTTCATTACTAATTATGACAAGAAACTGTAACTTCGATACTTATTATGACAGGAAACTGTAACTTCGATACTAATTATGACAAGGAACTGTAACTTCGATACTAATTATGACAGGTAACAGTAACTTCCATACTAATTATGACAGGTAACTGTAACTTCGTTACTAATTATGACAAGTAACTGTAATTTTGATAAAAAATTATGGTAGGTAACTGTAACTTCGATACTAATTATGACAGGTAACAGTAACTTCCATACTAATTATGACAGGTAACTGTAACTTCGTTACTAATTATGACAAGTTACTTGAATTTCGATACAAATTATGGCAGGTAACTGTAATTCGATACTTATTATGACAGGTAACAGTAACTTCGATACTAATTATGACAGGTAACTCTAACTTCGATACTAATTATGACAAGGAACTGTAATTTCGATACAAATTATGGCAGGTAACTGTATCTTTGATACTAATTATGACAGGTAACAGGAACTTCGATACTAATTATGACAGGTTACTGTAACTTCATTACTAATTATTTCAAGCAACTGTAACTTCGATACTAATTATGACAAGTGACTGTAACTTCGATACTTATTATATCAGGTAACTGTAACTTCATTACTAATTATGACAAGAAACTGTAACATCGATACTTATTATGACAGGTAACAGTAACTTCGATACTAATTATGACAGGTAACTCTAACTTCGATACTAATTATGACAAGGAACTGTAATTTCGATACAAATTATGGCAGGTAACTGTATCTTTGATACTAATTATGACAGGTAACAGGAACTTCGATACTAATTATGACAGGTTATTGTAACTTCGTTACTAATTATTTCAAGTAACTGTATCTTCGATACTAATTATGACAGGTAACTGTAACTTCGATACTAATTATGACAAGTTACTGTAACTTCGATACTAATTATGACAAGTAACTGTAACATCGATACTTATTATGACAGGTAACAGTAACTTCGATACTAATTATGACAAGTAACTGTAATTTTGATAAAAAATTCTGGCAGGTAAGAGTAACTTCGAAACTAATTATGACAGGTTACTGTAATTTCGATACTAATTATGACAGGTTACTGTAACTTCGTTACTAATTATGTCAAGTAACTGTAACTTCGATACTAATTATGACAAGTAACTGTAACTTCGATACTTATTATGGCAGGTAACTGTAACTTCATTACTAATTATGACAAGAAACTGTAACTTCGATACTAATTATGACAGGTAACTCTCACTTCGATACTAATTATGACAAGGAACTGTAATTTCGATACAAATTAAGGCAGGTAACTATAACTTTGATACTAATTAATACAGGTAACAGTAACTTCGATACTAATTATGACAAGTAATTGTAATTTTGATAAAAAATTATGGCAGGTAACTGTAAATTCGATACTAATTATGACAGGTAACAGTAACTTCGATACTTATTATTACAGGTTACTGTAACTTCGTTACTAATTATGTCAAGTAGCTGTAACTTCGATGCGAATTATGACAAGTAATGGTAACTTCGATACTTATTATGACAGGTAACTGTAACTTCATTACTAATTATGACAAGAAACTCTAACTTCGATACTAATTATGACAGGTAACTGTAACTTCGATACTAATTATGGCAAGTAACTGTAACTTCGATACTAATTATGACAAGTAACTGTAACTTCGATACTTATTATGACAGGTAACAGTAACTTCGATTCTAATTATGACAAGTAACTGTAACATCGATACTAATTATGACAGGTAACTGTAACTTCGTTAATAATTATGACAAGTAACGGTAATTTCGATACAAATTATGGCAGGTAATTGTAATGTCGATACTAATTATGACAGGTTACAGTAACTTCGATACTAATTATGACAAGTAACAGTAACTTCGATACTAATTATGACAAGGAACTGTAACTTCGATACTAATTATGACAAGTAACTGTAATTTTGATAAAAAATTCTGGCAGGTAACAGTAACTTCGATACTAATTATGACAAGTTACTGTAATTTCGATACTAATTATGACAGGTTTCTGTAACTTCGTTACTAATTATGTCAAGTTACTGTAACTTCGATATTAATTATGACAAGAAACTGTAACTTCGATACTTATTATGACAGGTAACAGTAACTTCATTACTAATTATGACAAGAAACTGTAACTTCGATACTTATTACGACAGGTAACTCTAACTTCGATACTAATTATGACAAGGAACTGTAATTTCGATACAAATTATGGCAGGTAACTGTAACGTTGATACTAATTATGACAGGTAACAGGAACTTCGATACTAATTATGACAAGTTACTGTAACTTCGTTACTAATTATTTCAAGTAACTGTAACATCGATACTAATTATGAGAAGTAACTGTAACTTCGATAATTATTATGACAGGTAACTGTAACTTCATTACTAATTATGACAAGAAACTGTAACTTCGATACTAATTATGACAGGTAACTCTAACTTCGATACTAATTATGACAAGGAACTGTAATTTCGATACAAATTATGGCAGGTAACTGTAACTTTGATACTAATTATGACAGGTAACAGGAACTTCGCTACTAATTATGACAGGTTACTGTAACTTCGTTACTAATTATTTCAAGTAACTGTATCTTCGATACTAATTATGACAGTAACTGTAACTTCGATACTAATTATGACAAGTTACTGTAACTTCGATACTAATTATGACAAGTAACTGTAACTTCGATACTTATTATGACAGGTAACAGTAAATTCGATACTAATTATGACAAGTAACTGTAACATCGATACTAATTATGACAAAGAAATGTAATTTCGATACTAATTATGGCAGGTAACTGTAACTTTGATACTAATTTTGACTGGTAACAGTTACTTCGATACTAATTTGGACAAGTAATTGTAACTTCTATACTAATTATGACAGGTAACTGTAACATCGTTACTAATTATGACAAGTAACAGTAATTTCGATACAAATTATGGCAGGTAATTGTAATTTCGATACTAATTATGACAGGCAAGAGTAACTTCGATACTAATTATGACAAGTAACAGTAACTTCGATACTAATTATGACAAGTAACTGTAATTTCGATACAAATTATGGCAGGTAACTGTAACTTTGATACTAATTATGACAGTCAACAGTAACTTCGATACAAATTTTGGCAGGTAACAGTAACTTCGATACTAATTATGACAAGTAACTGTAATTTTGATAAAAAATTCTGGCAGGTATGAGTAACTTCGATACTAATTATGACAGGTTACTGTAATTTCGATACTAATTATGACAGGTTACTGTAACTTCGTTACTAATTATGTCAAGTAACTGTAACTTCGATACTAATTATGACAAGTAACTGTAACTTCGATACTTATTATGGCAGGTAACTGTAACTTCATTACTAATTATGACAAGAAACTGTAACTTCGATACTAATTATGACAGGTAACTCTAATTTCGATACTAATTATAACAAGGAACTGTAATTTCGATACAAATTAAGGCAGGTAACTATAACTTTGATACTAATTATGACAGGTAACAGTAACATCGATACTAATTATGACAAGTAACTGTAATTTTGATAAAAAATTATGGCAGGTAACTGTAACTTCGATACTAATTATGACAGGTAACAGTAACTTCGATACTAATTATTACAGGTTACTGTAACTTCGTTACTAATTATGTCAAGTAACTGTAACTTCGATGCGAATTATGACAAGTAACTGTAACTTCGATACTTATTATGACAGGTAACTGTAACTTCATTACTAATTATGCCAAGAAACTCTAACTTCGATACTAATTATGACAGGTAACTGTAACTTCGATACTAATTATGACAAGTAACGGTAACTTCGATACTAATTATGACAAGTAACTGTAACTTCGATACTTATTATGACAGGTAACAGTAACTTCGATTCTAATTATGACAAGTAACTGTAACATCGATACTAATTATGACAGGTAACTGTAACTTCGTTAATAATTATGACAAGTAACGGTAATTTCGATACAAATTATGGCAGGTAATTGTAATGTCGATACTAATTATGACAGGTTACTGTAACTTCGATACTAATAATGACAAGTAACAGTAACTTCGATAATAATTATGACAAGGAACTGTAACTTCGATACTAATTATTACAAGTAACTGTAATTTTGATAAAAAATTCTGGCAGGTAACAGTAACTTCGATACTAATTATGACAAGTTACTGTAATTTCGATACTAATTATGACAGGTTACTGTAACTTCGTTACTAATTATGTCAAGTTACTGTAACTTCGATATTAATTATGACAAGAAACTGTAACTTCGATACTTATAATGACAGGTAACTGTAAATTCATTACTAATTATGACATGAAACTGTAACTTCGATACTTATTATGACAGGTAACTCTAACTTCGATACTAATTATGACAAGGAACTGTAATTTCGATACAAATTATGGCAGGTAACTGTAACGTTGATACTAATTATGACAGGTAACAGGAACTTCGATACTAATTATGACAGGTTACTGTAACTTCGTTACTAATTATTTCAAGTCACTGTAACATCGATACTAATTATGACAAGTAACTGTAACTTCGATACTTATTTTGACAGGTAACTGTAACTTCATTACCAATTATGACAAGAAACTGTAACTTCGATACTAATTATGACAGGTAATTGTAACTTCGATACGAATTATGACAAGTTAGTGTAATTTCGATACAAATTATGGCAGGTAACTGTAACTTCGATACTAATTATGACAGGTAACAGTAACTTCGATACTAATTATGACAGGTAACTGTAACTTCGATGCTAATTATGACAAGGAACTGTAATTTCGATACAAATTATGGCAGGTAACTGTAACTTTGATAATATTTATGACAGGTAACAGTAACTTCGATACTAATTAGGACAAGGAACTGTAATTTCGATACAAATTATGGCAGGTAACTGTAACTTTGATACTAATTATGACAGGTAACAGAAACTTCGATACTAATTATGACAAGTAACTGTAACTTCGATACTTATTTTGACTGGTAACTGTAACTTCATTACTAATTATGACAAGAAACTGTAACTTCGATACTAATTATGACAGGTAACTCTAACTTCGATACTAATTATGACTAGGAACTGTAATTTCGATACAAATTATGGCAGGTAACTGTAACTTTGATACTAATTATGACAGGTAACAGGAACTTCGATACTAATTATGACAGGTTACTGTAACTTCGTTACTAATTATTTCAAGTAACTGTAACTTCGATACTAATTATGACAAGTAACTGTAACTTCGATACTTATTATGACAGGTAACTGTAACTTCATTACTAATTATGACAAGAAACTGTAACTTCATTACTAATTATGACAAGAAACTGTAACTTCGATACTAATTATGACAGGTAACTGTAACTTCGATACTAATTATGACAAGTTACTGTAACTTCGATACTAATTATGACAATTAACTGTAACGTCGATACTTATTATGACAGGTAACAGTTACTTCGATACTAATTATGACAAGTAACTGTAACATCGATACTAATTATGACAAGGAACTGTAATTTCGATACTAATTATGGCAGGTAACTGTAACTTCGATACTAATGATGAAAAGTAACTGTATCTTCGTTACTAATTATGACAAGTAAATGTAATTTCTATACAAATTGTGGCAGGTAACAGTACCTTCGATACAAATTTTGACAGTTAACTGTAACTTCGATACTAATTATGACAAGGAACTGTAATTTCGATACAAATTATGGCAGGTAACTGTAAAATTGATACTAATTATGACAGGTAACAGTAACTTCGATACTAATTATGACATGTAAATGTAACTTCGATACTAATTATGACAAGTAACTCTAACTTCGATACTTATTATGACAGGTAACTGTAAATTCATTACTAATTATGACAAGAAACTGTAACTTCGATACTAATTATGACAGGTAACTCTAACTTCGATACTAATTATGAAAAGAAACTGTAATTTCGATACAAATTATGGCAAGTAAGTGTAACGTTGATACTAATTATGACAGGTAACAGTAACTTCGATACTAATTATAAGTAACTGTAACTTCGGTACTAATTATGACAAGTAACTGTAATTTCGATACATATTATGGCAGGTAACAGTACCTTCGATACATATTATGACAGGTGACTGTAACTTCGATACTAATTATGACAAGGAACTGTAATTTCGATACAAATTATGGCAGGTAACTGTAACTTTGATACTAATTAGGACAGGTAACAGTAACATGGATACTAATTATGACAAGTAACTGTAACTTCGTTACTAATTATGACAAGTAACTGTATGTTTGATAAAAAATTACGGCAGGTAACGGTAACTTCGATACTAATTATGACAGGTAACAGGAACTGCGATTTTATTATGACAGGTTACTGTAACTTCGTTACTAATTATTTCAAGTAACTGTAACTTCGATACTAAATATGACAAGTAACTGTAACTTCGATACGTATCATCACAGGTAACTGTAACTTCATTACTAATTATGACAAGAAACTGTAACTTCGATACTTATTATGACAGGAAACTGTAACTTCGTTACTAATTATGACAAGTAACTGTAATTTTGATAAAAAATTACGGCAGGTAACGGTAACTTCGATACTAATTATGACAGGTAACAGGAACTGCGATTTTATTATGACAGGTTACTGTAACTACGTTACTAATTATTTCAAGTAACTGTAACTTCGATACTAATTATGACAAGTAACTGTAACTTCGATACGTATCCTCACAGGTAACTGTAACTTCATTACTAATTATGACAAGAAACTGTAACTTCGATACTTATTATGACAGGAAACTGTAACTTCGATACTTATTATTACAGGTTACTGTAACTTCGTTACTAATTATGTCAAGTAACTGTAACTTCGATACTAATTATGACAAGTAACTGTAACTTCGATACTTATTATGACAGGTAACTGTAACTTCATTACTAATTATGACAAGAAACTGTAACTTCGATACTAATTATGACAGGTAACTCTCACTTCGATACTAATTATGACAAGGAAATGTAATTTCGATACAAATTAAGGCAGGTAACTATAACTTTGATACTAATTAATACAGGTAACAGTAACTTCGATACTAATTATGACAAGTAATTGTAATTTTGATAAAAAATTATGGCAGGTAACTGTAACTTCGATACTAATTATGACAGGTAACAGTAACTTCGATACTTATTATTACAGGTTACTGTAACTTCGTTACTAATTATGTCAAGTAACTGTAACTTCGATGCGAATTATGACAAGTAATGGTAACTTCGATACTTATTATGACAGGTAACTGTAACTTCTTTACTAATTATGACAAGAAACTCTAACTTCGATACTAATTATGACAGGTAACTGTAACTTCGATACTAATTATGGCAAGTAACTGTAACTTCGATACTAATTATGACAAGTAACTGTAACTTCGATACTTATTATGACAGGTAACAGTAACTTCGATTCTAATTATGACAAGTAACTGTAACATCGATACTAATTATGACAGGTAACTGTAACTTCGTTAATAATTATGACAAGTAACGGTAATTTCGATACAAATTATGGCAGGTAATTGTAATGTCGATTCTAATTATGACAGGTTACAGTAACTTCGATACTAATTATGACAAGTAATTGTAATTTTGATAAAAAATTATGGCAGGTAACTGTAACTTCGATACTAATTATGACAGGTAACAGTAACTTCGATACTTATTATTACAGGTTACTGTAACTTCGTTACTAATTATGTCAAGTAACTGTAACTTCGATGCGAATTATGACAAGTAATGGTAACTTCGATACGTATTATGACAGGTAACTGTAACTTCATTACTAATTATGACAAGAAACTCTAACTTCGATACTAATTATGACAGGTAACTGTAACTTCGATACTAATTATGGCAAGTAACTGTAACTTCGATACTAATTATGACAAGTAACTGTAACTTCGATACTTATTATGACAGGTAACAGTAACTTCGATTCTAATTATGACAAGTAACTGTAACATCGATACTAATTATGACAGGTAACTGTAACTTCGTTAATAATTATGACAAGTAACGGTAATTTCGATACAAATTATGGCAGGTAATTGTAATGTCGATACTAATTATGACAGGTTACAGTAACTTCGATACTAATTATGACAAGTAACAGTAACTTGGATACTAATTATGACAAGGAACTGTAACTTCGATACTAATTATGACAAGTAACTGTAATTTTGATAAAAAATTCTGGCAGGTAACAGTAACTTCGATACTAATTATGACAAGATACTGTAATTTCGATACTAATTATGACAGGTTTCTGTAACTTCGTTACTAATTATGTCAAGTTACTGTAACTTCAATATTAATTATGACAAGAATCTGTAACTTCGATACTTATTATGACAGGTAACAGTAACATCATTACTAATTATGACAAGAAACTGTAACTTCGATACTTATTACGACAGGTAACTCTAACTTCGATACTAATTATGACAAGGAACTGTAATTTCGATACAAATTATGGCAGGTAACTGTAACGTTGATACTAATTATGACAGGTAACAGGAACTTCGATACTAATTATGACAAGTTACTGTAACTTCGTTACTAATTATTTCAAGTAACTGTAACTTCGATACTAATTATGACAAGTAACTGTAACTTCGATACGTATCCTCACAGGTAACTGTAACTTCATTACTAATTATGACAAGAAACTGTAACTTCGATACTTATTATGACAGGAAACTGTAACTTCGATACTTATTATTACAGGTTACTGTAACTTCGTTACTAATTATGTCAAGTAACTGTAACTTCGATACTAATTATGACAAGTAACTGTAACTTCGATACTTATTATGACAGGTAACTGTAACTTCATTACTAATTATGACAAGAAACTGTAACTTCGATACTAATTATGACAGGTAACTCTCACTTCGATACTAATTATGACAAGGAAATGTAATTTCGATACAAATTAAGGCAGGTAACTATAACTTTGATACTAATTAATACAGGTAACAGTAACTTCGATACTAATTATGACAAGTAATTGTAATTTTGATAAAAAATTATGGCAGGTAACTGTAACTTCGATACTAATTATGACAGGTAACAGTAACTTCGATACTTATTATTACAGGTTACTGTAACTTCGTTACTAATTATGTCAAGTAACTGTAACTTCGATGCGAATTATGACAAGTAATGGTAACTTCGATACTTATTATGACAGGTAACTGTAACTTCATTACTAATTATGACAAGAAACTCTAACTTCGATACTAATTATGACAGGTAACTGTAACTTCGATACTAATTATGGCAAGTAACTGTAACTTCGATACTAATTATGACAAGTAACTGTAACTTCGATACTTATTATGACAGGTAACAGTAACTTCGATTCTAATTATGACAAGTAACTGTAACATCGATACTAATTATGACAGGTAACTGTAACTTCGTTAATAATTATGACAAGTAACGGTAATTTCGATACAAATTATGGCAGGTAATTGTAATGTCGATTCTAATTATGACAGGTTACAGTAACTTCGATACTAATTATGACAAGTAATTGTAATTTTGATAAAAAATTATGGCAGGTAACTGTAACTTCGATACTAATTATGACAGGTAACAGTAACTTCGATACTTATTATTACATGTTACTGTAACTTCGTTACTAATTATGTCAAGTAACTGTAACTTCGATACGAATTATGACAAGTAATGGTAACTTCGATACTTATTATGACAGGTAACTGTAACTTCATTACTAATTATGACAAGAAACTCTAACTTCGATACTAATTATGACAGGTAACTGTAACTTCGATACTAATTATGGCAAGTAACTGTAACTTCGATACTAATTATGACAAGTAACTGTAACTTCGATACTTATTATGACAGGTAACAGTAACTTCGATTCTAATTATGACAAGTAACTGTAACATCGATACTAATTATGACAGGTAACTGTAACTTCGTTAATAATTATGACAAGTAACGGTAATTTCGATACAAATTATGGCAGGTAATTGTAATGTCGATACTAATTATGACAGGTTACAGTAACTTCGATACTAATTATGACAAGTAACAGTAACTTGGATACTAATTATGACAAGGAACTGTAACTTCGATACTAATTATGACAAGTAACTGTAATTTTGATAAAAAATTCTGGCAGGTAACAGTAACTTCGATACTAATTATGACAAGTTACTGTAATTTCGATACTAATTATGACAGGTTTCTGTAACTTCGTTACTAATTATGTCAAGTTACTGTAACTTCAATATTAATTATGACAAGAATCTGTAACTTCGATACTTATTATGACAGGCAACAGTAACATCATTACTAATTATGACAAGAAACTGTAACTTCGATACTTATTACGACAGGTAACTCTAACTTCGATACTAATTATGACAAGGAACTGTAATTTCGATACAAATTATGGCAGGTAACTGTAACGTTGATACTAATTATGACAGGTAACAGGAACTTCGATACTAATTATGACAAGTTACTGTAACTTCGTTACTAATTATTTCAAGTATCTGTAACATCGATACTAATTATGACAAGTAACTGTAACTTCGATACTTATTATGACAGGTAACTGTAACTTCATTACTAATTATGACAAGAAACTGTAACTTCGATACTAATTATGACAGGTAACTCTAACTTCGATACTAATTATGACAAGGAACTGTAATTTCGATACAAATTATGGCAGGTAACTGTAACTTTGATACTAATTATGACAGGTAACAGGAACTTCGATACTAATTATGACAGGTTACTGTAACTTCGTTACTAATTATTTCAAGTAACTGTATCTTCGATACTAATTATGACAGTAACTGTAACTTCGATACTAATTATGACAAGTTACTGTAACTTCGATACTAATTATGACAAGTAACTGTAACTTCGATACTTATTATGACAGGTAACAGTAACTTCGATACTAATTATGACAAGTAACTGTAACATCGATACTAATTATGACAAGGAACTGTAATTTCGATACTAATTATGGCAGGTAACTGTAACTTTGATACTAATTTTGACTGGTAACAGTAACTTCGATACTAATTATGACAAGTAATTGTAACTTCTATACTAATTATGACAGGTAACTGTAACATCGTTACTAATTATGACAAGTAACAGTAATTTCGATACAAATTATGGCAGGTAATTGTAATTTCGATACTAATTATGACAGGCAAGAGTAACTTCGATACTAATTATGACAAGTAACAGTAACTTCGATACTAATTATGACAAGTAACTGTAATTTCGATACAAATTATGGCAGGTAACTGTAACTTTGATACTAATTATGACAGTCAACAGTAACTTCGATACAAATTTTGGCAGGTAACAGTAACTTCGATACTAATTATGACAAGTAACTGTAATTTTGATAAAAAATTCTGGCAGGTATGAGTAACTTCGATACTAATTATGACAGGTTACTGTAATTTCGATACTAATTATGACATGTTACTGTAACTTCGTTACTAATTATGTCAAGTAACTGTAACTTCGATACTAATTATGACAAGTAACTGTAACTTCGATACTTATTATGGCAGGTAACTGTAACTTCATTACTAATTATGACAAGAAACTGTAACTTCGATACTAATTATGACAGGTAACTCTAATTTCGATACTAATTATGACAAGGAACTGTAATTTCGATACAAATTAAGGCAGGTAACTATAACTTTGATACTAATTATGACAGGTAACAGTAACATCGATACTAATTATGACAAGTAACTGTAATTTTGATAAAAAATTATGGCAGGTAACTGTAACTTCGATATTAATTATGACAGGTAACAGTAACTTCGATACTAATTATTACAGGTTACTGTAACTTCGTTACTAATTATGTCAAGTAACTGTAACTTCGATGCGAATTATGACAAGTAACTGTAACTTCGATACTTATTATGACAGGTAACTGTAACTTCATTACTAATTATGCCAAGAAACTCTAACTTCGATACTAATTATGACAGGTAACTGTAACTTCGATACTTATTATGACAGGTAACTGTAACTTCATTACTAATTATGACAAGAAACTGTAACTTCATTACTAATTATGACAAGAAACTGTAACTTCGATACTAATTATGACATGTAACTGTAACTTCGATACTAATTATGACAAGTTACTGTAACTTCGATACTAATTATGACAATTAACTGTAACGTCGATACTTATTATGACAGGTAACAGTTACTTCGATACTAATTATGACAAGTAACTGTAACATCGATAATAATTATGACAAGGAACTGTAATTTCGATACTAATTATGGCAGGTAACTGTAACTTCGTTACTAATGATGAAAAGTAACTGTATCTTCGTTACTAATTATGACAAGTAAATGTAATTTCTATACAAATTGTGGCAGGTAACAGTACCTTCGATACAAATTTTGACAGTTAACTGTAACTTCGATACTAATTATGACAAGGAACTGTAATTTCGATACAAATTATGGCAGGTAACTGTAAAATTGATACTAATTATTACAGGTAACAGTAACTTCGATACTAATTATGACATGTAAATGTAACTTCGATACTAATTATGACAAGTAACTCTAACTTCGATACTTATTATGACAGGTAACTGTAAATTCATTACTAATTATGACAAGAAACTGTAACTTCGATACTAATTATGACAGGTAACTCTAACTTCGATACTAATTATGAAAAGAAACTGTAATTTCGATACAAATTATGGCAAGTAACTGTAACGTTGATACTAATTATGACAGGTAACAGTAACTTCGATACTAATTATAAGTAACTGTAACTTCGGTACTAATTATGACAAGTAACTGTAATTTCGATACATATTATGGCAGGTAACAGTACCTTCGATACATATTATGACAGGTGACTGTAACTTCGATACTAATTATGACAAGGAACTGTAATTTCGATACAAATTATGGCAGGTAACTGTAACTTTGATACTAATTAGGACAGGTAACAGTAACATGGATACTAATTATGACAAGTAACTGTAACTTCGTTACTAATTATGACAAGTAACTGTATGTTTGATAAAAAATTACGGCAGGTAACGGTAACTTCGATACTAATTATGACAGGTAACAGGAACTGCGATTTTATTATGACAGGTTACTGTAACTTCGTTACTAATTATTTCAAGTAACTGTAACTTCGATACTAATTATGACAAGTAACTGTAACTTCGATACGTATCATCACAGGTAACTGTAACTTCATTACTAATTATGACAAGAAACTGTAACTTCGATACTTATTATGACAGGAAACTGTAACTTCGTTACTAATTATGACAAGTAACTGTAATTTTGATAAAAAATTACGGCAGGTAACGGTAACTTCGATACTAATTATGACAGGTAACAGGAACTGCGATTTTATTATGACAGGTTACTGTAACTTCGTTACTAATTATTTCAAGTAACTGTAACTTCGATACTAATTATGACAAGTAACTGTAACTTCGATACGTATCCTCACAGGTAACTGTAACTTCATTACTAATTATGACAAGAAACTGTAACTTCGATACTTATTATGACAGGAAACTGTAACTTCGATACTTATTATTACAGGTTACTGTAACTTCGTTACTAATTATGTCAAGTAACTGTAACTTCGATACTAATTATGACAAGTAACTGTAACTTCGATACTTATTATGACAGGTAACTGTAACTTCATTACTAATTATGACAAGAAACTGTAACTTCGATACTAATTATGACAGGTAACTCTCACTTCGATACTAATTATGACAAGGAAATGTAATTTCGATACAAATTAAGGCAGGTAACTATAACTTTGATACTAATTAATACAGGTAACAGTAACTTCGATACTAATTATGACAAGTAATTGTAATTTTGATAAAAAATTATGGCAGGTAACTGTAACTTCGATACTAATTATGACAGGTAACAGTAACTTCGATACTTATTATTACAGGTTACTGTAACTTCGTTACTAATTATGTCAAGTAACTGTAACTTCGATGCGAATTATGACAAGTAATGGTAACTTCGATACTTATTATGACAGGTAACTGTAACTTCATTACTAATTATGACAAGAAACTCTAACTTCGATACTAATTATGACAGGTAACTGTAACTTCGATACTAATTATGGCAAGTAACTGTAACTTCGATACTAATTATGACAAGTAACTGTAACTTCGATACTTATTATGACAGGTAACAGTAACTTCGATTCTAATTATGACAAGTAACTGTAACATCGATACTAATTATGACAGGTAACTGTAACTTCGTTAATAATTATGACAAGTAACGGTAATTTCGATACAAATTATGGCAGGTAATTGTAATGTCGATTCTAATTATGACAGGTTACAGTAACTTCGATACTAATTATGACAAGTAATTGTAATTTTGATAAAAAATTATGGCAGGTAACTGTAACTTCGATACTAATTATGACAGGTAACAGTAACTTCGATACTTATTATTACAGGTTACTGTAACTTCGTTACTAATTATGTCAAGTAACTGTAACTTCGATGCGAATTATGACAAGTAATGGTAACTTCGATACTTATTATGACAGGTAACTGTAACTTCATTACTAATTATGACAAGAAACTCTAACTTCGATACTAATTATGACAGGTAACTGTAACTTCGATACTAATTATGGCAAGTAACTGTAACTTCGATACTAATTATGACAAGTAACTGTAACTTCGATACTTATTATGACAGGTAACAGTAACTTCGATTCTAATTATGACAAGTAACTGTAACATCGATACTAATTATGACAGGTAACTGTAACTTCGTTAATAATTATGACAAGTAACGGTAATTTCGATACAAATTATGGCAGGTAATTGTAATGTCGATACTAATTATGACAGGTTACAGTAACTTCGATACTAATTATGACAAGTAACAGTAACTTGGATACTAATTATGACAAGGAACTGTAACTTCGATACTAATTATGACAAGTAACTGTAATTTTTATAAAAAATTCTGGCAGGTAACAGTAACTTCGATACTAATTATGACAAGTTACTGTAATTTCGATACTAATTATGACAGGTTTCTGTAACTTCGTTACTAATTATGTCAAGTTACTGTAACTTCAATATTAATTATGACAAGAATCTGTAACTTCGATACTTATTATGACAGGTAACAGTAACATCATTACTAATTATGACAAGAAACTGTAACTTCGATACTTATTACGACAGGTAACTCTAACTTCGATACTAATTATGACAAGGAACTGTAATTTCGATACAAATTATGGCAGGTAACTGTAACGTTGATACTAATTATGACAGGTAACAGGAACTTCGATACTAATTATGACAAGTTACTGTAACTTCGTTATTAATTATTTCAAGTATCTGTAACATCGATACTAATTATGACAAGTAACTGTAACTTCGATACTTATTATGACAGTTAACTGTAACTTCATTACTAATTATGACAAGAAACTGTAACTTCAATACTAATTATGACAGGTAACTCTAACTTCGATACTAATTATGACAAGGAACTGTAATTTCGATACAAATTATGGCAGGTAACTGTAACTTTGATACTAATTATGACAGGTAACAGGAACTTCGATACTAATTATGACAGGTTACTGTAACTTCGTTACTAATTATTTCAAGTAACTGTATCTTCGATACTAATTATGACAGTAACTGTAACTTCGATACTAATTATGACAAGTTACTGTAACTTCGATACTAATTATGACAAGTAACTGTAACTTCGATACTTATTATGACAGGTAACAGTAACTTCGATACTAATTATGACAAGTAACTGTAACATCGATACTAATTATGACAAGGAACTGTAATTTCGATACTAATTATGGCAGGTAACTGTAACTTTGATACTAATTTTTGACTGGTAACAGTAACTTCGATACTAATTATGACAAGTAATTGTAACTTCTATACTAATTATGACAGGTAACTGTAACATCGTTACTAATTATGACAAGTAACAGTAATTTCGATACAAATTATGGCAGGTAATTGTAATTTCGATACTAATTATGACAGGCAAGAGTAACTTCGATACTAATTATGACAAGTAACAGTAACTTCGATACTAATTATGACAAGTAACTGTAATTCCGATACAAATTATGGCAGGTAACTGTAACTTCGATACTAATTATGGCAAGTAACTGTAACTTCGATACTAATTATGACAAGTAACTGTAACTTCGATACTTATTATGACAGGTAACAGTAACTTCGATTCTAATTATGACAAGTAACTGTAACATCGATACTAATTATGACAGGTAACTGTAACTTCGTTAATAATTATGACAAGTAACGGTAATTTCGATACAAATTATGGCAGGTAATTGTAATGTCGATTCTAATTATGACAGGTTACAGTAACTTCGATACTAATTATGACAAGTAATTGTAATTTTGATAAAAAATTATGGCAGGTAACTGTAACTTCGATACTAATTATGACAGGTAACAGTAACTTCGATACTTATTATTA
Source organism: Meconema thalassinum (assembly GCA_946902985.2). Taxonomy (NCBI): domain Eukaryota; kingdom Metazoa; phylum Arthropoda; class Insecta; order Orthoptera; family Tettigoniidae; genus Meconema; species Meconema thalassinum. The sequence goes on along the minus strand of OX336388.2, from coordinate 1,689,445,546 downwards.
CAGGTTACTGTAACTTCGTTACTAATTATGTCAAGTAACTGTAACTTCGATGCGAATTATGACAAGTAATGGTAACTTCGATACTTATTATGACAGGTAACTGTAACTTCATTACTAATTATGACAAGAAACTCTAACTTCGATACTAATTATGACAGGTAACTGTAACTTCGATACTAATTATGGCAAGTAACTGTAACTTCGATACTAATTATGACAAGTAACTGTAACTTCGATACTTATTATGACAGGTAACAGTAACTTCGATTCTAATTATGACAAGTAACTGTAACATCGATACTAATTATGACAGGTAACTGTAACTTCGTTAATAATTATGACAAGTAACGGTAATTTCGATACAAATTATGGCAGGTAATTGTAATGTCGATACTAATTATGACAGGTTACAGTAACTTCGATACTAATTATGACAAGTAACAGTAACTTGGATACTAATTATGACAAGGAACTGTAACTTCGATACTAATTATGACAAGTAACTGTAATTTTGATAAAAAATTCTGGCAGGTAACAGTAACTTCGATACTAATTATGACAAGTTACTGTAATTTCGATACTAATTATGACAGGTTTCTGTAACTTCGTTACTAATTATGTCAAGTTACTGTAACTTCAATATTAATTATGACAAGAATCTGTAACTTCGATACTTATTATGACAGGTAACAGTAACATCATTACTAATTATGACAAGAAACTGTAACTTCGATACTTATTACGACAGGTAACTCTAACTTCGATACTAATTATGACAAGGAACTGTAATTTCGATACAAATTATGGCAGGTAACTGTAACGTTGATACTAATTATGACAGGTAACAGGAACTTCGATACTAATTATGACAAGTTACTGTAACTTCGTTACTAATTATTTCAAGTATCTGTAACATCGATACTAATTATGACAAGTAACTGTAACTTCGATACTTATTATGACAGGTAACTGTAACTTCATTACTAATTATGACAAGAAACTGTAACTTCGATACTAATTATGACAGGTAACTCTAACTTCGATACTAATTATGACAAGGAACTGTAATTTCGATACAAATTATGGCAGGTAACTGTAACTTTGATACTAATTATGACAGGTAACAGGAACTTCGATACTAATTATGACAGGTTACTGTAACTTCGTTACTAATTATTTCAAGTAACTGTATCTTCGATACTAATTATGAAAGTAACTGTAACTTCGATACTAATTATGACAAGTTACTGTAACATCGATACTAATTATGACAAGTAACTGTAACTTCGATACTTATTATGACAGGTAACAGTAACTTCGATACTAATTATGACAAGTAACTGTAACATCGATACTAATTATGACAAGGAACTGTAATTTCGATACTAATTATGGCAGGTAACTGTAACTTTGATACTAATTTTGACTGGTAACAGTTACTTCGATACTAATTATGACAAGTAATTGTAACTTCTATACTAATTATGACAGGTAACTGTAACATCGTTACTAATTATGACAAGTAACAGTAATTTCGATACAAATTATGGCAGGTAATTGTAATTTCGATACTAATTATGACAGGCAAGAGTAACTTCGATACTAATTATGACAAGTAACAGTAACTTCGATACTAATTATGACAAGTAACTGTAATTTCGATACAAATTATGGCAGGTAACTGTAACTTTGATACTAATTATGACAGTCAACAGTAACTTCGATACAAATTTTGGCAGGTAACAGTAACTTCGATACTAATTATGACAAGTAACTGTAATTTTGATAAAAAATTCTGGCAGGTATGAGTAACTTCGATACTAATTATGACAGGTTACTGTAATTTCGATACTAATTATGACAGGTTACTGTAACTTCGTTACTAATTATGTCAAGTAACTGTAACTTCGATACTAATTATGACAAGTAACTGTAACTTCGATACTTATTATGGCAGGTAACTGTAACTTCATTACTAATTATGACAAGAAACTGTAACTTCGATACTAATTATGACAGGTAACTCTAATTTCGATACTAATTATGACAAGGAACTGTAATTTCGATACAAATTAAGGCAGGTAACTATAACTTTGATACTAATTATGACAGGTAACAGTAACATCGATACTAATTATGACAAGTAACTGTAATTTTGATAAAAAATTATGGCAGGTAACTGTAACTTCGATATTAATTATGACAGGTAACAGTAACCTCGATACTAATTATTACAGGTTACTGTAACTTCGTTACTAATTATGTCAAGTAACTGTAACTTCGATGCGAATTATGACAAGTAACTGTAACTTCGATACTTATTATGACAGGTAACTGTAACTTCATTACTAATTATGCCAAGAAACTCTAACTTCGATACTAATTATGACAGGTAACTGTAACTTCGATACTAATTATGACAAGTAACGGTAACTTCGATACTAATTATGACAAGTAACTGTAACTTCGATACTTATTATGACAGGTAACAGTAACTTCGATTCTAATTATGACAAGTAACTGTAACATCGATACTAATTATGACAGGTAACTGTAACTTCGTTAATAATTATGACAAGTAACGGTAATTTCGATACAAATTATGGCAGGTAATTGTAATGTCGATACTAATTATGACAGGTTACTGTAACTTCGATACTAATAATGACAAGTAACAGTAACTTCGATAATAATTATGACAAGGAACTGTAACTTCGATACTAATTATTACAAGTAACTGTAATTTTGATAAAAAATTCTGGCAGGTAACAGTAACTTCGATACTAATTATGACAAGTTACTGTAATTTCGATACTAATTATGACAGGTTACTGTAACTTCGTTACTAATTATGTCAAGTTACTGTAACTTCGATATTAATTATGACAAGAAACTGTAACTTCGATACTTATAATGACAGGTAACTGTAACTTCATTACAAATTATGACAAGAAACTGTAACTTCGATACTTATTATGACAGGTAACTCTAACTTCGATACTAATTATGACAAGGAACTGTAATTTCGATACAAATTATGGCAGGTAACTGTAACGTTGATACTAATTATGACAGGTAACAGGAACTTCGATACTAATTATGACAGGTTACTGTAACTTCGTTACTAATTATTTCAAGTCACTGTAACATCGATACTAATTATGACAAGTAACTGTAACTTCGATACTTATTTTGACAGGTAACTGTAACTTCATTACCAATTATGACAAGAAACTGTAACTTCGATACTTATTATGACAGGTAATTGTAACTTCGATACGAATTATGACAAGTTAGTGTAATTTCGATACAAATTATGGCAGGTAACTGTAACTTCGATACTAATTATGACAGGTAACAGTAACTTCGATACTAATTATGACAGGTAACTGTAACTTCGATGCTAATTATGACAAGGAACTGTAATTTCGATACAAATTATGGCAGGTAACTGTAACTTTGATAATATTTATGACAGGTAACAGTAACTTCGATACTAATTAGGACAAGGAACTGTAATTTCGATACAAATTATGGCAGGTAACTGTAACTTTGATACTAATTATGACAGGTAACAGAAACTTCGATACTAATTATGACAAGTAACTGTAACTTCGATACTTATTTTGACTGGTAACTGTAACTTCATTACTAATTATGACAAGAAACTGTAACTTCGATACTAATTATGACAGGTAACTCTAACTTCGATACTAATTATGACTAGGAACTGTAATTTCGATACAAATTATGGCAGGTAACTGTAACTTTGATACAAATTATGACAGGTAACATGAACTTCGATACTAATTATGACAGGTTACTGTAACTTCGTTACTAATTATTTCAAGTAACTGTAACTTCGATACTAATTATGACAAGTAACTGTAACTTCGATACTTATTATGACAGGTAACTGTAACTTCATTACTAATTATGACAAGAAACTGTAACTTCATTACTAATTATGACAAGAAACTGTAACTTCGATACTAATTATGACAGGTAACTGTAACTTCGATACTAATTATGACAAGTTACTGTAACTTCGATACTAATTATGACAATTAACTGTAACGTCGATACTTATTATGACAGGTAACAGTTACTTCGATACTAATTATGACAAGTAACTGTAACATCGATACTAATTATGACAAGGAACTGTAATTTCGATACTAATTATGGCAGGTAACTGTAACTTCGATACTAATGATGAAAAGTAACTGTAACTTCGTTACTAATTATGACAAGTAAATGTAATTTCTATACATATTGTGGCAGGTAACAGTACCTTCGATACAAATTTTGACAGTTAACTGTAACTTCGATACTAATTATGACAAGGAACTGTAATTTCGATACAAATTATGGCAGGTAACTGTAATATTGATACTAATTATGACAGGTAACAGTAACTTCGATACTAATTATGACATGTAAATGTAACTTCGATACTAATTATGACAAGTAACTCTAACTTCGATACTTATTATGACAGGTAACTGTAAATTCATTACTAATTATGACAAGAAACTGTAACTTCGATACTAATTATGACAGGTAACTCTAACTTCGATACTAATTATGAAAAGAAACTGTAATTTCGATACAAATTATGGCAAGTAACTGTAACTTTGATACTAATTATGACAGGTAACAGGAACATCGATACTAATTATGACAGGTTACTGTAACTTCGTTACTAATTATTTCAAGTAACTGTAACTTCGATACTAATTATGACAAGTAACTGTAACTTCGATACTTATTATGACAGGTAACTGTAACTTCATTACTAATTATGACAAGAAACTGTAACTTCGATACTAATTATGACAAGTAACTCTAACTTCGATACTAATTATGACAAGGAACTGAAATTTCGATACAAATTAAGGCAGGTAACTGTAACTTTGATACTAATTATGACAGGTAACAGTAACTTCGATACTAATTATGACAAGTAACTGTAACCTCGTTACTAATTATGACAAGTAACTGTAATTTTGATAAAAAATTATGGCAGGTAACTGTAACTTCGATACTAATTATGACAGGTAACAGTAACTTCGATACTAATTATTACAGGTTACTGTAACTTCGTTACTAATTATGTCAAGTAACTGTAACTTCGATACGAATTATGACAAGTAACTGTAACTTCGATACTTATTATGACAGGTAACTGTAACTTCATTACTAATTATGACAAGAAACTGTAACTTCGATACTAATTATGACAGGTAACTGTAACTTCGATACTAATTATGACAAGTAACTGTAACTTCGATACTAATTATGACAAGTAACTGTAACTTCGATACTTATTATGACAGGTAACAGTAACTTCGATTCAAATTGTGACAAGTAACTGTAACATCGATACTAATTATGACAGGTAACTGTAACTTCGTTAATAATTATGACAAGTAACGGTAATTTCGATACAAATTATGGCAGGTAATTGTAATTTCGATACTAATTATGACAGGTTATAGTAATTTCGATACTAATTATGACAAGTAACAGTAACTTCGATACTAATTATGACAAGGAACTCTAACTTCGATACTAATTATGACAAGTAACTGTAATTTTGATAACAAATTCTGGCAGGTAACAGTAACTTCGAAACTAATTATGACAAGTTACTGTAATTTCGATACTAAATATGACAGGTTACTGTAACTTCGTTACTAATTATGTCAAGTAACTGTAACTTCGATACTAGTTATGACAAGAAACTGTAACTTCGATACTTATTATGACAGGTAACTGTAACTTCATTACTAATTATGACAAGAAACTGTAATTTCGATACTTATTATGACAGGTAACTCTAACGTCGATACTAATTATGACAAGGAACTGTAATTTCGATACAAATTATGGCAGGTAAATGTAACTTTGATACTAATTATGACAGGTAACAGGAACTTCCATACTAATTATGACATGTTACTGTAACTTCGTTACTAATTATTTCAAGTAACTGTAACATCGATACTAATTATGACAAGTAACTGTAACTTCGATACTTATAATGACAGGTAACTGTAACTTCATTACTAATTATGACAAGAAATTGTAACTTCGATACTAATTATGACAGGTAACTGTAACTTAGATACGAATTATGACAAGTTACTGTAATTTCGATACTAATTATGGCAGGTAACTGTAACTTCGATACTAATTATGACAGGTAACAGTAACTTCGATACTAATTATGACAGGTAACTGTATCTTCGATACTAATTATGACAAGGAACTGTAATTTCGATACAAATTATGGCAGGTAACTGTAACTTTGATACTATTTATGACAGGTAACACTAACTTCGATACTAATTATGGCAAGTAAATGTAACTTCGTTAGTAATTATGTCAAGTAACTGTAATTTCGATACAAATTATGGCAGGTAACAGTACCTTCGATACTAATTATGACAGGTAACTGTACTTCGATACTAATTATGACAAGGAACTGTAATTTGGATACAACTTATGGCAGGTGACTGTAACTTTGATACTAATTATGACAAGTAACTGTAACTTCGATACTAATTATGACAGGTAACTGTAACTTCGTTACTAATTATGACAAGTAACTGTAATTTCGATACAAATTTTGGCAGGTAACAGTAACTTCGATAATAATTATGACAAGTATCTGTAACTTCGATACTAATTATGACAGGTAACAGTAACTTCGATACTAATTATGACAAGGAACTGTAATTTCAATACAAATTATGGCAGGTAACTGTAACTTTGATACTAATTATGACAGGTAACAGAAACTTCGATACTAATTATGACAAGTAACTGTAACTTCGATACTTATTTTGACTGGTAACTGTAACTTCATTACTAATTATGACAAGAAACTGTAACTTCGATACTAATTATGACAGGTAACTCTAACTTCGATACTAATTATGACTAGGAACTGTAATTTCGATACAAATTATGGCAGGTAACTGTAACTTTGATACTAATTATGGCAGGTAACAGGAACTTCGATACTAATTATGACAGGTTACTGTAACTTCGTTACTAATTATTTCAAGTAACTGTAACTTCGATACTAATTATGACAAGTAACTGTAACTTCGATACTTATTATGACAGGTAACTGTAACTTCATTACTAATTATGACAAGAAACTGTAACTTCATTACTAATTATGACAAGAAACTGTAACTTCGATACTAATTATGACAGGTAACTGTAACTTCGATACTAATTATGACAATTAACTGTAACTTCGATACTTATTATGACAGGTAACAGTTACTTCGATACTAATTGTGACAAGTAACTGTAACATCGATACTAATTATAACAAGGAACTGTAATTTCGATACTAATTATGGCAGGTAACTGTAACTTTGATACTAATTATGACTGGTAACAGTAACTTCGATACTAATTATGAAAAGTAACTGTAACTTCGTTACTAATTATGACAAGTAAATGTAATTTCTATACAAATTGTGGCAGGTAACAGTACCTTCGATACAAATTTTGACAGTTAACTGTAACTTCGATACTAATTATGACAAGGAACTGTAATTTCGATACAAATTATGGCAGGTAACTGTAAAATTGATACTAATTATGACAGGTAACAGTAACTTCGATACTAATTATGACATGTAAATGTAACTTCGATACTAATTATGACAAGTAACTGTAACTTCGATACTTATTATGACAGGTAACTGTAAATTCATTACTAATTATGACAAGAAACTGTAACTTCGATACTAAATATGACAGGTAACTCTAACTTCGATACTAATTATGAAAAGAAACTGTAATTTCGATACAAATTATGGCAAGTAACTGTAACCTTGATACTAATTATGACAGGTAACAGGAACATCGATACTAATTATGACAGGTTACTGTAACTTCGTTACTAATTATTTCAAGTAACTGTTACTTCGATACTAATTATGAAAAGTAACTGTAACTTCGATACTTATTATGACAGGTAACTGTAACTTCATTACTAATTATGACAAGAAACTGTAACTTCGATACTAATTATGACAGGTAACTCTAACTTCGATACTAATTATGACAAGGAACTGAAATTTCGATACAAATTAAGGCAGGTAACTGTAACTTTGATACTAATTATGACAGGTAACAGTAACTTCGAGACTAATTATGACAAGTAACTGTAACTTCGTTACTAATTATGACAAGTAACTGTAATTTTGATAAAAAATTATGGCAGGTAACTGTAACTTCGATACTAATTATGACAGGTAACTGTAACTTCGATACTAATTATGACAAGGAACTGTAATTTCGATACAAATTATGGCAGGTAACTGTAACTTTGATACTATTTATGACAGGTAACACTAACTTCGATACTAATTATGGCAAGTAAATGTAACTTCGTTACTAATTATGTCAAGTAACTGTAATTTCTATACAAATTATGGCAGGTAACAGTACCTTCGATACTAATTATGACAGGTAACTGTACTTCGATACTAATTATGACAAGGAACTGTAATTTCGATACAAATTATGGCAGGTGACTGTAACTTTGATACTAATTATGACAAGTAACTGTAACTTCGATACTAATTATGACAGGTAACTGTAACTTCGTTACTAATTATGACAAGTAACTGTAATTTCGATACAAATTTTGGCAGGTAACAGTAACTTCGATAATAATTATGACAAGTATCTGTAACTTCGATACTAATTATGACAGGTAACAGTAACTTCGATACTAATTATGACAAGGAACCGTAATTTAGATACAAATTATGGCAGGTAACTGTAACTTTGATACTAATTATGACAGGTAACAGAAACTTCGATACTAATTATGACAAGTAACTGTAACTTCGATACTTATTTTGACTGGTAACTGTAACTTCATTACTAATTATGACAAGAAACTGTAACTTCGATACTAATTATGACAGGTAACTCTAACTTCGATACTAATTATGACTAGGAACTGTAATTTCGATACAAATTATGGCAGGTAACTGTAACTTTGATACTAATTATGACAGGTAACAGGAACTTCGATACTAATTATGACAGGTTACTGTAACTTCGTTACTAATTATTTCAAGTAACTGTAACTTCGATACTAATTATGACAAGTAACTGTAACTTCGATACTTATTATGACAGGTAACTGTAACTTCATTACTAATTATGACAAGAAACTGTAACTTCATTACTAATTATGACAAGAAACTGTAACTTCGATACTAATTATGACAGGTAACTGTAACTTCGATACTAATTATGACAAGTTACTGTAACTTCGATACTAATTATGACAATTAACTGTAACTTCGATACTTATTATGACAGGTAACAGTTACTTCGATACTAATTATGACAAGTAACTGTAACATCGATACTAATAATGACAAGGAACTGTAATTTCGATACTAATTATGGCAGGTAACTGTAACTTTGATACTAATTATGACTGGTAACATTAACTTCGATACTAATTATGAAAAGTAACTGTAACTTCGATACTAATTATGACAAGTAACTGTAACTTCGATACTTATTATGACAGGTAACTGTAACTTCATTACTAATTATGACAAGAAACTGTAACTTCATTACTAATTATGACAAGAAACTGTAACTTCGATACTAATTATGACAGGTAACTGTAACTTCGATACTAATTATGACAATTAACTGTAACTTCGATACTTATTATGACAGGTAACAGTTACTTCGATACTAATTGTGACAAGTAACTGTAACATCGATACTAATTATAACAAGGAACTGTAATTTCGATACTAATTATGGCAGGTAACTGTAACTTTGATACTAATTATGACTGGTAACAGTAACTTCGATACTAATTATGAAAAGTAACTGTAACTTCGTTACTAATTATGACAAGTAAATGTAATTTCTATACAAATTGTGGCAGGTAACAGTACCTTCGATACAAATTTTGACAGTTAACTGTAACTTCGATACTAATTATGACAAGGAACTGTAATTTCGATACAAATTATGGCAGGTAACTGTAAAATTGATACTAATTATGACAGGTAACAGTAACTTCGATACTAATTATGACATGTAAATGTAACTTCGATACTAATTATGACAAGTAACTGTAACTTCGATACTTATTATGACAGGTAACTGTAAATTCATTACTAATTATGACAAGAAACTGTAACTTCGATACTAAATATGACAGGTAACTCTAACTTCGATACTAATTATGAAAAGAAACTGTAATTTCGATACAAATTATGGCAAGTAACTGTAACCTTGATACTAATTATGACAGGTAACAGGAACATCGATACTAATTATGACAGGTTACTGTAACTTCGTTACTAATTATTTCAAGTAACTGTTACTTCGATACTAATTATGAAAAGTAACTGTAACTTCGATACTTATTATGACAGGTAACTGTAACTTCATTACTAATTATGACAAGAAACTGTAACTTCGATACTAATTATGACAGGTAACTCTAACTTCGATACTAATTATGACAAGGAACTGAAATTTCGATACAAATTAAGGCAGGTAACTGTAACTTTGATACTAATTATGACAGGTAACAGTAACTTCGATACTAATTATGACAAGTAACTGTAACTTCGTTACTAATTATGACAAGTAACTGTAATTTTGATAAAAAATTATGGCAGGTAACTGTAACTTCGATACTAATTATGACAGGTAACTGTAACTTCGATACTAATTATGACAAGGAACTGTAATTTCGATACAAATTATGGCAGGTAACTGTAACTTTGATACTATTTATGACAGGTAACACTAACTTCGATACTAATTATGGCAAGTAAATGTAACTTCGTTACTAATTATGTCAAGTAACTGTAATTTCTATACAAATTATGGCAGGTAACAGTACCTTCGATACTAATTATGACAGGTAACTGTACTTCGATACTAATTATGACAAGGAACTGTAATTTCGATACAAATTATGGCAGGTGACTGTAACTTTGATACTAATTATGACAAGTAACTGTAACTTCGATACTAATTATGACAGGTAACTGTAACTTCGTTACTAATTATGACAAGTAACTGTAATTTCGATACAAATTTTGGCAGGTAACAGTAACTTCGATAATAATTATGACAAGTATCTGTAACTTCGATACTAATTATGACAGGTAACAGTAACTTCGATACTAATTATGACAAGGAACCGTAATTTAGATACAAATTATGGCAGGTAACTGTAACTTTGATACTAATTATGACAGGTAACAGAAACTTCGATACTAATTATGACAAGTAACTGTAACTTCGATACTTATTTTGACTGGTAACTGTAACTTCATTACTAATTATGACAAGAAACTGTAACTTCGATACTAATTATGACAGGTAACTCTAACTTCGATACTAATTATGACTAGGAACTGTAATTTCGATACAAATTATGGCAGGTAACTGTAACTTTGATACTAATTATGACAGGTAACAGGAACTTCGATACTAATTATGACAGGTTACTGTAACTTCGTTACTAATTATTTCAAGTAACTGTAACTTCGATACTAATTATGACAAGTAACTGTAACTTCGATACTTATTATGACAGGTAACTGTAACTTCATTACTAATTATGACAAGAAACTGTAACTTCATTACTAATTATGACAAGAAACTGTAACTTCGATACTAATTATGACAGGTAACTGTAACTTCGATACTAATTATGACAAGTTACTGTAACTTCGATACTAATTATGACAATTAACTGTAACTTCGATACTTATTATGACAGGTAACAGTTACTTCGATACTAATTATGACAAGTAACTGTAACATCGATACTAATAATGACAAGGAACTGTAATTTCGATACTAATTATGGCAGGTAACTGTAACTTTGATACTAATTATGACTGGTAACAGTAACTTCGATACTAATTATGAAAAGTAACTGTAACTTCGTTACTAATTATGACAAGTAAATGTAATTTCTATAAAAATTGTTGCAGGTAACAGTACCTTCGATACAAATTTTGACAGATAACTGTAACTTCGATACTAATTATGACAAGGAACTGTAATTTCGATACAAATTATGGCAGGTAACTGTAAAATTGATACTAATTATGACAGGTAACAGTAACTTCGATACTAATTATGACATGTAAATGTAACTTCGATACTAATTATGACAAGTAACTGTAACTTCGATACTTATTATGACAGGTAACTGTAAATTCATTACTAATTATGACAAGAAACTGTAACTTCGATACTAATTATGACAGGTAACTCTAACTTCGATACTAATTATGAAAAGAAATTGTAATTTCGATACAAATTATGGCAAGTAACTGTAACTTTGATACTAATTATGACAGGTAACAGGAACATCGATACTAATTATGACAGGTTCCTGTAACTTCGTTACTAATTATTTCAAGTAACTGTAACTTCGATACTAATTATGAAAAGTAACGGTAACTTCGATACTTATTATGACAGGTAACTGTAACTTCATTACTAATTATGACAAGAAACTGTAACTTCGATACTAATTATGACAGGTAACTCTAACTTCGATACTAATTATGACAAGGAACTGAAATTTCGATACAAATTAAGGCAGGTAACTGTAACTTTGATACTAATTATGACAGGTAACAGTAACTTCGATACTAATTATGACAAGTAACTGTAACTTCGTTACTAATTATGACAAGTAACTGTAATTTTGATAAAAAATTATGGCAGGTAACTGTAACTTCGATACTAATTATGACAGGTAACAGTAACTTCGATACTAATTATTACAGGTTACTGTAACTTCGTTACTAATTATGTCAAGTAACTGTAACTTCGATACGAGTTATGACAAGTAACTGTAACTTCGATACTTATTATGACAGGTAACTGTAACTTCATTACTAATTATGACAAGAAACTGTAACTTCGATACTAATTAAGACAGGTAACTGTAACTTCGATACTAATTATGACAAGTAACTGTAACTTCGATACTAATTATGAGAAGTAACTGTAACTTCGGTACTTATTATGACAGGTAACAGTAACTTCGATTCTAATTGTGACAAGTAACTGTAACATCGATACTAATTATGACAGGTAACTGTAACTTCGTTAATAATTATGACAAGTAACGGTAATTTCGATACAAATTATGGCAGGTAATTGTAATTTCGATACTAATTATGACAGGTTATAGTAACTTCGATACTAATTATGACAAGTAACAGTAACTTCGATACTAATTATGACAAGGAACTCTAACTTCGATACTAATTATGACAAGTGACTGTAATTTTGATAACAAATTCTGGCAGGTAACAGTAACTTCGAAACTAATTATGACAAGTTACTGTAATTTCGATACTAAATATGACAGGTTACTGTAACTTCGTTACTAATTATGTCATGTAACTGTAACTTCGATACTAATTATGACAAGAAACTGTAACTTCGATACTTATTATGACAAGTAACAGTAACTTCGTTTCTAATTATGACAAGTTACAGTAACTTCGATACTAATTATGACAGGTAACTGTAACTTCGATACTAATTGTGACAGGTAACTGTAACTTCGATACTAATTATGACAAGTAACTGTAATTTCGATAAAAATTATGACAGGTTACAGTAATATCGATAATAATTATGACAAGTAACTGGAACTTCCGTGTTAATTATGACAAGTAACTGTAATTTCGATTCAAATTATGGCAGGTAACTGTAACTTCGATATTAATTATGACAGGTAACAGTTACTTCGATACTAATTATGACAAGTAACTGTAACTTCGATACTAATTATGACAGGTAACTGTAACTTCGATACTAATTATGACAAGTAACTCTAAATTCGTTACTAATTATGACAAGTAACTGTAATTTTGATAAAAAAATTATGGCAGGTAACTGTATCTTCGATACTAATTATGAGAGGTAACAGTAACTTCGTTACTAATTATGACAAGTAACTGTAATTTCGATAAAAATGATGGCAGGTAACTGTAACGTCGATACTAATTATGACAGGTAACAGAAACTTCGATACTAATTATGACAGAAAACAGAAACTTCGATACTAATTATGACAGGTAACAGTAACTTCGATACTAATTATGGCAGGTAACTGTAACATCGATACTAATTATGACAGTTAACTGTAACTTCGTTACTAATAATGACAAGTAACTGTAATTTCGATAAAAAATATGGCAGGTAACTGTAACGTCGATACTAATTATGACAGGTAACAGTAACCTTGATACAAATTATGACAAGTAACTCTAACTTCGATACTTATTATGACAGGTAATTGTAACTTCGTTACTAATTATGACAAGTAACTGTAATTTCGATACAAATTATGGCAGGTAACTCTAACTTCGATACTAATTATGACTAGGAACTGTAATTTCGATACAAATTATGGCAGGTAACTGTAACTTTGATACTAATTATGACAGGTAACAGGAACTTCGATACTAATTATGACAGGTTACTGTAACTTCGTTACTAATTATTTCAAGTAACTGTAACTTCGATACTAATTATGACAAGTAACTGTAACTTCGATACTTATTATGACAGGTAACTGTAACTTCATTACTAATTATGACAAGAAACTGTAACTTCATTACTAATTATGACAAGAAACTGTAACTTCGATACTAATTATGACAGGTAACTGTAACTTCGATACTAATTATGACAAGTTACTGTAACTTCGATACTAATTATGACAATTAACTGTAACTTCGATACTTATTATGACAGGTAACAGTTACTTCGATACTAATTATGACAAGTAACTGTAACATCGATACTAATAATGACAAGGAACTGTAATTTCGATACTAATTATGGCAGGTAACTGTAACTTTGATACTAATTATGACTGGTAACAGTAACTTCGATACTAATTATGAAAAGTAACTGTAACTTCGTTACTAATTATGACAAGTAAATGTAATTTCTATAAAAATTGTTGCAGGTAACAGTACCTTCGATACAAATTTTGACAGATAACTGTAACTTCGATACTAATTATGACAAGGAACTGTAATTTCGATACAAATTATGGCAGGTAACTGTAAAATTGATACTAATTATGACAGGTAACAGTAACTTCGATACTAATTATGACATGTAAATGTAACTTCGATACTAATTATGACAAGTAACTGTAACTTCGATACTTATTATGACAGGTAACTGTAAATTCATTACTAATTATGACAAGAAACTGTAACTTCGATACTAATTATGACAGGTAACTCTAACTTCGATACTAATTATGAAAAGAAATTGTAATTTCGATACAAATTATGGCAAGTAACTGTAACTTTGATACTAATTATGACAGGTAACAGGAACATCGATACTAATTATGACAGGTTCCTGTAACTTCGTTACTAATTATTTCAAGTAACTGTAACTTCGATACTAATTATGAAAAGTAACGGTAACTTCGATACTTATTATGACAGGTAACTGTAACTTCATTACTAATTATGACAAGAAACTGTAACTTCGATACTAATTATGACAGGTAACTCTAACTTCGATACTAATTATGACAAGGAACTGAAATTTCGATACAAATTAAGGCAGGTAACTGTAACTTTGATACTAATTATGACAGGTAACAGTAACTTCGATACTAATTATGACAAGTAACTGTAACTTCGTTACTAATTATGACAAGTAACTGTAATTTTGATAAAAAATTATGGCAGGTAACTGTAACTTCGATACTAATTATGACAGGTAACAGTAACTTCGATACTAATTATTACAGGTTACTGTAACTTCGTTACTAATTATGTCAAGTAACTGTAACTTCGATACGAGTTATGACAAGTAACTGTAACTTCGATACTTATTATGACAGGTAACTGTAACTTCATTACTAATTATGACAAGAAACTGTAACTTCGATACTAATTAAGACAGGTAACTGTAACTTCGATACTAATTATGACAAGTAACTGTAACTTCGATACTAATTATGAGAAGTAACTGTAACTTCGATACTTATTATGACAGGTAACAGTAACTTCGATTCTAATTGTGACAAGTAACTGTAACATCGATACTAATTATGACAGGTAACTGTAACTTCGTTAATAATTATGACAAGTAACGGTAATTTCGATACAAATTATGGCAGGTAATTGTAATTTCGATACTAATTATGACAGGTTATAGTAACTTCGATACTAATTATGACAAGTAACAGTAACTTCGATACTAATTATGACAAGGAACTCTAACTTCGATACTAATTATGACAAGTGACTGTAATTTTGATAACAAATTCTGGCAGGTAACAGTAACTTCGAAACTAATTATGACAAGTTACTGTAATTTCGATACTAAATATGACAGGTTACTGTAACTTCGTTACTAATTATGTCATGTAACTGTAACTTCGATACTAATTATGACAAGAAACTGTAACTTCGATACTTATTATGACAAGTAACAGTAACTTCGTTTCTAATTATGACAAGTTACAGTAACTTCGATACTAATTATGACAGGTAACTGTAACTTCGATACTAATTGTGACAGGTAACTGTAACTTCGATACTAATTATGACAAGTAACTGTAATTTCGATAAAAATTATGACAGGTTACAGTAATATCGATAATAATTATGACAAGTAACTGGAACTTCCGTACTAATTATGACAAGTAACTGTAATTTCGATTCAAATTATGGCAGGTAACTGTAACTTCGATATTAATTATGACAGGTAACAGTTACTTCGATACTAATTATGACAAGTAACTGTAACTTCGATACTAATTATGACAGGTAACTGTAACTTCGATACTAATTATGACAAGTAACTCTAAATTCGTTACTAATTATGACAAGTAACTGTAATTTTGATAAAAAAATTATGGCAGGTAACTGTATCTTCGATACTAATTATGAGAGGTAACAGTAACTTCGTTACTAATTATGACAAGTAACTGTAATTTCGATAAAAATGATGGCAGGTAACTGTAACGTCGATACTAATTATGACAGGTAACAGAAACTTCGATACTAATTATGACAGAAAACAGAAACTTCGATACTAATTATGACAGGTAACAGTAACTTCGATACTAATTATGGCAGGTAACTGTAACATCGATACTAATTATGACAGTTAACTGTAACTTCGTTACTAATAATGACAAGTAACTGTAATTTCGATAAAAAATATGGCAGGTAACTGTAACGTCGATACTAATTATGACAGGTAACAGTAACCTTGATACAAATTATGACAAGTAACTCTAACTTCGATACTTATTATGACAGGTAATTGTAACTTCGTTACTAATTATGACAAGTAACTGTAATTTCGATACAAATTATGGCAGGTAACTGTAACTTCGTTACTAATTATGACAAGTAACTGTAATTTCGATATAAATTATGGCAGGAAACTGTAACTTCGATACTAATTATGACAGGTAACAGTAACTTCGATACTTATTTTGACAAGTAACAGTAACTTCGATACTAATTATGACAAGTAACTGTAACTTCAAAACTTATTATGACAGTTAACTGTAACATCGTTACTAATTATGACAGGTAACTGTAATTTCGATATAAATTATGGCAGGAAACTGTAACTTCGATACTAATTATGACAGGTAACTGTAACTTCATTACTAATTATGACAAGAAACTGTAACTTCATTACTAATTATGACAAGAAACTGTAACTTCGATACTAATTATGACAGGTAACTGTAACATCGATACTAATTATGACAATTAACTGTAACTTCGATACTTATTATGACAGGTAACAGTTACTTCGATACTAATTGTGACAAGTAACTGTAACATCGATACTAATTATAACAAGGAACTGTAATTTCGATACTAATTATGGCAGGTTACTGTAACTTTGATACTAATTATGACTGGTAACAGTAACTTCGATACTAATTATGAAAAGTAACTGTAACTTCGTTACTAATTATGACAAGTAAATGTAATTTCTATACAAATTGTGGCAGGTAACAGTACCTTCGATACAAATTTTGACAGTTAACTGTAACTTCGATACTAATTATGACAAGGAACTGTAATTTCGATACAAATTATGGCAGGTAACTGTAAAATTGATACTGATTATGACAGGTAACAGTAACTTCGATACTAATTATGACATGTAAATGTAACTTCGATACTAATTATGACATGTAACTGTAACTTCGATACTTATTATGACAGGTAACTGTAAATTCATTACTAATTATGACAAGAAACTGTAACTTCGATACTAAATATGACAGGTAACTCTAACTTCGATACTAATTATGAAAAGAAACTGTAATTTCGATACAAATTATATCAAGTAACTGTAACCTTGATACTAATTATGACAGGTAACAGGAACATCGATACTAATTATGACAGGTTACTGTAACTTCGTTACTAATTATTTCAAGTAACTGTTACTTCGATACTAATTATGAAAAGTAACTGTAACTTCGATACTTATTATGACAGGTAACTGTAACTTCATTACTAATTATGACAAGAAACTGTAACTTCGATAATAATTATGACAGGTAACTCTAACTTCGATACTAATTATGACAAGGAACTGAAATTTCGATACAAATTAAGGCAGGTAACTGTAACTTTGATACTAATTATGACAGGTAACAGTAACTTCGATACTAATTATGACAAGTAACTGTAACTTCGTTACTAATTATGACAAGTAACTGTAATTTTGATAAAAAATTATGGCAGGTAACTGTAACTTCGATACTAATTATGACAGGTAACTGTAACTTCGATACTAATTATGACAAGGAACTGTAATTTCGATACAAATTATGGCAGGTAACTGTAACTTTGATACTATTTATGACAGGTAACACTAACTTCGATACTAATTATGGCAAGTAAATGTAACTTCGTTACTAATTATGTCAAGTAACTGTAATTTCTATACAAATTATGGCAGGTAACAGTACCTTCGATACTAATTATGACAGGTAACTGTACTTCGATACTAATTATGACAAGGAACTGTAATTTCGATACAAATTATGGCAGGTGACTGTAACTTTGATACTAATTATGACAAGTAACTGTAACTTCGATACTAATTATGACAGGTAACTGTAACTTCGTTACTAATTATGACAAGTAACTGTAATTTCGATACAAATTTTGGCAGGTAACAGTAACTTCGATAATAATTATGACAAGTATCTGTAACTTCGATACTAATTATGACAGGTAACAGTAACTTCGATACTAATTATGACAAGGAACTGTAATTTCGATACAAATTATGGCAGGTAACTGTAACTTTGATACTAATTATGACAGGTAACAGAAACTTCGATACTAATTATGACAAGTAACTGTAACTTCGATACTTATTTTGACTGGTAACTGTAACTTCATTACTAATTATGACAAGAAACTGTAACTTCGATACTAATTATGACAGGTAACTCTAACTTCGATACTAATTATGACTAGGAACTGTAATTTCGATACAAATTATGGCAGGTAACTGTAACTTTGATACTAATTATGACAGGTAACAGGAACTTCGATACTAATTATGACAGGTTACTGTAACTTCGTTACTAATTATTTCAAGTAACTGTAACTTCGATACTAATTATGACAAGTAACTGTAACTTCGATACTTATTATGACAGGTAACTGTAACTTCATTACTTATTATGACAAGAAACTGTAACTTCATTACTAATTATGACAAGAAACTGTAACTTCGATACTAATTATGACAGGTAACTGTAACTTCGATACTAATTATGACAAGTTACTGTAACTTCGATACTAATTATGACAATTAACTGTAACTTCGATACTTATTATGACAGGTAACAGTTACTTCGATACTAATTATGACAAGTAACTGTAACATCGATACTAATAATGACAAGGAACTGTAATTTCGATACTAATTATGGCAGGTAACTGTAACTTTGATACTAATTAAGACTGGTAACAGTAACTTCGATACTAATTATGAAAAGTAACTGTAACTTCGTTACTAATTATGACAAGTAAATGTAATTTCTATAAAAATTGTTGCAGGTAACAGTACCTTCGATACAAATTTTGACAGATAACTGTAACTTCGATACTAATTATGACAAGGAACTGTAATTTCGATACAAATTATGGCAGGTAACTGTAAAATTGATACTAATTATGACAGGTAACAGTAACTTCGATACTAATTATGACATGTAAATGTAACTTCGATACTAATTATGACAAGTAACTGTAACTTCGATACTTATTATGACAGGTAACTGTAAATTCATTACTAATTATGACAAGAAACTGTAACTTCGATACTAATTATGACAGGTAACTCTAACTTCGATACTAATTATGAAAAGAAATTGTAATTTCGATACAAATTATGGCAAGTAACTGTAACTTTGATACTAATTATGACAGGTAACAGGAACATCGATACTAATTATGACAGGTTCCTGTAACTTCGTTACTAATTATTTCAAGTAACTGTAACTTCGATACTAATTATGAAAAGTAACGGTAACTTCGATACTTATTATGACAGGTAACTGTAACTTCATTACTAATTATGACAAGAAACTGTAACTTCGATACTAATTATGACAGGTAACTCTAACTTCGATACTAATTATGACAAGGAACTGAAATTTCGATACAAATTAAGGCAGGTAACTGTAACTTTGATACTAATTATGACAGGTAACAGTAACTTCGATACTAATTATGACAAGTAACTGTAACTTCGTTACTAATTATGACAAGTAACTGTAATTTTGATAAAAAATTATGGCAGGTAACTGTAACTTCGATACTAATTATGACAGGTAACAGTAACTTCGATACTAATTATTACAGGTTACTGTAACTTCGTTACTAATTATGTCAAGTAACTGTAACTTCGATACGAATTATGACAAGTAACTGTAACTTCGATACTTATTATGACAGGTAACTGTAACTTCATTACTAATTATGACAAGAAACTGTAACTTCGATACTAATTAAGACAGGTAACTGTAACTTCGATACTAATTATGACAAGTAACTGTAACTTCGATACTAATTATGACAAGTAACTGTAACTTCGATACTTATTATGACAGGTAACAGTAACTTCGATTCTAATTGTGACAAGTAACTGTAACATCGATACTAATTATGACAGGTAACTGTAACTTTGTTAATAATTATGACAAGTAACGGTAATTTCGATACAAATTATGGCAGGTAATTGTAATTTCGATACTAATTATGACAGGTTATAGTAACTTCGATACTAATTATGACAAGTAACAGTAACTTCGATACTAATTATGACAAGGAACTCTAACTTCGATACTAATTATGACAAGTGACTGTAATTTTGATAACAAATTCTGGCAGGTAACAGTAACTTCGAAACTAATTATGACAAGTTACTGTAATTTCGATAATAAATATGACAGGTTACTGTAACTTCGTTACTAATTATGTCATGTAACTGTAACTTCGATACTAATTATGACAAGAAACTGTAACTTCGATACTTATTATGACAAGTAACAGTAACTTCGTTTCTAATTATGACAAGTTACAGTAACTTCGATACTAATTATGACAGGTAACTGTAACTTCGATACTAATTGTGACAGGTAACTGTAACTTCGATACTAATTATGACAAGTAACTGTAATTTCGATAAAAATTATGACAGGTTACAGTAATATCGATAATAATTATGACAAGTAACTGGAACTTCCGTACTAATTATGACAAGTAACTGTAATTTCGATTCAAATTATGGCAGGTAACTGTAACTTCGATATTAATTATGACAGGTAACAGTTACTTCGATACTAATTATGACAAGTAACTGTAACTTCGATACTAATTATGACAGGTAACTGTAACTTCGATACTAATTATGACAAGTAACTCTAAATTCGTTACTAATTATGACAAGTAACTGTAATTTTGATAAAAAAATTATGGCAGGTAACTGTATCTTCGATACTAATTATGAGAGGTAACAGTAACTTCGTTACTAATTATGACAAGTAACTGTAATTTCGATAAAAATGATGGCAGGTAACTGTAACGTCGATACTAATTATGACAGGTAACAGAAACTTCGATACTAATTATGACAGAAAACAGAAACTTCGATACTAATTATGACAGGTAACAGTAACTTCGATACTAATTATGGCAGGTAACTGTAACATCGATACTAATTATGACAGTTAACTGTAACTTCGTTACTAATAATGACAAGTAACTGTAATTTCGATAAAAAATATGGCAGGTAACTGTAACGTCGATACTAATTATGACAGGTAACAGTAACCTTGATACAAATTATGACAAGTAACTCTATCTTCGATACTTATTATGACAGGTAATTGTAACTTCGTTACTAATTATGACAAGTAACTGTAATTTCGATACTAATTATGGCAGGTAACTGTAACTTCGTTACTAATTATGACAAGTAACTGTAACTTCGATACTAATTATGACAGGTAACTGTAACTTCGATACTAATTATGACAAGTAACTCTAACTTCGTTACTAATTATGACAAGTAACTGTAATTTTGATAAAAAATTATGGCAGGTAACTGTAACTTCGATACTAATTATGAGAGGTAACAGTAATTTCGATACTAATTATAACAGGTAACTGCAACTTCGTTACTAATTATGACAATTAACTGTAAGGGGTAGGCTTTCTACTCAAATGTCAACCTCACCTGCACGTGGTGCACCCTGCTTTAGACTAACGAGGCTCTGACGACCGAGTGACTCCCGGGATAAGGAGTCCCCCACTACCATGCCACCGGCTCCCCAGGGAGGCGAATGAGCTGGTAGTGGTTAGGGCACTCTCTTGCCCTTGGGACAGGAAACTTTCCCTAAAGGCGGATGAACCACCTGTGGTCAACGGCATAGAAAGTCCTCAACGGCGGACCAGGCATAAGGGCAATGAGTCCCTCCTTGGCTGGAATGGCGGATGAAGGCTGCAGTGACTAGGATTTATTCAATCGTCTTGCATTTGCTTGCCATTGAACATCTTTCCTAAGTCATCAAGTAATGTGCGTTTGTTGATGTGCAGCAACATTCTCACGTAAAAAGATTTCACGCACAGCAGTCTTCCAACAACATTGACTTTCTTCAAAGTCCTGCGGCGATCAAGAAGTTGCGACGGGGGCAGGATTGTGATGTCTGGGAGCCTCTAGTGATAACTTGGCACGTAGGCGGTAGATGTGTGATCGGTCGTCTTGCTTAGGGTTGTGGCTGTAGAGCAATTCGGCCGCTGCAACTACGACTGAGCAGTCCTATTTAGGGTCCACTCTGCTCACCCCACATGGGGAAGGGGCTAGAAAAGGTGCCCTAAACATAGTCAGCCACTTATACTACCGATTGGATAGCCGCGTCCAAAGGTGTCACCTCCATGCGGTCGAAAATGTATAAGTAACAAATTTTATTTTGCAACCTGGAATGTAAGAACACTCACTGATGACCCCGCAAATGAGAGACCTGAAAGGAGAACAGCTATTGTGGGTAGAGAGCTACGGAGATATGACATTGACATAGCAGCACTTCAGGAGACCCGTCTTGCTGAGGAAGGTCAGTTGAATGAGCAAGGTGCAGGGTACAGCTTCTTTTGGAAGGGTAAACGTGAGGACGAACACAGAATACATGGAGTTGGCTTTGCCATTAAGAGCAAGCTTCTCAAGGATCTGTCAGAGCTTCCAACTGGGTATAATGAACGCCTCATGACACTAAGACTTCGGTTATATAACAACCAGCATGCCACGGTGATCAGCGCATACGCCCCCACACTAGATGCTGATGATGACATTAAGGAAAGGTTCTATTCAGATCTGGATACCGTCCTATCAAACATCAACCGTGAAGATAGGATCATCTTACTCGGAGATTTTAACGCTAGAGTGGGCAGGGACTACAATGTTTGGAATGGTGTCATTGGTAAGGAGGGAGTTGGTAGCGAAAACTCCAATGGTGTCAGACTGCTCTCCAAATGCACTGAACATGAATTGGTAATCACCAATACTATCTTTCGCCAAAAGAATCGCTTTAAAACATCATGGCAGCACCCTAGATCGAAGCACTGGCATCTTATTGACTATGTGATTGTACGCAAGAAAGATTTACGAGATGTTCTTATCACCAAAGCAATGACAGGAGCCGATGACTGTTGGACAGATCACCGGCTTATCAGATCAGTTATGCGTATACCATTGTCCACACAGAGGAGGAAGCAACAGAAGAGCTGTAGGCATGTTTTTGATACCGAGAAGTTTGGTAAGTCAGAGCATATCTCCCAATATAAAGAGTTGCTTAGCCAGACACTGCCACAGGAATACCATCCAGATGTAACACTGCACTGGGAGAGTCTGAAGACCGCTATTCAGAATGCTTGCAAGGAAACGCTGGGATATAAGACCAGGAAACATCAAGACTGGTTTGATGAAAATGATGAAGAAATAGAAGCATTAATCTCAGAAAAGAGAAAAGCCTTGCAAACTTGGAGAAAAGATATGAACTCCCGTACTAAGAAAGAAGCATTTTGTCTTGCGAAGGCAAATGTCCAAAGAGGAACTCGTGCTCTCAAAAATGCATGGTGGACATCCAAAGCTAAAGAGCTGCAATATCTAGCAGACAAAGATTCGCGACAGTTCTTCCAAGCCACAAAAGCGATTTATGGCCCCTCCACGTTTGGTAGAAATCCACTTTGGTCCAGTGACAAAAGTACACTTCTAAAAGATCAATACTCCATCATGAATAGGTGGAAGGAGCATTTTGAAGACCTCTTGAACCAGGACTCAGTTATTGATGAGCAGGTGTATGATATATTAGAACAAGCACCCATCAAAGAAGAACTCGGTACCCTGCCAACACTAGATGAGGTTCAGTGTGCTATTAATCAAGCAAAGCGACACAAAGCTACTGGATGTGATGGAATACCAGCGGAAGCTCTCAAAGAAGGAGGTGAGGAACTCATAAGCCACATACATGATCTTATCATTAAAATTTGGAGAACTGAAAAAATGCCTGCTGATTTCAGAGATAGTCTGATAGTTCCCATATTTAAGAAAGGTGATCGTGCAGACTGCAACAACTATCGTGGTATATCTTTGTTATCATGCCTTGGAAAGCTTATTGCTCGTATTTTGGCGAATCGTATTCTATCCCTGGTGGAGAAAATACTCCCAGAGAGCCAATGTGGTTTCAGGCCTTCTAGAGGAACTGCAGATATGATATTCACTGTTCGTCAGCTTCAGGAGAAATGTAGAGAGCAAAATAGACCTCTTTATATTGCCTTTATAGACCTCAGTAAGGCATTTGACTCGGTAAACCGTGAAGCCTTGTGGAAGATTTTATCATTGTATGGTTTTCCACTGAAATTTATTACCATCTTAAGACTACTCCACAATGATATGAAGGCAAATGTCATTGGTAACGACTCGATTGGAGAACCATTTCATATTAATACCGGCGTTAAACAAGGCTGTGTGATTGCCCCTACATTGTTTTCTCTGTACGTTGCCACTGTCATGCAGTTAGTCAAAGATGATCTTCCTACAGGCATACAGATAACTTACAGGATGGATGGGAAGATCTTTAATTTGAGCCGTCTAAAGGCAAGGACTCGAACATCTCCTGCTGCATTGGTTGAGTTACAGTACGCTGATGATAATGCAGTAGTAGCTCAATCAGAGGACGAACTTAGGAAAATCCTGAATGCTTTTTCTTCAGCCTACAAAAAGATTGGGCTGAAACTTAACACCAGTAAAACCCAAGTCCTCTACCAACCAGCCCCTGGACAAGGACAAAGAAACATCAATGTCACCATCGACGGAGCGAAGCTTCAAGAAGTTAACGCCTTTTCTTATCTTGGCAGCACCCTGTCATCAAGTGCAAATATAGATTCCGAAATCCAACACAGGATTAACCGTGCTGGGGCATCCTTTGCAAGATTGAGGTCTAGAGTTTTTGACAACCATGATATCAATGCTGCAACGAAGATCCTTGTGTACAACTCGGTTGTAGTTCCCACCTTACTTTACGGATCTGAATCCTGGACATGCTACAGACGTCATTTTAAAAAGCTGGAGCAATATCACCAGCGTTGTTTGAGGAGAATTCTTCGTGTCACATGGCAAGACAAACGCACAAACACCAGCATTCTCGAAGAAGCACAGACTACCAGTGTTGAAGCCATGCTTTTAAAACGTCAGCTGCGATGGACAGGACACGTAATCCGCATGCCCAATAATCGCATTCCCAAGCAAGTGTTTTGCTCTGAACTAACTGAGGGCAAGCGCTGTGTGGGAGGTCCGAGGAAGCGATTCAAAGACGTACTAAAGGCTAATATGCAAATGTGCCATATTAATATCAACAACTGGGAGACCTTAGCTCTTGATCGCTCATCCTGGAGATCAATTGTTCATCGTGGTGCGATACTTTTTGAAGAAAACCGCCGACGTATGATAGAAGATCGGAGGCAACGCAGAAAGAACAGAGTGTTCATTAGAAGACAGGGAATGAATGCGGATGTCTCACCTGACCCTGATACTACCTGTCATCACTGCGGGAAACTGTGTCTCTCCCGCATTGGGCTTTTTAGTCGCCTCCGGACTCATCGATGAAGAGTCATTCAGTATTGGAAGGCCAACCTACTCGAGACGAGTGTTTGCTATCATCATCATACTAATTATGGCAGGTAACTGTAACTCCGTTACTAATTATGACAAGTAACTGTAAATTGGATACAAATTATGGCAGGTAACAGTAATTTCGATACTAATTATGACAGGTAACAGTAACTACGATACTCATCATGACAAGTAACAGTAACTTCGTTACTAATTATGACAAGTAACTGTAATTTCGATAAAAATGCTGGCAGGTAACTGTAACTTCGATACTAAATATGACATGTAACAGAAACTTCGATACTAATTATGACAGAAATCAGTAACTTCAATACTAATTATGACAGGTAACAGTAACTTCGATACTATTTATGGCAGGTAACTGTAACTTCGATACTAATTATGTCAGTTAACTGTAATTTCGATACTAATTATGGCAGGTAACTGTAACTTCGTTACTAATTATGACAAGTAACTGTAACTTCGATACTAATTATGACAGGTAACTGTAACTTCGATACTAATTATGACAAGTAACTCTAACTTCGTTACTAATTATGACAAGTAACTGTAATTTCGATACAAATTATGGCAGGTAACTGTAACTTCGTTACTAATTATGACAAGTAACTGTAATTTCGATATAAATTATGGCAGGAAACTGTAACTTCGATACTAATTATGACAGGTAACAGTAACTTCGATACTTATTTTGACAAGTAACAGTAACTTCGATACTAATTATGACAAGTAACTGTAACTTCGAAACTTATTATGACAGTTAACTGTAACATCGTTACTAATTATGACAGGTAACTGTAATTTCGATATAAATTATGGCAGGAAACTGTAACTTCGATACTAATTATGACAGGTAACAGTAACTTCGATACTAATTATGACAAGTAACTGTAACTTCGATACTAATTATGGCAGGTAACTGTAACTTCGATACTAATTATGACAAGTAACTCTAACTTCGTTACTAATTATGACAAGTAACTGTAATTTTGAAAAAAATTATGTCAGGTAACTGTAGCTTCGATACTAATTATGACAGGCAACAGTAACTTTGATACTAATTATGACAAGTAACTGCAACTTCGTTACTAATTATGACAAGTAACTGTAATTTCGATACTAATTATGGCAGGTAACTGTAACTTCGTTACTAATTATGACAAGTAACTGTAATTTCGATACAAATTCTGGCAGGTAACTGTAATTTCGATACTAATTATGACAGGTAACAGTAACTTCGATACTAATTATGACAAATAACCGTAACTTCGTTACTAATTATGACAAGTAACTGTAATTTCGATACAAATTATGGCAGGTAACTGTAACTTCGATACTAATTATGACAGGTAACAGTATCTTCGATACTAATTATGACAGAAAACAGTAACGTCGATACTTAATATGACAGGTAACAGTAACTTCGATAATAATTATGGCAGGTAACTATAACTTCGATACTAATTATGACAGTTAACTGTAACTTAGTTACTAATTATGACAAGTAACTGTAATTTCGATACAAATTATGGCAGGTAACTGTAACTTCGATATTAATTATGACAGGTAACAGTAACTTCGATACTAATTATGACAAGTAACTGTAACTTCGATACTAATTATGACAGGTAACTGTAACTTCGATACTAATTATGACAAGTAACTCTAACTTCGTTACTAATTATGACAAGTAACTGTAATTTTGATAAAAAATTATGGCAGGTAACTGTAACTTCGATACTAATTATGAGAGGTAACAGTAATTTCGATACTAATTATAACAGGTAACTGCAACTTCGTTACTAATTATGACAAGTAACTGTTATTTCGATACTAATTATGGCAGGTAACTGTAACTCCGTTACTAATTATGACAAGTAACTGTAAATTGGATACAAATTATGGCAGGTAACAGTAATTTCGATACTAATTATGACAGGTAACAGTAACTACGATACTCATCATGACAAGTAACAGTAACTTCGTTACTAATTATGACAAGTAACTGTAATTTCGATAAAAATGCTGGCAGGTAACTGTAACTTCGATACTAAATATGACATGTAACAGAAACTTCGATACTAATTATGACAGAAATCAGTAACTTCAATACTAATTATGACAGGTAAGAGTAACTTCGATACTATTTATGGCAGGTAACTGTAACTTCGATACTAATTATGTCAGTTAACTGTAACTTCGTTACTAATTATGACAAGTAACTGTAATTTCGATACAAACTATGGCAGGTAACTGTAACTTCGATACTAATTATGACAGGTAACAGTAACCTTGATACAAATTATGACAAGTAACTGTAACTTCGATACTAATTATGACAGGTAACTGTAACTTCGTTACTAATTATGACAAGTCACTGTAATTTCGATACAAATTATGGCAGGTAACTGTAACTTCGGTACTAATTATGACAGGTAACAGTAACTTCGATACTTATTTTGACAAGTAACAGTAACTTCGATACTAATTATGACAAGTAACTGTAACTTCGAAACTAATTATGACATTTAACTCTAACATCGTTACTAATTATGACAGGTAACTGTAATTTCGATAAAAAATATGGCAGGTAACTGTAACGTCGATACTAATTATGACAGGTAACAGTAACCTTGATACATATTATGACAAGTAACTCTAACTTCGATACTAATTATGACAGGTAATTGTAACTTCGTTACTAATTATGACAAGTAACTGTAATTTCGATACAAATTATGGCAGGTAACTGTAACTTCGTTACTAATTATGACAAGTAACTGTAATTTCGATATAAATTATGGCAGGAAACTGTAACTTCGATACTAATTATGACAGGTAACAGTAACTTCGATACTTATTTTGACAAGTAACAGTAACTTCGATACTAATTATGACAAGTAACTGTAACTTCGAAACTTATTATGACAGTTAACTGTAACATCGTTACTAATTATGACAGGTAACTGTAATTTCGATAAAAATTATGGCAGGAAACTGTAACTTCGATACTTATTATGACAGGTAACAGTAACTTCGATTCTAATTATGACAAGTAACTGTAACTTCGATACTAATTATGAGAGGTAACTGTAACTTCGATACTAATTATGACAGGCAACAGTAACTTTGATACTAATTATGACAGGTAACTGCAACTTCGTTACTAATTATGACAAGTAACTGTAATTTCGATACTAATTATGGCAGGTAACTGTAACTTCGTTGCTAATTATGACAAGTAACTGTAATTTCGATACAAATTATGGCAGGTAACTGTAATTTCGATACTAATTATGTCAGGTAACAGTAACTTCGATACTAATTATGACAAGTAACAGTAACGTCGTTACTAATTATGACAAGTAACTGTAATTTCGATACAAATTATGGCAGGTAACTGTAACTTCGATACTAATTATGACAGGTAACAGTACCTTCGATACTAATTATGACAGAAAACAGTAACAACGGTACTTATTATGACAGGTAAGTGTAACTTCGATAATAATTATGGCAGGTAACTATAACTTCGATACTAATTATGACAGTTAACTGTAACTTAGTTACTAATTATGAAAAGTAAGTGTCATTTCGATACAAATTATGGCAGGTAACTGTAACTTCGACACAAAATATGACAGGTAACAGTAACTTCGATTTTAATTATGACAAGTAACTGTAACTTCGATACTAGTTATGACAGGTTACTGTAACTTCTATACTAATTATGACAAGTAACTGTAACTTCGATACTAATGATGACAGGTAACTGTAACTTCGTTACTAATTATGACAAGTAACTGTAATTTCGATACAAATTATGCCAGGTAACTGTAATTTCGATGCAAATTATGACAGGTCACTGTAACTTCGTTAATAATTATGGCAGGTAACTGTAATTTCGATACAAATTATGGCAGGTTACAGTAACATCGATACTAATTATGACAGGTAACTGTAACTTCTATACTAATTATGAAGGATAACTGTAACTTCGATACTAATTATGACAGGTAACAGTAACTTCGATACTAATTATGACAAGTAACAGAACTTCGATACTAATTATGACAAGTAACTGTAACATCGAAACTAATTATGACAGGTAACTCTAACTTCGATACTAATTATGACAAGTAACTCTAACTTCATTACTAATTATGACAAGTAACTGTAACTTCGATACAAATTATGACATGTAACAGTAACTTCGATACTAATTATGAAAGGTAACAGTAACTTCGATACTAATAATGACAAGTAACTGTAACTTCGTTACTAATCATGAAAAGTAACTGTAATTTCGATACAAATTATGGCAGGTAACTGTTATTTCGATACAAATTATGACAGGTAGCTGTAACTTCGTTAATAATTAGGGCAAGTAACTGTAATTTCGATACAAATTATGGCAGGTAACTGTAACTTCGATACTAATTATGACAGGTAACAGTAACTTCGATACTAATTATGACAAGTAACTGTAACTTCGATACTAATTATGAGAGGTAACTGTAACTTCGATTCGAATTATGACAATTAACTCTAACTTCGTTACTAATTATAACAAGTAACTGTAATTTTGATAAAAAATTATGGCAGGTAACTGTAACTTCGATACTAATTATGACAGGTAACAGTAACATCGATACTAATTATGACAGGTAACTGCAACTTCGTTACTAATTATGACAAGTAACTGTAATTTCGATACAAATTATGGCAAGTAACTGTAACTTCGATTCTAATTATGACAGGAAACAGTAACTTCGATACTAATTATGACAGGTAAGAGTAACTTTGGTACTAATTATGACAAGTAACTATAACTTCGTTATTAATTATGACAAGTAACTGTAATTTCGATACAAATTTTGGCAGGTAACTGTAACTTCGATACAAATTATGACAGGTAATTGTAAATTCGATACTAATTATGACAAGAAACTCTAACTTCGTTACTAATTATGACAAGTTAATGTAATGTCGATACAAATTTTGGCAGGTAACTGTAATTTCGATACTAATTATGACAGGTAACAGTAACTTCGATACTAATTATGACAAGTAACTGTAATTTCGATACAAATTATGACAGGTAACTGTAACTTCGTTACTAATTATGACAAGTAACAGTACCTTCGATACTAATTATGACAGGTAACTGTAACTTCGATACTAATTATGACAAGGAACTGTAATTTCGATACAAATTATGGCAGGTAACTGTGACTTTGATAGTAATTATGACGGGTAACAGTTACTTCGATACTTATTATGACAAGTAACTGTAACTTCGTTACTAATTATGACATGTAACTCTAATTTTGATAAAAAATTATGGCAGGTAAATTTAACTTCGATACTAAGTATGACAGGTAAGAGTAACTTCGATACTAATTATGATATGTTACTGTAACTTCGTTACTAATTAAGTCAAGTTACTGTAACTTCGATACTAATTATGACAAGTAACTGTAATTTCGATACAAACTATGACAGGTTACCGTAACTTCGTTACTAATTATGACAAGTAACTGTAATTTCGGTACAAATTATGGCAGGTAACTGTAACTTCGATACTAATTATATCAGAACTTCGATACTAATTATGACAGGTAACAGAAACTTCGCTACAAATTATGACAAGTTACTGTAATTTCTATTAAAATTATGACAGGTTACCGTAACTTCGTTACTAATTGTTACAAGTAACTGTAATTTCGAAACAAATTATGGCAGGTAACTGTAACTTCGATACTAATAATATCAGGTACCAGTAATTTCGATACTAATTATGACAGGTAACTGTAACATCGCTACTATTTATGACAGGTAACTGTAACTTTGATACTAATTATGACAGGTAACAGTAACTTCGATACTAATTATGGCAAGTAACTGTAACTTCCTTACTAATTATGACAAGTAACTGTAATTTCGACACAAATTATGGCAGGTGACTGTAACTTCGTTACTAATTATGACAAGTAACAGTAACTTCGTTTCTAATTATGACAAGTTACAGTAACTTCGATACTAATTATGACAGGTAACTGTAACTTCGATACTAATTGTGACAGGTAACTGTAACTTCGATACTAATTATGACAAGTAACTGTAATTTCGATAAAAATTATGACAGGTTACAGTAATATCGATAATAATTATGACAAGTAACTGGAACTTCTATACTAATTATGAAGGATAACTGTAACTTCGATACTAATTATGACAGGTAACAGTAACTTCGATACTAATTATGACAAGTAACAGAACTTCGATACTACTTATGACAAGTAACTGTAACATCGAAACTAATTATGACAGGTAACTCTAACTTCGATACTAATTATGACAAGTAACTCTAACTTCATTACTAATTATGACAAGTAACTGTAACTTCGATACAAATTATGACATGTAACAGTAACATCGATTTTAATTATGACAAGTAACTGTAACTTCGATACTAGTTATGACAGGTTACTGTAACTTCTATACTAATTATGACAAGTAACTGTAACTTCGATACTAATGATGACAGGTAACTGTAACTTCGTTACTAATTATGACAAGTAACTGTAATTTCGATACAAATTATGCCAGGTAACTGTAATTTCGATGCAAATTATGACAGGTAACTGTAATTTCGATGCAAATTATGACAGGTCACTGTAACTTCGTTAATAATTATGGCAGGTAACTGTAATTTCGATACAAATTATGGCAGGTTACAGTAACATCGATACTAATTATGACAGGTAACTGTAACTTCTATACTAATTATGAAGGATAACTGTAACTTCGATACTAATTATGACAGGTAACAGTAACTTCGATACTAATTATGACAAGTAACAGAACTTCGATACTAATTATGACAAGTAACTGTAACATCGAAACTAATTATGACAGGTAACTCTAACTTCGATACTAATTATGACAAGTAACTCTAACTTCATTACTAATAATGACAAGTAACTGTAACTTCGATACAAATTATGACATGTAACAGTAACTTCGATACTAATTATGAAAGGTAACAGTAACTTCGATACTAATAATGACAAGTAACTGTAACTTCGTTACTAATCATGAAAAGTAACTGTAATTTCGATACAAATTATGGCAGGTAACTGTTATTTCGATACAAATTATGACAGGTAGCTGTAACTTCGTTAATAATTAGGGCAAGTAACTGTAATTTCGATACAAATTATGGCAGGTAACTGTAACTTCGATACTAATTATGACAGGTAACAGTAACTTCGATACTAATTATGACAACTAACTGTAACTTCGATACTAATTATGAGAGGTAACTGTAACTTCGATTCGAATTATGACAATTAACACTAACTTCGTTACTAATTATAACAAGTAACTGTAATTTTGATAAAAAATTATGGCAGGTAACTGTAACTTCGATACTAATTATGACAGGTAACAGTAACATCGATACTAATTATGACAGGTAACTGCAACTTCGTTACTAATTATGACAAGTAACTGTAATTTCGATACAAATTATGGCAAGTAACTGTAACTTCGATTCTAATTATGACAGGAAACAGTAACTTCGATACTAATTATGACAGGTAACAGTAACTTTGGTACTAATTATGACAAGTAACTATAACTTCGTTATTAATTATGACAAGTAACTGTAATTTCGATACAAATTTTGGCAGGTAACTGTAACTTCGATACAAATTATGACAGGTAATTGTAAATTCGATACTAATTATGACAAGAAACTCTAACTTCGTTACTAATTATGACAAGTAAATGTAATGTCGATACAAATTTTGGCAGGTAACTGTAATTTCGATACTAATTATGACAGGTAACAGTAACTTCGATACTAATTATGACAAGTAACTGTAATTTCGATACAAATTATGACAGGTAACTGTAACTTCGTTACCAATTATGACAAGTAACAGTACCTTCGATACTAATTATGACAGGTAACTGTAACTTCGATACTAATTATGACAAGGAACTGGAATTTCGATACAAATTATGGCAGGTAACTGTGACTTTGATAGTAATTATGACGGGTAACAGTTACTTCGATACTTATTATGACAAGTAACTGTAACTTCGTTACTAATTATGACATGTAACTCTAATTTTGATAAAAAATTATGGCAGGTAAATTTAACTTCGATACTAAGTATGACAGGTAAGAGTAACTTCGATACTAATTATGATATGTTACTGTAACTTCGTTACTAATTAAGTCAAGTTACTGTAACTTCGATACTAATTATGACAAGTAACTGTAATTTCGATACAAACTATGACAGGTTACCGTAACTTCGTTACTAATTATGACAAGTAACTGTAATTTCGGTACAAATTATGGCAGGTAACTGTAACTTCGATACTAATTATATCAGGTAACAGTAACTTCGATACTAATTATGACAGGTAACAGAAACTTCGCTACAAATTATGACAAGTTACTGTAATTTCTATTAAAATTATGACAGGTTACCGTAACTTCGTTACTAATTATGAGAGGTAACAGTAATTTCGATACTAATTATGAGAGGTAACAGCAACTTCGTTACTAATTATGACAAGTAACTGTTATTTCGATACTAATTATGGCAGGTAACTGTAACTCCGTTACTAATTATGACAAGTTAGTGTAATTTCGATACAAATTATGGCAGGTAACAGTAATTTCGATATTTATGACAGGTAACAGTAACTTCGATACTCATTATGACAAGTATCAGTAACTTCTTTACTAATTATGACAAGTAACTGTAATTTCGATAAATATGATGGCAGGTAACTGTAACTTCGATACTAATTATGACAGGTAATTGTAACTTCGTTATTAATTATGACAAGTAACTGTAATTTCGATACAAATTATGGCAGGTAACTGTAACTTCGATACTAATTATGACAGGTAACAGTAACTTCGATACTTATTTTGACAAGTAACAGTAACTTCGATACTAATTATGACAAGTAACTGTAACTTCGAAACTTATTATGACAGTTAACTGTAATATCGTTACTAATTATGACAGGTAACTGTAATTTCGATATAAATTATGGCAGGAAACTGTAACTTCGATACTAATTATGACAGGTAACAGTAACTTCGATACTAATTAAGACAAGTAACTGTAACTTCGATACTAATTATGGCAGGTAACTGAAACTTCGATACTAATTATGACAAGTAACTCTAACTTCGTTACTAATTATGACAAGTAACTGTAATTTTGAAAAAAATTATGTCAGGTAACTGTAGCTTCGATACTAATTATGACAGGCAACAGTAACTTTGATACTAATTATGACAGGTAACTGCAACTTCGTTACTAATTATGACAAGTAACTGTAATTTCGATACTAATTATGGCAGGTAACTGTAACTTCGTTACTAATTATGACAAGCAACTGTAATTTCGATACAAATTCTGGCAGGTAACTGTAATTTCGATACTAATTATGACAGGTAACAGTAACATCGATACTAATTATGACAAATAACCGTAACTTCGTTACTAATTATGACAAGTAACTGTAATTTCGATACAAATTATGGCAGGTAACTGTAACTTCGATACTAATTATGACAGGTAACAGTATCTTCGATACTAATTATGACAGAAAACAGTAACATCGATACTTAATATGACAGGTAACAGTAACTTCGATAATAATTATGGCAGGTAACTATAACTTCGATACTAATTATGACAGTTAACTGTAACTTAGTTACTAATTATGACAAGTAACTGTAATTTCGATACAAATTATGGCAAGTAAATGTAACTTCGATACTAAATATGACACGTAACAGTAATTTCGATACAATTTATGGCAGGTAACTGTAACTTCGATACTAATTATGACAGGTAACAGTAACCTTGATACAAATTATGACAAGTAACTGTAACTTCGATACTAATTATGACAGGTAACAGTAACTTCGATACTAATTATGACAAGTAACTGTAACTTCGATACTAATTATGACAGGTAACGGTAACTTCGATACTAATTATGACAAGTAACTCTAACTTCGTTACTAATTATGACAAGTAACTGTAATTTTGATAAAAAATTATGGCAGGTAACTGTAACTTCGATACTAATTATGAGAGGTAACAGTATTTTCGATACTAATTATGACAGGTAACTGCAACTTCGTTACTAATTATGACAAGTAACTGTAATTTCGATAAAAATGCTGGCAGGTAACTGTAACTTCGATACTAAATATGACATGTAACAGAAACTTCGATACTAATTATGACAGAAATCAGTAACTTCGATACTAATTATGACAGGTAACAGTAACTTCGATACTATTTATGGCAGGTAACTGTAACTTCGATACTAATTATGTCAGTTAACTGTAACTTCGTTACTAATTATGACAAGTAACTGTAATTTCGATACAAACTAGTGCAGGTAACTGTAACTTCGATACTAATTATGACAGGTAACAGTAACCATGATACAAATTATGACAAGTAACTGTAACTTCGATACTAATTATGACAGGTAACTGTAACTTCGTTACTAATTATGACAAGTAACTGTAATTTCGATACAAATTATGGCAGGTAACTGTTACTTCGATACTAATTATGACAGGTAACAGTAACTTCGATACTTATTTTGACAAGTAACAGTTACTTCGATACTAATTATTACAAGTAACTGTAACTTCGAAACTAATTATGACAGTTAAATGTAACATCGTTACTAATTATGACAGGTAACTGTAATTTCGATATAAATTATGGCAGGAAACTGTAACTTCGATACTTATTATGACAGGTAACAGTAACTTCGATTCTAATTATGACAAGTAACTGTAACTTCGATACTAATTATGAGAGGTAACTGTAACTTCGATACCAATTATGACAAGTAACTCTAACTTCGTTACTAATTATGACAAGTAACTGTAATTTTGAAAAAATTATGGCAGGTAACTGTAACTTCGATACTAATTATGACAGGCAACAGTAACTTTGATACTAATTATGACAGGTAACTGCAACTTCGTTACTAATTATGACAAGTAACTGTAATTTCGATACTAATTATGGCAGGTAACTGTAACTTCGTTGCTAATTATGACAAGTAACTGTAATTTCGATACAAATTATGGCAGGTAACTGTAATTTCGATAATAATTATGTCAGGTAACAGTAACTTCGATACTAATTATGACAAATAACAGTAACGTCATTACTAATTATGACAAGTAACTGTAATTTCGATACAAATTATGGCAGGTAACTGTAACTTCGATACTAATTATGACAGGTAACAGTACCTTCGATACTAATTATGACAGAAAACAGTAACATCGGTACTTATTATGACAGGTAAGTGTAACTTCGATAATAATTATGGCAGGTAACTATAACTTCGATACTAATTATGACAGTTAACTGTAACTTAGTTACTAATTATGAAAAGTAAGTGTAATTTCGATACAAATTATGGCAGGTAACTGTAACTTCGATACAAAATATGACAGGTAACAGTAACTTCGATTTTAATTATGACAAGTAACTGTAACTTCGTTACTAGTTATGACAGGTTACTGTAACTTCTATACTAATTATGACAAGTAACTGTAACTTCGATACTAATGATGACAGGTAACTGTAACTTCGTTACTAATTATGACAAGTAACTGTAATTTCGATACAAATTATGCCAGGTAACTGTAATTTCGATACAAATTATGGCAGGTTACAGTAACATCGATACTAATTATGACAGGTAACTGTAACTTCTATACTAATTATGAAGGATAACTGTAACTTCGATACTAATTATGACAGGTAACAGTAACTTCGATACTAATTATAACAAGTAACAGAACTTCAATACTAATTATGACAAGTAACTGTAACATCGAAACTAATTATGACAGGTAACTGTAACATCGTTACTAATAATGACAAGTAATTTTAATTTCGATACAAATTATGGCAGGAAACTGTAACTTCGATACTAATTATGACAGGTAACAGTATCTTCGATACTAATTATGACAAGTAACTGTAACTTCGATACTAATTATGACAGGTAACTCTAACTTCGATACTAATTATGTCAAGTAACTCTAACTTCATTACTAATTATGACAAGTAACTGTAACTTCGATACAAATTATGACATGTAACAGTAACTTCGATACTAATTATGAAAGGTAACAGTAACTTCGTTACTAATAATGACAAGTAACTGTAATTTCGATACAAATTATGGCAGGTAACTGTAACTTCGATACTAATAATATCAGGTATCAGTAATTTCGATACTAATTATGACAGGTAACTGTAACTTCGCTACTAATTATGACAGGTAACTGTAACTTTGATACTAATTATGACAGGTTACAGTAACTTCGATACTAATTATGACAAGTAACTGTAACTTCCTTACTAATTATGACAAGTAACTGTAATTTCGACACAAATTATGGCAGGTGACTGTAACTTCGTTACTAATTATGACAAGTAACAGTAACTTCGTTTCTAATTATGACAAGTTACAGTAACTTCGATACTAATTATGACAGGTAACTGTAACT
This sequence comes from Meconema thalassinum, assembly GCA_946902985.2. Classification (NCBI taxonomy): domain Eukaryota; kingdom Metazoa; phylum Arthropoda; class Insecta; order Orthoptera; family Tettigoniidae; genus Meconema; species Meconema thalassinum. The sequence continues at coordinate 1,689,406,146 of OX336388.2, read as the reverse complement.
TCGATACTAATTGTGACAGGTAACTGTAACTTCGATACTAATTATGACAAGAAACTGTAATTTCGATAAAAATTATGACAGGTTACAGTTATATCGATAATAATTATGACAAGTAACTGGAACTTCCGTACTAATTATGACAAGTAACTGTAATTTCGATTCAAATTATGGCAGGTAACTGTAACTTCGATATTAATTATGACAGGTAACAGTTACTTCGATACTAATTATGACAAGTAACTGTAATTTTGATAAAAAAAATTATGGCAGGTAACTGTATCTTCGATACTAATTATGAGAGGTAACAGTAATTTCGATACTAATTATGACAGGTAACAGCAACTTCGTTACTAATTATGACAAGTAACTGTTATTTCGATACTAATTATGGCAGGTAACTGTAACTCCGTTACTAATTATGACAAGTTAGTGTAATTTCGATACAAATTATGGCAGGTAACAATAATTTCGATACTTATGACAGGTAACAGTAACTTCGATACTCATTATGACAAGTATCAGTAACTTCGTTACTAATTATGACAAGTAACTGTAATTTCGATAAAAATGATGGCAGGTAACTGTAACTTCGATACTAATTATGACAGGTAATTGTAACTTCGTTACTAATTATGACAAGTAACAGTAATTTCGATACAAATTATGGCAGGTAACTGTAACTTCGATACTAATTATGACAGGTAACAGTAACTTCGATACTTATTTTGACAAGTAACAGTAACTTCGATACTAATTATGACAAGTAACTGTAACTTCGAAACTTATTATGACAGTTAACTGTAACATCGTTACTAATTATGACAGGTAACTGTAATTTCGATATAAATTATGGCAGGAAACTGTAACTTCGATACTAATTATGACAGGTAACAGTAACTTCGATACTAATTATGACAAGTAACTGTAACTTCGATACTAATTATGGCAGGTAACTGAAACTTCGATACTAATTATGACAAGTAACTCTAACTTCGTTACTAATTATGACAAGTTACTATAATTTTGAAAAAAAATATGTCAGGTAACTGTAGCTTCGATACTAATTATGACAGGCAACAGTAACTTTGATACTAATTATGACAGGTAACTGCAACTTCGTTACTAATTATGACAAGTAACTGTAATTTCGATACTAATTATGGCAGGTAACTGTAACTTCGTTACTAATTATGACAAGTAACTGTAATTTCGATACAAATTCTGGCAGGTAACTGTAATTTCGATACTAATTATGACAGGTAACAGTAACTTCGATACTAATTATGACAAATAACCGTAACTTCGTTACTAATTATGACAAGTAACTGTAATTTCGATACAAATTATGGCAGGTAACTGTAACTTCGATACTAATTATGACAGGTAACAGTATCTTCGATACTAATTAAGACAGAAAACAGTAACATCGATACTTAATATGACAGGTAACAGTAACTTCGATAATAATAATGGCAGGTAACTATAACTTCGATACTAATTATGACAGTTAACTGTAACTTAGTTACTAATTACGACAAGTAACTGTAATTTCGATACAAATTATGGCAAGTAAATGTAACTTCGATACTAAATATGACACGTAACAGTAATTTCGATACAATTTATGGCAGGTAACTGTAACTTCGATACTAATTATGACAGGTAACAGTAACCTTGATACAAATTATGACAAGTAACTGTACCTTCGATACTAATTATGACAGGTAACAGTAACTTCGATACTAATTATGACAAGTAACTGTAACTTCGATACTAATTATGACAGGTAACGGTAACTTCGATACTAATTATGACAAGTAAATCTAACTTCGTTACTAATTATGACATGTAACTGTAATTTTGATAAAAAATTATGGCAGGTAACTGTAACTTCGATACTAATTATGAGAGGTAACAGTATTTTCGATACTAATTATGACAGGTAACTGCAACTTCGTTACTAATTATGACAGGTAACTGTTATTTCGATACTAATTATGGCAGGTAACTGTAACTCCGTTACTAATTATGACAAGTAACTGTAAATTGGATACAAATTATGGCAGGTAACAGTAATTTCGATACTAATTATGACAGGAAACAGTAACTACGATACTCATCATGACAAGTAACAGTAACTTCGTTACTAATTATGACAAGTAACTGTAATTTCGATAAAAATGCTGGCAGGTAACTGTAACTTCGATACTAAATATGACATGTAACAGAAACTTCGATACTAATTATGACAGAAATCAGTAACTTCGATAATAATTATGACAGGTAACAGTAACTTCGATACTATTTATGGCAGGTAACTGTAACTTCGATACTAATTATGTCAATTAACTGTAACTTCGTTACTAATTATGACAAGTAACTGTAATTTCGATACAAACTATGGCAGGTAACTGTAACTTCGATACTAATTATGACAGGTAACAGTAACCTTGATACAAATTATGACAAGTAACTGTAACTTCGATACTAATTATGACAGGTAACTGTAACTTCGTTACTAATTATGACAAGTAACTGTAATTTCGATACAAATTATGGCAGGTAACTGTAACTTCGATACTAATTATGACAGGTAACAGTAACTTCGATACTTATTTTGACAAGTAACAGTTACTTCGATACTAATTATGACAAGTAACTGTAACTTCGAAACTAATTATGACAGTTAACTGTAACATCGTTACTAATTATGACAGGTAACTGTAATTTCGATATAAATTATGGCAGGAAACTGTAACTTCGATACTTATTATGACAGGTAACAGTAACTTCGATTCTAATTATGACAAGTAACTGTAACTTCGATACTAATTATGAGAGGTAACTGTAACTTCGATACTAATTATGACAAGTAACTCTAACTTCGTTACTAATTATGACAAGTAACTGTAATTTTGAAAAAATTATGGCAGGTAACTGTAACTTCGATACTAATTATGACAGGCAACAGTAACTTTGATACTAATTATGACAGGTAACTGCAACTTCGTTACTAATTATGACAAGTAACTGTAATTTCGATACTAATTATGGCAGGTAACTGTAACTTCGTTGCTAATTATGACAAGTAACTGTAATTTCGATACAAATTATGGCAGGTAACTGTAATTTCGATAATAATTATGTCAGGTAACAGTAACTTCGATACTAATTATGACAAGTAACAGTAACGTCGTTACTAATTATGACAAGTAACTGTAATTTCGATACAAATTATGGCAGGTAACTGTAACTTCGATACTAATTATGACAGGTAACAGAACCTTCGATACTAATTATGACAGAAAACAGTAACATCGGTACTTATAATGACAGGTAAGTGTAACTTCGATAATAATTATGGCAGGTAACTATAACTTCGATACTAATTATGACAGTTAACTGTAACTTAGTTACTAATTATGAAAAGTAAGTGTAATTTCGATACAAATTATGGCAGGTAACTGTTATTTCGATACAAATTATGACAGGTAGCTGTAACTTCGTTAATAATTAGGGCAAGCAACTGTAATTTCGATACAAATTATGGCAGGTAACTGTAACTTCGATACTAATTATGACAGGTAACAGTAACTTCGATACTAATTATGACAAGTAACTGTAACTTCGATACTAATTATGAGAGGTAACTGTAACTTCGATTCGAATTATGACAATTAACTCTAACTTCGTTACTAATTATAACAAGTAACTGAAATTTTGATAAAAAATTATGGCAGGTAACTGTAACTTCGATACTAATAATGACAGGTAACAGTAACATCGATACTAATTATGACAGGTAACTGCAACTTCGTTACTAATTATGACAAGTAACTGTAATTTCGATACAAATTATGGCAAGTAACTGTAACTTCGATACTAATTATGACAGGAAACAGTAACTTCGATACTAATTATGACAGGTAACAGTAACTTTGGTACTAATTATGACAAGTAACTATAACTTCGTTATTAATTATGACAAGTAACTGTAATTTCGATACAAATTTTGGCAGGTAACTGTAACTTCGATACTAATTATGACAAGTAACTGTAACTTCGATACTAATTATGACAGGTAACTGTAACTTCGATACTAATTATGACAAGTAACTCTAACTTCGTTACTAATTATGACAAGTAACTGTAATTTTGATAAAAAATTATGGCAGGTAACTGTAACTTCGATACTAATTATGAGAGGTAACAGTAATTTCGATACTAATTATGACAGGTAACTGCAACTTCGTTACTAATTATGATAAGTAACTGTTATTTCGATACTAATTGTGGCAGGTAACTGTAACTTCGTCACTAATTATGACAAGTAACTGTAATTTCGATACAAATTATGGCAGGTAACAGTAATTTCGATACTAGTTATGACAGGTAACAGTAACTTCGATACTCATTATGACAAGTAACAGTAACTTCGTTACTAATTATGACAAGTAACTGTAATTTCGATACAAACTATGGCAGGTAACTGTTACTTCGATACTAATTATGACAGGTAACAGTAACCTTGATACAAATTATGACAAGTAACTGTAACTTCGATACTAATTATGACAGGTAACTGTAACTTCGTTACTAATTATGACAAGTAACTGTAATTTCGATACAAATTATGCCAGGTAACTGTAATTTCGATACAAATTATGGCAGGTTACAGTAACATCGATACTAATTATGACAGGTAACTGTAACTTCTATACTAATTATGAAGGATAACTGTAACTTCGATACTAATTATGACAGGTAACAGTATCTTCGATACTAATTATGACAAGTAACAGAACTTCAATACTAATTATGACAAGTAACTGTAACATCGAAACTAATTATGACAGGTAACTGTAACATCGTTACTAATAATGACAAGTAATTTTAATTTCGATACAAATTATGGCAGGAAACTGTAACTTCGATACTAATTATGACAGGTAACAGTATCTTCGATACTAATTATGACAAGTAACTGTAACTTCGATACTAATTATGACAGGTAACTCTAACTTCGATACTAATTATGTCAAGTAACTCTAACTTCATTACTAATTATGACAAGTAACTGTAACTTCGATACAAATTATGACATGTAACAGTAACTTCGATACTAATTATGAAAGGTAACAGTAACTTCGATACTAATATTGACAAGTAACTGTAACTTCGTTACGTATCATGAAAAGTAACTGTAATTTCGATACAAATTATGGCAGGTAACTGTTATTTCGATACAAATTATGACAGGTAGCTGTAACTTCGTTAATAATTAGGGCAAGCAACTGTAATTTCGATACAAATTATGGCAGGTAACTGTAACTTCGATACTAATTATGACAGGTAACAGTAACTTCGATACTAATTATGACAAGTAACTGTAACTTCGATACTAATTATGAGAGGTAACTGTAACTTCGATTCGAATTATGACAATTAACTCTAACTTCGTTACTAATTATAACAAGTAACTGAAATTTTGATAAAAAATTATGGCAGGTAACTGTAACTTCGATACTAATAATGACAGGTAACAGTAACATCGATACTAATTATGACAGGTAACTGCAACTTCGTTACTAATTATGACAAGTAACTGTAATTTCGATACAAATTATGGCAAGTAACTGTAACTTCGATACTAATTATGACAGGAAACAGTAACTTCGATACTAATTATGACAGGTAACAGTAACTTTGGTACTAATTATGACAAGTAACTATAACTTCGTTATTAATTATGACAAGTAACTGTAATTTCGATACAAATTTTGGCAGGTAACTGTAACTTCGATACTAATTATGACAAGTAACTGTAACTTCGATACTAATTATGACAGGTAACTGTAACTTCGATACTAATTATGACAAGTAACTCTAACTTCGTTACTAATTATGACAAGTAACTGTAATTTTGATAAAAAATTATGGCAGGTAACTGTAACTTCGATACTAATTATGAGAGGTAACAGTAATTTCGATACTAATTATGACAGGTAACTGCAACTTCGTTACTAATTATGATAAGTAACTGTTATTTCGATACTAATTGTGGCAGGTAACTGTAACGTCGTCACTAATTATGACAAGTAACTGTAATTTCGATACAAATTATGGCAGGTAACAGTAATTTCGATACTAGTTATGACAGGTAACAGTAACTTCGATACTCATTATGACAAGTAACAGTAACTTCGTTACTAATTATGACAAGTAACTGTAATTTCGATACAAACTATGGCAGGTAACTGTTACTTCGATACTAATTATGACAGGTAACAGTAACCTTGATACAAATTATGACAAGTAACTGTAACTTCGATACTAATTATGACAGGTAACTGTAACTTCGTTACTAATTATGACAAGTAACTGTAATTTCGATACAAATTATTGCAGATAACTGTAACTTCGGTACTAATTATGACAGGTAACAGTAACTTCGATACTCATTATGACAAGTAAGAGTAACTTCGTTACTAATTATGACAAGTAACTGTAATTTCGTTAAAAATGGTGGCAGGTAACTGTAACTTCGATACTAATTATGACATGTAACAGAAACTTCGATACTAATTATGACAGAAAATAGTAACTTCGATACTAATTATGACAGGTAACAGTAACTTCGATACTAATTATGGCAGGTAACTGTAACTTCGATACTAATTATGACAGTTAACTGTAACTTCGTTACTAATTATGACAAGTAACTGTAATTTCGATACAAACTATGGCAGGTAACTGTAACTTCGATACTAATTATGACAGGTAACAGTAACCTTGATACAAATTATGACAAGTAACAGTAACTTCGATACTAATTATGACAAGAAACTGTAACTTCGAAACTAATTATGAGAGGTAACTGTAACTTCAGTACTAATTAAGACAAGTAACTCTAACTTCGTTACAAATTATGACGAGTAACTGTAATTTTGAAAGAAATTATGGCAGGTAACTGTAACTTCGATACTAATTATGACAGGCAACAGTAAGTTTGATACTAATTATGACAGGTAACTGCAACTTCGTTACTAATTATGACAAGTAACTGTAATTTCGATACTAATTATGTCAGGAAACTGTAACTTCGATACTAATTATGACAGGTAACAGTAACTTCGATACTAATTATGACAAGTAACTGTAACTTCGATACTAATTATGAGAGGTAACTGTAACTTCAGTACTAATTAAGACAAGTAACTCTAACTTCGTTACAAATTATGACAAGTAACTGTAATTTTGAAAGAAATTATGGCAGGTAACTGTAACTTCGATACTAATTATGACAGGCAACAGTAAGTTTGATACTAATTATGACAGGTAACTGCAACTTCGTTACTAATTATGACAAGTAACTGTAATTTCGATACTAATTATGGCAGGTAACTGTAACTTCGTTACTAATTATGACAAGTTACTGTAATTTCGATAAAAATTATGGCAGGTAACTGTAATTTCGATACTAATTATGACAGGTAACAGTAACTTCGATACTAATTATGACAAGTAACAGTAACTTCGTTACTAATTATGACAAGTAACTGTAATTTCGATACAAATTATGGCAGGTAACTGTAACTTCGATACTAATTATGACAGGTAACAGTATCTTCGATACTAATTATGACAGAAAACAGTAACATCGGTACTTATTATGACAGGTAACGGTAACTTCGTTAATAATTATGGCAGGTAACTATAACTTCGATACTAATTATGACAGTTAACTGTAACTTAGTCACTAATTATGACAAGTAACTGTAATTTCGATACAAATTATGGCAGGTAACTGTAACTTCGATACAAAGTATGACAGGTAACAGTAACTTCGATACTAATTATGACAAGTAACTGTAACTTCGATATTAGTTATGACAGGTTACTGTAACTTCTATACTAATTATGACAAGTAACTGTAATTTCGATACAAATTATGGCAGGTAACTGTAATTTCGATACTAATTATGACAGGTAACAGTAACTTCGATACTAATTATGACAAGTAACAGTAACTTCGATACTAATTATAACAAGTAACTGTAACTTCGATACTAATGATGACAGGTAACTGTAACTTAGTTACTAATTATGACAAGTAACTGTTATTTCGATACTAATTATGGCAGGTAACTGTAACTTCATCACTAATTATGACAAGTAACTGTAATTTCGATACAAATTATGGCAGGTAACAGTAATTTCGATACTAGTTATGACAGGTAACAGTAACTTCGATACTTATTATGACAAGTAACAGTAACTTCGTTACTAATTATGACAAGTAACTGTAATTTCGATACAAAATATGGCAGGTAACTGTAACTTCGATATTAATTATGACAGGTAACAGTAACCTTGATACAAATTATGACAAGTAACTGTAACTTCGATACTAATTATGAGAGGTAACTGTAACTTCGTTACTAATTATGACAAGTAACTGTAATTTCGATACAAATTATGGCAGGTAACTGTAACTTCGGTACTAATTATGACAGGTAACAGTAACTTCGAGACTCATTATGACAAGTAACAGTAACTTCGTTACTAATTATGACAAGTAACTGTAATTTCGATAAAAATGGTGGCAGGTAGCTGTAACTTCGATACAAATTATGACTTGTAACAGAAACTTCGATACTAATTATGACAGAAAACAGTAATTCGATACTAATTATGACAGGTAACAGTAACTTCGATACTAATTATGACAGTTAACTGTAACTTCGTTACTAATTATGACAAGTAACTGTAATTTCGATACAAACTATGGCAGGTAACTGTAACTTCGATACTAATTATGACAGGTAACAGTAACCTTGATACAAATTATGACAAGTAACTGTAACTTCGATACTAATTATGACAGGTAACTGTAACTTCGTTACTAATTATGACAAGTAACTGTAATTTCGATACAAATTATTGCAGGTAACTGTAACTTCGGTACTAATTATGACAGGTAACAGTAACTTCGATACTCATTATGACAAGTAACAGTCACTTCGTTACTAATTATGACAAGTAACTGTAATTTCGATAAAAATGGTGGCAGGTAACTGTAACTTCGATACTAATTATGACATGTAACAGAAACTTCGATACTAATTATGACAGAAAACAGTAACTTCGATACTAATTATGACAGGTAACAGTAAGTTCGATACTAATTATGACAGGTAACAGTAACTTCGATACTAATTATGACAAGTAACAGAACTTCGATACTAATTATGACAAGTAACTGTAACATCGAAACTAATTATGACAGGTAACTGAAACATCGTTACTAATTATGACAAGTAATTGTAATTTCGATACAAATTATGGCAGGAAACTGTAACTTCGATACTAATTATGACAGGTAACAGTAACTTCGATACTAATTATGACAAGTAACTGTAACTTCGATACTAATTATGACAGGTAACTCTAACTTCGATACTAATTATGTCAAGTTACTCTAACTTCGTTACTAATTATGACAAGTAACTGTAACTTCGATACAAATTATGACATGTAACAGTAACTTCGATACTAATTATGAAAGGTAACAGTAACTTCGATACTAATTATGACAAGTAACTGTAACTTCGTTACTAATCATGACAAGTAACTGTAATTTCGATACAAATTATGGCAGGTAACTGTTACTTCGATACAAATTATGACAGGTAACTGTAACTTCGTTAATAATTAGGGCAAGTAACTGTAATTTCGATACAAATTATGGCAGGTAACGGTAACTTCGGTACTAATTATGACAGGTAACAGTAACTTCGATACTAATTATGACAAGTAACTGTAACTTCGATACTAATTATGAGAGGTAACTGTAACTTCGATTCGAATTATGACAATTAACTCTAACTTCGTTACTAATTATGACAAGTAACTGTAATTTTGATAAAAAATTATGGCAGGTAACTGTAACTTCGATACTAATTATGACAGGTAACAGTAACTTCGATACTAATTTTGACAGGTAACAGTAACTTCGGTACTAATTATGACAAGTAACTATAACTTCGTTATTAATTATGACAAGTAACTGTAACATCGAAACTAATTATGACAGGTAACTCTAACTTCGATACTAATTATGACAAGTAACTCTAACTTCATTACTAATTATGACAAGTAACTGTAACTTCGATACAAATTATGACATGTAACATAACTTCGATTTTAATTATGACAAGTAACTGTAACTTAGATACTAGTTATGACAGGTTACTGTAACTTATATACTAATTATGACAAGTAACTGTAACTTCGATACTAATGATGACAGGTAACTGTAACTTCGTTACTAATTATGACAAGTAACTGTAATTTCGATACAAATTATGCCAGGTAACTGTAATTTCGATGCAAATTATGACAGGTAACTGTAATTTCGATGCAAATTATGACAGGTCACTGTAACTTCGTTAATAATTATGGCAGGTAACTGTAATTTCGATACAAATTATGGCAGGATACAGTAACATCGATACTAATTATGACAGGTAACTGTAACTTCTATACTAATTATGAAGGATAACTGTAACTTCGATACTAATTATGACAGGTAACAGTAACTTCGATACTAATTATGACAAGTAACAGAACTTCGATACTAATTATGACAAGTAACTGTAACATCGAAACTAATTATGACAGGTAACTCTAACTTCGATACTAATTATGACAAGTAACTCTAACTTCATTACTAATTATGACAAGTAACTGTAACTTCGATACAAATTATGACATGTAACAGTAACTTCGATACTAATTATGAAAGGTAACAGTAACTTCGATACTAATAATGACAAGTAACTGTAACTTCGTTACTAATCATGAAAAGTAACTGTAATTTCGATACAAATTATGGCAGGTAACTGTTATTTCGATACAAATTATGACAGGTAGCTGTAACTTCGTTAATAATTAGGGCAAGTAACTGTAATTTCGATACAAATTATGGCAGGTAACTGTAACTTCGATACTAATTATGACAAGTTACTCTAACTTCATTACTAATTATGACAAGTAACTGTAACTTCGATACAAATTATGACATGTAACAGTAACTTCGATTTTAATTATGACAAGTAACTGTAACTTCGATACTAGTTATGACAGGTTACTCTAACTTCTATACTAATTATGACAAGTAACTGTAACTTCGATACTAATGATGACAGGTAACTGTAACTTCGTTACTAATTATGACAAGTAACTGTAATTTCGATACAAATTATGCCAGGTAACTGTAATTTCGATGCAAATTATGACAGGTAACTGTAATTTCGATGCAAATTATGACAGGTCACTGTAACTTCGTTAATAATTATGGCAGGTAACTGTAATTTCGATACAAATTATGGCAGGTTACAGTAACATCGATACTAATTATGACAGGTAACTGTAACTTCTATACTAATTATGAAGGATAACTGTAACTTCGATACTAATTATGACAGGTAACAGTAACTTCGATACTAATTATGACAAGTAACAGAACTTCGATACTAATTATGACAAGTAACTGTAACGTCGAAACTAATTATGACAGGTAACTCTAACTTCGATACTAATTATGACAAGTAACTCTAACTTCATTACTAATTATGACAAGTAACTGTAACTTCGATACAAATTATGACATGTAACAGTAACTTCGATACTAATTATGAAAGGTAACAGTAACTTCGATACTAATAATGACAAGTAACTGTAACTTCGTTACTAATCATGAAAAGTAACTGTAATTTCGATACAAATTATGGCAGGTAACTGTTATTTCGATACAAATTATGACAGGTAGCTGTAACTTCGTTAATAATTAGGGCAAGTAACTGTAATTTCGATACAAATTATGGCAGGTAACTGTAACTTCGATACTAATTATGACAGGTAACAGTAACTTCGATACTAATTATGACAAGTAACTGTAACTTCGATACTAATTATGAGAGGTAACTGTAACTTCGATTCGAATTATGACAATTAACACTAACTTCGTTACTAATTATAACAAGTAACTGTAATTTTGATAAAAAATTATGGCAGGTAACTGTAACTTCGATACTAATTATGACAGGTAACAGTAACATCGATACTAATTATGACAGGTAACTGCAACTTCGTTACTAATTATGACAAGTAACTGTAATTTCGATACAAATTATGGCAAGTAACTGTAACTTCGATTCTAATTATGACAGGAAACAGTAACTTCGATACTAATTATGACAGGTAACAGTAACTTTGGTACTAATTATGACAAGTAACTATAACTTCGTTATTAATTATGACAAGTAACTGTAATTTCGATACAAATTTTGGCAGGTAACTGTAACTTCGATACAAATTATGACAGGTAATTGTAAATTCGATACTAATTATGACAAGAAACTCTAACTTCGTTACTAATTATGACAAGTAAATGTAATGACGATACAAATTTTGGCAGGTAACTGTAATTTCGATACTAATTATGACAGGTAACAGTAACTTCGATACTAATTATGACAAGTAACTGTAATTTCGATACTAATTATGACAGGTAACTGCAACTTCGTTACTAATTGTTACAAGTAACTGTAATTTCGAAACAAATTATGGCAGGTAACTGTAACTTCGATACTAATAATATCAGGAACCAGTAATTTCGATACTAATTATGACAGGTAACTGTAACATCGCTACTAATTATGACAGGTAACTGTAACTTTGATACTAATTATGACAGGTAACAGTAACTTCGATACTAATTATGGCAAGTAACTGTAACTTCCTTACTAATTATGACAAGTAACTGTAATTTCGACACAAATTATGGCAGGTGACTGTAACTTAGTTACTAATTATGACAAGTAACAGTAACTTCGTTTCTAATTATGACAAGTTACAGTAACTTCGATACTAATTATGACAGGTAACTGTAACTTCGATACTAATTGTGACAGGTAACTGTAACTTCGATACTAATTATGACAAGTAACTGTAATTTCGATAAAAATTATGACAGGTTACAGTAATATCGATAATAATTATGACAAGTAACTGGAACTTCCGTACTAATTATGACAAGTAACTGTAATTTCGATTCAAATTATGGCAGGTAACTGTAACTTCGATATTAATTATGACAGGTAACAGTTACTTCGATATTAATTATGACAAGTAACTGCAACTTCGATACTAATTATGACAGGTAACTGTAACTTCGATACTAATTATGACAAGTAACTCTAAATTCGTTACTAATTATGACAAGTAACTGTAATTTTGATTTAAAAAAATTATGGCAGGTAACTGTATCTTCGATACTAATTATGAGAGGTAACAGTAATTTCGATACTAATTATGACAGGTAACAGCAACTTCGTTACTAATTATGACAAGTAACTGTTATTTCGATACTAATTATGGCAGGTAACTGTAACTCCGTTACTAATTATGACAAGTTAGTGTAATTTCGATACAAATTATGGCAGGTAACAGTAATTTCGATACTTATGACAGGTAACAGTAACTTCGATACTCATTATAAAAAGTAACAGTAACTTCGTTACTAATTATGACAAGTAACTGTAATTTCGATAAAAATGATGGCAGGTAACTGTAACTTCGATACTAATTATGACAGGTAACAGAAACTTCGATACTAATTATGACAGAAAACAGAAACTTCGATACTAATTATGACAGGTAACAGTAACTTCGATACTAATTATGGCAGGTAACTGTAACATCGATACTAATTATGACAGTTAACTGTAACTTCGTTACTAATAATGACAAGTAACTGTAATTTCGATACAAATTATGGCAGGTAACTGTAACTTCGATACTAATAATATCAGGTATCAGTAATTTCGATACTAATTATGACAGGTAACTGTAACTTCGCTACTAATTATGACAGGTAACTGTAACTTTGATACTAATTATGACAGGTAACAGTAACTTCGATACTAATTATGACAAGTAACTGTAACTTCCTTACTAATTAAGACAAGTAACTGTAATTTCGACACAAATTATGGCAGGTGACTGTAACTTCGTTACTAATTATGACAAGTAACAGTAACTTCGTTTCTAATTATGACAAGTTACAGTAACTTCGATACTAATTATGACAGGTAACTGTAACTTCGATACTAATTGTGACAGGTAACTGTAACTTCGATACTAATTATGACAAGTAACTGTAATTTCGATAAAAAATTATGACAGGTTACAGTTATATCGATAATAATTATGACAAGTAACTGGAACTTCCGTACTAATTATGACAAGTAACTGTAATTTCGATTCAAATTATGGCAGGTAACTGTAACTTCGATATTAATTATGACAGGTAACAGTTACTTCGATACTAATTATGACAAGTAACTGTAATTTTGATTAAAAAAATTATGGCAGGTAACTGTATCTTCGATACTAATTATGAGAGGTAACAGTAATTTCGATACTAATTATGAGAGGTAACAGCAGCTTCGTTACTAATTATGACAAGTAACTGTTATTTCGATACTAATTATGGCAGGTAACTGTAACTCCGTTACTAATTATGACAAGTTAGTGTAATTTCGATACAAATTATGGCAGGTAACAGTAATTTCGATATTTATGACAGGTAACAGTAACTTCGATACTCATTATGACAAGTATCAGTAACTTCGTTACTAATTATGACAAGTAACTGTAATTTCGATAAATATGATGGCAGGTAACTGTATCTTCGATACTAATTATGACAGGTAATTGTAACTTCGTTACTAATTATGACAAGTAACTGTAATTTCGATACAAATTATGGCAGGTAACTGTAACTTCGATACTAATTATGACAGGTAACAGTAACTTCGATACTTATTTTGACAAGTAACAGTAACTTCGATACTAATTATGACAAGTAACTGTAACTTCGAAACTTATTATGACAGTTAACTGTAACATCGTTACTAATTATGACAGGTAACTGTAATTTCGATATGAATTATGGCAGGAAACTGTAACTTCGATACTAATTATGACAGGTAACAGTAACTTCGATACTAATTATGACAAGTAACTGTAACATCGATACTAATTATGGCAGGTAACTGAAACTTCGATACTAATTATGACAAGTAACTCTAACTTCGTTACTAATTATGACAAGTAACTGTAATTTTGAAAAAAATTATGTCAGGTAACTGTAGCTTCGATACTAATTATGACAGGCAACAGTAACTTTGATACTAATTATGACAGGTAACTGCAACTTCGTTACTAATTATGACAAGTAACTGTAATTTCGATACTAATTATGGCAGGTAACTGTAACTTCGTTACTAATTATGACAAGTAACTGTAATTTCGATACAAATTCTGGCAGGTAACTGTAATTTCGATACTAATTATGACAGGTAACAGTAACATCGATACTAATTATGACAAATAACCGTAACTTCGTTACTAATTATGACAAGTAACTGTAATTTCGATACAAATTTTGGCAGGTAACTGTAACTTCGATACTAATTATGACAGGTAACAGTATCTTCGATACTAATTATGACAGAAAACAGTAACATCGATACTTAATATGACAGGTAACAGTAACTTCGATAATAATTATGGCAGGTAACTATAACTTCGATACTAATTATGACAGTTAACTGTAACTTAGTTACTAATTATGACAAGTAACTGTAATTTCGATACAAATTATGGCAAGTAAATGTAACTTCGATACTAAATATGACACGTAACAGTAATTTCGATACAATTTATGGCAGGTAACTGTAACTTCGATACTAATTATGACAGGTAACAGTAACCTTGATACAAATTATGACAAGTAACTGTAACTTCGATACTAATTATGACAGGTAACAGTAACTTCGATACTAATTATGACAAGTAACTGTAACTTCGATACTAATTATGACAGGTAACGGTAACTTCGATACTAATTATGACAAGTAACTCTAACTTCGTTACTAATTATGACAAGTAACTGTAATCTTGATAAAAAATTATGGCAGGTAACTGTAACTTCGATACTAATTATGAGAGGTAACAGTATTTTCGATACTAATTATGACAGGTAACTGCAACTTCGTTACTAATTATGACAAGTAACTGTTATTTCGATACTAATTATGGCAGGTAACTGTAACTCCGTTACTAATTATGACAAGTAACTGTAAATTGGATACAAATTATGGCAGGTAACAGTAATTTCGATACTAATTATGACAGGAAACAGTAACTACGATACTCATCATGACTAAGTAACAGTAACTTCGTTACTAATTATGACAAGTAACTGTAATTTCGATAAAAATGCTGGCAGGTAACTGTAACTTCGATACTAAATATGACATGTAACAGAAACTTCGATACTAATTATGACAGAAATCAGTAACTTCGATACTAATTATGACAGGTAACAGTAACTTCGATACTATTTATGGCAGGTAACTGTAACTTCGATACTAATTATGTCAGTTAACTGTAACTTCGTTACTAATTATGACAAGTAACTGTAATTTCGATACAAACTATGGCAGGTAACTGTAACTTCGATACTAATTATGACAGGTAACAGTAACCTTGATACAAATTATGACAAGTAACTGTAACTTCGATACTAATTATGACAGGTAACTGTAACTTCGTTACTAATTATGACAAGTAACTGTAATTTCGATACAAATTATGGCAGGTAACTGTTACTTCGATACTAATTATGACAGGTAACAGTAACTTCGATACTTATTTTGACAAGTAACAGTTACTTCGATACTAATTATGACAAGTAACTGTAACTTCGGAACTAATTATGACAGTTAACTGTAACATCGTTACTAATTATGACAGGTAACTGTAATTTCGATATAAATTATGGCAGAAAACTGTAACTTCGATACTTATTATGACAGGTAACAGTAACTTCGATTCTAATTATGACAAGTAACTGTAACTTCGATACTAATTATGAGAGGTAACTGTAACTTCGATACTAATTATGACAAGTAACTCTAACTTCGTTACTAATTATGACAAGTAACTGTAATTTTGATACAAATTATGGCAGGTAACTGTAATTTCGATAATTATTATGTCAGGTAACAGTAACTTCGATACTAATTATGACAAATAACAGTAACGTCGTTACTAATTATGACAAGTAACTGTAATTTCGATACAAATTATGGCAGGTAACTGTAACTTCGATACTAATTATGACAGGTAACAGTACCTTCGATACTAATTATGACAGAAAACAGTAACATCGGTACTTATTATGACAGGTAAGTGTAACTTCGATAATAATTATGGCAGGTAACTATAACTTCGATACTAATTATGACAGTTAACTGTAACTTAGTTACTAATTATGAAAAGTAAGTGTAATTTCGATACAAATTATGGCAGGTAACTGTAACTTCGATACAAAATATGACAGGTAACAGTAACTTCGATTTTAATTATGACAAGTAACTGTAACTTCGTTACTAGTTATGACAGGTTACTGTAACTTCTATACTAATTATGACAAGAAACTGTAACTTCGATACTAATGATGACAGGTAACTGTAACTTCGTTACTAATTATGACAAGTAACTGTAATTTCGATACAAATTATGCCAGGTAACTGTAATTTCGATACAAATTATGGCAGGTTACAGTAACATCGATACTAATTATGACAGGTAACTGTAACTTCTATACTAATTATGAAGGATAACTGTAACTTCGATACTAATTATGACAGGTAACAGTAACTTCGATACTAATTATGACAAGTAACAGAACTTCAATACTAATTATGACAAGTAACTGTAACATCGAAACTAATTATGACAGGTAACTGTAACATCGTTACTAATAATGACAAGTAATTTTAATTTCGATACAAATTATGGCAGGAAACTGTAACTTCGATACTAATTATGACAGGTAACAGTATCTTCGATACTAATTATGACAAGTAACTGTAACTTCGATACTAATTATGACAGGTAACTCTAACTTCGATACTAATTATGTCAAGTAACTCTAACTTCATTACTAATTATGACAAGTAACTGTAACTTCGATACAAATTATGACATGTAACAGTAACTTCGATACTAATTATGAAAGGTAACAGTAACTTCGTTACTAATAATGACAAGTAACTGTAATTTCGATACAAATTATGGCAGGTAACTGTAACTTCGATACTAATAATATCAGGTATCAGTAATTTCGATACTAATTATGACAGGTAACTGTAACTTCGCTACTAATTATGACAGGTAACTGTAACTTTGATACTAATTATGACAGGTAACAGTAACTTCGATACTAATTATGACAAGTAACTGTAACTTCCTTACTAATTATGACAAGTAACTGTAATTTCGACACAAATTATGGCAGGTGACTGTAACTTCGTTACTAATTATGACAAGTAACAGTAACTTCGTTTCTAATTATGACAAGTTACAGTAACTTCGATACTAATTATGACAGGTAACTGTAACTTCGATACTAATTGTGACAGGTAACTGTAACTTCGATACTAATTATGACAAGAAACTGTAATTTCGATAAAAATTATGACAGGTTACAGTTATATCGATAATAATTATGACAAGTAACTGGAACTTCCGTACTAATTATGACAAGTAACTGTAATTTCGATTCAAATTATGGCAGGTAACTGTAACTTCGATATTAATTATGACAGGTAACAGTTACTTCGATACTAATTATGACAA
This sequence comes from Meconema thalassinum, assembly GCA_946902985.2. NCBI lineage: Eukaryota > Metazoa > Arthropoda > Insecta > Orthoptera > Tettigoniidae > Meconema > Meconema thalassinum. Next base: position 1,689,387,369 of record OX336388.2, on the reverse strand, counting down.
GTAACTGTAATTTTGATTAAAAAAATTATGGCAGGTAACTGTATCTTCGATACTAATTATGAGAGGTAACAGTAATTTCGATACTAATTATGACAGGTAACAGCAACTTCGTTACTAATTATGACAAGTAACTGTTATTTCGATACTAATTATGGCAGGTAACTGTAACTCCGTTACTAATTATGACAAGTTTGTGTAATTTCGATACAAATTATGGCAGGTAACAGTAATTTCGATACTTATGACAGGTAACAGTAACTTCGATACTCATTATGACAAGTATCAGTAACTTCGTTACTAATTATGACAAGTAACTGTAATTTCGATAAAAATGATGGCAGGTAACTATAACTTCGATACTAATTATGACAGGTAATTGTAACTTCGTTACTAATTATGACAAGTAACTGTAATTTCGATACAAATTATGGCAGGTAACTGTAACTTCGATACTAATTATGACAGGTAACAGTAACTTCGATACTTATTTTGACAAGTAACAGTAACTTCGATACTAATTATGACAAGTAACTGTAACTTCGAAACTTATTATGACAGTTAACTGTAACATCGTTACTAATTATGACAGGTAACTGTAATTTCGATATAAATAATGGCAGGAAACTGTAACTTCGATACTAATTATGACAGGTAACAGTAACTTCGATACTAATTATGACAAGTAACTGTAACTTCGATACTAATTATGGCAGGTAACTGAAACTTCGATACTAATTATGACAAGTAACTGTAATTTCGATACAAATTATGGCAGGTAACTGTAACTTCGATACTAATTATGACAGGTAACAGTATCTTCGATACTTATTTTGACAAGTAACAGTAACTTCGATACTAATTATGACAAGTAACTGTAACTTCGAAACTTATTATGACAGTTAACTGTAACATCGTTACTAATTATGACAGGTAACTGTAATTTCGATACAAATTCTGGCAGGTAACTGTAATTTCGATACTAATTATGACAGGTAACAGTAACTTCGATACTAATTATGACAAATAACCGTAACTTCGTTACTAATTATGACAAGTAACTGTAATTTCGATACAAATTATGGCAGGTAACTGTAACTTCGATACTAATTATGACAGGTAACAGTATCTTCGATACTAATTATGACAGAAAACAGTAACATCGATACTTAATATGACAGGTAACAGTAACTTCGATAATAGTTATGGCAGGTAACTATAACTTCGATACTAATTATGACAGTTAACTGTAACTTAGTTACTAATTACGACAAGTAACTGTAATTTCGATACAAATTATGGCAAGTAAATGTAACTTCGATACTAAATATGACACGTAACAGTAATTCCGATACAATTTATGGCAGGTAACTGTAACTTCGATACTAATTATGACAGGTAACAGTAACCTTGATACAAATTATGACAAGTAACTGTACCTTCGATACTAATTATGACAGGTAACAGTAACTTCGATACTAATTATGACAAGTAACTGTAACTTCGATACTAATTATGACAGGTAACGGTAACTTCGATACTAATTATGACAAGTAAATCTAACTTCGTTACTAATTATGACATGTAACTGTAATTTTGATAAAAAATTATGGCAGGTAACTGTAACTTCGATACTAATTATGAGAGGTAACAGTATTTTCGATACTAATTATGACAGGTAACTGCAACTTCGTTACTAATTATGACAAGTAACTGTTATTTCGATACTAATTATGGCAGGTAACTGTAACTCCGTTACTAATTATGACAAGTAACTGTAAATTGGATACAAATTATGGCAGGTAACAGTAATTTCGATACTAATTATGACAGGAAACAGTAACTACGATACTCATCATGACAAGTAACAGTAACTTCGTTACTAATTATGACAAGTAACTGTAATTTCGATAAAAATGCTGGCAGGTAACTGTAACTTCGATACTAAATATGACATGTAACAGAAACTTCGATACTAATTATGACAGAAATCAGTAACTTCGATAATAATTATGACAGGTAACAGTAACTTCGATACTATTTATGGCAGGTAACTGTAACTTCGATACTAATTATGTCAATTAACTGTAACTTCGTTACTAATTATGACAAGTAACTGTAATTTCGATACAAACTATGGCAGGTAACTGTAACTTCGATACTAATTATGACAGGTAACAGTAACCTTGATACAAATTATGACAAGTAACTGTAACTTCGATACTAATTATGACAGGTAACTGTAACTTCGTTACTAATTATGACAAGTAACTGTAATTTCGATACAAATTATGGCAGGTAACTGTAACTTCGATACTAATTATGACAGGTAACAGTAACTTCGATACTTATTTTGACAAGTAACAGTTACTTCGATACTAATTATGACAAGTAACTGTAACTTCGAAACTAATTATGACAGTTAACTGTAACATCGTTACTAATTATGACAGGTAACTGTAATTTCGATATAAATTATGGCAGGAAACTGTAACTTCGATACTTATTATGACAGGTAACAGTAACTTCGATTCTAATTATGACAAGTAACTGTAACTTCGATACTAATTATGAGAGGTAACTGTAACTTCGATACTAATTATGACGAGTAACTCTAACTTCGTTACTAATTATGACAAGTAACTGTAATTTTGAAAAAATTATGGCAGGTAACTGTAACTTCGATACTAATTATGACAGGCAACAGTAACTTTGATACTAATTATGACAGGTAACTGCAACTTCGTTACTAATTATGACAAGTAACTGTAATTTCGATACTAATTATGGCAGGTAACTGTAACTTCGTTGCTAATTATGACAAGTAACTGTAATTTCGATACAAATTATGGCAGGTAACTGTAATTTCGATAATAATTATGTCAGGTAACAGTAACTTCGATACTAATTATGACAAGTAACAGTAACGTCGTTACTAATTATGACAAGTAACTGTAATTTCGATACAAATTATGGCAGGTAACTGTAACTTCGATACTAATTATGACAGGTAACAGTAACTTCGATACTAATTATGACAGAAAACAGTAACATCGGTACTTATAATGACAGGTAAGTGTAACTTCGATAATAATTATGGCAGGTAACTATAACTTCGATACTAATTATGACAGTTAACTGTAACTTAGTTACTAATTATGAAAAGTAAGTGTAATTTCGATACAAATTATGGCAGGTAACTGTAACTTCGATACAAAATATGACAGGTAACAGTAACTTCGATTTTAATTATGACAAGTAACTGTAACTTCGTTACTAGTTATGACAGGTTACTGTAACTTCTATACTAATTATGACAAGTAACTGTAACTTCGATACTAATGATGACAGGTAACTGTAACTTCGTTACTAATTATGACAAGTAACTGTAATTTCGATACAAATTATGCCAGGTAACTGTAATTTCGATACAAATTATGGCAGGTTACAGTAACATCGATACTAATTATGACAGGTAACTGTAACTTCTATACTAATTATGAAGGATAACTGTAACTTCGATACTAATTATGACAGGTAACAGTAACTTCGATTCTAATTATGACAAGTAACAGAACTTCAATACTAATTATGACAAGTAACTGTAACATCGAAACTAATTATGACAGGTAACAGTATCTTCGATACTAATTATGACAGGTAACTCTAACTTCGATACTAATTATGTCAAGTAACTCTAACTTCATTACTAATTATGACAAGTAACTGTAACTTCGATACAAATTATGACATGTAACAGTAAGTTCGATACTAATTATGAAAGGTAACAGTAACTTCGATACTAATATTGACAAGTAACTGTAACTTCGTTACGTATCATGAAATGTAACTGTAATTTCGATACAAATTATGGCAGGTAACTGTTATTTCGATACAAATTATGACAGGTAGCTGTAACTTCGTTAATAATTAGGGCAAGTAACTGTAATTTCGATACAAATTATGGCAGGTAACTGTAACTTCGATACTAATTATGACAGGTAACAGTAACTTCGATACTAATTATGACAAGTAACTGTAACTTCGATACTAATTATGAGAGGTAACTGTAACTTCGATTCGAATTATGACAATTAACTCTAACTTCGTTACTAATTATAACAAGTAACTGAAATTTTGATAAAAAATTATGGCAGGTAACTGTAACTTCGATACTAATAATGACAGGTAACAGTAACATCGATACTAATTATGACAGGTAACTGCAACTTCGTTACTAATTATGACAAGTAACTGTAATTTCGATACAAATTATGGCAAGTAACTGTAACTTCGATACTAATTATGACAGGAAACAGTAACTTCGATACTAATTATGACAGGTAACAGTAACTTTGGTACTAATTATGACAAGTAACTATAACTTCGTTATTAATTATGACAAGTAACTGTAATTTCGATACAAATTTTGGCAGGTAACTGTAACTTCGATACTAATTATGACAAGTAATTGTAACTTCGATACTAATTATGACAGGTAACTGTAACTTCGATACTAATTATGACAAGTAACTCTAACTTCGTTACTAATTATGACAAGTAACTGTAATTTTGATAAAAAATTATGGCAGGTAACTGTAACTTCGATACTAATTATGAGAGGTAACAGTAATTTCGATACTAATTATGACAGGTAACTGCAACTTCGTTACTAATTATGATAAGTAACTGTTATTTCGATACTAATTGTGGCAGGTAACTGTAACTTCGTCACTAATTATGACAAGTAACTGTAATTTCGATACAAATTATGGCAGGTAACAGTAATTTCGATACTAGTTATGACAGGTAACAGTAACTTCGATACTCATTATGACAAGTAACAGTAACTTCGTTGCTAATTATGACAAGTAACTGTAATTTCGATACAAACTATGGCAGGTAACTGTAACTTCGATACTAATTATGACAGGTAACAGTAACCTTGATACAAATTATGACAAGTAACTGTAACTTCGATACTAATTATGACAGGTAACTGTAACTTCGTTACTAATTATGACAAGTAACTGTAATTTCGATACAAATTATTGCAGATAACTGTAACTTCGGTACTAATTATGACAGGTAACAGTAACTTCGATACTCATTATGACAAGTAAGAGAAACTTCGTTACTAATTATGACAAGTAACTGTAATTTCGATAAAAATGGTGGCAGGTTACTGTAACTTCGATACTAATTATGACATGTTACAGAAACTTCGATACTAATTATGACAGAAAATAGTAACTTCGATACTAATTATGACAGGTAACAGTAACTTCGATACTAATTATGGCAGGTAACTGTAACTTCGATACTAATTATGACAGTTAACTGTAACTTCGTTACTAATTATGACAAGTAACTGTAATTTCGATACAAACTATGGCAGGTAACTGTAACTTCGATACTAATTATGACAGGTAACAGTAACCTTGATACAAATTATGACAAGTAACAGTAACTTCGATACTAATTATGACAAGTAACTGTAACTTCGAAACTAATTATGACAGTTAACTGTAACATCGTTACTAATTATGACAGGTAACTGTAATTTCGATATAAATTATGTCAGGAAACTGTAACTTCGATACTAATTATGACAGGTAACAGTAACTTCGATACTAATTATGACAAGTAACTGTAACTTCGATACTAATTATGAGAGGTAACTGTAACTTCAGTACTAATTATGACAAGTAACTCTAACTTCGTTACAAATTATGACAAGTAACTGTAATTTTGAAAGAAATTATGGCAGGTAACTGTAACTTCGATACTAATTATGACAGGCAACAGTAAGTTTGATACTAATTATGACAGGTAACTGCAACTTCGTTACTAATTATGACAAGTAACTGTAATTTCGATACTAATTATGGCAGGTAACTGTAACTTCGTTACTAATTATGACAAGTTACTGTAATTTCGATAAAAATTATGGCAGGTAACTGTAATTTCGATACTAATTATGACAGGTAACAGTAACTTCGATACTAATTATGACAGAAAACAGTAACATCGATACTTAATATGACAGGTAACAGTAACTTCGATAATAATTATGGCAGGTAACTATAACTTCGATACTAATTATGACAGTTAACTGTAACTTAGTTACTAATTACGACAAGTAACTGTAATTTCGATACAAATTATGGCAAGTAAATGTAACTTCGATACTAAATATGACACGTAACAGTAATTTCGATACAATTTATGGCAGGTAACTGTAACTTCGATACTAATTATGACAGGTAACAGTAACCTTGATACAAATTATGACAAGTAACTGTACCTTCGATACTAATTATGACAGGTAACAGTAACTTCGATACTAATTATGACAAGTAACTGTAACTTCGATACTAATTATGACAGGTAACGGTAACTTCGATACTAATTATGACAAGTAAATCTAACTTCGTTACTAATTATGACATGTAACTGTAATTTTGATAAAAAATTATGGCAGGTAACTGTAACTTCGATACTAATTATGAGAGGTAACAGTATTTTCGATACTAATTATGACAGGTAACTGCAACTTCGTTACTAATTATGACAAGTAACTGTTATTTCGATACTAATTATGGCAGGTAACTGTAACTCCGTTACTAATTATGACAAGTAACTGTAAATTGGATACAAATTATGGCAGGTAACAGTAATTTCGATACTAATTATGACAGGAAACAGTAACTACGATACTCATCATGACAAGTAACAGTAACTTCGTTACTAATTATGACAAGTAACTGTAATTTCGATAAAAATGCTGGCAGGTAACTGTAACTTCGATACTAAATATGACATGTAACAGAAACTTCGATACTAATTATGACAGAAATCAGTAACTTCGATAATAATTATGACAGGTAACAGTAACTTCGATACTATTTATGGCAGGTAACTGTAACTTCGATACTAATTATGTCAATTAACTGTAACTTCGTTACTAATTATGACAAGTAACTGTAATTTCGATACAAACTATGGCAGGTAACTGTAACTTCGATACTAATTATGACAGGTAACAGTAACCTTGATACAAATTATGACAAGTAACTGTAACTTCGATACTAATTATGACAGGTAACTGTAACTTCGTTACTAATTATGACAAGTAACTGTAATTTCGATACAAATTATGGCAGGTAACTGTAACTTCGATACTAATTATGACAGGTAACAGTAACTTCGATACTTATTTTGACAAGTAACAGTTACTTCGATACTAATTATGACAAGTAACTGTAACATCGAAACTAATTATGACAGTTAACTGTAACATCGTTACTAATTATGACAGGTAACTGTAATTTCGATATAAATTATGGCAGGAAACTGTAACTTCGATACTTATTATGACAGGTAACAGTAACTTCGATTCTAATTATGACAAGTAACTGTAACTTCGATACTAATTATGAGAGGTAACTGTAACTTCGATACTAATTATGACAAGTAACTCTAACTTCGTTACTAATTATGACAAGTAACTGTAATTTTGAAAAAATTATGGCAGGTAACTGTAACTTCGATACTAATTATGACAGGCAACAGTAACTTTGATACTAATTATGACAGGTAACTGCAACTTCGTTACTAATTATGACAAGTAACTGTAATTTCGATACTATTTATGGCAGGTAACTGTAACTTCGTTGCTAATTATGACAAGTAACTGTAATTTCGATACAAATTATGGCAGGTAACTGTAATTTCGATAATAATTATGTCAGGTAACAGTAACTTCGATACTAATTATGACAAGTAACAGTAACGTCGTTACTAATTATGACAAGTAACTGTAATTTCGATACAAATTATGGCAGGTAACTGTAACTTCGATACTAATTATGACAGGTAACAGTACCTTCGATACTAATTATGACAGAAAACAGTAACATCGGTACTTATAATGACAGGTAAGTGTAACTTCGATAATAATTATGGCAGGTAACTATAACTTCGATACTAATTATGACAGTTAACTGTAACTTAGTTACTAATTATGAAAAGTAAGTGTAATTTCGATACAAATTATGGCAGGTAACTGTAACTTCGATACAAAATATGACAGGTAACAGTAACTTCGATTTTAATTATGACAAGTAACTGTAACTTCGTTACTAGTTATGACAGGTTACTGTAACTTCTATACTAATTATGACAAGTAACTGTAACTTCGATACTAATGATGACAGGTAACAGTAACTTCGTTACTAATTATGACAAGTAACTGTAATTTCGATACAAATTATGCCAGGTAACTGTAATTTCGATACAAATTATGGCAGGTTACAGTAACATCGATACTAATTATGACAGGTAACTGTAACTCCTATACTAATTATGAAGGATAACTGTAACTTCGATACTAATTATGACAGGTAACAGTAACTTCGATACTAATTATGACAAGTAACAGAACTTCAATACTAATTATGACAAGTAACTGTAACATCGAAACTAATTATGACAGGTAACTGTAACATCGTTACTAATAATGACAAGTAATTTTAATTTCGATACAAATTATGGCAGGAAACTGTAACTTCGATTCTAATTATGACAGGTAACAGTATCTTCGATACTAATTATGACAAGTAACTGTAACTTCGATACTAATTATGACAGGTAACTCTAACTTCGATACTAATTATGTCAAGTAACTCTAACTTCATTACTAATTATGACAAGTAACTGTAACTTCGATACAAATTATGACATGTAACAGTAACTTCGATACTAATTATGAAAGGTAACAGTAACTTCGATACTAATATTGACAAGTAACTGTAACTTCGTTACGTATCATGAAATGTAACTGTAATTTCGATACAAATTATGGCAGGTAACTGTTATTTCGATACAAATTATGACAGGTAGCTGTAACTTCGTTAATAATTAGGGCAAGTAACTGTAATTTCGATACAAATTATGGCAGGTAACTGTAACTTCGATACTAATTATGACAGGTAACAGTAACTTCGATACTAATTATGACAAGTAACTGTAACTTCGATACTAATTATGAGAGGTAACTGTAACTTCGATTCGAATTATGACAATTAACTCTAACTTCGTTACTAATTATAACAAGTAACTGAAATTTTGATAAAAAATTATGGCAGGTAACTGTAACTTCGATACTAATAATGACAGGTAACAGTAACATCGATACTAATTATGACAGGTAACTGCAACTTCGTTACTAATTATGACAAGTAACTGTAATTTCGATACAAATTATGGCAAGTAACTGTAACTTCGATACTAATTATGACAGGAAACAGTAACTTCGATACTAATTATGACAGGTAACAGTAACTTTGGTACTAATTATGACAAGTAACTATAACTTCGTTATTAATTATGACAAGTAACTGTAATTTCGATACAAATTTTGGCAGGTAACTGTAACTTCGATACGAATTATGACAAGTAACTGTAACTTCGATACTAATTATGACAGGTAACTGTAACTTCGATACTAATTATGACAAGTAACTCTAACTTCGTTACTAATTATTACAAGTAACTGTAATTTTGATAAAAAATTATGGCAGGTAACTGTAACTTCGATACTAATTATGAGAGGTAACAGTAATTTCGATACTAATTATGACAGGTAACTGCAACTTCGTTACTAATTATGATAAGTAACTGTTATTTCGATACTAATTGTGGCAGGTAACTGTAACTTCGTCACTAATTATGACAAGTAACTGTAATTTCGATACAAATTATCGCAGGTAACAGTAATTTCGATACTAGTTATGACAGGTAACAGTAACTTCGATACTCATTATGACAAGTAACAGTAACTTCGTTACTAATTATGACAAGTAACTGTAATTTCGATACAAACTAGGCAGGTAACTGTAACTTCGATACTAATTATGACAGGTAACAGTAACCTTGATACAAATTATGACAAGTAACTGTAACTTCGATACTAATTATGACAGGTAACTGTAACTTCGTTACTAATTATGACAAGTAACTGTAATTTCGATACAAATTATTGCAGATAACTGTAACTTCGGTACTAATTATGACAGGTAACAGTAACTTCGATACTCATTATGACAAGTAAGAGTAACTTCGTTACTAATTATGACAAGTAACTGTAATTTCGATAAAAATGGTGGCAGGTAACTGTAACTTCGATACTAATTATGACATGTAACAGAAACTTCGATACTAATTATGACAGAAAATAGTAACTTCGATACTAATTATGACAGGTAACAGTAACTTCGATACTAATTATGGCAGGTAACTGTAACTTCGATACTAATTATGACAGTTAACTGTAACTTCGTTACTAATTATGACAAGTAACTGTAATTTCGATACAAACTATGGCAGGTAACTGTAACTTCGATACTAATTATGACAGGTAACAGTAACCTTGATACAAATTATGACAAGTAACAGTAACTTCGATACTAATTATGACAAATAACTGTAACTTCGAAACTAATTATGACAGTTAACTGTAACATCGTTACTAATTATGACAGGTAACTGTAATTTCGATATAAATTATGTCAGGAAACTGTAACTTCGATACTAATTATGACAGGTAACAGTAACTTCGATACTAATTATGACAAGTAACTGTAACTTCGATACTAATTATGAGAGGTAACTGTAACTTCAGTACTAATTATGACAAGTAACTCTAACTTCGTTACAAATTATGACAAGTAACTGTAATTTTGAAAGAAATTATGGCAGGTAACTGTAACTTCGATACTAATTATGACAGGCAACAGTAAGTTTGATACTAATTATGACAGGTAACTGCAACTTCGCTACTAATTATGACAAGTAACTGTAATTTCGATACTAATTATGGCAGGTAACTGTAACTTCGTTACTAATTATGACAAGTTACTGTAATTTCGATAAAAATTATGGCAGGTAACTGTAATTTCGATACTAATTATGACAGGTAACAGTAACTTCGATACTAATTATGACAAGTAACAGTAACTTCGTTACTAATTATGACAAGTAACTGTAATTTCGATACAAATTATGGCAGGTAACTGTAACTTCGATACTAATTATGACAGGTAACAGTATCTTCGATACTAATTATGACAGAAAACAGTAACATCGGTACTTATTATGACAGGTAACAGTAACTTCGTTAATAATTATGGCAGGTAACAATAACTTCGATACTAATTATGACAGTTAACTGTAACTTAGTTACTAATTATGACAAGTAACTGTAATTTCGATACAAATTATGGCAGGTAACTGTAACTTCGATACAAAGTATGACAGGTAACAGTAACTTCGATACTAATTATGACAAGTAACTGTAACTTCGATATTAGTTATGACAGGTTACTGTAACTTCTATACTAATTATGACAAGTAACTGTAATTTCGATACAAATTATGGCAGGTAACTGTAATTTCGATACTAATTATGACAGGTAACAGTAACTTCGATACTAATTATGACAAGTAACAGTAACTTCGATACTAATTATAACAAGTAACTGTAACTTCGATACTAATGATGACAGGTAACTGTAACTTAGTTACTAATTATGACAAGTAACTGTTATTTCGATACTAATTATGGCAGGTAACTGTAACTTCATCACTAATTATGACAAGTAACTGTAATTTCGATACAAATTATGGCAGGTAACAGTAATTTCGATACTAGTTATGACAGGTAACAGTAACTTCGATACTTATTATGACAAGTAACAGTAACTTCGTTACTAATTATGACAAGTAACTGTAATTTCGATACAAACTATGGCAGGTAACTGTAACTTCGATATTAATTATGACAGGTAACAGTAACCTTGATACAAATTATGACAAGTAACTGTAACTTCGATACTAATTATGAGAGGTAACTGTAACTTCGTTACTAATTATGACAAGTAACTGTAATTTCGATACAAATTATGGCAGGTAACTGTAACTTCGGTACTAATTATGACAGGTAACAGTAACTGCGAGACTCATTATGACAAGTAACAGTAACTTCGTTACAAATTATGACAAGTAACTGTAATTTCGATAAAAATGGTGGCAGGTAGCTGTAACTTCGACACAAATTATGACATGTAACAGAAACTTCGATACTAATTATGACAGAAAACAGTAATTCGATACTAATTATGACAGGTAACAGTAACTTCGATACTAATTATGGCAGGTAACTGTAACTTCGATACTAATTATGACAGTTAACTGTAACTTCGTTACTAATTATGACAAGTAGCTGTAATTTCGATACAAACTATGGCAGGTAACTGTAACTTCGATACTAATTATGACAGGTAACAGTAACCTTGATACAAATTATGACAAGTAACTGTAACTTCGATACTAATTATGACAGGTAACTGTAACTTCGTTACTAATTATGACAAGTAACTGTAATTTCGATACAAATTATTGCAGGTAACTGTAACTTCGGTACTAATTATGACAGGTAACAGTAACTTCGAAACTCATTATGACAAGTAACAGTCACTTCGTTACTAATTATGACAAGTAACTGTAATTTCGATAATAATGGTGGCAGGTAACTGTAACTTCGATACTAATTATGACATGTAACAGAAACTTCGATACTAATTATGACAGAAAACAGTAACTTCGATACTAATTATGACAGGTAACAGTAACTTCGATACTAATTATGACAGGTAACAGTAACTTCGATACTAATTATGACAAGTAACAGAACTTCGATACTAATTATGACAAGTAACTGTAACATCGAAACTAATTATGACAGGTAACTGAAACATCGTTACTAATTATGACAAGTAATTGTAATTTCGATACAAATTATGGCAGGAAACTGTAACTTCGATACTAATTATGACAGGTAACAGTAACTTCGATACTAATTATGACAAGTAACTGTAACTTCGATACTAATAATGACAGGTAACAGTAACATCGATACTAATTATGACAGGTAACTGCAACTTCGTTACTAATTATGACAAGTAACTGTAATTTCGATACAAATTATGGCAAGTAACTGTAACTTCGATACTAATTATGACAGGAAACAGTAACTTCGATACTAATTATGACAGGTAACAGTAACTTTGGTACTAATTATGACAAGTAACTATAACTTCGTTATTAATTATGACAAGTAACTGTAATTTCGATACAAATTTTGGCAGGTAACTGTAACTTAGATACTAATTATGACAAGTAACTGTAACTTCGATACTAATTATGACAGGTAACTGTAACTTCGATACTAATTATGACAAGTAACTCTAACTTCGTTACTAATTATTACAAGTAACTGTAATTTTGATAAAAAATTATGGCAGGTAACTGTAACTTCGATACTAATTATGAGAGGTAACAGTAATTTCGATACTAATTATGACAGGTAACTGCAACTTCGTTACTAATTATGATAAGTAACTGTTATTTCGATACTAATTGTGGCAGGTAACTGTAACTTCGTCACTAATTATGACAAGTAACTGTAATTTCGATACAAATTATCGCAGGTAACAGTAATTTCGATACTAGTTATGACAGGTAACAGTAACTTCGATACTCATTATGACAAGTAACAGTAACTTCGTTACTAATTATGACAAGTAACTGTAATTTCGATACAAACTAGGCAGGTAACTGTAACTTCGATACTAATTATGACAGGTAACAGTAACCTTGATACAAATTATGACAAGTAACTGTAACTTCGATACTAATTATGACAGGTAACTGTAACTTCGTTACTAATTATGACAAGTAACTGTAATTTCGATACAAATTATTGCAGATAACTGTAACTTCGGTACTAATTATGACAGGTAACAGTAACTTCGATACTCATTATGACAAGTAAGAGTAACTTCGTTACTAATTATGACAAGTAACTGTAATTTCGATAAAAATGGTGGCAGGTAACTGTAACTTCGATACTAATTATGACATGTAACAGAAACTTCGATACTAATTATGACAGAAAATAGTAACTTCGATACTAATTATGACAGGTAACAGTAACTTCGATACTAATTATGGCAGGTAACTGTAACTTCGATACTAATTATGACAGTTAACTGTAACTTCGTTACTAATTATGACAAGTAACTGTAATTTCGATACAAACTATGGCAGGTAACTGTAACTTCGATACTAATTATGACAGGTAACAGTAACCTTGATACAAATTATGACAAGTAACAGTAACTTCGATACTAATTATGACAAATAACTGTAACTTCGAAACTAATTATGACAGTTAACTGTAACATCGTTACTAATTATGACAGGTAACTGTAATTTCGATATAAATTATGTCAGGAAACTGTAACTTCGATACTAATTATGACAGGTAACAGTAACTTCGATACTAATTATGACAAGTAACTGTAACTTCGATACTAATTATGAGAGGTAACTGTAACTTCAGTACTAATTATGACAAGTAACTCTAACTTCGTTACAAATTATGACAAGTAACTGTAATTTTGAAAGAAATTATGGCAGGTACCTGTAACTTCGATACTAATTATGACAGGCAACAGTAAGTTTGATACTAATTATGACAGGTAACTGCAACTTCGCTACTAATTATGACAAGTAACTGTAATTTCGATACTAATTATGGCAGGTAACTGTAACTTCGTTACTAATTATGACAAGTTACTGTAATTTCGATAAAAATTATGGCAGGTAACTGTAATTTCGATACTAATTATGACAGGTAACAGTAACTTCGATACTAATTATGACAAGTAACAGTAACTTCGTTACTAATTATGACAAGTAACTGTAATTTCGATACAAATTATGGCAGGTAACTGTAACTTCGATACTAATTATGACAGGTAACAGTATCTTCGATACTAATTATGACAGAAAACAGTAACATCGGTACTTATTATGACAGGTAACAGTAACTTCGTTAATAATTATGGCAGGTAACAATAACTTCGATACTAATTATGACAGTTAACTGTAACTTAGTTACTAATTATGACAAGTAACTGTAATTTCGATACAAATTATGGCAGGTAACTGTAACTTCGATACAAAGTATGACAGGTAACAGTAACTTCGATACTAATTATGACAAGTAACTGTAACTTCGATATTAGTTATGACAGGTTACTGTAACTTCTATACTAATTATGACAAGTAACTGTAATTTCGATACAAATTATGGCAGGTAACTGTAATTTCGATACTAATTATGACAGGTAACAGTAACTTCGATACTAATTATGACAAGTAACAGTAACTTCGATACTAATTATAACAAGTAACTGTAACTTCGATACTAATGATGACAGGTAACTGTAACTTAGTTACTAATTATGACAAGTAACTGTTATTTCGATACTAATTATGGCAGGTAACTGTAACTTCATCACTAATTATGACAAGTAACTGTAATTTCGATACAAATTATGGCAGGTAACAGTAATTTCGATACTAGTTATGACAGGTAACAGTAACTTCGATACTTATTATGACAAGTAACAGTAACTTCGTTACTAATTATGACAAGTAACTGTAATTTCGATACAAACTATGGCAGGTAACTGTAACTTCGATATTAATTATGACAGGTAACAGTAACCTTGATACAAATTATGACAAGTAACTGTAACTTCGATACTAATTATGAGAGGTAACTGTAACTTCGTTACTAATTATGACAAGTAACTGTAATTTCGATACAAATTATGGCAGGTAACTGTAACTTCGGTACTAATTATGACAGGTAACAGTAACTGCGAGACTCATTATGACAAGTAACAGTAACTTCGTTACAAATTATGACAAGTAACTGTAATTTCGATAAAAATGGTGGCAGGTAGCTGTAACTTCGATACAAATTATGACATGTAACAGAAACTTCGATACTAATTATGACAGAAAACAGTAATTCGATACTAATTATGACAGGTAACAGTAACTTCGATACTAATTATGGCAGGTAACTGTAACTTCGATACTAATTATGACAGTTAACTGTAACTTCGTTACTAATTATGACAAGTAACTGTAATTTCGATACAAACTATGGCAGGTAACTGTAACTTCGATACTAATTATGACAGGTAACAGTAACCTTGATACAAATTATGACAAGTAACTGTAACTTCGATACTAATTATGACAGGTAACTGTAACTTCGTTACTAATTATGACAAGTAACTGTAATTTCGATACAAATTATTGCAGGTAACTGTAACTTCGGTACTAATTATGACAGGTAACAGTAACTTCGATCCTCATTATGACAAGTAACAGTCACTTCGTTACTAATTATGACAAGTAACTGTAATTTCGATAATAATGGTGGCAGGTAACTGTAACTTCGATACTAATTATGACATGTAACAGAAACTTCGATACTAATTATGACAGAAAACAGTAACTTCGATACTAATTATGACAGGTAACAGTAACTTCGATACTAATTATGACAGGTAACAGTAACTTCGATACTAATTATGACAAGTAACAGAACTTCGATACTAATTATGACAAGTAACTGTAACATCGAAACTAATTATGACAGGTAACTGAAACATCGTTACTAATTATGACAAGTAATTGTAATTTCGATACAAATTATGGCAGGAAACTGTAACTTCGATACTAATTATGACAGGTAACAGTAACTTCGATACTAATTATGACAAGTAACTGTAACTTCGATACTAATTATGACAGGTAACTCTAACTTCGATACTAATTATGTCAAGATACTCTAACTTCGTTACTAATTATGACAAGTAACTGTAACTTCGATACAAATTATGACATGTAACAGTAACTTCGATACTAATTATGAAAGGTAACAGTAACTTCGATACTAATTATGACAAGTAACTGTAACTTCGTTACTAATCATGACAAGTAACTGTAATTTCGATACAAATTATGGCAGGTAACTGTTACTTCGATACAATTATGACAGGTAACTGTAACTTCGTTAATAATTAGGGCAAGTAACTGTAATTTCGATACAAATTATGGCAGGTAACTGTAACTTCGGTACTAATTATGACAGGTAACAGTAACTTCGATACTAATTATGACAAGTAACTGTAACTTCGATACTAATTATGAGAGGTAACTGTAACTTCGATTCGAATTATGACAATTAACTCTAACTTCGTTACTAATTATGACAAGTAACTGTAATTTTGATAAAAAATTATGGCAGGTAACTGTAACTTCGATACTAATTATGACAGGTAACAGTAACTTCGATACTAATTTTGACAGGTAACAGTACCTTCGGTACTAATTATGACAAGTAACTATAACTTCGTTATAATTTATGACAAGTAACTGTAATTTCGATACAAATTTTGGCAGGTAACTGTAACTTCGATACTAATTATGAGAGGTTACTGTAACTTCGATACTAATTATGACAAGGAACTGTAATTTCGATACAAATTATGGCAGGTAACTGTAACTTTGATACTAATTATGACAGGTAACAGTTACTTCGATACTAATTATGACAGGTTACTGTAACTTCGTTAATAATTATGTCAAGTAACTGTAACTTCGATACTAATTATGACAAGTAACTGTAATTTCGATACAAATTATGACAGGTTACTGTAACTTCGATACTAATTATGACAGGTAACAGTAACTTCGATATTAATTATGACAAGTAACTGTAACTTCGATACTAATTATGAGAGGTAACTGTAACTTCGATTCGAATTATGACAATTAACTCTAACTTCGTTACTAATTATGTCAAGTAACTGTAATATCGATACAAATTATGGCAGGTAACTGTAACTTCGATACAAATTATGACAGGTAACTATAACTTCGATACTAATTATAACAAGTAACTGTAACATCGATATTAATTATGACAGGTAACTGTAACTTCGTTAGTAATTATGACAAGTAACTGTAATTTCGATACAAATTTTGGCAGGTAACTGTAACTTCGATACTAATTATTTATTTATTTAGCGTATGATGCTTCATTTGACAATCGTTGAAATGTATTACATATAATTGCTATTACAAAATAAAAATTAATATATACATATTTATATACATGGATGTAAAGTATTACAGACATAATAACTGGGATGCACGCATACACACACACACACACACACACTGCTGCAGATTCTGATATTTCATCACAAGCTGATGTCTAGTCCTTCCAACCAAGTGAGTGCCGTAGGGGTTACTTGATGTAGCTCCTCCACAGGCCCAGTGAATGCCCGCAGAGGACATTCTTTCACGATGTGGCTGATGGTTTGCATTTCAGCACCGCAGTTGCAGGAAGGAGACTCCAACCACCCCCATTGGTGTAGTGCAGAAGCAGTTCTTCCAACGCCGCAGCGTATCCTGTTTAGTCTGGTCCAGATGGTGCGCGGGAGGTTGAACCCAGGAGGTTTTGCTGTTGGGTCATCGATGTTGATTAGACCATGTGGGTGTAATCTGGCCCATTCTCATACTAATTATGAGAGGTAACTGTAACTTCGATACTAATTATGACACGGAAATGGAATTTCGATACAAATTATGGCAGGTAACTGTAACTTCGTTACTAATTATGTCAAGTAACTGTAACTTCGATACTAATTATGACAAGTAACTGTAATTTCGATACAAATTATGACAGGTAACAGTAACTTCGATAATAATTATGACAATTAACTGGAACTTCGTTACTAATTATGACAAGTAACTGTAATTTCGATACAAAATATGGCAGGTAACTGTAACTTCGATACTAATTATATCAGGTAACAGTAACTTCGATACTAATTATGACAGGTAACAGTAACCTTGATACAAATTATGACAAGTAACTGTAACTTCGATACTAATTATGACAGGTAACTGTAACTTCGTTACTAATTATGACAAGTAACTGTAATTTCGATACAAATTATTGCAGGTAACTGTAACTTCGGTACTAATTATGACAGGTAACAGTAACTTCGATACTCATTATGACAAGTAACAGTAACTTCGTTACTAATTATGACAAGTAACTGTAATTTCGATAAAAATGGTGGCAGGTAACTGTAACTTCGATACTAATTATGACATGTAACAGAAACTTCGATACTAATTATGACAGAAAACAGTAACTTCGATACTAATTATGACAGGTAACAGTAACTTCGATACTAATTATGACAGGTAACAGTAACTTCGATACTAATTATGACAAGTAACAGAACTTCGATACTAATTATGACAAGTAACTGTAACATCGAAACTAATTATGACAGGTAACTGAATCATCGTTACTAATTATGACAAGTAATTGTAATTTCGATACAAATTATGGCAGGAAACTGTAACTTCGATACTAATTATGACAGGTAACAGTAACTTCGATACTAATTATGACAAGTAACTGTAACTTCGATACTAATTATGACAGGTAACTCTAACTTCGATACTAATTATGTCAAGTTACTCTAACTTCGTTACTAATTATGACAAGAAACTGTAACTTCGATACAAATTATGACATGTAACAGTAACTTCGATACTAATTATGAAAGATAACAGTAACTTCGATACTAATTATGACAAGTACCTGTAACTTCGTTACTAATCATGACAAGTAACTGTAATTTCGATACAAATTATGGCAGGTAACTGTTACTTCGATACAAATTATGACAGGTAACTGTAACTTCGTTAATAATTAGGGCAAGTAACTGTAATTTCGATACAAATTATGGCAGGTAACTGTAACTTCGGTACTAATTATGACAGGTAACAGTAACTTCGATACTAATTATGACAAGTAACTGTAACTTCGATACTAATTATGAGAGGTAACTGTAACTTCGATTCGAATTATGACAATTAACTCTAACTTCGTTACTAATTATGACAAGTAACTGTAATTTTGATAAAAAATTATGGCAGGTAACTGTAACTTCGATACTAATTATGACAGGTAACAGTAACTTCGATACTAATTTTGACAGGTAACAGTAACTTCGGTACTAATTATGACAAGTAACTATAACTTCGTTATTAATTATGACAAGTAACTGTAATTTCGATACAAATTTTGGCAGGTAACTGTAACTTCGATACTAATTATGAGAGGTTACTGTAACTTCGATACTAATTATGACAAGGAACTGTAATTTCGATACAAATTATGGCAGGTAACTGTAACTTTGATACTAATTATGACAAGTAACTGTAACTTCGATACTAATTATGAGAGGTAACTGTAACTTCGATTCGAATTATGACAATTAACTCTAACTTCGTTACTAATTATGTCAAGTAACTGTAATATCGATACAAATTATGGCAGGTAACTGTAACTTCGATACAAATTATGACAGGTAACTATAACTTCGATACTAATTATAACAAGTAACTGTAACATCGATATTAATTATGACAGGTAACTGTAACTTCGTTAGTAATTATGACAAGTAACTGTAATTTCGATACAAATTTTGACAGGTAACTGTAACTTCGATACTAATTATGAGAGGTAACTGTAACTTCGATACTAATTATGACACGGAACTGGAATTTCGATACAAATTATGGCAGGTAACTGTAACTTCGTTACTAATTATGTCAAGTAACTGTAACTTCGATACTAATTATGACAAGTAACTGTAATTTCGATACAAATTATGACAGGTAACAGTAACTTCGATAATAATTATGACAATTAACTGGAACTTCGTTACTAATTATGACAAGTAACTGTAATTTCGATACAAAATATGGCAGGTAACTGTAACTTCGATACTAATTATATCAGGTAACAGTAACTTCGATACTTATTATGACAGGTAACAGAAACTTCGCTACAAATTATGACAAGTAACTGTAATTTCGATACAAATTATGACAGGTTACCGTAACTTCGTTACTAATTATGACAAGAAACTGTAATTTCGATAAAAATTAAGGCAGGTAACTATAACTTCGATACTAATTATATCAGGTATCAGTAACTTTGATACTTATTATGACAGGTTACTGTAACTTCGTTACTAATTTTGTCAAGTAACTCTATCTTCGATACTAATTGTGAAAAGTAACTGTAACTTCGATACTTATTATGACAGGTAACTGTAACTTCGATACTAATTATGACAGGTAACTGTAACTTCGATACTAATTATGACAGGTAACTGTAACTTCGATACTAATTATGACTGGTAACTGTAACTTCGATACTAATTATGAAAAGTATCTGTAATTTCGATACAAATTATGGCAGGTAACTGTAACTTCGTTACTAATTATGACAAGTCACAGTAACTTCGTTTCTAATTGTGACAAATAACAGTAACTTCGTTTCTAATTGTGACAAGTAACAGTAACTTCGATACTAATTATGAAAAGTAACTGTAATTTCGATACAAATTATGGAAGGTAACTGTAACTTCGTTACTAATTATGACAAGTAACAGTAACTTCGTTTCTAATTGTGACAAGTAACAGTAACTTCGTTTCTAATTGTGACAAGTAACAGTAACTTCGATACTAATTATGACAGGTAACTGTAACTTCGATACTAAAAATGACAGGTAACTGTAACTTCGATACTAATTATGACAAGTAACAGTTACTTCGATACTAATTATGACAGGTAACTGTATCTTCGATACTAATTATGACTAGTAACTGTAATTTTGAAAAAAAAATGGCAGGTAACTGTAACTTCGATACTAATTATGACAGGTAACAGTAACTTTGATACTAAGTATGACAGGTAACTGCAACTTCATTACTAATTATGACAAGTAACTGTAATTTCGATACTAATTATGGCAGGTAACTATAACTTCGTTACTAATTATGACAAGTAACTGTAATTTTGATACAAATTATGGCAGGTAACTGTCATTTCGATACTAATTATGACAGGTAACAGTAACTTCGATACTAATTATGACAAGTAACAGTAACTTCGTTACTAATTATGACATGTAACTGTAATTTCGATACAAATTATGGCAGGTAACTGTAACTTCGATGCTAATTATTACAGGTAACAGTAACTTCGATACTAATTATGACAGAAAACAGTAACTTCGATACTTATTATGACAGGTAACAGTAACTTCGATAATAATTATGGCAGGTAACTGTAACTTCGATACTAATTATGACAGTTAACTGTAACTTCGTTACTAATTATGACAAGTAACTTTAATTTCGATACAAATTATGGCAGGTAACTGTAACTTCGATACTAATTATGACAGGTTACAGTAACTTCGATACTTATTATGACAAGTAACTGTAACTTCGATACTAATTATGACAGGTTACTGTAACTTCATTACTAATTATGACAATTAGCTGTAATTTCGATACAAATTATGGCAGGTAACTGTAACTTCGGTACTAATTATGACAGGTAACAGTAACTTCGATACTAATTATGACAAGTAACTGTAACTTCGATACTAATTATGAGAGGTAACTGTAACTTCGATTCGAATTATGACAATTAACTCTAACTTCGTTACTAATTATGACAAGTAACTGTAATTTTGATAAAAAATTATGGCAGGTAACTGTAACTTCGATACTAATTATGACAGGTAACAGTAACTTCGATACTAATTTTGACAGGTAACAGTAACTTCGGTACTAATTATGACAAGTAACTATAACTTCGTTATTAATTATGACAAGTAACTGTAATTTCGATACAAATTTTGGCAGGTAACTGTAACTTCGATACTAATTATGAGAGGTTACTGTAACTTCGATACTAATTATGACAAGGAATTGTAATTTCGATACAAATTATGGCAGGTAACTGTAACTTTGATACTAATTATGACAGGTAACAGTTACTTCGATACTAATTATGACAGGTTACTGTAACTTCGTTAATAATTATGTCAAGTAACTGTAACTTCGATACTAATTATGACAAGTAACTGTAATTTCGATACAATTTATGACAGGTTACTGTAACTTCGATACTAATTATGACAGGTAACAGTAACTTCGATATTAATTATGACAAGTAACTGTAACTTCGATACTAATTATGAGAGGTAACTGTAACTTCGATTCGAATTATGACAATTAACTCTAACTTCGTTACTAATTATGTCAAGTAACTGTAATATCGATACAAATTATGGCAGGTAACTGTAACTTCGATACAAATTATGACAGGTAACTATAACTTCGATACTAATTATAACAAGTAACTGTAACATCGATATTAATTATGACAGGTAACTGTAACTTCGTTAGTAATTATGACAAGTAACTGTAATTTCGATACAAATTTTGGCAGGTAACTGTAACTTCGATACTAATTATGAGAGGTAACTGTAACTTCGATACTAATTATGACAAGTAACTGTAATTTCGATACAAATTATGACAGGTAACAGTAACTTCGATAATAATTATGACAATTAACTGGAACTTCGTTACTAATTATGACAAGTAACTGTAATTTCGATACAAAATATGGCAGGTAACTGTAACTTCGATACTAATTATATCAGGTAACAGTAACTTCGATACTAATTATGACAGGTAACAGTAACCTTGATACAAATAATGACAAGTAACTGTAACTTCGATACTAATTATGACAGGTAACTGTAACTTCGTTACTAATTATGACAAGTAACTGTAATTTCGATACAAATTATTGCAGGTAACTGTAACTTCGGTACTAATTATGACAGGTAACAGTAACTTCGATACTCATTATGACAAGTAACAGTAACTTCGTTACTAATTATGACAAGTAACTGTAATTTCGATAAAAATGGTGGCAGGTAACTGTAACTTCGATACTAATTATGACATGTAACAGAAACTTCGATACTAATTATGACAGAAAACAGTAACTTCGATACTAATTATGACAGGTAACAGTAACTTCGATACTAATTATGACAGGTAACAGTAACTTTGATACTAATTATGACAAGTAACAGAACTTCGATACTAATTATGACAAGTAACTGTAACATCGAAACTAATTATGACAGGTAACTGAATCATCGTTACTAATTATGACAAGTAATTGTAATTTCGATACAAATTATGGCAGGAAACTGTAACTTCGATACTAATTATGACAGGTAACAGTAACTTCGATACTAATTATGACAAGTAACTGTAACTTCGATACTAATTATGACAGGTAACTCTAACTTCGATACTAATTATGTCAAGTTACTCTAACTTCGTTACTAATTATGACAAGTAACTGTAACTTCGATACAAATTATGACATGTAACAGTAACTTCGATACTAATTATGAAAGGTAACAGTAACTTCGATACTAATTATGAAAAGTAACTGTAACTTCGTTACTAATCATGACAAGTAACTGTAATTTCGATACAAATTATGGCAGGTAACTGTTACTTCGATACAAATTATGACAGGTAACTGTAACTTCGTTAATAATTAGGGCAAGTAACTGTAATTTCGATACAAATTATGGCAGGTAACTGTAACTTCGGTACTAATTATGACAGGTAACAGTAACTTCGATACTAATTATGACAAGTAACTGTAACTTCGATACTAATTATGAGAGGTAACTGTAACTTCGATTCGAATTATGACAATTAACTCTACCTTCGTTACTAATTATGACAAGTAACTGTAATTTTGATTAAAAATTATGGCAGGTAACTGTAACTTCGATACTAATTATGACAGGTAACAGTAACTTCGATACTAATTTTGACAGGTAACAGTAACTTCGGTACTAATTATGACAAGTAACTATAACTTCGTTATTAATTATGACAAGTAACTGTAATTTCGATACAAATTTTGGCAGGTAACTGTAACTTCGATACTAATTATGAGAGGTTACTGTAACTTCGTTACTAATTATGACAAGGAACTGTAATTTCGATACAAATTATGGCAGGTAACTGTAACTTTGATACTCATTATGACAGGTAACAGTTACTTCGATACTAATTATGACAGGTTACTGTAACTTCGTTAATAATTATGTCAAGTAACTGTAACTTCGATACTAATTATGACAAGTAACTGTAATTTCGATACAAATTATGACAGGTTACTGTAACTTCGATACTAATTATGACAGGTAACAGTAACTTCGATACTAATTATGACAAGTAACTGTAACTTCGATACTAATTATGAGAGGTAACTGTAACTTCGATTCGAATTATGACAATTAACTCTAACTTCGTTACTAATTATGTCAAGTAACTGTAATATCGATACAAATTATGGCAGGTAACTGTAACTTCGATACAAATTATGACAGGTAACTATAACTTCGATACTAATTATAACAAGTAACTGTAACATCGATATTAATTATGACAGGTAACTGTAACTTCGTTAGTAATTATGACAAGTAACTGTAATTTCGATACAAATTTTGGCAGGTAACTGTAACTTCGATACTAATTATGAGAGGTAACTGTAACATCGATACTAATTATGACACGGAACTGGAATTTCGATACAAATTATGGCAGGTAACTGTAACTTCGTTACTAATTATGTCAAGTAACTGTAACTTCGATACTAATTATGACAAGTAACTGTAATTTCGATACAAATTATGACAGGTTACCGTAACTTCGTTACTAATTATGACAAGTAACTGTAATTTCGATAAAAATTAAGGCAGGTAACTATAACTTCGATACTAATTATATCAGGTATCAGTAACTTTGATACTTATTATGACAGGTTACTGTAACTTCGTTACTAATTATGTCAAGTAACTCTATCTTCGATACTAATTATGAAAAGTAACTGTAACTTCGATACTTATTATGACAGGTAACTGTAACTTCGATACTAATTATGACAGGTAACTGTAACTTCGATACTAATTATGACAGGTAACTGTAACTTCGATACTAATTATGACTGGTAACTGTAACTTCGATACTAATTATGAAAAGTATCTGTAATTTCGATACAAATTATGGCAGGTAACTGTAACTTCGTTACTAATTATGACAAGTCACAGTAACTTCGTTTCTAATTGTGACAAATAACAGTAACTTCGTTTCTAATTGTGACAAGTAACAGTAACTTCGATACTAATTATGAAAAGTAACTGTAATTTCGATACAAATTATGGAAGGTAACTGTAACTTCGTTACTAATTATGACAAGTAACAGTAACTTCGTTTCTAATTGTGACAAGGAACAGTAACTTCGTTTCTAATTGTGACAAGTAACAGTAACTTCGATACTAATTATGACAGGTAACTGTAACTTCGATACTAAAAATGACAGGTAACTGTAACTTCGATACTAATTATGACAAGTAACAGTTACTTCGATACTAATTATGACAGGTAACTGTATCTTCGATACTAATTATGACTAGTAACTGTAATTTTGAAAAAAAAAATGGCAGGTAACTGTAACTTCGATACTAATTATGACAGGTAACTGTAATTTTGATACAAATTATGGCAGGTAACTGTCATTTCGATACTAGTTATGACAGGTAACAGTAACTTCGATACTAATTATGACAAGTAACAGTAACTTCGTTACTAATTATGACATGTAACTGTAATTTCGATACAAATTATGGCAGGTAACTGTAACTTCGATACTAATTATGACAGGTAACAGTAACTTCGATACTAATTATGACAGAAAACAGTAACTTCGATACTTATTATGACAGGTAACTGTAACTTCGATACTAATTATGACAAGTAACAGTTACTTCGATACTAATTATGACAGGTAACTGTATCTTCGATACTAATTATGACAAGTAACTATAATTTCGATACTAATTATGGCAGGTAACTATAACTTCGTTACTAATTATGACAAGTAACTGTAATTTTGATACAAATTATGGCAGGTAACTGTCATTTCGATACTAATTATGACAGGTAACAGTAACTTCGATACTAATTATGACAAGTAACAGTAACTTCGTTACTAATTATGACATGTAACTGTAATTTCGATACAAATTATGGCAGGTAACTGTAACTTCGATACTAATTATGACAAGTAACAGTAACTTCGATACTAATTATGACAGAAAACAGTAACTTCGATACTTATTATGACAGGTAACAGTAACTTCGATAATAATTATGGCAGGTAACTGTAACTTCGATACTAATTATGACAGTTAACTGTAACTTCGTTACTAATTATGACAAGTAACTTTAATTTCGATACAAATTATGGCAGGTAACTGTAACATCGATACTAATTATGACAGGTTACAGTAACTTCGATACTTATTATGACAAGTAACTGTAACTTCGATACTAATTATGACAGGTTACTGTAACTTCATTACTAATTATGACAATTAGCTGTAATTTCGATACAAATTATGGCAGGTAACTGTAATTTCGATACTAATTATAACAGGTAACAGTTACTTCGATACTAATTATGAAAAGTAACTGTAATTTCGATACTAATTATGACAGGTAACTGTAACTTCGTTACTATTTATGACAAGTAACTGTAATTTCGATACAAATTATGGCAGGTAACTGTAACTTCGATACTAATTATGAAAGGTAACAGTAACTTCGATACTAATTATGAAAGGTAACAGTAACTTCGATACTAATTATGACAAGTAACTGTAATTTCGATACAAATTACGGCAGGTAACTGTAATTTCGATAGAAATTATGACAGGTAACTGTAACTTCGTTAATAATTAAGGCAAGTAACTGAAATTTCGATACAAATTATGGCAGGTTACAGTAACTTCGATACTAATTATGACAGGTAACTGTATCTTCTATACTATTTATGACAAGTAACTGTAACTTCGTTACTTATTATGACAAGTAACTGTAATTTCGATTCAAATTATGGCAGGTTACTGTAACATCGATACTAATTATGACAGGTAACAGTAACTTCGATACTAATTATGACAAGTAACAGTAACGTCGATACTAATTATGACAAGTAACTGTAACATCGAAACTAATTATGACAGGTAACTGTAACACGTTACTTATTATGACAAGTAACTGTAATTTCGATACAAATTATGGCAGGTAACTGTAACTTCGATACTAGTTAGGACAGGTAACAGTAACTTCGATATTAATTATGACAGGTAACTGTAACTTCGATACTAATTATGACAAGTAACTGTAATTTCGATACAAATTTTGGCAGGTAACTGTAACTTCGATACTAATTATGACAGGTAACAGTAACTTCGATAGTAATTATGACAAGTAACTGTAATTTCGATACAAATTATGACAGGTTACCGTAACTTCGTTACTAATTATGGCAGGTAACTGTAATTTCGATACAAATTATGGCAGGTTACAGTAACATCGATACTAATTATGACAGGTAACTGTAACATCGTTACTTATTATGACAAGTAACTGTAATTTCGATACAAATTATGGCAGGTAACAGTACCTTCGATACTAATTATGAGAGGTAACTGTAACTTCGATACTAATTATGTCAAGTAACTGTAACTTCGATACTAATTATGACAAGTAAGTGTAATTTCGATACAAATTATGACAGGTTACCGTAACTTCGTTACTAATTATGGCAGGTAACTGTAATTTCGATACAAATTATGGCAGGTTACAGTAACATCGATACTAATTATGACAGGAAACTGTAACTTCTATACTAATTATGAAAGATAACTGTAACTTCGATACTAATTATGACAGGTAACAGTAACTTCGATACTAATTATGACAAGTAACAGAACTTCGATACTAATTATGACAAGTAACTGTAACATCGAAACTAATTATGACAGGTAACTGTAACATCGTTACTTATTATGACAAGTAACTGTAATTTCGATACAAATTATGGCAGGTAACTGTAACTTCGATACTAGTTAGGACAGGTAACAGTAACTTCGATATTAATTATGACAGGTAACTGTAACTTCGTTACTAATTATGACAAGTAACTGTAATTTCGATACAAAATATGACAGGTTACCGTAACTTCGTTACTAATTATGGCAGGTAACTGTAATTTCGATACAAATTATGGCAGGTTACAGTAACATCGATACTAATTATGACAGGTAACTGTAACATCGTTACTTATTATGACAAGTAACTGTAATTTCGATACAAATTATAGCAGGTAACAGTACCTTCGATACTAATTATGAGAGGTAACTGTAACTTCGATACTAATTATGTCAAGTAACTGTAACTTCGATACTAATTATGACAAGTAACTGTAATTTCGATACAAATTATGACAGGTTACCGTAACTTCGTTACTAATTATGGCAGGTAACTGTAATTTCGATACAAATTATGGCAGGTTACAGTAAAATCGATACTAATTATGACAGGTAACTGTAACTTCTATACTAATTATGAAAGATAACTGTAACTTCGATACTAATTATGACAGGTAACAGTAACTTCGATACTAATTATGACAAGTAACTGTAACTTCGATACTAATTATGAGAGGTAACTGTAACTTCGATTCGAATTATGACAATTAACTCTAACTTCGTTACTAATTATGACAAGTAACTGTAATTTTGATAAAAAATTATGGCAGGTAACTGTAACTTCGATACTAATTATGACAGGTAACAGTAACTTCGAAACTAATTTTGACAGGTAACAGTAACTTCGGTACTAATTATGACAAGTAACTATAACTTCGTTATTAATTATGACAAGTAACTGTAATTTCGATACAAATTTTGGCAGGTAACTGTAACTTCGATACTAATTATGAGAGGTTACTGTAACTTCGATACTAATTATGACAAGGAACTGTAATTTCGATACAAATTATGGCAGGTAACTGTAACTTTGATACTAATTATGGCAGGTAACTGTAACTTCGATACAAATTATGACAGGTAACTATAACTTCGATACTAATTATAACAAGTAACTGTAACATCGATATTAATTATGACAGGTAACTGTAACTTCGTTAGTAATTATGACAAGTAACTGTAATTTCGATACAAATTTTGGCAGGTAACTGTAACTTCGATACTAATTATGAGAGGTAACTGTAACTTCGTTACTAATTATGTCAAGTAACTGTAACTTCGATACTAATTATGACAAGTAACTGTAATTTCGATACCAATTATGACAGGTAACAGTAACTTCGATAATAATTATGACAATTAACTGGAACTTCGTTACTAATTATGACAAGTAACTGTAATTTCGATACAAAATATGGCAGGTAACTGTAACTTCGATACTAATTATATCAGGTAACAGTAACTTCGATACTTATTATGACAGGTTACAGAAACTTCGCTACAAATTATGACAAGAAACTGTAATTTCGATACAAATTATGACAGGTTACCGTAACTTCGTTACTAATTATGACAAGTAACTGTAATTTCGATAAAAATTAAGGCAGGTAACTATAACTTCGATACTAATTATATCAGGTATCAGTAACTTTGATACTTATTATGACAGGTTACTGTAACTTCGTTACTAATTATGTCAAGTAACTCTATCTTCGATACTAATTATGAAATTAACTGTAACTTCGATACTTATTATGACAGGTAACTGTAACTTCGATACTAATTATGACAGGTAACTGTAACTTCGATACTAATTATGACAGGTAACTGTAACTTCGATACTAATTATGACTGGTAACTGTAACTTCGATACTAATTATGAAAAGTATCTGTAATTTCGATACAAATTATGGCAGGTAACTGTAACTTCGTTACTAATTATGACAAGTCACAGTAACTTCGTTTCTAATTGTGACAAATAACAGTAACTTCGTTTCTAATTGTGACAAGTAACAGTAACTTCGATACTAATTATGAAAAGTAACTGTAATTTCGATACAAATTATGGAAGGTAACTGTAACTTCGTTACTAATTATGACAAGTAACAGTAACTTCGTTTCTAATTGTGACAAGTAACAGTAACTTCGTTTCTAATTGTGACAAGTAACAGTAACTTCGATACTAATTATGACAGGTAACTGTAACTTCGATACTAAAAATGACAGGTAACTGTAAGTTCGATACTAATTATGACAAGTAACAGTTACTTCGATACTAATTATGACAGGTAACTGTATCTTCGATACTAATTATGACTAGTAACTGTAATTTTGAAAAAAAAATGGCAGGTAACTGTAACTTCGATACTAATTATGACAGGTAACAGTAACTTTGATACTAAGTATGACAGGTAACTGCAACTTCATTACTAATTATGACAAGTAACTGTAATTTCGATACTAATTATGGCAGGTAACTATAACTTCGTTACTAATTATGACAAGTAACTGTAATTTTGATACAAATTATGGCAGGTAACTGTCATTTCGATACTAATTGTGACAGGTAACAGTAACTTCGATACTAATTATGACAAGTAACAGTAACTTCGTTACTAATTATGACATGTAACTGTAATTTCGATACAAATTATGGCAGGTAACTGTAACTTCGATACTAATTATGACAGGTAACAGTAACTTCGATACTAATTATGACAGAAAACAGTAACTTCGATACTTATTATGACAGGTAACAGTAACTTCGATAATAATTATGGCTGGTAACTGTAACTTCGATACTAATTATGACAGTTAACTGTAACTTCGTTACTAATTATGACAAGTAACTTTAATTCCGATACAAATTAAGGCAGGTAACTGTAACTTCGATACTAATTATGACAGGTTACAGTAACTTCGATACTTATTATGACAAGTAACTGTAACTTCGATACTAATTATGACAGGTTACTGTAACTTCATTACTAATTATGACAATTAGCTGTAATTTCGATACAAATTATGGCAGGTAACTGTAATTTCGATACTAATTATGACAGGTAACAGTTACTTCGATACTAATTATGAAAAGTAACTGTAATTTCGATACTAATTATGACAGGTAACTGTAACTTCGTTACTATTTATGACAAGTAACTGTAATTTCGATACAAATTATGGCAGGTAACTGTAACTTCGATACTAATTATGAAAGGTTACAGTAACTTCGATACTAATTATGAAAGGTAACAGTAACTTCGATACTAATTATGACAAGTAAATGTAACTTCGTTACTTATTATGACAAGTAACTGTAATTTCGATACAAATTACGGCAGGTAACTGTAATTTCGATAGAAATTATGACAGGTAACTGTAACTTCGTTAATAATTAAGGCAAGTAACTGTAATTTCGATACAAATTATGGCAGGTTACAGTAACTTCGATACTAATTATGACAGGTAACGGTATCTTCTATACTATTTATGACAAGTAACTGTAACTTCGTTACTTATTATGACAAGTTACTGTAATTTCGATTCAAATTATGGCAGGTTACTGTAACATCGATACTAAATATGACAGGTAACAGTAACTTCGATACTAATTATGACAAGTAACAGTAACGTCGATACTAATTATGACAAGTAACTGTAACATCGAAACTAATTATGACAGGTAACTGTAACATCGTTACTTATTATGACAAGTAACTGTAATTTCGATACAAATTATGGCAGGTAACTGTAACTTCGATACTAGTTAGGACAGGTAACAGTAACTTCGATATTAATTATGACAGGTAACTGTAACTTCGTTACTAATTATGACAAGTAACTGTAATTTCGATACAAATTTTGGCAGGTAACTGTAACTTCGATACTAATTATGACAGGTAACAGTAACTTCGATACTAGTTAGGACAGGTAACAGTAACTTCGATATTAATTATGACAGGTTACCGTAACTTCGTTACTAATTATGGCAGGTAACTGTAATTTCGATACAAATTATGGCAGGTTACAGTAACATCGATACTAATTATGACAGGTAACTGTAACATCGTTACTTATTATGACAAGTAACTGTAATTTCGATACAAATTATGGCAGGTAACAGTACCTTCGATACTAATTATGAGAGGTAACTGTAACTTCGATACTAATTATGTCAAGTAACTGTAACTTCGATACTAATTATGACAAGTAACTGTAATTTCGATACAAATTATGACAGGTTACCGTAACTTCGTTACTAATTATGGCAGGTAACTGTAATTTCGATACAAATTATTGCAGGTTACAGTAACATCGATACTAATTATGACAGGTAACTGTAACTTCTATACTAATTATGAAAGATAACTGTAACTTCGATACTAATTATGACAGGTAACAGTAACTTCGATACTAATTATGACAAGTAACAGAACTTCGATACTAATTATGACAAGTAACTGTAACATCGAAACTAATTATGACAGTTAACTGTAACATCGTTACTAATTATGACAAGTAATTGTAATTTCGATACAAATTATGGCAGGAAAATGTAACTTCGATACTAATCATGACAAGTAACTGTAATTTCGATACAAATTATGGCAGGTAACTGTTACGTCGATACAAATTATGACAGGTAACTGTAACTTCGTTAATAATTAGGGCAAGTAACTGTAATTTCGATACAAATTATGGCAGGTAACTGTAACTTCGATACTAATTATGACAGGTAACAGTAACATCGATACTAATTATGACAGGTAACTGCAACTTCGTTACTAATTAAGACAAGTAACTGTAATTTCGATACAAATTAAGGCAAGTAACTGTAACTTCGATACTAATTATGACAGGTAACAGTAACTTCGATACTAATTTTGACAGGTAACAGTATCTTCGGTACTAATTATGACAAGTAACTATAACTTCGTTATTAATTATGACAAGTAACTGTAATTTCGATACAAATTTTGGCAGGTAACTGTAACTTCGATACTAATTATGAGAGGTAACTGTAACTTCGATTCGAATTATGACAATTAACTCTAACTTCGTTACTAATTATGTCAAGTAACTGTAATTTCGATACAAATTATGGCAGGTAACTGTAACTTCCATACAAATTATGACTGGTAACTGTAACTTCGATACTAATTATAACAAGTAACTGTAACTTCGATATTAATTATGACAGGTAACTGTAACTTCGTTACTAATTATGACAAGTAACTGTAATTTCGATACAAATTTTGGCAGGTAACTGTAACTTTGATACTAATTATGAGAGGTAACTGTAACTTCGATACTAATTATGACAAGGAACTGTAATTTCGATACAAATTATGGCAGGTAACTGTAACTTTGATACTAATTATGACAGGTAACATTTACTTCGATACTAATTATGACAGGTTACTGTAACTTCGTTACTAATTATGTCAAGTAACTGTAACTTCGATACTAATTATGACAAGTAACTGTAATTTCGATACAAATTATGACAGGTTACCGTAACTTCGTTACTAATTATGACAAGTAACTGTAATTTCGATACAAATTATGGCAGGTAACTGTAACATCGATACTAATTATATCAGGTAACAGTAACTTCGATACTTATTATGACAGGTAACAGAAACTTCGCTACAAATTATGACAAGTAACTGTAATTTCGATACAAATTATGACAGGTTACCGTAACTTCGTTACTAATTATGACAAGTAACTGTAATTTCGATAAAAATTTTGGCAGGTAACTATAATTTCGATACTAATTATATCAGGTATCAGGAACTTCGATAGTAATTATGACAGGTTACTGTAACTTCGTTACTAATTATGTCAAGTATCTGTAACTTCGATACTAATTATGACAAGTAACTGTAATTTCGATACAAATTATGACAGGTAACAGTAACTTCGATAATAATTATGACAATTAACTGGAACTTCGTTACTAATTATGACAAATAACTGTAATTTCGATACAAAATATGGCAGGTAACTGTTACTTCGATACTAATTATATCAGGTAACAGTAACTTCGATACTTATTATGACAGGTAACAGAAACTTCGCTACAAATTATGACAAGTAACTGTAATTTCGATACAAATTATGACAGGTTACCGTAACTTCGTTACTAATTATGACAAGTAACTGTAATTTCGATACAAATTATGGCAGGTAACTGTAACTTCGATACTAGTTAGGACAGGTAACAGTAACTTCGATACTAATTATGGCAGGTAACTGTAACTTCGATACTAATTATGACAGTTAACTGTAACTTCGTTACTAATTATGTCAAGTAACTCTAACTTCGATACTAATTATGAAAAGTAACTGTAACTTCGATACTTAAAATGACAGGTAACTGTAACTTCGATACTAATTATGACAGGTAACTGTAACTTCGATACTAATTATGACAGGTAACTGTAACTTCGATGCTAATTATGAAAAGTAACTGTAATTTCGATACAAATTATGGCAGGTAACTGTAACTTCGTTACTAATTATGACAAGTAACAGTAACTTCGTTTCTAATTGTGACAAGTAACAGTAACTTCGTTTCTAATTGTGACAAGTAACAGTAACTTCGATACTAATTATGAAAAGTAACTGTAATTTCGATACAAATTATGGCAGGTAACTGTAACTTCGTTACTAATTATGACAAGTAACAGTAACTTCGTTTCTAATTGTGACAAGTAACAGTAACTTCGTTTCTAATTGTGACAAGTAACAGTAACTTCGATACTAATTATGAAAAGTAACTGTAATTTCGATACAATTATGGCAGGTAACTGTAACTTCGATACTAATTATGACAGGTAACAGTAACTTCGATACTAATTATGCCAGAAAACAGTAACTTCGATACTTATTATGACAGGTAACAGTAACTTCGATACTAATTATGACAGGTTACTGTAACTTCGTTACTAATTATGACAATTAGCTGTAATTTCGATACAAATTATGGCAGGTTACTGTAATTTCGATACTAATTATGACAGGTAACAGTAACTTCGTTACTAATTATTACAAGTAACTGTAATTTTGATACAAATTATGGCAGGTAACTGTAACTTCGATACTAATTATGACAGGTATCAGTAACTTCGATACTAATTATGAAAGGTAACAGTAACTTCGATACTAATTATGACAAGTAACTGTAACTTCGTTACTTATTATGACAAGTAACTGTAATTTCGATACAAATTACGGCAGGTAACTGTAATTTCGATAGAAATTATGACAGGTAACTGTAACTTCGTTAATAATTATGGCAAGTAACAGTAATTTCGATACAAATTATGGCAGGTAACAGTAACTTCGATACTAATTCTGACAGGTAACTGTATCTTCTATACTAATTATGAGAGTAACTGTAACTTCCTTACTAATTATGACAAGTAACTGTAATTTCGATTCAAATTATGGCAGGTTACTGTAACATCGATACTAATTATGACAGGTAAGAGTAACTTCGATACTAATTATGACAAGTAACAGTAACTTCGATACTCATTATGACAAGAAACTGTAACATCGAAACTAATTATGACAGGTAAATGTAACATCGTTACTTATTATGACAAGTAACTGTAATTTCGATACAAATTATGGCAGGTAACTGTAAATTCGATACTAATTATGTCAGGTAACAGTAACTTCGACACTAATTATGTTAAGTAACTGTAACTTCGATACTAATTATGAGAGGTAACTGTAACTTCGATTCTAATTATGACAATTAACTCCAACTTCGTTACTAATTATGACAAGTAACTGTAATTTTGATAAAAAATTAATGGCAGGTAACTGTAACTTCGATATTAATTATGACAGGTAACAGTAACATCGATACTAATTATGACAGGTAACTGGAACTTCGTTACTAATTATGACAAGTAACTATAACTTCGATACAAATTATGACAGGTAAATGTTACTTCGATACTAATTATGACAAGTAACTGTAACTTCGATATTAATTATGACAGGTAACTGTAACTTCGTTACTAATTATGACAAGTAACTGTAATTTCGATACAAATTTTGGCAGGTAACTGTAACTTCGATACTAATTATGACAGTTAACAGTAACTTCGATAGAAATTATGACAAGTAACTGTAATTTCGATACAAATTATGACAGGTCACTGTATCTTCGTTACTAATTATGACAAGTAACAGTACCTTCGATACTAATTATGAGAGGTAACTGTAACTTCGATACTAATTATGACAAGGAACTATAATTTCGATACAAATTATGGCAGGTTACTGTAACTTTGATACTAATTATGACAGATAACAGTAACTTCAATACTAATTATGACAAGTAACTGTAACTTCGTTACTATTTATGACATGTAACTCTAATTTTGATAAAAAATTATGGCAGGTAACTGTAACTTCGATACTAATTATGACAGGTAACAGTTACTTCGATACTAATTATGACAGGTTACTGTAACTTCGTTACTAATTATGTCAAGTAACTGTAACTTCGATACTAATTATGACAAGTAACTGTAATTTCGATACAAATTATGACAGGTTACCGTAACTTCGTTACTAATTATGACAAGTAACTGTAATTTCGATACAAATTATGGCAGGTAACTGTAACATCGATACTAATTATATCAGGTATCAGTAACTTCGATACTAATTATGACAGGTTACTGTAACTTGGTTACTCATTATGTCAAGTAACTGTAACTTCAATACTAATTATGAAAAGTAATTGAAACTTCGATACTTATTAAGACAGGTTACTGTAACTTCACTACTTATTATGACAAGTAACAGTAACTTCGATACTAATTATGACAGGTAACTGTAACTTCGATACTAATTGTGACAAGTAACTGTAACTTCGATTCTATTTATGACAGGTAACTGTAACTTCGATACTTATTATGACAAGTAACTCTAACTTCGTTCCTAATTATGACAAGTAACTGTAATTTTGATTTAAAAAATTATGGCGGGTAACTGTAACTTCGATACTAATTATGAGAGGTAACAGTAACTTCGATACTAATTATGACAAGTAACTGCAACTTCGTTACTAATTATGACAAATAACTGTAATTTCGATACAAATTATGGCAAGTAACTGTAATTTCGATACTAATTATGACAGGTAACAGTAACTTCGATACTAATTATGACAATTAACAGTAATTTCGATACAAATTATGGCAGGTAACTGTTACTTCGATACTAATTATGACAGGTAACAGTTACTTCGATACTAATTATGAAAGGTAACAGTAACTTCTATACTAATTATGACAAGTAACTGTAACATCGTTACTAATTATGACAAGTAACTGTAATTTCGATACAAATTATGGCAGGTAACTGTTATTTCGATACAAATTATGACAGGTAACTGTAACTTCGTTAATAATTATGGCAAATAACTGTAATTTCGATACAATTTATGGCAGGTAACAGTAACTTCGATACTAATTATGACGGGTAACTGTAACTTCTATACTTATTATGAGAGGTAACTGTAACTTCCTTACTAATTATGAAAAGTAACTGTAATTTCGATTCAAATTATGGCAGGTAACTCTAACTTCGATACTAATTATGAAAGGTAACAGTAACTTCGATACTATATATGACAAGTAACAGTAGCTTCGATACTAATTATGACAAGTAACTGTAACATCGAAAATAATTATGACAGGTAACTGTAACATCGTTACTTATAATTACAATTAACTGTAATTTCGATACAAATTATGGCAGGTAACTGTAACTTCGATACTAATTATGACAGGTAACAGTTACTTCGATCTAATTATGACAAGTAACTGTAACTTCGATACTAATTATGAGGGGTAACTGTAACTTCGATTTTAATTATGACAATTAACTCTAACTTCGTTACTAATTATGACAAGTAACTGTAATTTTGGTAAAAAATTATGGCAGGTTACTGTGACTTCGATACTAATTATGACAGGTAACAGTAACATCGATACTAATTATGACAGGTAACTGCAACTTCGTTACTAATTATGAAAAGTAACTATAACATCGATACAAATTATGACAGGTAACTGTAAATTCGATTCTAATTATGACAAGAAACTCTAACTTCGTTACTAATTATGACAAGTAACTTTAATTTTGATAAAAAATTATGGTAGGCAACTTTAACTTCAATACTAATTATGACAGGTAACAGTAACATCGATACTAATTATGACAGGTAAGTGTAACTTCGATACTAATTATGACAAGTAACTGTAACTTCGATATTAATTATGACAGGTAACTGTAACTTCGTTACTAATTATGACAAGTAACTGTAATTTCGATACAAATTTTGGCAGGTAACTGTAACTTCGATACTAATTATGACAAGGAACTGTAATTTCGATACAAATTATTGCAGGTAACTGTAACTTTGATTCTAATTATGAGAGATAACAGTAACTTCAATACTAATTATGACAGGTTACCGTAACTTCGTTACTAATTATGACAAGTAACTGTAATTTCGATACAAATTATGGCAGGTAACTGTAACTTCGATACTAATTATATCAGGTAACCGTAACTTCGATACTAAATATGACAGGTTACTGTAACTTCGTTACTAATTATGTCAAGTAACTGTAACTTCGATACTAATTATGAAAAGTAACTGTAACTTCGATACTTATTATGACAGGTTACTGTAACTTCATTACTAATTATGACAAGTAACTGTAACTTAGATACTAATTATGACAGGTAACAGTAACTTCGATATTAATTATGACAAGTAACAGTAACTTCGATACTAATTATGACATGTAACTGTAACTTCGATACTAATTATGACAGGTAACTGTAACTTCGATACTAATTATGACAGGTAACTGTAACTTCGATACTAATTGTGACAAGTAACTGTAACTTCGTTACTCATTATGAAAAGTAACTGTAATTTCGATACAAATTATGGCAGGTAACTGTAACTTCGTTACTAATTATGACAAGTAACAGTACCTTCGATACTAATTATGAGAGGTAACTGTAACTTCGATAGTAATTATGACAAGGAACTGTAATTTCGATACAAATTATGGCAGGTTACTGTAACTTTGATACTAATTATGACAGATAACAGTAACTTCAATACTAATTATGACAAGTAACTGTAACTTCGTTACTATTTATGATATGTAACTCTAATTTTGATAAAAAATAATGGCAGGTAACTGTAACATCGATACTAATTATGACAGGTAACAGTTACTTCGATACTAATTATGACAGGTTACTGTAACTTCGTTACTAATTATGTCAAGTAACTGTAACTTCGATACTAATTATGACAAGTAACTGTAATTTCGATACAAATTATGACAGGTTACCGTAACTTCGTTACTAATTATGACAAGTAACTGTAATTTCGATACAAATTATGGCAGGTAACTGTAACATCGATACTAATTATATCAGGTATCAGTAACTTCGATACTAATTATGACAGGTTACTTTAACTTGGTTACTCATTATGTCAAGTAACTGTAACTTCAATACTAATTATGAAAAGTAATTGAAACTTCGATACTTATTAAGACAGGTTACTGTAACTTCACTACTAAATATGACAAGTAACAGTAACTTCGATACTAATTATGACAGGTAACTGTAACTTCGATACTAATTGTGACAAGTAACTGTAATTTCGATACAAATTATGGCAGGTAACTGTAACATCGATACTAATTATATCAGGTATCAGTAACTTCGATACTAATTTTGACAGGTAACAGTAACTTCGGTACTAATTATGACAAGTAACTATAACTTCGTTATTAATTATGACAAGTAACTGTAATTTCGATACAAATTTTGGCAGGTAACTGTAACTTCGATACTAATTATGAGAGGTAACTGTAACTTCGATTCGAATTATGACAATTAACTCTAACTTCGTTACTAATTATGTCAAGTAACTGTAATTTCGATACAAATTATGGCAGGTAACTGTGACTTCCATACAAATTATGACAGGTAACTGTAACTTCGATACTAATTATAACAAGTAACTGTAACTTCGATATTAATTATGACAGGTAACTGTAACTTCGTTACTAATTATGACAAGTAACTGTAATTTCGATACAAATTTTGGCAGGTAATTGTAACTTCGATACTAATTATGAGAGGTAACTGTAACTTCGATACTAATTATGACAAGGAACTGTAATTTCGATACAAATTATGGCAGGTAACTGTAACATTGATACTAATTATGACAGGTAACATTTACTTCGATACTAATTATGACAGGTTACTGTAACTTCGTTACTAATTATGTCAAGTAACTGTAACTTCGATACTAATTATGACAAGTAACTGTAATTTCGATACAA
The DNA here is from genome assembly GCA_946902985.2 of Meconema thalassinum. Lineage (NCBI taxonomy): Eukaryota > Metazoa > Arthropoda > Insecta > Orthoptera > Tettigoniidae > Meconema > Meconema thalassinum. The sequence goes on along the minus strand of OX336388.2, from coordinate 1,689,346,130 downwards.
ATTATGACAGGTTACCGTAACTTCGTTACTAATTATGACAAGTAACTGTAATTTCGATACAAATTATGGCAGGTAACTGTAACATCGATACTAATTATATCAGGTAACAGTAACTTCGATACTTATTATGACAGGTAACAGAAACTTCGCTACAAATTATGACAAGTAACTGTAATTTCGATACAATTTATGACAGGTTACCGTAACTTCGTTACTAATTATGACAAGTAACTGTAATTTCGATAAAAATTATGGCAGGTAACTATAACTTCGATACTAATTATATCAGGTATCAGGAACTTCGATACTAATTATGACAGGTTACTGTAACTTCGTTACTAATTATGTCAGGTATCTGTAACTTCGATACTAATTATGACAAGTAACTGTAATTTCGATACAAATTATGACAGGTAACAGTAACTTCGATAATAATTATGACAATTAACTGGAACTTCGTTACTAATTATGACAAATAACTGTAATTTCGATACAAAATATGGCAGGTAACTGTAACTTCGATACTAATTATATCAGGTAACAGTAACTTCGATACTTATTATGACAGGTAACAGAAACTTCGCTACAAATTATGACAAGTAACTGTAATTTCGATACAAATTATGACAGGTTACCGTAACTTCGTTACTAATTATGACAAGTAACTGAAATTTCGATAAAAATTATGGCAGGTAACTATAACTTCGATACTAATTATATCAGGTATCAGTAACTTTGATACTTATTATGACAGGTTACTCTAACTTCGTTACTAATTATGTCAAGTAACTCTAACTTCGATACTAATGATGAAAAGTAACTGTAACTTCGATACTAAAAATGGCAGGTAACTGTAACTTCGATACTAATTATGACAGGTAACTGTAACTTCGATACTAATTATGACAGGTAACTGTAACTTCGATACTAATTATGAAAAGTAACTGTAATTTCGATACAAATTATGGCAGGTAACTGTAACTTCGTTACTAATTATGACAAGTAACAGTAACTTCGTTTCTAATTGTGACAAGTAACAGTAACTTCGTTTCTAATTGTGACAAGTAACAGTAACTTCGATACTAATTATGAAAAGTAACTGTAATTTCGATACAAATTATGGCAGGTAACTGTAACTTCGTTACTAATTATGACAGGTAACAGTAACTTCGTTTCTAATTGTGACAAGTAACAGTAACTTCGTTTCTAATTGTGACAAGTAACAGTAACTTCGATACTTATTATGAAAAGTAACTGTAATTTCGATACAAATTATGGCAGGTAACTGTAACTTCGATACTAATTATGACAGGTAACAGTAACTTCGATACTAATTATGCCAGAAAACAGTAACTTCGATACTTATTATGACAGGTAACAGTAACTTCGATAATAATTATGGCAGGTAACTGTAACTTCGATACTAATTATGACAGTTAACTGTAACTTCGTTACTAATTATGACAAGTAACTGTAATTTCGATACAAATTATGGCAGGTAACTGTAACTTCGATACAAAATATGTCAGGTTACAGTAACATCGATACTTATTATGACAAGTAACTGTAATTTCGATACTAATTATGACAGGTAACTGTAACTTCGTTACTAATTATTACAAGTAACTGTAATTTCGATACAAATTATGGCAGGTAACTGTAACTTCGATACTAATTATGACAAGTATCAGTAACTTCGATACTAATTATGAAAGGTAACAGTAACTTCGATACTAATTATGACAAGTAACTGTAACTTCGTTACTTATTATGACAAGTAACTGTAATTTCGATACAAATTACGGCAGGTAACTGTAATTTCGATAGAAATTATGACAGGTAACTGTAACTTCGTTAATAATTATGGAAAGTAACAGTAATTTCGATACAAATTATGGCAGGTAACAGTAACTTCGATACTAATTCTGACAGGTAACTGTATCTTCTATACTAATTATGAGAGTAACTGTAACTTCCTTACTAATTATGACAAGTAACTGTAATTTCGATTCAAATTATGGCAGGTTACTGTAACATCGATGCTAATTATGACAGGTAAGAGTAACTTCGATACTAATTATGACAAGTAACAGTAACATCGATACTCATTATGACAAGTAACTGTAACATCGAAACTAATTATGACAGTTAATTGTAACATCGTTACTTATTATGACAAGTAACTAAATTTCGATACAAATTATGGCAGGTAACTGTAAATTCGATATTAATTATGACAGGTAACAGTAACTTCGATACTAATTATGACAAGTAACTGTAACTTCGATATTAATTATGACAGGTAACTGTAACTTCGTTACTAATTATGACAAGTAACTGTAATTTCGATACAAATTTTGGCAGGTAACTGTAACTTCGATACTAATTATGACAGGTAACAGTAACTTCGATAGAAATTATGACAAGTAACTGTAATTTCGATACAAATTATGACAGGTCACTGTATCTTCGTTACTAATTATGACAAGTAACAGTACCTTCGATACTAATTATGAGAGGTAACTGTAACTTCGATACTAATTATGACAAGGAACTGTAATTTCGATACAAATTATGGCAGGTAACTGTAACTTTGATACTAATTATGACAGATAACAGTATCTTCAATACTAATTATGACAAGTAACTGTAACTTCGTTACTATTTATGACATGTAACTCTAATTTTGATAAAAAATTATGGCAGGTAACTGTAACTTCGATACTAATTATGACAGGTAACAGTTACTTCGATATTAATTATGACAGGTTACTGTAACTTGGTTACTCATTATGTCAAGTAACTGTAACTTCAATACTAATTATGAAAAGTAATTGAAACTTCGATACTTATTAAGACAGGTTACTGTAACTTCACTACTAATTATGACAAGTAACAGTTACTTCGATACTAATTATGACAGGTAACTGTAACTTCGATACTAATTGTGACAAGTAACTGTAACTTCGTTACTAATTATGAAAAGTAACTGTAATTTCGATACAAATAATGGCAGGTAATTGTAACTTCGTCACTAATTATGACAATTAACAGTAACATCGTTTCTAATTACGACAAGTAACAGTAACTTCGATACTAATTATGACAGGTAACTGTAACTTCGATACTAATTATGAAAGGTAACAGTAACTTCTATACTAATTATGACAAGTAACTGTAACATCGTTACTAATTATGACAAGTAACTGTAACTTCGATACTAATTATGAAAAGTAACTGTAACTTCGATACTTATTATGACAGGTTACTGTAACTTCATTACTAATTATGACAAGTAACTGTAACTTAGATACTAATTATGACAGGTAACAGTAACTTCGATATTAATTATGACAAGTAACAGTAACTTCGATACTAATTATGACATGTAACTGTAACTTCGATACTAATTATGACAGGTAACTGTAACTTCGATACTAATTATGACAGGTAACTGTAACTTCGATACTAATTGTGACAAGTAACTGTAACTTCGTTACTCATTATGAAAAGTAACTGTAATTTCGATGCAAATTATGGCAGGTAACAGTAACTTCGTTACTAATTATGACAAGTAACAGTACCTTCGATACTAATTATGAGAGGTAACTGTAACTTCGATACTTATTATGACAAGGAACTGTAATTTCGATACAAATTATGGCAGGTAACTGTAACTTTGATACTAATTATGACAGATAACAGTAACTTCAATACTAATTATGACAAGTAACTGTAACTTCGTTACTATGTATGACATGTAACTCTAATTTTGATAAAAAATTATGGCAGGTAACTGTAACTTCGATACTAATTATGACAGGTAACAGTTACTTCGATACTAATTATGACAGGTTACTGTAACTTCGTTACTAATTATGTCAAGTAACTGTAACTTCGATACTAATTATGACAAGTAACTGTAATTTCGATACAAATTATGACAGGTTACCGTAACATCGTTACTAATTATGACAAGTAACTGTAATTTCGATACAAATTATGGCAGGTAACAGTAACATCGATACTAATTATATCAGGTATCAGTAACTTCGATACTAATTATGACAGGTTACTGTAACTTGGTTACTCATTATGTCAAGTAACTGTAACTTCAATACTAATTATGAAAAGTAATTGAAACTTCGATACTTATTAAGACAGGTTACTGTAACTTCACTACTAATTATGACAAGTAACAGTAACTTCGATACTAATTATGACAGGTAACTGTAACTTCGATACTAATTGTGACAGGTAACTGTAACTTCGTTACTAATTATGAAAAGTAACTGTAATTTGATACAAATTATGGCTGGTAATTGTAACTTCGTCACTAATTATGACAATTAACAGCAACATCGTTTCTAATTATGACAAGTAACAGTAACTTCGATACTAATTATGACAGGTAACTGTAACTTCGATACTAATTATGACAGGTAACTGTAACTTCGATACAAATTATGACAAGTAACAGTAACTTCGATAATAATTATGACAAGTTACTGTAACTTCGATACTAATTATGACAGGTAACTGTAACTTCGATACTAATTATGACAAGTAACTCTAATTTCGATAAAAATTATGACAAGTAACAGTAACTTCGATAATAATTACGACAAGTAACTGGAACTTCGTTACTAATTATGACAAGTTACTGTAATTTCGATACAAATTATGGCAGGTAACTGTAACTTCTGTACAAATTATGACAGGTAACAGTAACTTCGATACTAATTATGACAAGTACGGTTCTATTTATGACAGGTAACTGTAACTTCGATACTAATTATGACAAGTAACTCTAACTTCATTCCTAATTATGACAAGTAACTGTAATTTTGATTTAAAAAATTATGGCGTGTACCTGTATCTTCGATACTAATTATGAGAGGTAACAGTAACTTCGATACTAATTATGACAAGTAACTGCAACTTCGTTACTAATTATGACAATTAACTGTAATTTCGATACAAATTATGGCAAGTAACTGTAATTTCGATACTAATTATGACAGGTAACAGTAACTTCGATACTAATTATGACAAGTAACAGTAATTTCGATACAAATTATGGCAGGTAACTGTTACTTCGATACTAATTATGACAGGTAACAGTAACTTCGATACTAATTATGAAAGGTAACAGTAACTTCGATACTAATTATGACAAGTAACTGTAACATCGTTACTAATTATGACAAGTAACTGTAATTTCGATACAAATTATGGCAGGTAACTGTTATTTCGATACAAATTATGACAGGTAACTGTAACTTCGTTAATAATTATGGCAAGTAACTGTAATTTCGATACAATTTATGGCAGGTCACAGTAACTTCGATACTAATTATGACGGGTAACTGTAACTTCTATACTTATTATGAGAGGTAACTGTAACTTCCTTACTAATTATGACAAGTAACTGTAATTTCGATTCAAATTATGGCAGGTAACTCTAACTTCGATACTAATTATGAAAGGTAACAGTAACTTCGATACTAATTATGACAAGTAACAGTAACTTCGATACTAATTATGACAAGTAACTGTAACATCGAAACTAATTATGACAGGTAACTGTAACATCGTTACTTATAATTACAAGTAACTGTAATTTCGATACAAATTATGGCAGGTAACTGTAACTTCGATACTAATTATGACAATTAACTCTAACTTCGTTACTAATTATGACATGTAACTGTAATTTTGGTAAAAAATTATGGCAGGTTACTGTGACTTCGATACTTATTATGACAGGTAACAATAACATCGATACTAATTATGACAGGCAACTGCAACTTCGTTACTAATTATGAAAAGTAACTATAACATCGATACAAATTATGACAGGTAACTGTAACTTCGATACTAATTATGACAAGAAACTCTAACTTCGTTACTAATTATGACAAGTAACTGTAATTTTGATAAAAAATTATGGTAGGTAACTGTAACTTCAATACTAATTTTGACAGGTAACAGTAACATCGATACTAATTATGACAGGTAAGTGTAACTTCGATACTAATTATGACAAGTAACTGTAACTTCGATATTAATTATGACAGGTAACTGTAACTTCGTTACTAATTATGACAAGTAACTGTAATTTCGATACAAATTTTGGCAGGTAACTGTAACTTCGATACTAATTATGACAAGGAACTGTAATTTCGATACAAATTATTGCAGGTAACTGTAACTTTGATTCTAATTATGAGAGATAACATTAACTTCAATACTAATTATGACAGGTTACCGTAACTTCGTTACTAATTATGACAAGTAACTGTAATTTCGATACAAATTATGGCAGGTAACTGTAACTTCGATACTAATTATATCAGGTAACCGTAACGTCGATACTAATTATGACAGGTTACTGTAACTTCGTTACTAATTATGTCAAGTAACTGTAACTTCGATACTAATTATGAAAAGTAACTGTAACTTCGATACTTATTAAGACAGGTTACTGTAACTTCATTACTAATTATGACAAGTAACTGTAACTTAGATACTAATTATGACAGGTAACAGTAACTTCGATATTAATTATGACAAGTAACAGTAACTTCGATACTAATTATGACATGTAACTGTAACTTCGATACTAATTATGACAGGTAACTGTAACTTCGATACTAATTATGACAGGTAACTGTAACTTCGATACTAATTGTGACAAGTAACTGTAACTTCGTTACTCATTATGAAAAGTAACTGTAATTTCGATGCAAATTATGGCAGGTAACAGTAACTTCGTTACTAATTATGACAAGTAACAGTACCTTCGATACTAATTATGAGAGGTAACTGTAACTTCGATACTAATTATGACAAGGAACTGTAATTTCGATACAAATTATGGCAGGTAACAGTAACTTTGATACTAATTATGACAGATAACAGTAACTTCAATACTAATTATGACAAGTAACTGTAACTTCGTTACTATGTATGACATGTAACTCTAATTTTGATAAAAAATTATGGCAGGTAACTGTAACTTCGATACTAATTATGACAGGTAACAGTTACTTCGATACTAATTATGACAGGTTACTGTAACTTCGTTACTAATTATGTCAAGTAACTGTAACTTCGATACTAATTATGACAAGTAACTGTAATTTCGATACAAATTATGACAGGTTACCGTAACATCGTTACTAATTATGACAAGTAACTGTAATTTCGATACAAATTATGGCAGGTAACTGTAACTTCAATACTAATTTTGACAGGTAACAGTAACATCGATACTAATTATGACAGGTAAGTGTAACTTCGATACTAATTATGACAAGTAACTGTAACTTCGATATTAATTATGACAGGTAACTGTAACTTCGTTACTAATTATGACAAGTAACTGTAATTTCGATACAAATTTTGGCAGGTAACTGTAACTTCGATACTAATTATGACAAGGAACTGTAATTTCAATACAAATTATTGCAGGTAACTGTAACTTTGATTCTAATTATGAGAGATAACAGTAACTTCAATACTAATTATGACAGGTTACCGTAACTTCGTTACTAATTATGACAAGTAACTGTAATTTCGATAAAAATTATGGCAGGTAACTGTAACTTCGATACTAATTATATCAGGTAACCGTAACGTCGATACTAATTATGACAGGTTACTGTAACTTCGTTACTAATTATGTCAAGTAACTGTAACTTCGATACTAATTATGAAAAGTAACTGTAACTTCGATACTTATTAAGACAGGTTACTGTAACTTCATTACTAATTATGACAAGTAACTGTAACTTAGATACTAATTATGACAGGTAACAGTAACTTCGATATTAATTATGACAAGTAACAGTAACTTCGATACTAATTATGACATGTAACTGTAACTTCGATACTAATTATGACAGGTAACTGTAACTTCGATACTAATTATGACAGGTAACTGTAACTTCGATACTAATTGTGACAAGTAACTGTAACTTCGTTACTCATTATGAAAAGTAACTGTAATTTCGATGCAAATTATGGCAGGTAACAGTAACTTCGTTACTAATTATGACAAGTAACAGTACCTTCGATACTAATTATGAGAGGTAACTGTAACTTCGATACTAATTATGACAAGGAACTGTAATTTCGATACAAATTATGGCAGGTAACAGTAACTTTGATACTAATTATGACAGATAACAGTAACTTCAATACTAATTATGACAAGTAACTGTAACTTCGTTACTATGTATGACATGTAACTCTAATTTTGATAAAAAATTATGGCAGGTAACTGTAACTTCGATACTAATTATGACAGGTAACAGTTACTTCGATACTAATTATGACAGGTTACTGTAACTTCGTTACTAATTATGTCAAGTAACTGTAACTTCGATACTAATTATGACAAGTAACTGTAATTTCGATACAAATTATGACAGGTTACCGTAACATCGTTACTAATTATGACAAGTAACTGTAATTTCGATACAAATTATGGCAGGTAACTGTAAAATCGATACTAATTATATCAGGTATCAGTAACTTCGATTCTAATTATGACAGGTTACTGTAACTTGGTTACTCATTATGTCAAGTAACTGTAACTTCAATACTAATTATGAAAAGTAATTGAAACGTCGATACTTATTAAGACAGGTTACTGTAACTTCACTACTAATTATGACAAGTAACAGTAACTTCGATACTAATTATGACAGGTAACTGTAACTTCGATACTAATTGTGACAAGTAACTGTAACTTCGTTACTAATTATGAAAAGTAACTGTAATTTCGATACAAATTATGGCAGGTAATTGTAACTTCGTCACTAATTATGACAATTAACAGTAACATCGTTTCTAATTATGACAAGTAACAGTAACTTCGATACTAATTATGACAGGTAACTGTAACTTCGATACTAATTATGACAGGTAACTGTAACTTCGATACAAATTATGACAAGTAACAGTAACTTCGGTACTAATTATGACAGGTTACTGTAACTTCGATACTAATTATGACAGGTAACTGTAACTTCGATACTAATTATGACAAGTAACTCTAATTTCGATAAAAATTATGACAAGTAACAGTAACTTCGATAATAATTACGACAAGTAACTGGAACTTCGTTACTAATTATGACAAGTTACTGTAATTTCGATACAAATTATGGCAGGTAACTGTAACTTCTGTACAAATTATGACAGGTAACAGTAACTTCGATACTAATTATGACAAGTACGGTTCTATTTATGACAGGTAACTGTAACTTCGATACTAATTATGACAAGTAACCCTAACTTCATTCCTAATTATGACAAGTAACTGTAATTTTGATTTAAAAAATTATGGCGTGTAACTGTATCTTCGATACTAATTATGAGAGGTAACAGTAACTTCGATACTAATTATGACAAGTAACTGCAACTTCGATACTAATTATGACAATTAACTGTAATTTCGATACAAATTATGGCAAGTAACTGTAATTTCGATACTAATTATGACAGGTAACAGTAACTTCGATACTAATTATGACAAGTAACAGTAATTTCGATACAAATTATGGCAGGTAACTGTTACTTCGATACTAATTATGACAGGTAACAGTAACTTCGATACTAATTATGAAAGGTAACAGTAACTTCGATACTAATTATGACAAGTAACTGTAACATCGTTACTAATTATGACAAGTAACTGTAATTTCGATACTAATTATGACAGGTAACAGTAACTTCGATACTAATTATGACAAGTAACAGTAATTTCGATACAAATTATGGCAGGTAACTGTTACTTCGATACTAATTATGACAGGTAACAGTAACTTCGATCCTAATTATGAAAGGTAACAGTAACTTCGATACTAATTATGACAAGTAACTGTAATTTCGATACAAATTACGGCAGGTAACTGTAATTTCGATAGAAATTATGACAGGTAACTGTAACTTCGTTAATAATTATGGCAAGTAACAGTAATTTCGATACAAATTATGGCAGGTAACAGTAACTTCGATACTAATTCTGACAGGTAACTGTATCTTCTATACTAATTATGAGAGTAACTGTAACTTCCTTACTAATTATGACAAGTAACTGTAATTTCGATTCAAATTATGGCAGGTTACTGTAACATCGATACTAATTATGACAGGTAAGAGTAACTTCGATACTAATTATGACAAGTAACAGTAACATCGATACTCATTATGACAAGTAACTGTAACATCGAAACTAATTATGACAGGTAACTGTAACATCGTTACTTATTATGACAAGTAACTGTAATTTCGATACAAATTATGGCAGGTAACTGTAAATTCGATATTAATTATGACAGGTAACAGTAACTTCGATACTAATTATGACAAGTAACTGTAACTTCGATATTAATTATGACAGGTAACTGTAACTTCGTTACTAATTATGACAAGTAACTGTAATTTCGATACAAATTTTGGCAGGTAACTGTAACTTCGATACTAATTATGACAGGTAACAGTAACTTCGATAGAAATTATGACAAGTAACTGTAATTTCGATACAAATTATGACAGGTCACTGTATCTTCGTTACTAATTATGACAAGTAACAGTACCTTCGATACTAATTATGAGAGGTAACTGTAACTTCGATACTAATTATGACAAGGAACTGTAATTTCGATACAAATTATGGCAGGTAACTGTAACTTTGATACTAATTATGACAGATAACAGTATCTTCAATACCAATTATGACAAGTAACTGTAACTTCGTTATTATTTATGACATGTAACTCTAATTTTGATAAAAAATTATGGCAGGTAACTGTAACTTCGATACTAATTATGACAGGTAACAGTTACTTCGATACTAATTATGACAGGTTACTGTAACTTGGTTACTCATTATGTCAAGTAACTGTAACTTCAATACTAATTATGAAAAGTAATTGAAACTTCGATACTTATTAAGACAGGTTACTGTAACTTCACTACTAATTATGACAAGTAACAGTTACTTCGATACTAATTATGACAGGTAACTGTAACTTCGATACTAATTGTGACAAGTAACTGTAACTTCGTTACTTATTATGAAAAGTAACTGTAATTTCTATACAAATTATGGCAGGTAATTGTAACTTCGTCACTAATTATGACAATTAACAGTAACATCGTTTCTGATTACGACAAGTAACAGTAACTTCGATACTAATTATGACAGGTAACTGTAACTTCGATACTAATTATGAAAGGTAACAGTAACTTCTATACTAATTATGACAAGTAACTGTAACATCGTTACTAATTATGACAAGTAACTGTAACTTCGATACTAATTATGAAAAGTAACTGTAACTTCGATACTTATTATGACAGGTTACTGTAACTTCATTACTAATTATGACAAGTAACTGTAACTTAGATACTAATTATGACAGGTAACAGTAACTTCGATATTAATTATGACAAGTAACAGTAACTTCGATACTAATTATGACATGTAACTGTAACTTCGATACTAATTATGACAGGTAACTGTAACTTCGATACTAATTATGACAGGTAACTGTAACTTCGATACTAATTGTGACAAGTAACTGTAACTTCGTTACTCATTATGAAAAGTAACTGTAATTTCGATGCAAATTATGGCAGGTAACAGTAACTTCGTTACTAATTATGACAAGTAACAGTACCTTCGATACTAATTATGAGAGGTAACTGTAACATCGATACTAATTATATCAGGTATCAGTAACTTCGATACTAATTATGACAGGTTACTGTAACTTGGTTACTCATTATGTCAAGTAACTGTAACTTCAATACTAATTATGAAAAGTAATTGAAACTTCGATACTTATTAAGACAGGTTACTGTAACTTCACTACTAATTATGACAAGTAACAGTAACTTCGATACTCATTATGACAGGTAACTGTAACTTCGATACTAATTGTGACAAGTAACTGTAACTTCGTTACTAATTATGAAAAGTAACTGTAATTTCGATACAAATTATGGCTGGTAATTGTAACTTCGTCACTAATTATGACAATTAACAGTAACATCGTTTCTAATTATGACAAGTAACAGTAACTTCGATACTAATTATGACAGGTAACTGTAACATCGATACTAATTATGACAGGTAACTGTAACTTCGATACAAATTATGACAAGTAACAGTAACTTCGATACTAATTATGACAGGTTACTGTAACTTCGATACTAATTATGACAGGTAACTGTAACTTCGATACTAATTATGACAAGTAACTCTAATTTCGATAAAAATTATGACAAGTAACAGTAACTTCGATAATAATTACGACAAGTAACTGGAACTTCGTTACTAATTATGACAAGTTACTGTAATTTCGATACAAATTATGGCAGGTAACTGTAACTTCTGTACAAATTATGACAGGTTACAGTAACTTCGATACTAATTATGACAAGTACGGTTCTATTTAAGACAGGTAACTGTAACTTCGATACTAATTATGACAAGTAACCCTAACTTCATTCCTAATTATGACAAGTAACTGTAATTTTGATTTAAAAAATTATGGCGTGTACCTGTATCTTCGATACTAATTATGAGAGGTAACAGTAACTTCGATACTAATTATGACAAGTAACTGCAACTTCGTTACTAATTATGACAATTAACTGTAATTTCGATACAAATTATGACAAGTAACTGTAATTTCGATACTAATTATGACAGGTAACAGTAACTTCGATACTAATTATGACAAGTAACAGTAATTTCGATACAAATTATGGCAGGTAACTGTTACTTCGATACTAATTATGACAGGTAACAGTAACTTCGATACTAATTATGAAAGGTAACAGTAACTTCGATACTAATTATGACAAGTAACTGTAACATCGTTACTAATTATGACAAGTAACTGTAATTTCGATACAAATTATGGCAGGTAACTGTTATTTCGATACAAATTATGACAGGTAACTGTAACTTCGTTAATAATTATGGCAAGTAACTGTAATTTCGATACAATTTATGGCAGGTAACAGTAACTTCGATACTAATTATGACGGGTAACTGTAACTTCTATACTTATTATGAGAGGTAACTGTAACTTCCTTACTAATTATGACAAGTAACTGTAATTTCGATTCAAATTATGGCAGGTAACTCTAACTTCGATACTAATTATGAAAGGTAACAGTAACTTCGATACTATTTATGACAAGTAACAGTAACTTCGATACTAATTATGACAAGTAACTGTAACATCGAAACTAATTATGACAGGTAACTGTAACATCGTTACTTATAATTACAAGTAACTGTAATTTCGATACAAATTATGGCAGGTAACTGTAACTTCGATACTAATTATGACAATTAACTCTAACTTCGTTACTAATTATGACATGTAACTGTAATTTTGGTAAAAAATTATGGCAGGTTACTGTGACTTCGATACTAATTATGACAGGTAACAGTAACATCGATACTAATTATGACAGGTAACTGCAACTTCGTTACTAATTATGAAAAGTAACTATAACATCGATACAAATTATGACAGGTAACTGTAACTTCGATACTAATTATGACAAGAAACTCTAACTTCGTTACTAATTATGACAAGTAACTGTAATTTTGATAAAAAATTATGGTAGGTAACTGTAACTTCAATACTAATTATGACAGGTAACAGTAACATCGATACTAATTATGACAGGTAAGTGTAACTTCGATACTAATTATGACAAGTAACTGTAACTTCGATATTAATTATGACAGGTAACTGTAACTTCGTTACTAATTATGACAAGTAACTGTAATTTCGATACAAATTTTGGCAGGTAACTGTAACTTCGATACTAATTATGACAAGGAACTGTAATTTCGATACAAATTATTGCAGGTAACTGTAACTTTGATTCTAATTATGAGAGATAACAGTAACTTCAATACTAATTATGACAGGTTACCGTAACTTCGTTACTAATTATGACAAGTAACTGTAATTTCGATACAAATTATGGCAGGTAACTGTAACTTCGATACTAATTATATCAGGTAACCGTAACTTCGATACTAAATATGACAGGTTACTGTAACTTCGTTACTAATTATGTCAAGTAACTGTAACTTCGATACTAATTATGAAAAGTAACTGTAACTTCGATACTTATTATGACAGGTTACTGTAACTTCATTACTAATTATGACAAGTAACTGTAACTTAGATACTAATTATGACAGGTAACAGTAACTTCGATATTAATTATGACAAGTAACAGTAACTTCGATACTAATTATGACATGTAACTGTAACTTCGATACTAATTATGACAGGTAACTGTAACTTCGATACTAATTATGACAGGTAACTGTAACTTCGATACTAATTGTGACAAGTAACTGTAACTTCGTTACTCATTATGAAAAGTAACTGTAATTTCGATGCAAATTATGGCAGGTAACAGTAACTTCGTTACTAATTATGACAAGTAACAGTACCTTCGATACTAATTATGAGAGGTAACTGTAACTTCGATACTAATTATGACAAGGAACTGTAATTTCGATACAAATTATGGCAGGTAACTGTAACTTTGATACTAATTATGACAGATAACAGTAACTTCAATACTAATTATGACAAGTAACTGTAACTTCGTTACTATGTATGACATGTAACTCTAATTTTGATAAAAAATTATGGCAGGTAACTGTAACTTCGATACTAATTATGACAGGTAACAGTTACTTCGATACTAATTATGACAGGTTACAGTAACTTCGTTACTAATTATGTCAAGTAACTGTAACTTCGATACTAATTATGACAAGTAACTGTAATTTCGATACAAATTATGACAGGTTACCGTAACATCGTTACTAATTATGACAAGTAACTGTAATTTCGATACAAATTATGGCAGGTAACTGTAACATCGATACTAATTATATCAGGTATCAGTAACTTCGATACTAATTATGACAGGTTACTGTAACTTGGTTACTCATTATGTCAAGTAACTGTAACTTCAATACTAATTATGAAAAGTAATTGAAACTTCGATACTTATTAAGACAGGTTACTGTAACTTCACTACTAATTATGACAAGTAACAGTAACTTCGATACTAATTATGACAGGTAACAGTAACTTCGATACTAATTATGACAAGTAACAGTAATTTCGATACAAATTATGGCAGGTAACTGTTACTTCGATACTAATTATGACAGGTAACAGTAACTTCGATACTAATTATGAAAGGTAACAGTAACTTCGATACTAATTATGACAAGTAAATGTAACATCGTTACTAATTATGACAAGTAACTGTAATTTCGATACAAATTATGGCAGGTAACTGTTATTTCGATACAAATTATGACAGGTAACTGTAACTTCGTTAATAATTATGGCAAGTAACTGTAATTTCGATACAATTTATGGCAGGTAACAGTAACTTCGATACTAATTATGACGGGTAACTGTAACTTCTATACTTATTATGAGAGGTAACTGTAACTTCCTTACTAATTATGACCAGTAACTGTAATTTCGATTCAAATTATGGCAGGTAACTCTAACTTCGATACTAATTATGAATGGTAACAGTAACTTCGATACTATTTATGACAAGTAACAGTAACTTCGATACTACTTATGACAAGTAACTGTAACATCGAAACTAATTATGACAGGTAACTGTAACATCGTTACTTATAATTACAAGTAACTGTAATTTCGATACAAATTATGGCAGGTAACTGTAACTTCGATACTAATTATGACAATTAACTCTAACTTCGTTACTAATTATGACATGTAACTGTAATTTTGGTAAAAAATTATGGCAGGTTACTGTGACTTCGATACTAATTATGACAGGTAACAGTAACATCGATACTAATTATGACAGGTAACTGCAACTTCGTTACTAATTATGAAAAGTAACTATAACATCGATACAAATTATGACAGGTAACTGTAACTTCGATACTAATTATGACAAGAAACTCTAACTTCGTTACTAATTATGACAAGTAACTGTAATTTTGATAAAAAATTATGGTAGGTAACTGTAACTTCAATACTAATTATGACAGGTAACAGTAACATCGATACTAATTATGACAGGTAAGTGTAACTTCGATATTAATTATGACAAGTAACTGTAACTTCGATATTAATTATGACAGGTAACTGTAACTTCGTTACTAATTATGACAAGTAACTGTAATTTCGATACAAATTTTGGCAGGTAACTGTAACTTCGATACTAATTATGACAAGGAACTGTAATTTCGATACAAATTATTGCACGTAACTGTAACTTTGATTCTAATTATGAGAGATAACAGTAACTTCAATACTAATTATGACAGGTTACCGTAACTTCGTTACTAATTATGACAAGTAACTGTAATTTCGATACAAATTATGGCAGGTAACTGTAACTTCGATACTAATTATATCAGGTAACCGTAACTTCGATACTAAATATGACAGGTTACTGTAACTTCGTTACTAATTATGTCAAGTAACTGTAACTTCGATACTAATTATGAAAAGTAACTGTAACTTCGATACTTATTATGACAGGTTACTGTAACTTCATTACTAATTATGACAAGTAACTGTAACTTAGATACTAATTATGACAGGTAACAGTAACTTCGATATTAATTATGACAAGTAACAGTAACTTCGATACTAATTATGACATGTAACTGTAACTTCGATACTAATTATGACAGGTAACTGTAACTTCGATACTAATTATGACAGGTAACTGTAACTTCGATACTAATTGTGACAAGTAACTGTAACTTCGTTACTCATTATGAAAAGTAACTGTAATTTCGATGCAAATTATGGCAGGTAACAGCAACTTCGTTACTAATTATGATAAGTAACAGTACCTTCGATACTAATTATGAGAGGTAACTGTAACTTCGATACTAATTATGACAAGGAACTGTAATTTCGATACAAATTATGGCAGGTAACTGTAACTTTGATACTAATTATGACAGATAACAGTAACTTCAATACTAATTATGACAAGTAACTGTAACTTCGTTACTATGTATGACATGTAACTCTAATTTTGATAAAAAATTATGGCAGGTAACTGTAACTTCGATACTAATTATGACAGGTAACAGTTACTTCGATACTAATTATGACAGGTTACTGTAACTTCGTTACTAATTATGTCAAGTAACTGTAACTTCGATACTAATTATGACAAGTAACTGTAATTTCGATACAAATTATGACAGGTTACCGTAACATCGTTACTAATTATGACAAGTAACTGTAATTTCGATACAAATTATGGCAGGTAACTGTAACATCGATACTAATTATATCAGGTATCAGTAACTTCGATACTAATTATGACAGGTTACTGTAACTTGGTTACTCATTATGTCAAGTAACTGTAACTTCAATACTAATTATGAAAAGTAATTGAAACTTCGATACTTATTAAGACAGGTTACTGTAACTTCACTTCTAATTATGACAAGTAACAGTAACTTCGATACTAATTATGACAGGTAACTGTAACTTCGATACTAATTGTGACAAGTAACTGTAACTTCGTTACTAATTATGAAAAGTAACTGTAATTTCGATACAAATTATGGCAGGTAATTGTAACTTCGTCACTAATTATGACAATTAACAGTAACATCGTTTCTAATTATGACAAGTAACAGTAACTTCGATACTAATTATGACAGGTAACTGTAACTTCGATACTAATTATGACAGGTAACTGTAACTTCGATACAAATTATGACAAGTAACAGTAACTTCGATACTAATTATGACAGGTTACTGTAACTTCGATACTAATTATGACAGGTAACTGTAACTTCGATACTAATTATGACAAGTAACTCTAATTTCGATAAAAATTATGACAAGTAACAGTAACTTCGATAATAATTACGACAAGTAACTGGAACTTCGTTACTAATTATGACAAGTTACTGTAATTTCGATACAAATTATGGCAGGTAACTGTAACTTCTGTACAAATTATGACAGGTAACAGTAACTTCGATACTAATTATGACAAGTACGGTTCTATTTATGACAGGTAACTGTAACTTCGATACTAATTATGACAAGTAACTCTAACTTCATTCCTAATTATGACAAGTAACTGTAATTTTGATTTAAAAAATTATGGCGTGTAACTGTATCTTCGATACTAATTATGAGAGGTAACAGTAACTTCGATACTAATTATGACAAGTAACTGCAACTTCGTTACTAATTATGACAATTAACTGTAATTTCGATACAAATTATGGCAAGTAACTGTAATTTCGATACTAATTATGACAGGTAACAGTAACTTCGATACTAATTATGACAAGTAACAGTAATTTCGATACAAATTATGGCAGGTAACTGTTACTTCGTTACTAATTATGACAGGTAACAGTAACTTCGATACTAATTATGAAAGGTAACAGTAACTTCGATACTAATTATGACAAGTAACGGTAACATCGTTACTAATTATGACAAGTAACTGTAATTTCGATACAAATTATGGCAGGTAACTGTTATTTCGATACAAATTATGACAGGTAACTGTAACTTCGTTAATAATTATGGCAAGTAACTGTAATTTCGATACAATTTATGGCAGGTAACAGTAACTTCGATACTAATTATGACGGGTAACTGTAACTTCTATACTTATTATGAGAGGTAACTGTAACTTCCTTACTAATTATGACAAGTAACTGTAATTTCGATTCAAATTATGGCAGGTAACTCTAACTTCGATACTAATTATGAAAGGTAACAGTAACTTCGATACTAATTATGACAAGTAACAGTAACTTCGATACTAATTATGACAAGTAACTGTAACACCGAAACTAATTATGACAGGTAACTGTAACAACGTTACTTATAATTACAAGTAACTGTAATTTCGATACAAATTATGGCAGGTAACTGTAACTTCGATACTAATTATGACAGGTAACAGTTACTTCGATCTAATTATGACAAGTAACTGTAACTTCGATACTAATTATGAGGGGTAACTGTAACTTCGATTCTAATTATGACAATTAACTCTAACTTCGTTACTAATTATGACATGTAACTGTAATTTTGGTAAAAAATTATGGCAGGTTACTGTGACTTCGATACTAATTATGACAGGTAACAGTAACATCGATACTAATTATGACAGGTAACTGCAACTTCGTTACTAATTATGAAAAGTAACTATAACATCGATACAAATTATGACAGGTAACTGTAACTTCGATACTAATTATGACAAGAAACTCTAACTTCGTTACTAATTATGACAAGTAACTGTAATTTTGATAAAAAATTATGGTAGGTAATTGTAACTTCAATACTAATTATGACTGGTAACAGTAACATCGATACTAATTATGACAGGTAAGTGTAACTTCGATACTAATTATGACAAGTAACTGTAACTTCGATATTAATTATGACAGGTAACTGTAACTTCGTTACTAATTATGACAAGTAACTGTAATTTCGATACAAATTTTGGCAGGTAACTGTAACTTCGATACTAATTATGACAAGGAACTGTAATTTCGATACAAATTATTGCAGGTAACTGTAACTTTGATTCTAATTATGAGAGATAACAGTAACTTCAATACTAATTATGACAGGTTACCGTAACTTCGTTACTAATTATGACAAGTAACTGTAATTTCGATACAAATTATGGCAGGTAACTGTAACTTCGATACTAATTATATCAGGTAACCGTAACATCGATACTAAATATGACAGGTTACTGTAACTTCGTTACTAATTATGTCAAGTAACTGTAACTTCGATACTAATTATGAAAAGTAACTGAAACTTCGATACTTATTATTACAGGTTACTGTAACTTCATTACTAATTATGACAAGTAACTGTAACTTAGATACTAATTATGACAGGTAACAGTAACTTCGATATTTATTATGACAAGTAACAGTAACTTCGATACTAATTATGACATGTAACTGTAACTTCGATACTAATTATGACAGGTAACTATAACTTCGATACTAATTATGACAGGTAACTGTAACTTCGATACTAATTGTGACAAGTAACTGTAACTTCGTTACTCATTAGGAAAAGTAACTGTAATTTCGATACAAATTATGGCAGGTAACTGTAACTTCGTTATTAATTATGACAAGTAACAGTAACATCGTTTCTAATTATGACAAGCAACAGTAACTTCGATAATAATTATGACAGGTAACTGTAACTTCGATACTAATTAAGACAAGTAACTGTTACTTCGTTACTTATTATGTCAAGTAACTGTAACTTCGATACTAATTATGAAAAGTAACTGTAACTTCGATACTTATTATGACAGGTTACTGTAACTTCATTACTAATTATGAAAAGTAACTGTATCTTAGATACTAATTATGACAGGTAACAGTAACTTCGATATTAATTATGAAAAGTAACAGTAACATCGATACTAATTATGACAGGTAACTGTAACTTCGATACTAATTATGACAGGTAACTGTAACTTCGTTACTAATTATGACAGGTAACTGTAACTTCGATACTAATTGTGACAAGTAACTGTAACTTCGTTACCCATTATGAAAAGTAACTGTAATTTCGATACTAATTATGACAGGAACTGTAACTGTAACTTCGATTCGAATTATGACAATTAACTCTAACTTCGATACTAATAATGACAAGTAACTGTAACTTCGATACTAATTATGAGAGGTAACTGTAACTTCGATTCGAATTATGACAATTAACTCTAACTTCGTTACTAATTATGACAAGTAACTGTAATTTTGATAAAAAATTATGGCAGGTAACTGTAACTTCGATACTAATTACGACAGGTAACAGTAACATCGATACTAATTATGACAGGTAACTGCAACTTCGTTACTAATTAAGACAAGTAACTGTAATTTCGATACAAATTATGGCAAGTAACTGTAAGTTCGATACTAATTATGACAGGTAACAGTAACTTCGATACTAATTTTGACAGGTAACAGTAACTTCGGTACTAATTATGACAAGTAACTATAACTTCGTATTAATTATGACAAGTAACTGTAATTTCGATACAAATTTTGGCAGGTAACTGTAACTTCGATACTAATTATGAGAGGTAACTGTAGCTTCGATTCGAATTATGACAATTAACTCTAACTTCGTTACTAATTATGTCAAGTAACTGTAATTTCGATACAAATTATGGCAGGTAACTGTAACTTCGATACAAATTATGACAGGTAACTGTAACTTCGATACTAATTATAACAAGCAACTATAACTTCGTTACTAATTAAGACAAGTAACTGTAATTTCGATACAAATTATGGCAAGTAACTGTAAGTTCGATACTAATTATGACAGGTAACAGTAACTTCGATAGTAATTTTGACAGGTAACTGTAACTTCGATATTAATTATGACAGGTAACTGTAACTTGGTTACTAATTATGACAAGTAACTGTAATTTCGATACAAATTTTGGCAGGTAACTGTAACTTCGATACTAATTATGAGAGGTAACTGTAACTTCGATACAAATTATGACAAGGAACTGTAATTTCGATACAAATTATGGCAGGTTACTGTAACTTCGTTACTAATTATGTCAAGTAACTGTAACTTCGATACTAATTATGACAAGTAACTGTAATTTCGATACAAATTATGACAGGTTACCGTAACTTCGTTACTAATTATGACAAGTAACTGTAATTTCGATACAAATTATGGCAGGTAACTGTAACATCGATACTAATTATATCAGGTATCAGGAACTTCGATACTAATTATGACAGGTTACTGTAACTTCGTTACTAATTATGTCAAGTATCTGTAACTTCGATACTAATTATGACAAGTAACTGTAATTTCGATACAAATTATGACAGGTAACAGTAACTTCGATAATAATTATGACAATTAACTGGAACTTCGTTACTAATTATGACAAGTAACTGTAATTTCGATACAATATATGGCAGGTAACTGTAACTTCGATACTAATTATATCAGGTAACAGTAACTTCGATACTTATTATGACAGGTAACAGAAACTTCGCTACAAATTATGACAAGTAACTGTAATTTCGATACAAATTATGACAGGTTACCGTAACTTCGTTACTAATTATGACAAGTAACTGAATTTCGATAAAAATTATGGCAGGTAACTATAACTACGATACTAATTATATCAGGTATCAGTAACTTTGATAATTATTATGACAGGTTACTGTAACTTCGTTACTAATTATGTCAAGTAATTCTAACTTCGATACTAATTATGAAAAGTAACTGTAACTTCGATACTAAAAATGACAGGTAACTGTAACTTCGATACTAATTATGACAGGTAACTGTAACTTCGATACTAATTATGACAGGTAACTGTAACTTCGATACTAATTATGAAAAGTAACTGTAATTTCGATACAAATTATGGCAGGTAATTGTAACTTCGTTACTAATTATGACAAGTAACAGTAACTTCGTTTCTAATTGTGACAAGTAACAGTAACTTCGTTTCTAATTGTGACAAGTAACAGTAACTTCGATAATAATTATGAAAAGTAACTGTAATTTCGATACAAATTATGGCAGGTAACTGTAACTTCGTTTCTAATTATGACAAGTAACAGTAACTTCGTTTCTAATTGTGACTAGTAACAGTAACTTCGTTTCTAATTGTGACAAGTAACAGTAACTTCGATACTAATTAAGACAGGTAACTGTAACTTCGATACTAAAAATGACAGGTAACTGTAACTTCGATACTAATTATGACAAGTAACAGTTACTTCGATACTAATTATGACAGGTAACTGTAACTTCGATACTAATTATGACAAGTAACATTAATTTTGAAGAAAAAAATATGGCAGGTAACTGTAACTTCGATACTAATTATGACAGGTAACAGTAACTTTGATACTAATTATGACAGGTAACTGCAACTTCATTACTAATTATGACAAGTAACTGTAATTTCGATACTAATTATGGCAGGTAACTGTAACTTCGTTACTAATTATGAGAAGTAACTGTAATTTGGTACAAATTATGGCAGGTAACTGTAATTTCGATACTAATTATGACAGGTAACAGTAACTTCGATACTAATTATGACAAGTAACAGTAACTTCGTTACTATTAATGACATGTAACTGTTATTTCGATACAAATTATGGCAGGTAACTGTAACATCGATACTAATTATGACAGGGAACAGTAACTTCGATACTAATTATGCCAGAAAACAGTAACTTCGATACTTATTATGACAGGTAACAGTAACTTCGATAATAATTATGGCAGGTAACTGTAACTTCGATACTAATTATGACAGTTAACTGTAACTTCGTTACTAATTATGACAAATAACTGTAATTTCGATACGAATTATGGCAGGTAACTGTAACTTTGATACTAATTATGACAGGTTACAGTAACGTCGATACTTATTATGACAAGTAACTGTAACTTCGATACTAATTATGACAGGTTACTGTAACTTCGTTACTAATTATGACAATTAGCTGTAATTTCGATACAAATTATGGCAGGTATCTGTAATTTCGATACTAATTATGACAGGTAACAGTAACTTCGATACTAATTATGACAAGTAACTGTAATTTCGATACTAATTATGACAGGTAACTGTAACTTCGTTACTAATTATGACAAGTAACTGTAATTTCGAAACAAATTATGGCAGGTAACTGTAACTTCGACACTAATTATGACAGGTAACAGTAACTTCGATACTAATTATGAAAGGTAACAGTAACTTCGATACTTATTATGACAAGTAACTGTAACTTCGATACTAATTATGACAGGTTACTGTAACTTCGTTACTAATTATGACAATTAGCTGTAATTTCGATACAAATTATGGCAGGTATCTGTAATTTCGATACTAATTATGACAGGTAACCGTAACTTCGATACTAATTATGACAAGTAACTGTAATTTCGATACTTATTATGACAGGTAAATGTAACTTCGTTAATAATTATGGCAAGTAACTGTAATTTCGATACAAATTATGGCAGGTAACAGTAACGTCGATACTAATTATGACAGGTAACAGTAACTTCGATACTAATTATGACAGGTAACAGTCACTTCGATACTAATTATGACAAGTAACAGTAACTTCGATACTAATTATGACAAGTAACTGTAACATCGAAACTAATTATGACAGGTAACTGTAACATCGTTACTTATTATGACAAGTAAGTGTAATTTCGATACAAATTATGGCAGGTAACTGTAACTTCGATACTAATTATGACAGGTAACAGTAACTTCGATACTAATTATGATAAGTAACTGTAACTTCGATACTAATTATGAGAGGTAACTGTAACTTCGATTCTAATTATGACAATTAACTCTAACTTCGTTACTAATTATGACAAGTAACTGTAATTTTGATAAAAAATTATGGCAGGTAACTGTAACTTCGATATTAATTATGACAGGTAACAGTAACATCGATACTAATTAGGACAGGTAACTGGAACTTCGTTACTAATTATGACAAGTAACTATAACTTCGATACAAATTATGACAGGTAAATGTAACTTCGATACTAATTATGACAAGTACCTGTAACTTCGATATTAATTATGACAGGTAACTGTAACTTCGTTACTAATTATGACAAGTAACTGTAATTTCGATACAAATTTTGGCAGGTAACTGTAACTTCGATACTAATTATGACAGGTAAAGGTAACTTCGATAGAAATTATGACAAGTAACTGTAATTTCGATACAAATTATGACAGGTCACTGTAACTTCGTTACTAATTATGACAAGTAACAGTACCTTCGATACTAATTATGAGAGGTAACTGTAACTTCGATACTAATTATGACAAGGAACTGTAATTTCGATACAAATTATGGCAGGTAACTGTAACTTTGATACTAATTGTGACAGATAACAGTAACTTCAATACTAATTATGACAAGTAACTGTAACTTCGTTACTATTTATGACATGTAACTCTAATTTTGATAAAAAATTATGCAGGTAACTGTAACTTCGATACTAATTATGACAGGTAACAGTTACTTCGATACTAATTATGACAGGTTACTGTAACTTCGTTACTAATTATGTCAAGTAACTGTAACTTCGATACTAATTATGACAAGTAACTGTAATTTCGATACAAATTATGACAGGTTACGGTAACCTCGTTACTAATTATGACAAGTAACTGTAATTTCGATACAAATTATGGCAGGTAACTGCAACATCGATACTAATTATGACAGGTTACTGTAACTTGGTTACTAATTATGTCATGTAACTGTAACTTCAATACTAATTATGAAAAGTAACTGAAACATCCATACTTATTTAGACAGGTTACTGTAACTTCATTACTAATTATGACAAGTAACAGTAACTTCGATACTAATTATGACAGGTAACTGTAACTTCGATACTAATTGTGACAGGTAACTGTAACTTCGTTACTAATTATGAAAAGTAACTGTAATTTCGATACAAATTATGGCAGGTAATTGTAACTTCGTCACTAATTATGACAATTAACAGTAACATCGTTTCTAATTATGACAAGATACAGTAACTTCGATACCAATTATGACAGGTAACTGTAACTTCGATACTAATTATGACAGGTAACTGTAACTTCGATACAAATTATGACAAGTAACAGTAACTTCGATACTAATTATGACAGGTTACTGTAACTTCGATACTAATTATGACAGGTAACTGTAACTTCGATACTAATTATGACAAGTTACTCTAATTTCGATAAAAATTATGACAAGTTACAGTAACTTCGATAATAATTATGACAAGTAACTGGAACTTCGTTACTAATTAGGACAAGTAACTGTAATTTCGATACAAATTATGGCAGGTAACTTTAACTTCGATACAAATTATGACAGGTAACAGTAACTTCGATACTAATTATGACAAGTAACTGTAACTTCGATTCTATTTATGACAGGTAACTGTAACTTCGATACTAATTATGACAAGTAACTCTAACTTCGTTCTCTAATTATGACAAGTAACTGTAATTTCGATACAAATTATGACAGGTAACTGTAACTTCGATACTAATTATGAGAGGTAACAATAACTTCGATACTAATAATGACAAGTAACTGCAACTTCGTTACTAATTATGACAATTAACTGTAATTTCGATACAAATTATGGCAAGTAACTGTAATATCGATACTAATTATGACAGGTAACAGTAACTTCGATACTAATTATGACAAGTAACAGTAATTTCGATACAAATTATGGCAGGTAACTGTTACTTCGATACTAATTATGACAGGTAACAGTAACATCGATACTAATTATGAAAGGTAACAGTAACTTCGATACTAATTATGACAAGTAACTGTAACATCGTTACTAATTATGACAAGTAACTGTAATTTCGATACAAATTATGGCAGGTAACTGTTATTTCGATACAAATTATGACAGGTAACTGTAACTTCGTTAATAATTATGGCAAGTAACTGTAATTTCGATACAATTTATGGCAGGTAACAGTAACTTCGATACTAATTATGACAGGTAACTGTAACTTCTATACTAATTATGAGAGGTAACTGTAACTTCCTTACTAATTATGACAAGTAACTGTAATTTCGATTCAAATTACGGCAGGTAACTCTAACTTCGATACTAATTATGACAGGTAACAGTAACGTCGATACTAATTATGACAAGTAACAGTAACTTTGATACTAATTATGACAAGTAACTGTAACATCGGAACTAATTATGACAGGTAACTGTAACATCGTTACTTATAATGACAAGTAACTGTAATTTCGATACAAATTATGGCAGGTAACTGTAACTTCGATACTAATTATGACAGGTAACAGTTACTTCGATACTAATTATGACAAGTAACTGTAACTTCGATACTAATTATGAGGGGTAACTGTAACTTCGATTCGCATTATGAAATTAACTCTAACTTCGTTACTAATTTGACAAGTAACTCTAATTTTGGTAAAAAATTATGGCAGGTAACTGTGACTTCGATACTAATTATGACAGGTAACAGTAACATCGATACTAATTATGACAGGTAACTGCAACTTCGTTACTAATTATGACAAGTAACTATAACATAGATACAAATTATGACAGGTAACTGTAACTTCGATACTAATTATGACAAGAAACTCTAACTTCGTTACTAATTATGACAAGTAACTGTAACTTCGATACTAAATATGACAGGTAACTGTAACTTCGTTACTAATTATGACAAGTAACTGTAATTACGATACAAATTATGGCAGGTAACTGTAACTTCGATACTAATTATGACAAGTAACAGTACCTTCGATGCTAATTATGACAGGTAACTGTTACTTCGATACTAATTATGACAAGGAACTGTAATTTCGATACAAATTATGGCAGGCAACTGTAACTTCGATACTAATTATGACAAGTAACTGTAATTTCTATACAAATTTTGGCAGGTAACTGTAACTTCGATACTAATTATGACAGATTACAGTAACTTCGTTACTAATTATGACAAGTAACTATAACTTCGATACAAATTATGACAGGTAACTGTAACTTCGATACTAATTATGACAAGTATTTGTAACTTCGAAACTAATTATGACAGGTAACTGTAACTTCGTTACTAATTATGACAAGTAACTGTAATTTCGTTGCAAATTATGGCAGGTAATTGTTATTTCGATACTAATTATGACAGGTTACAGTAACTTCGATACTAATTATGACAAGTAACAGTAACTTCGATACTAATTATGACAAGTAACTGTAACTTCGATACTAATTATGACAGGTAACTGTAACTTCGTTACTAATTATGACAAGTAACTGTAATTTCAATACAAATTATGGCAGGTAACTGTAACTTCGATACTAATTATGACAGGTAACAGTAACTTCTATACTAATTATGACAAGTAACTATAACTTCGATACAAATTATGACAGACAACTGTAACTTCGATACTAATTATGACATGAAACTCTAACTTCGTTACTAACTATGACAAGTAACTGTAATTTTGATTTAAAAAAATTGGTAGGTAACTGTAACTTCAGTACTAATTATGACAGGTAACAGTAACTTCGATACTAATTAGGACAGGTAACTGTAACTTCGTTACTAATTATGACAAGTAACTTTAATTTCAATACTAATTATGGCAGGTAACTGTAACTTCGTTACTAATTATGACAAGTCCCTGTAATTTCGATACAAAATTATGACAGGGAACTGTAACTTCGATACTTATTATGACAGGTAACAGTAACTTCGATACTAATTATGACAAGTAACAGTAACTTCGATACTAATTATCACAAGTAACTGTAACTTCGATACTAATTATGACAGGTAACTGTAACTTCGTTACTAATTATGACAAGTAACTGTAATTTCGATACAAATTTTGGCAGGTAACTGTAACTTCGATACCAATTATGACAAGTAACTGTAACTTCGATACTAATTATGACAGGTGACTGTAACTTCGTTACTAATTATGACAAGTAACTGTAATTTCGTTGCAAATTATGGCAGGTAATTGTAATTTCGATACTAATTATGACAGGTAACAGTAACTTCGATACTAATTATGACAAGTAACAGTAACTTCGATACTTCCCCTCCGAAGGAAGGCATACTGAAGGATTTTTAACGCTCCTAAAAAATCCGACGACTTCGGCCGGGTTTGAACCCGCTATCTTGGGCTAATAGAAGGAAATTATAGCCAAACAACACAAGGTTTATTCTTCACTGTTATTTTAGGAATGTATTTTCCATTTTGCAAGCCTATGAATATATTGAAGCCCCTTTTGTGTACATCGATATAAGAATCTCTACGATCCATAGCAAGAGTCATGCAATTGGTGAAGATTTAAATCCCATTCTTCGAGGAATTTATGAAACCTGGACCTCATTGGAGCAGCGTGATACGGTAGGCTCTACGTAAACATCTGGTTTCCCCCCGGCGAAATATTTATGTAGCAATTTTACTGCAGTACCGGATATGCCTAAATAATTTACACAGCTAAAGCATAAGTTGCGCATTATACAGTAAGGTTTGAACAATTATATTCATAGTTTCTTTCCATTTGCGCATTGAACAGATTCCGCTTTATACAACATGCAAGGCCATACCCAGTGCGCTGGGACCAAACTTTCGTTCACATTAGACAAGTTTCCGCTTTATGGACGTTCCACTTTTAGCAAATTTTACTGCCAAGATTCCAGGTACAGTTCCCAGCTAAGGAAGTGAGATATTTGAAGGGTAGGATAGATATCCACGGCACTGCAAGTCGTACGATGTCCACTCTTAAAAAATAAATCACTCGAATCACACTTCGTGATTATACAAGACTTTTTTTTAAAGTCGCTCATTCTCCCAGCTCGGCTTCACCCACGGACTCTACGGGGTATCATTCCTCTACCGTCGTAAGGACGGTGTTTAGGAGCTGAATACACTTTGTCATCACATACAACTTGGGAGTGGCAGACATTATTACTTCCGACTAAACGTTCCAGTGCTACGCTAGAGCTATCTGGCGGTCAGTGAAATCACTTTAACTATCCAATCACAATCACTATTCAAATCGATATATCACGACACATCGATTATCGGTCGTTAAATGGCGATATCGCGATTTTCATATCATAAAATGGGCTACAAAACACACAATTCTACTGAAACCAGACATATTGCACACACACAGATACAGTATAGCCTATTGTGTACTAGCAACCCGCCCCAGCTTCGCCCGGTATCTTTAGCGGTTTACCCAGCGTAAGCTTAAAAGGTGCACGGCCGGCAGATCCCAGACGTAATTCAGAAAATCTGAGGTGAACAGCGAAATTCCAAACACATTGTACTCTTCTTTGAGGACTTAACTCGACACGACTCGACAGTTTGATGCTGACCGAAGCTGGGGCTATCGGCACGCTCGCTAGCTCGTAAACTCACTCCGAAGCTAGTAATTTAAATTTCCACTGAATGGAGATTGTTGGAAGAAATGAAACCATAAAATCACTTATAGTGTACGATCTATTAAAGGTTGGGGATATGTTGTCTTGGACTTTTTCTTGCAGAACTTTTCATGCTGAACAATGCTTACGCTTAGAGTATATAGATATTTTTAACGATTTACCAGGCGTAAGCTTAAAAGGCGCACGGACGGCAAGTTTTTCTTTTTCGACTCGATTCACTGAAATCGCTCCTCATTGGTTTCCTTTGGTCATAAATGAATGTTTTTCTACAAAAACCTTCCTCGTGAAATCCTTTACTGAATGGTGAAAACTGCATCAAATCCATCCAGTGGTTCTCTAGATTACCCGTTACATACAAGAATCGGGGACTTTGTTTTATACTATGTAGAGATATTATGTATCCGAGTACACGGGCCTAAAATGGCCACGATGTCAAAGCCTATCAAATGAAACAACAATGCAACCACTGACCGTCTTTTGCAAGTTAAGTCTTTTATGGCGACATTCCAGGATCAAAAGCGAGGAAACCACCTTTGACATGCGGTGCCCGATTCTTCAATGCATTTTTTAAAATATGCAGTACAAATTTCCTTAATGGTTTGTGCACCGGGTCTACTCTCCCGATAATAAACCATAAAACAACACATGCCAAAAATGTTAATTGGCATCTTGTTTGATATCCTCTTCAACACTACTGACTTAAGTCCACACTAGAGATGGAGCGGATATCTGGCCTGTCCGGCCTAATTTTACTATCCGGCTTGATACCGGATAGTAGGTCAAATACCCGGCGGATACCGGTTTTTCAATAAATTACAAATATTCGTCCTTATTTAAATCGCATATAAGATAGGCTACTCTAAACGTACTGTAAACGTACCCTTAAAAATACAGTTCTCGCCGCTATTATGTCACTCCTTTCCTTAAGTGATTCTTTCTCGTCATGAGTTTTCTGATATTTTCTAGTGCTTCGCGTATCTTGTACCGTATGTTTAGAATTAGTTAAAATACATGAAACTACCTGAGTATTATTGTAGGACAAATGTTAAATCACAATAGATCGGATTTTTGTACCGGGACCGTTTTTATCAGTCTAGCGAGATAGCACCGCAGCGGAAAAATGCATGCGTAGCAAGCAATGAAGGAAATTAGAGAAAAATTTCAAGTGGGAGTGAAGATTCAAGGAGAAATAATTTCAACTCTGAGATTTGCTGATGACATCGTCATCTTGGCCGACAAGCCTGAGGATTTGAATGAGTTTTTGAATGGTATGGACTCCGTCTTACGGAAAGAATTCATGATGAAAATTAATAAATGTAAAACTAAAATACTGGAATGCAGCTGAAATAAATCAGAAACCTCTATGGAGATCAAATTGGCAGGTGAAAAGCTGAAGGAAGTAGGAGACTTCTGTTACTTAGGAAGCAGAATAACCAATGATGGACGAAGCAAAGAGGATATAAAAAGTAGGTTGGCTCAGGCAAAAAAAGCATTTCTACAAAAAAGGAATCTGCTGACATCGAATATAGATTTAGGTATTAGGAAGTCATTTTTGAAAGCCTTTGTCTGGAGCGTGGCGCTCTATGGAAGTGAAACTTGGACTATTGGTGCAGCAGAAAAGAGGAGAATTGAAGCATTTGAAATGTGGTGTTACAGGAGAATGATGAAGATCAGATGGGTAGATAAGGTTACAAAAAATGAGGTATTAAGACGAGTGCGAGAGGAGAGATGTTTCTGGCGACTGTTAATGAAGAGATAGGTTGGTAGGACACATACTAAGACACCCAGGAATAGCAAGCTTAGTTATGGAAGGAAGGGTCGAGGACAAAAACTGTAGGGGTAGACCAAGGTTAGAATATGTTAAACAGATTGCCTCGGATGTAGGGTGTCGGAGCTATGTAGAGATGAAACGATTAGCTCAGGACAGGGAGGCATGGAGAGTTGCATCAAACCAGTCAAAAGACTGAAGACTCAAACAACAACACTGTAATTACGTTACAAATTGTGGCAGGTAATTGTAATTTCGATACTAATTATGACAGGTAACAGTAACTTCGATACTA
The DNA here is from genome assembly GCA_946902985.2 of Meconema thalassinum. Lineage (NCBI taxonomy): Eukaryota > Metazoa > Arthropoda > Insecta > Orthoptera > Tettigoniidae > Meconema > Meconema thalassinum. Next base: position 1,689,313,917 of record OX336388.2, on the reverse strand, counting down.
ATTATGACAAGTAACAGTAACTTCCATACTAATTATGACAAGTAACTGTAACTTCGATACTAATTATGACAAGTAACTGTAACTTCGATACTAATTATGATAGGTAACTGTAACTTCGTTACTAATTATGACAAGTAACTGTAATTTCGATACAAATTTTGGCAGGTAACTGTAACTTCGATACTTATTATGACAGGTAACAGTAACTTCGATACTAATTATGACAAGTAACTGTAACTTCGATACTATTTATGACAGGTAACTGTAACTTCGTTACTAATTATGACAAGTAACTGTAATTTTGATACAAATTATGGCAGGTAACTGTAACTTCGATACTAATTATGACTGGTAACACTATCTTCGATACTAATTATGACAATTAACTATAACTTCGGTACAAATTATGTCAGGTAACTGTAACTTCGATACTAATTATGACAAGAAACTCTAACTTCGTTACTAATTATGACAAGTAACTGTAATTTTGTTAAAAAATTATGGTAGGTAACAGTAACTTCAATACTAATTATGACAGGTAACAGTAACTTCGATACTAATTAGACAGGTAACAGTAACTTCGATACTAATTATGACAGGAAACTCTACCTTCGTTACTAATTATGTCAAGTAACTGTAATTTTGATAAAAAATTATGGTAGGTAACTGTAACTTCAATACTAATTATGACAGGTAACAGTAACTTCGATACTAATTATGACAGGTAACTGTAACTTCGTTACTAATTATGAAAAGTAACTTTAATTTCGATACTTATAATGGCAGGTAACTGTAACTTCGTTACTAATTATGACAAGTAACTTTAATTTCGATACTTATTATGGCAGGTAACTGTAACTTCGTTACTAATTATTACAAGTCCCTGTAATTTCGATACAAATTATGGCAGGTAACTGTAATTTCGATACTAATTATGACTGGTAACAGTAACTTCGATACCAATTATGACAGGCAACTGTAACTTCGTTATTAATTATGACAAGTAACTGTAATTTCGATACAACTTATGACAGGTAACTGTAACTTCGTTACTAATTATGACAAATAACTGTAATTTCGATACAAATTATGGCAGGTAACAGTAACTTCGATACTAATTAGACAGGTAACAGTAACTTCGATACTAATTATGACAGGAAACTCTACCTTCGTTACTAATTATGACAAGTAACTGTAATTTTGATAAAAAATTATGGTAGGTAACTGTAACTTCAATACTAATTATGACAGGTAACAGTAACTTCGATACTAATTATGACAGGTAACAGTAACTTCGTTACTAATTATGACAAGTAACTTTAATTTCGATACAAATTATGGCAGGTAACTGTAACTTCGATACTAAGTATGACAAGTAAATGTAACTTCGATACTAATTATGACAGGTAACTGTATCTTCGTTACTAATTATGACAAGTAACTGTAATTTCGATACAAATTTTGGCAGGTAACTGTAACTTCGATACTAATTATGACAGGTAACAGTAACTTCGATTCTAATTATGACAAGTAACTGTAACTTCGATACTAATTATGACAGGTAACTGTAACTTCGTTTCTAATTATGACAAGTAACTGTAATTTCGATACAAATTATGGCAGGTAACTGTAACTTCGATACTAATTATGACAGGTAACAGTAACTTCGATACTAATTATGACAAGTAACTATAACTTCGATACGAATTATGACAGGTAACTGTAACTTCGATACTAATTATGACAAGAAACTCTAACTTCGTTACTAATTATGACAAGTAACTGTAATTTTGATAAAAAATTATGGTAGGTAACTGTAACTTCAATACTAATTATGACAGGTAGCAGTAACGTCGATACTAATTATGACAAGTAACAGTACCTTCGATGCTAATTATGACAGGTAACTGTAACTTCGATACTAATTATGACAAGGAACTGTAATTTCGATACAAATTATGGCAGGTAACTGTAACTTCGATACTAATTATGACAGGTAACAGTAACTTCGTTACTAATAATGACAAGTAACTATATCTTCGATACAAATTAAGACAGGTAACTGTGACATCGATACTAATTGTGACAAGAAACTCTAACTTCGTAACTAATTATTACAAGTAACTGTAATTATGATTTAAAAACTTTGGTAGGTAACTGTAACTTCAATACTAATTATGACAGGTAACAGTAACTTCGATACTAATTATGACAAGTAACTACTACATCGATGCAAATTATGACAGGTAACTGTAATTTCGTTACTAATTATGACAAGTAACTGTAATTTCGATACAAATTATGGCAGGTAACTGTAACTTCGATACTAGTTATGACTGGTAACAGTAACTTCGATACTAATTATGACAAGTAACTGTAACTTCGATACTAATTATGACAGGTAACTGTAACTTCGATACTAATTATGACAAGTAACTCTAACTTCGTTACTAATTATGACAAGTAACTGTAATTTTGATAAAAAATTATGGGAGGTAACTGTAACTTCGATACTAATTATGAGAGGTAACAGTAACTTCGATACTAATTATGACAGGTAACAGCAACTTCGTTACTAATTATGACAAGTAACTGTAATTTCGATACTAATTATGGCAGGTAACTGTAACTTCGTTACTAATTATGAGAAGTAACTGTAACTTCGTTGCTAATTATGACAAGTAACTGTAATTTCGATACAAATTATGGCAGGTAACTGCAATTTCGATACTAATTATGACAGGTAACAGTAACCTCGATACTAATTATGACAAGTAATTGTAACATCGATACTAATTACGACAGGCAATTGTAACATCGGTACTAATTACGACAGGCAACTGTAACTTCGTTACTTATTATGACAAATAACTGTAATTTCGATACAAATTATAGCAGGTAACTGTAACATCGATACTAATTATGACAGGTAACAGTAATTTCGATACTAATTATGACAGGTAACAGTAACTTCGATACTAATTATGACAAGTAACTGTAACTTCGTTGCTAATTATGACAAGTAACTGTAATTTCGATACAAATTATGGCAGGTAACTGTAACTTCGATACGAATTATGACAGGTAACTGTAACTTCGATAATAATTATGACAGGTAACAGTAACTTCGATCCTAATTATGAGAGAAAACAGTAACTTCGATACTAAATATGACAGGTAACAGTAACATCGATACTAATTATGGCAGGTAACTCTAACTTCGATACTATTGATGACAGGTAACTGTAACTACGTTACTAGTTATGACAAGTAACTGTAATTTCGACACAAATTATGGTAGGTAACTGTAACTTCGATACTAATTATGACAAGTAACAGTAACTTCGATACTAATTATGACAAGAAACTGTAATTTCGAAACTAATTATGAGAGGTAACTGTAACATCGTTACTAATTATGACAAGTAACTGTAATTTCGATACAAATTATGGCAGGTAACTGTAACTTCGATACTAATTATGACAGGTAACAGTAACTTCGATACTAATTATGACAAGTAACTGTAACTTCGATACTAATTATGACAGGGAACTGATACTTCGATATTAATAATGACAATAAACTCTAACTTCGTTACTAATTATGACAAGTAACTGTAATTTTCATAAAAAATTATGGCAGGTAACTGTAACTTCGATACTAATTATGACAGGTAGCAGTAACTTCGATACTAATTATGACAGGTAACTGCAACTTCGTTACTAATTATGACAAGTAACTGTAATTTCTATACTAATTATTGCAAGTAACTGTAACTTCGTTACTAATTATGACATGTAACTGTAATTTCGATACAAATTATGGCAGGTAACTGTAATTTCTATACAAATTATGACAGGTAACAGTAACTTCGATACTAATTATGACAAGTAACAGTAACTTCATTCTAATTATGACAAGTAACTATAACTTCGATAAAAATTATGACAGGTAACTGTAACTTCGATACTAATTATGACAGGTAACAGTAACATCGATAATAATTATGGCAGGTAACTGTAACTTCGATACTAATTATGACAAGTAACAGTAACTTCGATACTAATTATGACAGGTAACTGTAACTTCGTTACTAATTATGACAAGTAACTGTAATTTCGATTTAAAAAAATTGGTAGGTAACTGTAACTTCAATACTAATTATGACAGGTAACAGTAACTTCGTTACTAATTATGACAAGTAACTGTAATTTCGATACAAATTATGGCAGTTAACTGTAACTTCGATACTAATTATGACAGGTAACAGTAACTTCGATACTAATTATGACAGAAAACAGTAACTTCGATAATAATTATGACAGGTAACAGTAACATCGATAATAATTATGGCAGGTAACTGTAACTTCGATACTAATTATGACAAGTAACAGTAACTTCGATACTAATTATGACAGGTAACTGTAACTTCGTTACTAATTATGACAAGTAACTGTAATTATGATACAAATTATGGCAGGTAACTGTAACTTCGATACTAATTATGACAGGTAACAGTAACTTCGTTACTAATTATGACAAGTAACTATAACTTCGATAAAAATTATGACAGGTAACTGTAACTTCGATACTAATTATGACAAGAAACTCTAACTTCGTTGCTACTAATGACAAGTAACTGTAATTTTGATTTAAAAAAATTGGTAGGTAACTGTAACTTCAATACTAATTATGACAGGTAACAGTAACTTCGATACTAATTATGACAAGTAACTATAACTTCGATGCAAGTTATGACAGGTAACTGTAATTTTGATAAAAAATTATGGCAAGTAACTGTAACTTCGATACTAATTATGAGAGGTAACAGTAACTTCGATACTAATTATGACAGGTAACAGCAACTTCGTTACTAATTATGACAAGTAACTGTATTTTCGATACTAATTATGGCAGGTAATTGTAACTTCGTTACTAATTATGAGAAGTAACTTTAATTTCGATACAAATTATGGCAGGTAACTGCAATTTCGATACTAATTATGACAGATAACTGTAACTTCGATACTAATTATGACAGGTAACAGTAACTTCGATACTAATTATGACAGGTAACAGTAACATCGATACTAATTATGACAAGTAACTGTAACTTCGTTGCTAATTATTACAAGTAACTGTAATTTCGATACAAATTATGGCAGGTAACTGTAACTTCGATACTAATTATGACAGGTAACTGTAACATCGATACTAATTATGACAGGTAACAGTAACTTCGATCCTAATTATGACAGAAAACAGTAACTTCGATAATAAATATGACAGGTAACAGTACCATCGATACTAATTATGGCAGGTAACTCTAACTTCGATACTATTGATGACAGGTAACTGTAACTACGTTACTAGTTATGACAAGTAACTGTAATTTCGATACAAATTATGGTAGGTAACTGTAACTTCGATACTAATTATGACAAGTAACAGAAACTTCGATACTATTTATGACAAGAAACTGTAATTTCGAAACTAATGATGACAGGTAACTGTAACATCGTTACTAATTATGACAAATAACTGTAATTTCGATACAAATTATGGCAGGTAACTGTAACTTCGATACTAATTATGACAGGTAACAGTAACTTCGATACTAATTATGACAAGTAACTGTAACTTCGATACTAATTATGACAGGGAACTGATACTTCGATATTAATAATGACAATAAACTCTAACTTCGTTACTAATTATGACAAGTAACTGTAATTTTCATAAAAACTTATGGCAGGTAACTGTAACTTCGATACTAATTATGACAGGTAGCAGTAACTTCGATACTAATTATGACAGGTAACTGCAACTTCGTTACTAATTATGACACGTAACTGTAATTTCTATACTAATTACTGCAAGTAACTGTAACTTCGTTACTAATTATGACAAGTAACTGTAATTTCGATACAAATTATGGCAGGTAACTGTAATTTCGATACAAATTATGTCAGGTAACAGTAACGTCGATACTAATTATGACAAGTAACAGTAACTTCATTCTAATTATGACAAGTCCCTGTAATTTCGATACAAATTATGGCAGGTAACTGTAACTTCCAAACTAATTATGACAGGTAACAGTAACTTCGATAATAATTATGACTGGAAACTGTAACTTCGTTACTAATTATGACAAGTAACTGTAATTTCGATACAAATTATGACAGGTAACTGTAACTTCGTTACTAATTATGACAGGTAACAGTACCTTCGATGCTAATTATGACAGGTAACTGTAACTTCGATATTAATTATGACAAGGAACTGTAATTTCGATACAAATTATGGCAGGTAACTGTAACTTCGTTACTAATTATGACAGGTAACAGTACCTTCGATGCTATATATGACAGGTAACTGTAACTTCGATACTAAGTATGACATGTAAATGTAACTTCGATACTAATTATGACAGGTAACTGTATCTTCGTTACTAATTATGACAAGTAACTGTAATTTCGATACAAATTTTGGCAGGTAACTGTAACTTCGATACTAATTATGACAGGTAACAGTAACTTCGATTCTAATTATGACAAGTAACTGTAACTTCGATACTAATTATGACAGGTAACTGTAACTTCGTTTCTAATTATGACAAGTAACTGTAATTTCGATACAAATTATGGCAGGTAACTGTAACTTCGATACTAATTATGACAGGTAACAGTAACTTCGATACTAATTATGACAAGTAATTATAACTTCGATACGAATTATGACAGGTAACTGTAACTTCGATACTAATTATGACAAGAAACTCTAACTTCGTTACTAATTATGACAAGTAACTGTAATTTTGATAAAAAATTATGGTAGGTAACTGTAACTTCAATACTAATTATGACAGGTAGCAGTAACGTCGATACTAATTATGACAAGTAACAGTACCTTCGATGCTAATTATGACAGGTAACTGTAACTTCGGTACTAATTATGACAAGGAACTGTAATTTCGATACAAATTATGGCAGGTAACTGTAACTTCGTTACTAATTATGACAAGTAACTGTAATTTCGATACAAATTTTGGCAGGTAACTGTAACTTCGATACTAATTATGACAAGTCCCTGTAATATCGATACAAATTATGGCTGGTAATTGTAACTTCCAAACTAATTATGACAGGTAACAGTAACTTCGATAATAATTATGACTGGAAACTGTAACTTCGTTACTAATTATGACAAGTAACTGTAATTTCGATACAAATTATGACAGGTAACTGTAACTTCGTTACTAATTATGACAGGTAACAGTACCTTCGATGCTAATTATGACAGGTAACTGTAACTTCGATACTAATTATGACAAGGAACTGTAATTTCGATACAAATTATGGCAGGTAACTGTAACTTCGTTACTAATTATGACAAGTAACTGTAATTTTGATACAAAGTATGGCAGGTAACTGTAACTTCGATACTAAATATGACAGGTAACAGTAACGTCGATACTAATTATGACAAGTAACAGTACCTTCGATGCTAATTATGACAGGTAACTGTAACTTCGATACTAATTATGACAAGGAACTGTAATTTCGATACAAATTATGGCAGGTAACTGTAACTTCGTTACTAATTATGACAAGTAACTGTAATTTTGATACAAAGTATGGCAGGTAACTGTAACTTCGATACTAATTATGACAGGTAACAGTAACTTCGTTACTAATAATGACAAGTAACTATAACTTCGATACAAATTAAGACAGGTAAATGTAACTTCGATACTAATTATGACAAGAAACTCTAACTTCGTAACTAATTATGACAAGTATCTGTAATTATGATTTAAAAACTTTGGTAGGTAACTGTAACTTCAATACTAATTATGACAGGTAACAGTAACTTCGATACTAATTATGACAAGTAACTATAACTTCGATGCAAATTATGACAGGTAACTGTAATTTCGTTACTAATTATGACAAGTAACTGTAATTTCGATACAAATTATGGCAGGTAACTGTAACTTCGATACTAGTTATGACTGGTAACAGTAACTTCGATACTAATTATGACAAGTAACTGTAACTTCGATACTAATTATGACAGGTAACTGTAACTTCGATACTAATTATGACAAGTAACTCTAACTTCGTTACTAATTATGACAAGTAACTGTAATTTTGATAAAAAATTATGGGAGGTAACTGTAACTTCGATACTAATTATGAGAGGTAACAGTAACTTCGATACTAATTATGACAGGTAACAGCAACTTCGTTACTAATTATGACAAGTAACTGTAATTTCGATACTAATTATGGCAGGTAACTGTAACTTCGTTACTAATTATGAGAAGTAACTGTAACTTCGTTGCTAATTATGACAAGTAACTGTAATTTCGATACAAATTATGGCAGGTAACTGCAATTTCGATACTAATTATGACAGGTAACAGTAACCTCGATACTAATTGTGACAAGTAATTGTAACATCGATACTAATTACGACAGGCAATTGTAACATCGGTACTAATTACGACAGGCAACTGTAACTTCGTTACTTATTATGACAAATAACTGTAATTTCGATACAAATTATAGCAGGTAACTGTAACATCGATACTAATTATGACAGGTAACAGTAACTTCGATACTAATTATGACAGGTAACAGTAACTTCGATACTAATTATGACAAGTAACTGTAACTTCGTTGCTAATTAAGACAAGTAACTGTAATTTCGATACAAATTATGGCAGGTAACTGTAACTTCGATACTAATTATGACAGGTAACTGTAACTTCGATACTAATTATGACAGGTAACAGTAACTTAGATCCTAATTATGACAGAAAACAGTAACTTCGATACTAAATATGACAGGTAACAGTAACATCGATACTAATTATGGCAGGTAACTCTAACTTCGATACTATTGATGACAGGTAACTGTAACTACGTTACTAGTTATGACAAGTAACTGTAATTTCGACACAAATTATGGTAGGTAACTGTAACTTCGATACTAATTATGACAAGTAACAGTAACTTCGATACTAATTATGACAAGAAACTGTAATTTCGAAACTAATTATGACAGGTAACTGTAACATCGTTACTAATTATGACAAGTAACTGTAATTTCGATACTAATTATGACAGGTAACAGTAACTTAGATCCTAATTATGACAGAAAACAGTAACTTCGATACTAATTATGACAGGTAACTGTAACTTCGATACTAATTATGACAAGTAACTCTAACTTCGTTACTAATTATGACAAGTAACTGTAATTTTGATAAAAAATTATGGGAGGTAACTGTAACTTCGATACTAATTATGAGAGGTAACAGTAACTTCGATACTAATTATGACAGGTAACAGCAACTTCGTTACTAATTATGACAAGTAACTGTAATTTTCATAAAAAATTATGGCAGGTAACTGTAACTTCGATACTAATTATGACAGGTAGCAGTAACTTCGATACTAATTATGATAGGTAACTGCAACTTCGTTACTAATTATGACAAGTAACTGTAATTTCTATACTAATTATTGCAAGTAACTGTAACTTCGTTACTAATTATGACAAGTAACTGTAATTTCGATACAAATTATGGCAGGTAACTGTAATTTCGATACAAATTATGACAGGTAACAGAAACTTCGATACTAATTATGACAAGTAACAGTAACTTCATTCTAATTATGACAAGTAACTGTAATTTCGATACAAATTATGGCAGTTAACTGTAACTTCGATACTAATTATGACAGGTAACAGTAACTTCGATACTAATTATGACAGAAAACAGTAACTTCGATAATAATTATGACAGGTAACAGTAACTTCGATAATAATTATGGCAGGTAACTGTAACTTCGATACTAATTATGACAAGTAACAGTTACTTCGATACTAATTATGACAGGTAACTGTAACTTCGTTACTAATTATGACAAGTAACTGTAATTTTGATACAAATTATGGCAGGTAACTGTAACTTCGATACTAATTATGACAGGTAACAGTAACTTCGTTACTAATTATGACAAGTAACGATAACTTCGATAAAAATTATGACAGGTAACTGTAACTTCGATACTAATTATGACAAGAAACTCTAACTTCGTTACTAATAATGACTAGTAACTTTAATTTTGATTTAAAAAAATTGGTAGGTAACTGTAACTTCAATACTAATTATGACAGGTACAGTAACTTCGATACTAATTATGACAAGTAACTATAACTTCGATGCAAATTATGACAGGTAACTGTAATTTTGATAAAAAATTATGGCAAGTAACTGTAACTTCGATACTAATTATGAGAGGTAACAGTAACTTCGATACTAATTATGACAGGTAACAGCAACTTCGTTACTAATTATGACAAGTAACTGTAATTTCGATACTAATTATGGCAGGTAATTGTAACTTCGTTACTAATTATGAGAAGTAACTTTAATTTCGATACAAATTATAGCAGGTAACTGCAATTTCGATACTAATTACGACAGGTAACTGTAACTTCGATACTAATTATGACAGGTAACAGTAACTTCGATACTAATTATGACAGGTAACAGTAACATCGATACTAATTATGACAAGTAACTGTAACTTCGTTGCTAATTATTACAAGTAACTGTAATTTCGATACAAATTATGGCAGGTAACTGTAACTTCGATACTATTTATGACAGGTAACTGTAACATCGATACTAATTATGACAGGTAACAGTAACTTCGATCCTAATTATGACAGAAAACAGTAACTTCGATAATAAATATGACAGGTAACAGTACCATCGATACTAATTATGGCAGGTAACTCTAACTTCGATACTATTGATGACAGGTAACTGTAACTACGTTACTAGTTATGACAAGTAACTGTAATTTCGATACAAATTATGGTAGGTAACTGTAACTTCGATACTAATTATGACAAGTAACAGAAACTTCGATACTATTTATGACAAGAAACTGTAATTTCGAAACAAATGATGACAGGTAACTGTAACATCGTTACTAATTATGACAAATAACTGTAATTTCGATACAAATTATGGCAGGTAACTGTAACTTCGATACTAATTATGACAGGTAACAGTAACTTCGATACTAATTATGACAAGTAACTGTAACTTCGATACTAATTATGACAGGGAACTGATACTTCGATATTAATAATGACAATAAACTCTAACTTCGTTACTAATTATGACAAGTAACTGTAATTTCGATACAAATTATGGCAGGTAACTGTAATTTCGATACAAATTATGTCAGGTAACAGTAACGTCGATACTAATTATGACAAGTAACAGTAACTTCATTCTAATTATGACAAGTAACTGTAATTTCGATACAAATTATGGCAGTTAACTGTAACTTCGATACTAATTATGACAGGTAACAGTAACTTCGATACTAATTATGACAAGTAACTATAACTTCGATACGAATTATGACAGGTAACTGTAACTTCGATACTAATTAAGACAAGAAAATCTAACTTCGTTACTAATTATGACAAGTAACTGTAATTTTGATAAAAAATTATGGTAGGTAACTGTAACTTCAATACTAATTATGACAGGTAGCAGTAACGTCGATACTAATTATTACAAGTAACAGTACCTTCGATGCTAATTTTGACAGGTAACTGTAACTTCGATACTAATTATGACAAGGAACTGTAATTTCGATACAAATTATGGCAGGTAACTGTAACTTCGTTACTAATTATGACAAGTAACTGTAATTTCGATACAAATTATGACAGGTAACTGTAACTTCGTTACTAATTATGACAGGTAACAGTACCTTCGATGCTAATTATGACAGGTAACTGTAACTTCGATATTAATTATGACAAGGAACTGTAATTTCGATACAAATTATGGCAGGTAACTGTAACTTCGTTACTAATTATGACAGGTAACAGTACCTTCGATGCTAATTATGACAGGTAACTGTAACTTCGATACTAAGTATGACAAGTAAATGTAACTTCGATACTAATTATGACAGGTAACTGTATCTTCGATACTAATTATGACAAGTAACTGTAATTTCGATACAAATTTTGGCAGGTACCTGTAACTTCGATACTAATTATGACAGGTAACAGTAACTTCGATTCTAATTATGACAAGTAACTGTAACTTCGATACTAATTATGACAGGTAACTGTAACTTCGTTTCTAATTATGACAAGTAACTGTAATTTCGATACAAATTATGGCAGGTAACTGTAACTTCGATACTAATTATGACAGGTAACAGTAACTTCGATACTAATTATGACAAGTAACTATAACTTCGATACGAATTATGACAGGTAACTGTAACTTCGATACTAATTATGACAAGAAACTCTAACTTCGTTACTAATTATGACAAGTAACTGTAATTTTGATAAAAAATTATGGTAGGTAACTGTAACTTCAATACTAATTATGACAGGTAGCAGTAACGTCGATACTAATTATGACAAGTAACAGTACCCTCGATGCTAATTATGACAGGTAACTGTAACTTCGATACTAATTATGACAAGGAACTGTAATTTCGATACAAATTATGGCAGGTAACTGTAACTTCGTTACTAATTATGACAAGTAACTGTAATTTCGATACAAATTTTGGCAGGTAACTGTAACTTCGATACTAATTATGACAAGTCCCTGTAATTTCGATACAAATTATGGCTGGTAATTGTAACTTCCAAACTAATTATGACAGGTAACAGTAACTTCGATAATAATTATGACTGGAAACTGTAACTTCGTTACTAATTATGACAAGTAACTGTAATTTCGATACAAATTATGACAGGTAACTGTAACTTCGTTACTAATTATGACAGGTAACAGTACCTTCGATGCTAATTATGACAGGTAACTGTAACTTCGATACTAATTATGACAAGGAACTGTAATTTCGATACAAATTATGGCAGGTAACTGTAACTTCGTTAATAATTATGACAAGTAACTGTAATTTCGATACAAATTTTGGCAGGTAACTGTAACTTCGATACTAATTATGACAGGTAACAGTAACTTCGATTCTAATTATGTCAAGTAACAGTAACTTCGATACTATTTATGACAGGTAACTGTAACTTCGTTACTAATTATGACAAGTAACTGTAATTTTGATACAAAGTATGGCAGGTAACTGTAACTTCGATACTAATTATGACAGGTAACAGTAACTTCGTTACTAATAATGACAAGTAACTATAACTTCGATACAAATTAAGACAGGTAACTGTAACTTCGATACTAATTATGACAAGAAACTCTAACTTCGTAACTAATTATGACAAGTAACTGTAATTATGATTTAAAAACTTTGGTAGGTAACTGTAACTTCAATACTAATTATGACAGGTAACAGTAACTTCGATACTAATTATGACAAGTAACTATAACTACGATGCAAATTATGACAGGTAACTGTAATTTCGTTACTAATTATGACAAGTAACTGTAATTTCGATACAAATTATGGCAGGTAACTGTAACTTCGATACTAGTTATGACTGGTAACAGTAACTTCGATACTAATTATGACAAGTAACTGTAACTTCGATACTAATTATGACAGGTAAATGTAACTTCGATACTAATTATGACAAGTAACTCTAACTTCGTTACTAATTATGACAAGTAACTGTAATTTTGATAAAAAATTATGGGAGGTAACTGTAACTTCGATACTAATTATGAGAGGTAACAGTAACTTCGATACTAATTATGACAGGTAACAGCAACTTCGTTACTAATTATGACAAGTAACTGTAATTGCGATACTAATTATGGCAGGTAACGGTAACTTCGTTACTAATTATGAGAAGTAACTGTAACTTCGTTGCTAATTATGACAAGTAACTGTAATTTCGATACAAATTATGGCAGGTAACTGCAATTTCGATACTAATTATGACAGGTAACAGTAACCTCGATACTAATTATGACAAGTAATTGTAACATCGATACTAATTACGACAGGCAATTGTAACATCGGTACTAATTACGACAGGCAACTGTAACTTCGTTACTTATTATGACAAATAACTGTAATTTCGATACAAATTATAGCAGGTAACTGTAACATCGATACTAATTATGACAGGTAACAGTAACTTCGATACTAATTATGACAGGTAACAGTAACTTCGATACTAATTATGACAAGTAACTGTAACTTCGTTGCTAATTATGGCAAGTAACTGTAATTTCGATACAAATTATGGCAGGTAACTGTAACTTCGATACTAATTATGACAGGTAACTGTAACTTCGATACTAATTATGACAGGTAACAGTAACTTCGATCCTAATTATGACAGAAAACAGTAACTTCGATACAAAATATGACAGGTAACAGTAACATCGATACTAATTATGGCAGGTAACTCTAACTTCGATACTATTGATGACAGGTAGCAGTAACTTCGATACTAATTATGACAGGTAACTGCAACTTCGTTACTAATTATGACAAGTAACTGTAATTTCTATACTAATTATTGCAAGTAACTGTAACTTCGTTACTAATTATGACAAGTAACTGTAATTTCGATACAAATTATGGCAGGTAACTGTAATTTCGATACAAATTATGACAGGTAACAGAAACTTCGATACTAATTATGACAAGTAACAGTAACTTCATTCTAATTATGACAAGTAACTGTAATTTCGATACAAATTATGGCAGTTAACTGTAACTTCGATACTAATTATGACAGGTAACAGTAACTTCGATACTAATTATGACAGAAAACAGTAACTTCGATAATAATTATGACAGGTAACAGTAACTTCGATACTAATTATGACAAGTAACTGTAACTTCGATACTAATTATGACAGGGAACTGATACTTCGATATTAATAATGACAATAAACTCTAACTTCGTTACTAATTATGACAAGTAACTGTAATTTTCATAAAAAATTATGGCAGGTAACTGTAACTTCGATACTAATTATGACAGGTAGCAGTAACTTCGATACTAATTATGACAGGTAACTGCAACTTCGTTACTAATTATGACAAGTAACTGTAATTTCTATACTAATTATTGCAAGTAACTGTAACTTCGTTACTAATTATGACAAGTAACTGTAATTTCGATACAAATTATGGCAGGTAACTGTAATTTCGATACAAATTATGACAGGTAACAGAAACTTCGATACTAATTATGACAAGTAACAGTAACTTCATTCTAATTATGACAAGTAACTGTAATTTCGATACAAATTATGGCAGTTAACTGTAACTTCGATACTAATTATGACAGGTAACAGTAACTTCGATACTAATTATGACAGAAAACAGTAACTTCGATAATAATTATGACAGGTAACAGTAACTTCGATAATAATTATGGCAGGTAACTGTAACTTCGATACTAATTATGACAAGTAACAGTAACTTCGATACTAATTATGACAGGTAACTGTAACTTCGTTACTAATTATGACAAGTAACTGTAATTTTGATACAAATTATGGCAGGTAACTGTAACTTCGATACTAATTATGACAGGTAACAGTAACTTCGTTACTAATTATGACAAGTAACTATAACTTCGATAAAAATTATGACAGGTAACTGTAACTTCGATACTAATTATGACAAGAAACTCTAACTTCGTTACTAATAATGACAAGTAACTGTAATTTTGATTAAAAAAAATTGGTAGGTAACTGTAACTTCAATACTAATTATGACAGGTAACAGTAACTTCGATACTAATTATGACAAGTAACTATAACTTCGATGCAAATTATGACAGGTAACTGTAATTTTGATAAAAAATTATGGCAAGTAACTGTAACTTCGATACTAATTATGACAGGTAACAGTAACTTCGATACTAATTATGACAGGTAACAGCAACTTCGTTACTAATTATGACAAGTAACTGTATTTTCGATACTAATTATGGCAGGTAATTGTAACTTCGTTACTAATTATGAGAAGTAACTTTAATTTCGATACAAATTATGGCAGGTAACTGCAATTTCGATACTAATTATGACAGATAACTGTAACTTCGATACTAATTATGACAGGTAACAGTAACTTCGATACTAATTATGACAGGTAACAGTAACATCGATACTAATTATGACAAGTAACTGTAACTTTGTTGCTAATTATTACAAGTAACTGTAATTTCGATACAAATTATGGCAGGTAACTGTAACTTCGATACTAATTATGACAGGTAACTGTAACATCGATACTAATTATGACAGGTAACAGTAACTTCGATCCTAATTATGACAGAAAACAGTAACTTCGATAATAAATATGACAGGTAACAGTACCATCGATACTAATTATGGCAGGTAACTCTAACTTCGATACTATTGATGACAGGTAACTGTAACTACGTTACTAGTTATGACAAGTAACTGTAATTTCGATACAAATTATGGTAGGTAACTGTAACTTCGATACTAATTATGACAAGTAACAGAAACTTCGATACTATTTATGACAAGAAACTGTAATTTCGAAACTAATGATGACAGGTAACTGTAACATCGTTACTAATTATGACAAATAACTGTAATTTCGATACAAATTATGGCAGGTAACTGTAACTTCGATACTAATTATGACAGGTAACAGTAACTTCGATACTAATTATGACAAGTAACTGTAACTTCGATACTAATTATGACAGGGAACTGATACTTCGATATTAATAATGACAATAAACTCTAACTTCGTTACTAATTATGACAAGTAACTGTAATTTTCATAAAAACTTATGGCAGGTAACTGTAACTTCGATACTAATTATGACAGGTAGCAGTAACTTCGATACTAATTATGACAGGTAACTGCAACTTCGTTACTAATTATGACACGTAACTGTAATTTCTATACTAATTACTGCAAGTAACTGTAACTTCGTTACTAATTATGACAAGTAACTGTAATTTCGATACAAATTATGGCAGGTAACTGTAATTTCGATACAAATTATGTCAGGTAACAGTAACGTCGATACTAATTATGACAAGTAACAGTAACTTCATTCTAATTATGACAAGTCCCTGTAATTTCGATACAAATTATGGCAGGTAACTGTAACTTCCAAACTAATTATGACAGGTAACAGTAACTTCGATAATAATTATGACTGGAAACTGTAACTTCGTTACTAATTATGACAAGTAACTGTAATTTCGATACAAATTATGACAGGTAACTGTAACTTCGTTACTAATTATGACAGGTAACAGTACCTTCGATGCTAATTATGACAGGTAACTGTAACTTCGATATTAATTATGACAAGGAACTGTAATTTCGATACAAATTATGGCAGGTAACTGTAACTTCGTTACTAATTATGACAGGTAACAGTACCTTCGATGCTAATTATGACTGGTAACTGTAACTTCGATACTAAGTATGACATGTAAATGTAACTTCGATACTAATTATGACAGGAAACTGTATCTTCGTTACTAATTATGACATGTAACTGTAATTTCGATACAAATTTTGGCAGGTAACTGTAACTTCGATACTAATTATGACAGGTAACAGTAACTTCGATTCTAATTATGACAAGTAACTGTAACTTCGATACTAATTATGACAGGTAACTGTAACTTCGTTTCTAATTATGACAAGTAACTGTAATTTCGATACAAATTATGGCAGGTAACTGTAACTTCGATACTAATTATGACAGGTAACAGTAACTTCGATACTAATTATGACAAGTAATTATAACTTCGATACGAATTATGACAGGTAACTGTAACTTCGATACTAATTATGACAAGAAACTCTAACTTCGTTACTAATTATGACAAGTGACTGTAATTTTGATAAAAAATTATGGTAGGTAACTGTAACTTCAATACTAATTATGACAGGTAGCAGTAACGTCGATACTAATTATGACAAGTAACAGTACCTTCGATGCTAATTATGACAGGTAACTGTAACTTCGATACTAATTATGACAAGGAACTGTAATTCCGATACAAATTATGGCAGGTAACTGTAACTTCGTTACTAATTATGACAAGTAACTGTAATTTCGATACAAATTTTGGCAGGTAACTGTAACTTCGATACTAATTATGACAAGTCCCTGTAATATCGATACAAATTATGGCTGGTAATTGTAACTTCCAAACTAATTATGACAGGTAACAGTAACTTCGATAATAATTATGACTGGAAACTGTAACTTCGTTACTAATTATGACAAGTAACTGTAATTTCGATACAAATTATGACAGGTAACTGTAACTTCGTTACTAATTATGACAGGTAACAGTACCTTCGATGCTAATTATGACAGGTAACTTTAACTTCGATACTAATTATGACAAGGAACTGTAATTTCGATACAAATTATGGCAGGTAACTGTATCTTCGTTACTAATTATGACAAGTAACTGTAATTTTGATACAAAGTATGGCAGGTAACTGTAACTTCGATACTAAATATGACAGGTAACAGTAACGTCGATACTAATTATGACAAGTAACAGTACCTTCGATGCTAATTATGACAGGTAACTGTAACTTCGATACTAATTATGACAAGGAACTGTAATTTCGATACAAATTATGGCAGGTAACTGTAACTTCGTTACTAATTATGACAAGTAACTGTAATTTTGATACAAAGTATGGCAGGTAACTGTAACTTCGATACTAATTATGACAGGTAACAGTAACTTCGTTACTAATAATGACAAGTAACTATAACTTCGATACAAATTAAGACAGGTAAATGTAACTTCGATACTAATTATGACAAGAAACTCTAACTTCGTAACTAATTATGACAAGTATCTGTAATTATGATTTAAAAACTTTGGTAGGTAACTGTAACTTCAATACTAATTATGACAGGTAACAGTAACTTCGATACTAATTATGACAAGTAACTATAACTTCGATGCAAATTATGACAGGTAACTGTAATTTCGTTACTAATTATGACAAGTAACTGTAATTTCGATACAAATTATGGCAGGTAACTGTAACTTCGATACTAGTTATGACTGGTAACAGTAACTTCGATACTATTTATGACAAGTAACTGTAACTTCGATACTAATTATGACAGGTAACTGTAACTTCGATACTAATTATGACAAGTAACTCTAACTTCGTTACTAATTATGACAAGTAACTGTAATTTTGATAAAAAATTATGGGAGGTAACTGTAACTTCGATACTAATTATGAGAGGTAACAGTAACTTCGATACTAATTATGACAGGTAACAGCAACTTCGTTACTAATTATGACAAGTAACTGTAATTTCGATACTAATTATGGCAGGTAACTGTAACTTCGTTACTAATTATGAGAAGTAACTGTAACTTCGTTGCTAATTATGACAAGTAACTGTAATTTCGATACAAATTATGGCAGGTAACTGCAATTTGGATACTAATTATGACAGGTAACAGTAACCTCGATACTAATTGTGACAAGTAATTGTAACATCGATACTAATTACGACAGGCAATTGTAACATCGGTACTAATTACGACAGGCAACTGTAACTTCGTTACTTATTATGACAAATAACTGTAATTTCGATACAAATTATAGCAGGTAACTGTAACATCGATACTAATTATGACAGGTAACAGTAACTTCGATACTAATTATGACAGGTAACAGTAACTTCGATACTAATTATGACAAGTAACTGTAACTTCGTTGCTAATTAAGACAAGTAACTGTAATTTCGATACAAATTATGGCAGGTAACTGTAACTTCGATACTAATTATGACAGGTAACTGTAACTTCGATACTAATTATGACAGGTAACAGTAACTTAGATCCTAATTATGACAGAAAACAGTAACTTCGATACTAAATATGACAGGTAACAGTAACATCGATACTAATTATGGCAGGTAACTCTAACTTCGATACTATTGATGACAGGTAACTGTAACTACGTTACTAGTTATGACAAGTAACTGTAATTTCGACACAAATTATGGTAGGTAACTGTAACTTCGATACTAATTATGACAAGTAACAGTAACTTCGATACTAATTATGACAAGAAACTGTAATTTCGAAACTAATTATGACAGGTAACTGTAACATCGTTACTAATTATGACAAGTAACTGTAATTTCGATACTAATTATGACAGGTAACAGTAACTTAGATCCTAATTATGACAGAAAACAGTAACTTCGATACTAATTATGACAGGTAACTGTAACTTCGATACTAATTATGACAAGTAACTCTAACTTCGTTACTAATTATGACAAGTAACTGTAATTTTGATAAAAAATTATGGGAGGTAACTGTAACTTCGATACTAATTATGAGAGGTAACAGTAACTTCGATACTAATTATGACAGGTAACAGCAACTTCGTTACTAATTATGACAAGTAACTGTAATTTTCATAAAAAATTATGGCAGGTAACTGTAACTTCGATACTAATTATGACAGGTAGCAGTAACTTCGATACTAATTATGACAGGTAACTGCAACTTCGTTACTAATTATGACAAGTAACTGTAATTTCTATACTAATTATTGCAAGTAACTGTAACTTCGTTACTAATTATGACAAGTAACTGTAATTTCGATACAAATTATGGCAGGTAACTGTAATTTCGATACAAATTATGACAGGTAACAGAAACTTCGATACTAATTATGACAAGTAACAGTAACTTCATTCTAATTATGACAAGTAACTGTAATTTCGATACAAATTATGGCAGTTAACTGTAACTTCGATACTAATTATGACAGGTAACAGTAACTTCGATACTAATTATGACAGAAAACAGTAACTTCGATAATAATTATGACAGGTAACAGTAACTTCGATAATAATTATGGCAGGTAACTGTAACTTCGATACTAATTATGACAAGTAACAGTTACTTCGATACTAATTATGACAGGTAACTGTAACTTCGTTACTAATTATGACAAGTAACTGTAATTTTGATACAAATTATGGCAGGTAACTGTAACTTCGATACTAATTATGACAGGTAACAGTAACTTCGTTACTAATTATGACAAGTAACGATAACTTCGATAAAAATTATGACAGGTAACTGTAACTTCGATACTAATTATGACAAGAAACTCTAACTTCGTTACTAATAATGACTAGTAACTGTAATTTTGATTTAAAAAATTGGTAGGTAACTGTAACTTCAATACTAATTATGACAGGTACAGTAACTTCGATACTAATTATGACAAGTAACTATAACTTCGATGCAAATTATGACAGGTAACTGTAATTTTGATAAAAAATTATGGCAAGTAACTGTAACTTCGATACTAATTATGAGAGGTAACAGTAACTTCGATACTAATTATGACAGGTAACAGCAACTTCGTTACTAATTATGACAAGTAACTGTAATTTCGATACTAATTACGGCAGGTAATTGTAACTTCGTTACTAATTATGAGAAGTAACTTTAATTTCGATACAAATTATAGCAGGTAACTGCAATTTCGATACTAATTACGACAGGTAACTGTAACTTCGATACTAATTATGACAGGTAACAGTAACTTCGATACTAATTATGACAGGTAACAGTAACATCGATACTAATTATGACAAGTAACTGTAACTTCGTTGCTAATTATTACAAGTAACTGTAATTTCGATACAAATTATGGCAGGTAACTGTAACTTCGATACTATTTATGACAGGTAACTGTAACATCGATACTAATTATGACAGGTAACAGTAACTTCGATCCTAATTATGACAGAAAACAGTAACTTCGATAATAAATATGACAGGTAACAGTACCATCGATACTAATTATGGCAGGTAACTCTAACTTCGATACTATTGATGACAGGTAACTGTAACTACGTTACTAGTTATGACAAGTAACTGTAATTTCGATACAAATTATGGTAGGTAACTGTAACTTCGATACTAATTATGACAAGTAACAGAAACTTCGATACTATTTATGACAAGAAACTGTAATTTCGAAACAAATGATGACAGGTAACTGTAACATCGTTACTAATTATGACAAATAACTGTAATTTCGATACAAATTATGGCAGGTAACTGTAACTTCGATACTAATTATGACAGGTAACAGTAACTTCGATACTAATTATGACAAGTAACTGTAACTTCGATACTAATTATGACAGGGAACTGATACTTCGATATTAATAATGACAATAAACTCTAACTTCGTTACTAATTATGACAAGTAACTGTAATTTCGATACAAATTATGGCAGGTAACTGTAATTTCGATACAAATTATGTCAGGTAACAGTAACGTCGATACTAATTATGACAAGTAACAGTAACTTCATTCTAATTATGACAAGTAACTGTAATTTCGATACAAATTATGGCAGTTAACTGTAACTTCGATACTAATTATGACAGGTAACAGTAACTTCGATACTAATCATGACAAGTAACTATAACTTCGATACGAATTATGACAGGTAACTGTAACTTCGATACTAATTAAGACAAGAAAATCTAACTTCGTTACTAATTATGACAAGTAACTGTAATTTTGATAAAAAATTATGGTAGGTAACTGTAACTTCAATACTAATTATGACAGGTAGCAGTAACGTCGATACTAATTATTACAAGTAACAGTACCTTCGATGCTAATTTTGACAGGTAACTGTAACTTCGATACTAATTATGACAAGGAACTGTAATTTCGATACAAATTATGGCAGGTAACTGTAACTTCGTTACTAATTATGACAAGTAACTGTAATTTCGATACAAATTATGACAGGTAACTGTAACTTCGTTACTAATTATGACAGGTAACAGTACCTTCGATGCTAATTATGACAGGTAACTGTAACTTCGATATTAATTATGACAAGGAACTGTAATTTCGATACAAATTATGGCAGGTAACTGTAACTTCGTTACTAATTATGACAGGTAACAGTACCTTCGATGCTAATTATGACAGGTAACTGTAACTTCGATACTAAGTATGACAAGTAAATGTAACTTCGATACTAATTATGACAGGTAACTGTATCTTCGATACTAATTATGACAAGTAACTGTAATTTCGATACAAATTTTGGCAGGTACCTGTAACTTCGATACTAATTATGACAGGTAACAGTAACTTCGATTCTAATTATGACAAGTAACTGTAACTTCGATACTAATTATGACAGGTAACTGTAACTTCGTTTCTAATTATGACAAGTAACTGTAATTTCGATACAAATTATGGCAGGTAACTGTAACTTCGATACTAATTATGACAGGTAACAGTAACTTCGATACTAATTATGACAAGTAACTATAACTTCGATACGAATTATGACAGGTAACTGTAACTTCGATACTAATTATGACAAGAAACTCTAACTTCGTTACTAATTATGACAAGTAACTGTAATTTTGATAAAAAATTATGGTAGGTAACTGTAACTTCAATACTAATTATGACAGGTAGCAGTAACGTCGATACTAATTATGACAAGTAACAGTACCCTCGATGCTAATTATGACAGGTAACTGTAACTTCGATACCAATTATGACAAGGAACTGTAATTTCGATACAAATTATGGCAGGTAACTGTAACTTCGTTACTAATTATGACAAGTAACTGTAATTTCGATACAAATTTTGGCAGGTAACTGTAACTTCGATACTAATTATGACAAGTCCCTGTAATTTCGATACAAATTATGGCTGGTAATTGTAACTTCCAAACTAATTATGACAGGTAACAGTAACTTCGATAATAATTATGACTGGAAACTGTAACTTCGTTACTAATTATGACAAGTAACTGTAATTTCGATACAAATTATGACAGGTAACTGTAACTTCGTTACTAATTATGACAGGTAACAGTACCTTCGATGCTAATTATGACAGGTAACTGTAACTTCGATACTAATTATGACAAGGAACTGTAATTTCGATACAAATTATGGCAGGTAACTGTAACTTCGTTAATAATTATGACAAGTAACTGTAATTTCGATACAAATTTTGGCAGGTAACTGTAACTTCGATACTAATTATGACAGGTAACAGTAACTTCGATTCTAATTATGTCAAGTAACAGTAACTTCGATACTATTTATGACAGGTAACTGTAACTTCGTTACTAATTATGACAAGTAACTGTAATTTTGATACAAAGTATGGCAGGTAACTGTAACTTCGATACTAATTATGACAGGTAACAGTAACTTCGTTACTAATAATGACAAGTAACTATAACTTCGATACAAATTAAGACAGGTAACTGTAACTTCGATACTAATTATGACAAGAAACTCTAACTTCGTAACTAATTATGACAAGTAACTGTAATTATGATTTAAAAACTTTGGTAGGTAACTGTAACTTCAATACTAATTATGACAGGTAACAGTAACTTCGATACTAATTATGACAAGTAACTATAACTACGATGCAAATTATGACAGGTAACTGTAATTTCGTTACTAATTATGACAAGTAACTGTAATTTCGATACAAATTATGGCAGGTAACTGTAACTTCGATACTAGTTATGACTGGTAACAGTAACTTCGATACTAATTATGACAAGTAACTGTAACTTCGATACTAATTATGACAGGTAAATGTAACTTCGATACTAATTATGACAAGT
Organism: Meconema thalassinum; assembly: GCA_946902985.2. Lineage (NCBI taxonomy): Eukaryota > Metazoa > Arthropoda > Insecta > Orthoptera > Tettigoniidae > Meconema > Meconema thalassinum. The sequence goes on along the minus strand of OX336388.2, from coordinate 1,689,289,228 downwards.
AACACTAACTTCGTTACTAATTATGACAAGTAACTGTAATTTTGATAAAAAATTATGGGAGGTAACTGTAACTTCGATACTAATTATGAGAGGTAACAGTAACTTCGATACTAATTATGACAGGTAACAGCAACTTCGTTACTAATTATGACAAGTAACTGTAATTGCGATACTAATTATGGCAGGTAACGGTAACTTCGTTACTAATTATGAGAAGTAACTGTAACTTCGTTGCTAATTATGACAAGTAACTGTAATTTCGATACAAATTATGGCAGGTAACTGCAATTTCGATACTAATTATGACAGGTAACAGTAACCTCGATACTAATTATGACAAGTAATTGTAACATCGATACTAATTACGACAGGCAATTGTAACATCGGTACTAATTACGACAGGCAACTGTAACTTCGTTACTTATTATGACAAATAACTGTAATTTCGATACAAATTATAGCAGGTAACTGTAACATCGATACTAATTATGACAGGTAACAGTAACTTCGATACTAATTATGACAGGTAGCAGTAACTTCGATACTAATTATGACAAGTAACTGTAACTTCGTTGCTAATTATGGCAAGTAACTGTAATTTCGATACAAATTATGGCAGGTAACTGTAACTTCGATACTAATTATGACAGGTAACTGTAACTTCGATACTAATTATGACAGGTAACAGTAACTTCGATCCTAATTATGACAGAAAACAGTAACTTCGATACAAAATATGACAGGTAACAGTAACATCGATACTAATTATGGCAGGTAACTCTAACTTCGATACTATTGATGACAGGTGGCAGTAACTTCGATACTAATTATGACAGGTAACTGCAACTTCGTTACTAATTATGACAAGTTACTGTAATTTCTATACTAATTATTGCAAGTAACTGTAACTTCGTTACTAATTATGACAAGTAACTGTAATTTCGATACAAATTATGGCAGGTAACTGTAATTTCGATACAAATTATGACAGGTAACAGAAACTTCGATACTAATTATGACAAGTAACAGTAACTTCATTCTAATTATGACAAGTAACTGTAATTTCGATACAAATTATGGCAGTTAACTGTAACTTCGATACTAATTATGACAGGTAACAGTAACTTCGATACTAATTATGACAGAAAACAGTAACTTCGATAATAATTATGACAGGTAACAGTAACTTCGATACTAATTATGACAAGTAACTGTAACTTCGATACTAATTATGACAGGGAACTGATACTTCGATATTAATAATGACAATAAACTCTAACTTCGTTACTAATTATGACAAGTAACTGTAATTTTCATAAAAAATTATGGCAGGTAACTGTAACTTCGATACTAATTATGACAGGTAGCAGTAACTTCGATACTAATTATGACAGGTAACTGCAACTTCGTTACTAATTATGACAAGTAACTGTAATTTCTATACTAATTATTGCAAGTAACTGTAACTTCGTTACTAATTATGACAAGTAACTGTAATTTCGATACAAATTATGGCAGGTAACTGTAATTTCGATACAAATTATGACAGGTAACAGAAACTTCGATACTAATTATGACAAGTAACAGTAACTTCATTCTAATTATGACAAGTAACTGTAATTTCGATACAAATTATGGCAGTTAACTGTAACTTCGATACTAATTATGACAGGTAACAGTAACTTCGATACTAATTATGACAGAAAACAGTAACTTCGATAATAATTATGACAGGTAACAGTAACTTCGATAATAATTATGGCAGGTAACTGTAACTTCGATACTAATTATGACAAGTAACAGTAACTTCGATACTAATTATGACAGGTAACTGTAACTTCGTTACTAATTATGACAAGTAACTGTAATTTTGATACAAATTATGGCAGGTAACTGTAACTTCGATACTAATTATGACAGGTAACAGTAACTTCGTTACTAATTATGACAAGTAACTATAACTTCGATAAAAATTATGACAGGTAACTGTAACTTCGATACTAATTATGACAAGAAACTCTAACTTCGTTACTAATAATGACAAGTAACTGTAATTTTGATTAAAAAAAATTGGTAGGTAACTGTAACTTCAATACTAATTATGACAGGTAACAGTAACTTCGATACTAATTATGACAAGTAACTATAACTTCGATGCAAATTATGACAGGTAACTGTAATTTTGATAAAAAATTATGGCAAGTAACTGTAACTTCGATACTAATTATGAGAGGTAACAGTAACTTCGATACTAATTATGACAAGTAACTGTAATTTCGATACAAATTATGGCAGGTAACTGTAACTTCGATACTAATTATGACAGGTAACAGTAACTTCGATACTAATTATGACAAGTAACTGTAACTTCGATACTAATTATGACAGGGAACTGATACTTCGATATTAATAATGACAATAAACTCTAACTTCGTTACTAATTATGACAAGTAACTGTAATTTTCATAAAAAATTAAGGCAGGTAACTGTAACTTCGATACTAATTATGACAGGTAGCAGAAACTTCGATACTAATTATGACAGGTAACTGCAACTTCGTTACTAATTATGACAAGTAACTGTAATTTCTATACTAATTATTGCAAGTAACTGTAACTTCGTTACTAATTATGACAAGTAACTGTAATTTCGATACAAATTATGGCAGGTAACTGTAATTTCGATACAAATTATGACAGGTAACAGAAACTTCGATACTAATTATGACAAGTAACAGTAACTTCATTCTAATTATGACAAGTAACTGTAAATTCGATACAAATTATGGCAGTTAACTGTAACTTCGATACTAATTATGACAGGTAACAGTAACTTCGATACTAATTATGACAGAAAACAGTAACTTCGATAATAATTATGACAGGTAACAGTAACTTCGATAATAATTATGGCAGGTAACTGTAACTTCGATACTAATTATGACAAGTAACAGTAACTTCGATACTAATTATGACAGGTAACTGTAACTTCGTTACTAATTATGACAAGTAACTGTAATTTTGATACAAATTATGGCAGGTAACTGTAACTTCGATACTAATTATGACAGGTAACAGTAACTTCGTTACTAATTATGACAAGTAACTATAACTTCGATAAAAATTATGACAGGTAACTGTAACTTCGATACTAATTATGACAAGAAACTCTAACTTCGTTACTAATAATGACAAGTAACTGTAATTTTGATTTAAAAAAATTGGTAGGTAACTGTAACTTCAATACTAATTATGACAGGTAACAGTAACTTCGATACTAATTATGACAAGTAACTATAACTTCGATGCAAATTATGACAGGTAACTGTAATTTTGATAAAAAATTATGGCAAGTAACTGTAACTTCGATACTAATTATGAGAGGTAACAGTAACTTCGATACTAATTATGACAGGTAACAGCAACTTCGTTACTAATTATGACAAGTAACTGTAATTTCGATACTAATTATGGCAGGTAATTGTAACTTCGTTACTAATTATGAGAAGTAACTTTAATTTCGATACAAATTATGGCAGGTAACTGCAATTTCGATACTAATTATGACAGGTAACTGTAACTTCGATACTAATTATGACAGGTAACAGTAACTTCGATACTAATTATGACAGGTAACAGTAACATCGATACTAATTATGACAAGTAACTGTAACTTCGTTGCTAATTATTACAAGTAACTGTAATTTCGATACAAATTATGGCAGGTAACTGTAACTTCGATACTAATTATGACAGGTAACTGTAACATCGATACTAATTATGACAGGTAACAGTAACTTCGATCCTAATTATGACAGAAAACAGTAACTTCGATAATAAATATGACAGGTAACAGTACCATCGATACTAATTATGGCAGGTAACTCTAACTTCGGTACTATGGATGACAGGTAACTGTAACTACGTTACTAGTTATGACAAGTAACTGTAATTTCGATACAAATTATGGTAGGTAACTGTAACTTCGATACTAATTATGACAAGTAACAGAAACTTCGATACTATTTATGACAAGAAACTGTAATTTCGAAACTAATGATGACAGGTAACTGTAACATCGTTACTAATTATGACAAATAACTGTAATTTCGATACAAATTATGGCAGGTAACTGTAACTTCGATACTAATTATGACAGGTAACAGTAACTTCGATACTAATTATGACAAGTAACTGTAACTTCGATACTAATTATGACAGGGAACTGATACTTCGATATTAATAATGACAATAAACTCTAACTTCGTTACTAATTATGACAAGTAACTGTAATTTTCATAAAAACTTATGGCAGGTAACTGTAACTTCGATACTAATTATGACAGGTAGCAGTAACTTCGATACTAATTATGACAGGTAACTGCAACTTCGTTACTAATTATGACAAGTAACTGTAATTACTATACTAATTACTGCAAGTAACTGTAACTTCGTTACTAATTATGACAAGTAACTGTAATTTCGATACAAATTATGGCAGGTAACTGTAATTTCGGTACAAATTATGTCAGGTAACAGTAACGTCGATACTAATTATGACAAGTAACAGTAACTTCATTCTAATTATGACAAGTAACTGTAATTTCGATACAAATTATGGCAGTTAACTGTAACTTCGATACAAATTATGACAGGTAACAGTAACGTCGATACTAATTATAACAAGTAACTATAACTTCGATACGAATTATGACAGGTAACTGTAACTTCGATACTAATTATGACAAGAAACTCTAACTTCGTTACTAATTATGACAAGTAACTGTAATTTTGATAAAAAATTATGGTAGGTAACTGTAACTTCAATACTAATTATGACAGGTAGCAGTAACGTCGATACTAATTATGACAAGTAACAGTACCTTCGATGCTAATTATGACAGGTAACTGTAACTTCGATACTAATTATGACAAGGAACTGTAATTTCGATACAAATTATGGCAGGTAACTGTAACTTCGTTACTAATTGTGACAAGTAACTGTAATTTAGATACAAATTTTGGCAGGTAACTGTAACTTCGATACTAATTATGACAAGTCCCTGTAATTTCGATACAAATTATGGCAGGTAACTGTAACTTCCAAACTAATTATGACAGGTAACAGTAACTTCGATAATAATTATGACTGGAAACTGTAATTTCGTTACTAATTATGACAAGTAACTGTAATTTCGATACAAATTATGACAGGTAACTGTAACTTCGTTACTAATTATGACAGGTAACAGTACCTTCGATGCTAATTATGACAGGTAACTGTAACTTCGATATTAATTATGACAAGGAACTGTAATTTCGATACAAATTATGGCAGGTAACTGTAACTTCGTTACTAATTATGACAGGTAACAGTACCTTCGATGCTAATTATGACAGGTAACTGTAACTTCGATATTAATTATGACAAGGAACTGTAATTTCGATACAAATTATGACAGGTAACTGTAATTTCGATACTAATTATGACAAGAAACTCTAACTTCGTAACTAATTATGACAAGTAACTGTAATTATGATTTAAAAACTTTGGTAGGTAACTGTAACTTCAATACTAATTATGACAGGTAACAGTAACTTCGATACTAATTATGACAAGTAACTATAACTTCGATGCAAATTATGACAGGTAACTGTAACTTCGTTACTAATTATGACATGTAACTGTAATTTCGATACAAATTATGGCAGGTAACTGTAACTTCGATACTAGTTATGACTGGTAACAGTAACTTCGATACTAATTATGACAAGTAACTGTAACTTCGATACTAATTATGACAGGTAACTGTAACTTCGATACTAATTATGACAAGTAACTCTAACTTCGTTACTAATTATGACAAGTAACTGTAATTTTGATAAAAAAATTATGGGAGGTAACTGTAACTTCGATACTAATTATGAGAGGTAACAGTAACTTCGATATTAATTATGACAGGTAACAGCAACTTCGTTACTAATTACGACAAGTAACTGTAATTTCGATACTAATTATGGCAGGTAACTGTAACTTCGTTACTAATTATGAGAAGTAACTGTAACTTCGTTGCTAATTATGACAAGTAACTGTAATTTCGATACAAATTATGGCAGGTAACTGCAATTTCGATACTAATTATGACAGGTAACAGTAACCTCGATACTAATTATGACAAGTAATTGTAACATCGATACTAATTACGACAGGCAATTGTAACATCGGTACTAATTACGACAGGCAACTGTAACTTCGTTACTTATTATGACAATTAACTGTAATTTCGATACAAATTATAGCAGGTAACTGTAACATCGATACTAATTATGACAGGTAACAGTAATTTCGATACTAATTATGACAGGTAACAGTAACTTCGATACTAATTATGACAAGTAACTGTAACTTCGTTGCTAATTATGACAAGTGACTGTAATTTCGATACAAATTATGGCAGGTAACTGTAACTTCGATACTAATTATGACAGGTAACTGTAACTTCGATACTAATTATGACAGGTAACAGTAACTTCGATCCTAATTATGAGAGAAAACAGTAACTTCCATACTAAATATGACAGGTAACAGTAACATCGATACTAATTATGGCAGGTAACTCTAACTTCGATACTATTGATGACAGGTAACTGTAACTACGTTACTAGTTATGACAAGTAACTGTAATTTCGACACAAATTATGGTAGGTAACTGTAACATCGATACTAATTATGACAGGAAACAGTAATTTCGATACTAATTATGACAAGTAACAGTAACTTCGATACTAATTATGACAAGAAACTGTAATTTCGAAACTAATTATGAGAGGTAACTGTAACATCGTTACTAATTATGACAAGTAACTGTAATTTCGATACAAATTATGGCAGGTAACTGTAACTTCGATACTAATTATCACAGGTAACAGTAACTTCGATGCTAATTATGACAAGTAACTGTAACTTCGATACTAATTATGACAGGGAACTGATACTTCGATATTAATAATGACAATAAACTCTAACTTCGTTACTAATTATGACAAGTAACTGTAATTTTCATAAAAAATTATGGCAGGTAACTGTAACTTCGATACTAATTATGACAGGTAGCAGTAACTTCGATACTAATTATGACAGGTAACTGCAACTTCGTTACTAATTATGACAAGTAACTGTAATTTCTATACTAATTATTGCAAGTAACTGTAACTTCGTTACTAATTATGACATGTAACTGTAATTTCGATACAAATTATGGCAGGTAACTGTAGTTTCGATACAAATTATGACAGGTAACAGTAACTTCGATACTAATTATGACAAGTAACAGTAACTTCATTCTAATTATGACAAGTAACTATAACTTCGATAAAAATTATGACAGGTAACTGTACCTTCGATACTAATTATGACAAGAAACTCTAACTTCGTTACTAATAATGACAAGTAACTGTAATTTTGATTTAAAAAATTGGTAGGTAACTGTAACTTCAATACTAATTATGACAGGTAACAGTAACTTCGTTACTAATTATGACAAGTAACTGTAATTTCGATACAAATTATGGCAGTTAACTGTAACTTCGATACTAATTATGACAGGTAACAGTAACTTCGATACTAATTATGACAGAAAACAGTAACTTCGATAATAATTATGACAGGTAACAGTAACTTCGATAATAATTATGGCAGGTAACTGTAACTTCGATACTAATTATGACAAGTAACAGTAACTTCGATACTAATTATGACAGGTAACTGTAACTTCGTTACTAATTATGACAAGTAACTGTAATTATGATACAAATTATGGCAGGTAACTGTAACTTCGATACTAATTATGACAGGTAACAGTAACTTCGTTACTAATTATGACAAGTAACTATAACTTCGATAAAAATTATGACAGGTAACTGTAACTTCGATACTAATTATGACAAGAAACTCTAACTTCGTTACTAATAATGACAAGTAACTGTAATTTTGATTTAAAAAAATTGGTAGGTAACTGTAACTTCAATACTAATTATGACAGGTAACAGTAACTTCGATACTAATTATGACAAGTAACTATAACTTCGATGCAAATTATGACAGGTAACTGTAATTTTGATAAAAAATTATGGCAAGTAACTGTAACTTCGATACTAATTATGAGAGGTAACAGTAACTTCGATACTAATTATGACAGGTAACAGCAACTTCGTTACTAATTATGACAAGTAACTGTAATTTCGATACTAATTATGGCAGGTAATTGTAACTTCGTTACTAATTATGAGAAGTAACTTTAATTTCGATACAAATTATGGCAGGTAACTGCAATTTCGATACTAATTATGACAGATAACTGTAACTTCGATACTAATTATGACAGGTAACAGTAACTTCGATACTAATTATGACAGGTAACAGTAACATCGATACTAATTATGACAAGTAACTGTAACTTCGTTGCTAATTATTACAAGTAACTGTAATTTCGATACAAATTATGGCAGGTAACTGTAACTTCGATACTAATTATGACAGGTAACTGTAACATCGATACTAATTATGACAGGTAACAGTAACTTCGATCCTAATTATGACAGAAAACAGTAACTTCGATAATAAATATGACAGGTAACAGTACCATCGATACTAATTATGGCAGGTAACTCTAACTTCGATACTATTGATGACAGGTAACTGTAACTACGTTACTAGTTATGACAAGTAACTGTAATTTCGATACAAATTATGGTAGGTAACTGTAACTTCGATACTAATTATGACAAGTAACAGAAACTTCGATACTATTTATGACAAGAAACTGTAATTTCGAAACTAATGATGACAGGTAACTGTAACATCGTTACTATTTATGACAAATAACTGTAATTTCGATACAAATTATGGCAGGTAACTGTAACTTCGATACTAATTATGACAGGTAACAGTAACTTCGATACTAATTATGACAAGTAACTGTAACTTCGATACTAATTATGACAGGGAACTGATACTTCGATATTAATAATGACAATAAATTCTAACTTCGTTACTAATTATGACAAGTAACTGTAATTTTCATAAAAACTTATGGCAGGTAACTGTAACTTCGATACTAATTATGACAGGTAGCAGTAACTTCGATACTAATTATGACAGGTAACTGCAACTTCGTTACTAATTATGACACGTAACTGTAATTTCTATACTAATTACTGCAAGTAACTGTAACTTCGTTACTAATTATGACAAGTAACTGTAATTTCGATACAAATTATGGCAGGTAACTGTAATTTCGATACAAATTATGTCAGGTAACAGTAACGTCGATACTAATTATGACAAGTAACAGTAACTTCATTCTAATTATGACAAGTCCCTGTAATTTCGATACAAATTATGGCAGGTAACTGTAACTTCCAAACTAATTATGACAGGTAACAGTAACTTCGATAATAATTATGACTGGAAACTGTAACTTCGTTACTAATTATGACAAGTAACTGTAATTTCGATACAAATTATGACAGGTAACTGTCACTTCGTTACTAATTATGACAGGTAACAGTACCTTCGATGCTAATTATGACAGGTAACTGTAACTTCGATATTAATTATGACAAGGAACTGTAATTTCGATACAAATTATGGCAGGTAACTGTAACTTCGTTACTAATTATGACAGGTAACAGTACCTTCGATGCTAATTATGACAGGTAACTGTAACTTCGATACTAAGTATGACAAGTAAATGTAACTTCGATACTAATTATGACAGGTAACTGTATCTTAGTTACTAATTATGACAAGTAACTGTAATTTCGATACAAATTTTGGCAGGTAACTGTAACTTCGATACTAATTATGACAGGTAACAGTAACTTCGATTCTAATTATGACAAGTAACTGTAACTTCGATACTAATTATGACAGGTAACTGTAACTTCGTTTCTAATTATGACAAGTAACTGTAATTTCGATACAAATTATGGCAGGTAACTGTAACTTCGATACTAATTATGACAGGTAACAGTAACTTCGATACTAATTATGACAAGTAACTATAACTTCGATACGAATTATGACAGGTAACTGTAACTTCGATACTAATTATGACAAGAAACTCTAACTTCGTTACTAATTATGACAAGTAACTGTAATTTTGATAAAAAATTATGGTAGGTAACTGTAACTTCAATACTAATTATGACAGGTAGCAGTAACGTCGATACTAATTATGACAAGTAACAGTACCTTCGATGCTAATTATGACAGGTAACTGTAACTTCGATACTAATTATGACAAGGAACTGTAATTTCGATACAAATTATGGCAGGTAACTGTAACTTCGTTACTAATTATGACAAGTAACTGTAATTTCGATACAAATTTTGGCAGGTAACTGTAACTTCGATTCTAATTATGACAAGTCCCTGTAATTTCGATACAAATTATGGCTGGTAATTGTAACTTCCAAACTAATTATGACAGGTAACAGTAACTTCGATAATAATTATGACTGGAAACTGTAACTTCGTTACTAATTATGACAAGTAACTGTAATTTCGATACAAATTATGACAGGTAACTGTAACTTCGTTACTAATTATGACAGGTAACAGTACCTTCGATGCTAATTATGACAGGTAACTGTAACTTCGATACTAATTATGACAAGGAACTGTAATTTCGATACAAATTATGGCAGGTAACTGTAACTTCGTTACTAATTATGACAAGTAACTGTAATTTTGATACAAAGTATGGCAGGTAACTGTAACTTCGATACTAATTATGACAGGTAACAGTAACGTCGATACTAATTATGACAAGTAACAGTACCTTCGATGCTAATTATGACAGGTAACTGTAACTTCGATACTAATTATGACAAGGAACTGTAATTTCGATACAAATTATGGCAGGTAACTGTAACTTCGTTACTAATTATGACAAGTAACTGTAATTTTGATACAAAGTATGGCAGGTAACTGTGACATCGATACTAATTATGACAGGTAACAGTAACTTCGTTACTAATAATGACAAGTAACTATAACTTCGATACAAATTAAGACAGGTAACTGTAACTTCGATACTAATTATGACAAGAAACTCTAACTTCGTAACTAATTATGACAAGTATCTGTAATTATGATTTAAAAACTTTGGTAGGTAACTGTAACTTCAATACTAATTATGACAGGTAACAGTAACTTCGATACTAATTATGACAAGTAACTATAACTTCGATGCAAATTATGACAGGTAACTGTAATTTCGTTACTAATTATGACAAGTAACTGTAATTTCGATACAAATTATGGCAGGTAACTGTAACTTCGATACTAGTTATGACTGGTAACAGTAACTTCGATACTAATTATGACAAGTAACTGTAACTTCGATACTAATTATGACAGGTAAATGTAACTTCGATACTAATTATGACAAGTAACTCTAACTTCGTTACTAATTATGACAAGTAACTGTAATTTTGATAAAAAATTATGGGAGGTAACTGTAACTTCGATACTAATTATGAGAGGTAACAGTAACTTCGATACTAATTATGACAGGTAACAGCAACTTCGTTACTAATTATGACAAGGAACTGTAATTTCGATACTAATTATGGCAGGTAACTGTAACTTCGTTACTAATTATGAGAAGTAACTGTAACTTCGTTGCTAATTATGACAAGTAACTGTAATTTCGATACAAATTATGGCAGGTAACTGCAATTTCGATACTAATTATGACAGGTAACAGTAACCTCGATACTAATTGTGACAAGTAATTGTAACATCGATACTAATTACGACAGGCAATTGTAACATCGGTACTAATTACGACAGGCAACTGTAACTTCGTTACTTATTATGACAAATAACTGTAATTTCGATACAAATTATAGCAGGTAACTGTAACATCGATACTAATTATGACAGGTAACAGTAACTTCGATACTAATTATGACAGGTAACAGTAACTTCGATACTAATTATGACAAGTAACTGTAACTCCGTTGCTAATTATGACAAGTAACTGTAATTTCGATACAAATTATGGCAGGTAACTGTAACTTCGATACTAATTATGACAGGTAACTGTAACTTCGATACTAATTATGACAGGTAACAGTAACTTAGATCCTAATTATGACAGAAAACAGTAACTTCGATACTAAATATGACAGGTAACAGTAACATCGATACTAATTATGGCAGGTAACTCTAACTTCGATACTATTGATGACAGGTAACTGTAACTACGTTACTAGTTATGACAAGTAGCTGTAATTTCGACACAAATTATGGTAGGTAACTGTAACTTCGATACTAATTATGACAAGTAACAGTAACTTCGATACTAATTATGACAAGAAACTGTAATTTCGAAACTAATTATGACAGGTAACTGTAACATCGTTACTAATTATGACAAGTAACTGTAATTTCGATACAAATTATGGCAGGTAACTGTAACTTCGATACTAATTATGACAGGTAACAGTAACTTCGATACTAATTATGACAAGTAACTGTAACTTCGATACTAATTATGACAGGGAACTGATACTTCGATATTAATAATGACAATAAACTCTAACTTCGTTACTAATTATGACAAGTAACTGTAATTTTCATAAAAAATTATGGCAGGTAACTGTAACTTCGATACTAATTATGACAGGTAGCAGTAACTTCGATACTAATTATGACAGGTAACTGCAACTTCGTTACTAATTATGACAAGTAACTGTAATTTCTATACTAATTATTGCAAGTAACTGTAACTTCGTTACTAATTATGACAAGTAACTGTAATTTCGATACAAATTATGGCAGGTAACTGTAATTTCGATACAAATTATGACAGGTAACAGAAACTTCGATACTAATTATGACAAGTAACAGTAACTTCATTCTAATTATGACAAGTAACTGTAATTTCGATACAAATTATGGCAGTTAACTGTAACTTCGATACTAATTATGACAGGTAACAGTAACTTCGATACTAATTATGACAGAAAACAGTAACTTCGATAATAATTATGACAGGTAACAGTAACTTCGATAATAATTATGGCAGGTAACTGTAACTTCGATACTAATTATGACAAGTAACAGTAACTTCGATACTAATTATGACAGGTAACTGTAACTTCGTTACTAATTATGACAAGTAACTGTAATTTTGATACAAATTATGGCAGGTAACTGTAACTTCGATACTAATTATGACAGGTAACAGTAACTTCGTTACTAATTATGACAAGTAACGATAACTTCGATAAAAATTATGACAGGTAACTGTAACTTCGATACTAATTATGACAAGAAACTCTAACTTCGTTACTAATAATGACAAGTAACTGTAATTTTGATTTTAAAAAATTGGTAGGTAACTGTAACTTCAATACTAATTATGACAGGTAACAGTAACTTCGATACTAATTATGACAAGTAACTATAACTTCGATGCAAATTATGACAGGTAACTGTAATTTCGTTACTAATTATGACAAGTAACTGTAATTTCGATACAAATTATAGCAGGTAACTGTAACTTCGATACTAGTTATGACTGGTAACAGTAACTTCGATACTAATTATGACAAGTAACTGTAACTTCGATACTAATTATGACAGGTAAATGTAACTTCGATACTAGTTATGACAAGTAACTCTAACTTCGTTACTAATTATGACAAGTAACTGTAATTTTGATAAAAAATTATGGGAGGTAACTGTAACTTCGATACTAATTATGAGAGGTAACAGTAACTTCGATACTAATTATGACAGGTAACAGCAACTTCGTTACTAATTATGACAAGTAACTGTAATTTCGATACTAATTATGGCAGGTAACTGTAACTTCGTTACTAATTATGAGAAGTAACTGTAACTTCGTTGCTAATTATGACAAGTAACTGTAATTTCGATACAAATTATGGCAGGTAACTGCAATTTCGATACTAATTATGACAGGTAACAGTAACCTCGATACTAATTGTGACAAGTAATTGTAACATCGATACTAATTACGACAGGCAATTGTAACATCGGTACTAATTACGACAGGCAACTGTAACTTCGTTACTTATTATGACAAATAACTGTAATTTCGATACAAATTATAGCAGGTAACTGTAACATCGATACTAATTATGACAGGTAACAGTAACTTCGATACTAATTATGACAGGTAACAGTAACTTCGATACTAATTATGACAAGTAACTGTAACTCCGTTGCTAATTATGACAAGTAACTGTAATTTCGATACAAATTATGGCAGGTAACTGTAACTTCGATACTAATTATGACAGGTAACTGTAACTTCGATACTAATTATGTCAGGTAACAGTAACTTAGATCCTAATTATGACAGAAAACAGTAACTTCGATACTAAATATGACAGGTAACAGTAACATCGATACTAATTATGGCAGGTAACTCTAACTTCGATACTATTGATGACAGGTAACTGTAACTACGTTACTAGTTATGACAAGTAGCTGTAATTTCGACACAAATTATGGTAGGTAAATGTAACTTCGATACTAATTATGACAAGTAACAGTAACTTCGATACTAATTATGACAAGAAACTGTAATTTCGAAACTAATTATGACAGGTAACTGTAACATCGTTACTAATTATGACAAGTAACTGTAATTTCGATACAAATTATGGCAGGTAACTGTAACTTCGATACTAATTATGACAGGTAACAGTAACTTCGATACTAATTATGACAAGTAACTGTAACTTCGATACTAATTATGACAGGGAACTGATACTTCGATATTAATAATGACAATAAACTCTAACTTCGTTACTAATTATGACAAGTAACTGTAATTTTCATAAAAAATTATGGCAGGTAACTGTAACTTCGATACTAATTATGACAGGTAGCAGTAACTTTGATACTAATTATGACAGGTAACTGCAACTTCGTTACTAATTATGACAAGTAACTGTAATTTCTATACTAATTATTGCAAGTAACTGTAACTTCGTTACTAATTATGACAAGTAACTGTAATTTCGATACAAATTATGGCAGGTAACTGTAATTTCGATACAAATTATGACAGGTAACAGAAACTTCGATACTAATTATGACAAGTAACAGTAACTTCATTCTAATTATGACAAGTAACTGTAATTTCGATACAAATTATGGCAGTTAACTGTAACTTCGATACTAATTATGACAGGTAACAGTAACTTCGATACTAATTATGACAGAAAACAGTAACTTCGATAATAATTATGACAGGTAACAGTAACTTCGATAATAATTATGGCAGGTAACTGTAACTTCGATACTAATTATGACAAGTAACAGTAACTTCGATACTAATTATGACAGGTAACTGTAACTTCGTTACTAATTATGACAAGTAACTGTAATTTTGATACAAATTATGGCAGGTAACTGTAACTTCGATACTAATTATGACAGGTAACAGTAACTTCGTTACTAATTATGACAAGTAACGATAACTTCGATAAAAATTATGACAGGTAACTGTAACTTCGATACTAATTATGACAAGAAACTCTAACTTCGTTACTAATAATGACAAGTAACTGTAATTTTGATTTTAAAAAATTGGTAGGTAACTGTAACTTCAATACTAATTATGACAGGTAACAGTAACTTCGATACTAATTATGACAAGTAACTATAACTTCGATGCAAATTATGACAGGTAACTGTAATTTTGATAAAAAATTATGGCAAGTAACTGTAACTTCGATACTAATTATGAGAGGTAACAGTAAATCCGATACTAATTATGACAGGTAACAGCAACTTCGTTACTAATTATGACAAGTAACTGTAATTTCGATACTAATTATGGCAGGTAATTGTAACTTCGTTACTAATTATGAGAAGTAACTTTAATTTCGATACAAATTATAGCAGGTAACTGCAATTTCGATACTAATTACGACAGGTAACTGTAACTTCGATACTAATTATGACAGGTAACAGTAACTTCGATACTAATTGTGACAGGTAACAGTAACATCAATACTAATTATGACAAGTAACTGTAACTTCGTTGCTAATTATTACAAGTAACTGTAATTTCGATACAAATTATGGCAGGTAACTGTAACTTCGATACTATTTATGACAGGTAACTGTAACATCGATACTAATTATGACAGGTAACAGTAACTTCGATCCTAATTATGACAGAAAACAGTAACTTCGATAATAAATATGACAGGTAACAGTACCATCGATACTAATTATGGCAGGTAACTCTAACTTCGATACTATTGATGACAGGTAACTGTAACTACGTTACTAGTTATGACAAGTAACTGTAATTTCGATACAAATTATGGTAGGTAACTGTAACTTCGATACTAATTATGACAAGTAACAGAAACTTCGATACTATTTATGACAAGAAACTGTAATTTCGAAACTAATGATGACAGGTAACTGTAACATCGTTACTAATTATGACAAATAACTGTAATTTCGATACAAATTATGGCAGGTAACTGTAACTTCGATACTAATTATGACAGGTAACAGTAACTTCGATACTAATTATGACAAGTAACTGTAACTTCGATACTAATTATGACAGGGAACTGATACTTCGATATTAATAATGACAATAAACTCTAACTTCGTTACTAATTATGACAAGTAACTGTAATTTCGATACAAATTATGGCAGGTAACTGTAATTTCGATACAAATTATGTCAGGTAACAGTAACGTCGATACTAATTATGACAAGTAACAGTAACTTCATTCTAATTATGACAAGTAACTGTAATTTCGATACAAATTATGGCAGTTAACTGTAACTTCGATACTAATTATGACAGGTAACAGTAACTTCGATACTAATTATGACAAGTAACTATAACTTCGATACGAATTATGACAGGTAACTGTAACTTCGATACTAATTAAGACAAGAAACTCTAACTTCGTTACTAATTATGACAAGTAACTGTAATTTTGATAAAAAATTATGGTAGGTAACTGTAACTTCAATACTAATTATGACAGGTAGCAGTAACGTCGATACTAATTATGACAAGTAACAGTACCTTCGATGCTAATTTTGACAGGTAACTGTAACTTCGATACTAATTATGACAAGGAACTGTAATTTCGATACAAATTATGGCAGGTAACTGTAACTTCGTTACTAATTATGACAAGTAACTGTAATTTCGATTCAAATTATGACAGGTAACTGTAACTTCGTTACTAATTATGACAGGTAACAGTACCTTCGATGCTAATTATGACAGGTAACTGTAACTTCGATATTAATTATGACAAGGAACTGTAATTTCGATACAAATTATGGCAGGTAACTGTAACTTCGTTACTAATTATGACAGGTAACAGTACCTTCGATGCTAATTATGACAGGTAACTGTAACTTCGATACTAAGTATGACAAGTAAATGTAACTTCGATACTAATTATGACAGGTAACTGTTTCTTCGATACTAATTATGACAAGTAACTGTAATTTCGATACAAATTTTGGCAGGTACCTGTAACTTCGATACTAATTATGACAGGTAACAGTAACTTCGATTCTAATTATGACAAGTAACTGTAACTTCGATACTAATTATGACAGGTAACTGTAACTTCGTTTCTAATTATGACAAGTAACTGTAATTTCGATACAAATTATGGCAGGTAACTGTAACTTCGATACTAATTATGACAGGTAACAGTAACTTCGATACTAATTATGACAAGTAACTATAACTTCGATACGAATTATGACAGGTAACTGTAACTTCGATACTAATTATGACAAGAAACTCTAACTTCGTTACTAATTATGACAAGTAACTGTAATTTTGATAAAAAATTATGGTAGGTAACTGTAACTTCAATACTAATTATGACAGGTAGCAGTAACGTCGATACTAATTATGACAAGTAACAGTACCCTCGATGCTAATTATGACAGGTAACTGTAACTTCGATACTAATTATGACAAGGAACTGTAATTTCGATACAAATTATGGCAGGTAACTGTAACTTCGTTACTAATTATGACAAGTAACTGTAATTTCGATACAAATTTTGGCAGGTAACTGTAACTTCGATACTAAATATGACAAGTCCCTGTAATTTCGATACAAATTATGGCTGGTAATTGTAACTTCCAAACTAATTATGACAGGTAACAGTAACTTCGATAATAATTATGACTGGAAACTGTAACTTCGTTACTAATTATGACAAGTAACTGTAATTTCGATACAAATTATGACAGGTAACTGTAACTTCGTTACTAATTATGACAGGTAACAGTACCTTCGATGCTAATTATGACAGGTAACTGTAACTTCGATACTAATTATGACAAGGAACTGTAATTTCGATACAAATTATGGCAGGTAAATGTAACTTCGTTAATAATTATGACAAGTAACTGTAATTTCGATACAAATTTTGGCAGGTAACTGTAACTTCGATACTAATTATGACAGGTAACAGTAACTTCGATTCTAATTATGTCAAGTAACAGTAACTTCGATACTATTTATGACAGGTAACTGTAACTTCGTTACTAATTATGACAAGTAACTGTAATTTTGATACAAAGTATGGCAGGTAACTGTAACTTCGATACTAATTATGACAGGTAACAGTAACTTCGTTACTAATAATGACAAGTAACTATAACTTCGATACAAATTAAGACAGGTAACTGTAACTTCGATACTAATTATGACAAGAAACTCTAACTTCGTAACTAATTATGACAAGTAACTGTAATTATGATTTAAAAACTTTGGTAGGTAACTGTAACTTCAATACTAATTATGACAGGTAACAGTAACTTCGATACTAATTATGACAAGTAACTATAACTTCGATGCAAATTATGACAGGTAACTGTAATTTCATTACTAATTATGACAAGTAACTGTAATTTCGATACAAATTATGGCAGGTAACTGTAACTTCGATACTAGTTATGACTGGTAACAGTAACTTCGATACTAATTATGACAAGTAACTGTAACTTCGAAACTAATTATGACAGGTAAATGTAACTTCGATACTAATTATGACAAGTAACTCTAACTTCGTTACTAATTATGACAAGTAACTGTAATTTTGATAAAAAATTATGGGAGGTAACTGTAACTTCGATACTAATTATGAGAGGTAACAGTAACTTCGATACTAATTATGACAGGTAACAGCAACTTCGTTACTAATTATGACAAGTAACTGTAATTGCGATACTAATTATGGCAGGTAACGGTAACTTCGTTACTAATTATGAGAAGTAACTGTAACTTCGTTGCTAATTATGACAAGTAACTGTAATTTCGATACAAATTATGGCAGGTAACTGCAATTTCGATACTAATTATGACAGGTAACAGTAACCTCGATACTAATTATGACAAGTAATTGTAACATCGATACTAATTACGACAGGCAATTGTAACATCGGTACTAATTACGACAGGCAACTGTAACTTCGTTACTTATTATGACAAATAACTGTAATTTCGATACAAATTATAGCAGGTAACTGTAACATCGATACTAATTATGACAGGTAACAGTAACTTCGATACTAATTATGACAGGTAACAGTAACTTCGATACTAATTATGACAAGTAACTGTAACTTCGTTGCTAATTATGACAAGTAACTGTAATTTCGATACAAATTATGGCAGGTAACTGTAACTTCGATACTAATTATGACAGGTAACTGTAACTTCGATACTAATTATGACAGGTAACAGTAACTTCGATCCTAATTATGACAGAAAACAGTAACTTCGATACTAAATATGACAGGTAACAGTAACATCGATACTAATTATGGCAGGTAACTCTAACTTCGATACTATTGATGACAGGTAACTGTAACTACGTTACTAGTTATGACAAGTAACTGTAATTTCGACACAAATTATGGTAGGTAACTGTAACTTCGATACTAATTATGACAAGTAACAGTAACTTCGATACTAATTATGACAAGAAACTGTAATTTCGAAACTAATTATGACAGGTAACTGTAACATCGTTACTAATTATGACAAGTAACTGTAATTTCGATACAAATTATGGCAGGTAACTGTAACTTCGATACTAATTATGACAGGTAACAGTAACTTCGATACTAATTATGACAAGTAACTGTAACTTCGATACTAATTATGACAGGGAACTGATACTTCGATATTAATAATGACAATAAACTCTAACTTCGTTACTAATTATGACAAGTAACTGTAATTTTCATAAAAAATTATGGCAGGTAACTGTAACTTCGATACTAATTATGACAGGTAGCAGTAACTTCGATACTAATTATGACAGGTAACTGCAACTTCGTTACTAATTATGACAAGTAACTGTAATTTCTATACTAATTATTGCAAGTAACTGTAACTTCGTTACTAATTATGACAAGTAACTGTAATTTCGATACAAATTATGGCAGGTAACTGTAATTTCGATACAAATTATGACAGGTAACAGAAACTTCGATACTAATTATGACAAGTAACAGTAACTTCATTCTAATTATGACAAGTAACTGTAATTTCGATACAAATTATGGCAGTTAACTGTAACTTCGATACTAATTATGACAGGTAACAGTAACTTCGATACTAATTATGACAGAAAACAGTAACTTCGATAATAATTATGACATGTAACAGTAACTTCGATAATAATTATGGCAGGTAACTGTAACTTCGATCCTAATTATGACAAGTAACAGTAACTTCGATACTAATTATGACAGGTAACTGTAACTTCGTTACTAATTATGACAAGTAACTGTAATTTTGATACAAATTATGGCAGGTAACTGTAACTTCGATACTAATTATGACAGGTAACAGTAACTTCGTTACTAATTATGACAACTAACTATAAATTCGATAAAAATTATGACAGGTAACTGTAACTTCGATACTAATTATGACAAGAAACTCTAACTTCGTTACTAATAATGACAAGTAACTGTAATTTTGATTTAAAAAAATTGGTAGGTAACTGTAACTTCAATACTAATTATGACAGGTAACAGTAACTTCGATACTAATTATGACAAGTAACTATAACTTCGATGCAAATTATGACAGGTAACTGTAATTTTGATAAAAAATTATGGCAAGTAACTGTAACTTCGATACTAATTATGAGAGGTAACAGTAACTTCGATACTAATTATGACAGGTAACAGCAACTTCGTTACTAATTATGACAAGTAACTGTAATTTCGATACTAATTATGGCAGGTAATTGTAACTTCGTTACTAATTATGAGAAGTAACTTTAATTTCGATACAAATTATGGCAGGTAACTGCAATTTCGATACTAATTATGACAGGTAACTGTAACTTCGATACTAATTATGACAGGTAACAGTAACTTCGATACTAATTATGACAGGTAACAGTAACATCGATACTAATTATGACAAGTAACTGTAACTTCGTTGCTAATTATTACAAGTAACTGTAATTTCGATACAAATTATGGCAGGTAACTGTAACTTCGATACTAATTATGACAGGTAACTGTAACATCGATACTAATTATGACAGGTAACAGTAACTTCGATCCTAATTATGACAGAAAACAGTAACTTCGATAATAAATATGACAGGTAACAGTACCATCGATACTAATTATGGCAGGTAACTCTAACTTCGGTACTATTGATGACAGGTAACTGTAACTACGTTACTAGTTATGACAAGTAACTGTAATTTCGATACAAATTATGGTAGGTAACTGTAACTTCGATACTAATTATGACAAGTAACAGAAACTTCGATACTATTTATGACAAGAAACTGTAATTTCGAAACTAATGATGACAGGTAACTGTAACATCGTTACTAATTATGACAAATAACTGTAATTTCGATACAAATTATGGCAGGTAACTGTAACTTCGATACTAATTATGACAGGTAACAGTAACTTCGATACTAATTATGACAAGTAACTGTAACTTCGATACTAATTATGACAGGGAACTGATACTTCGATATTAATAATGACAATAAACTCTAACTTCGTTACTAATTATGACAAGTAACTGTAATTTTCATAAAAACTTATGGCAGGTAACTGTAACTTCGATACTAATTATGACAGGTAGCAGTAACTTCGATACTAATTATGACAGGTAACTGCAACTTCGTTACTAATTATGACAAGTAACTGTAATGTCTATACTAATTACTGCAAGTAACTGTAACTTCGTTACTAATTATGACAAGTAACTGTAATTTCGATACAAATTATGGCAGGTAACTGTAATTTCGGTACAAATTATGTCAGGTAACAGTAACGTCGATACTAATTATGACAAGTAACAGTAACTTCATTCTAATTATGACAAGTAACTGTAATTTCGATACAAATTATGGCAGTTAACTGTAACTTCGATACTAATTATGACAGGTAACAGTAACGTCGATACTAATTATGACAAGTAACTATAACTTCGATACGAATTATGACAGGTAACTGTAACTTCGATACTAATTATGACAAGAAACTCTAACTTCGTTACTAATTATGACAAGTAACTGTAATTTTGATAAAAAATTATGGTAGGTAACTGTAACTTCAATACTAATTATGACAGGTAGCAGTAACGTCGATACTAATTATGACAAGTAACAGTACCTTCGATGCTAATTATGACAGGTAACTGTAACTTCGATACTAATTATGACAAGGAACTGTAATTTCGATACAAATTATGGCAGGTAACTGTAACTTCGTTACTAATTATGACAAGTAACTGTAATTTAGATACAAATTTTGGCAGGTAACTGTAACTTCGATACTAATTATGACAAGTCCCTGTAATTTCGATACAAATTATGGCAGGTAACTGTAACTTCCAAACTAATTATGACAGGTAACATTAACTTCGATAATAATTATGACTGGAAACTGTAACTTCGTTACTAATTATGACAAGTAACTGTAATTTCGATACAAATTATGACAGGTAACTGTAACTTCGTTACTAATTATGACAGGTAACAGTACCTTCGATGCTAATTATGACAGGTAACTGTAACTTCGATATTAATTATGACAAGGAACTGTAATTTCGATACAAATTATGGCAGGTAACTGTAACTTCGTTACTAATTATGACAGGTAACAGTACCTTCGATGCTAATTATGACAGGTAACTGTAACTTCGATATTAATTATGACAAGGAACTGTAATTTCGATACAAATTATGACAGGTAACTGTAATTTCGATACTAATTATGACAAGAAACTCTAACTTCGTAACTAATTATGACAAGTAACTGTAATTATGATTTAAAAACTTTGGTAGGTAACTGTAACTTCAATACTAATTATGACAGGTAACAGTAACTTCGATACTAATTATGACAAGTAACTATAACTTCGTTGCAAATTATGACAGGTAACTGTAACTTCGTTACTAATTATGACATGTAACTGTAATTTCGATACAAATTATGGCAGGTAACTGTAACTTCGATACTAGTTATGACTGGTAACAGTAACTTCGATACTAATTATGACAAGTAACTGTAACTTCGATACTAATTATGACAGGTAACTGTAACTTCGATACTAATTATGACAAGTAACTCTAACTTCGTTACTAATTATGACAAGTAACTGTAATTTTGATAAAAAATTATGGGAGGTAACTGTAACTTCGATACTAATTATGAGAGGTAACAGTAACTTCGATACTAATTATGACAAGTAACTGTAATTTCGATACTAATTATGGCAGGTAATTGTAACTTCGTTACTAATTATGAGAAGTAACTTTAATTTCGATACAAATTATGGCAGGTAACTGCAATTTCGATACTAATTATGACAGGTAACTGTAACTTCGATACTAATTATGACAGGTAACAGTAACTTCGATACTAATTATGACAGGTAACAGTAACATCGATACTAATTATGACAAGTAACTGTAACTTCGTTGCTAATTATTACAAGTAACTGTAATTTCGATACAAATTATGGCAGGTAACTGTAACTTCGATACTAATTATGACAGGTAACAGTAACTTCGATCCTAATTATGACAGAAAACAGTAACTTCGATAATAAATATGACAGGTAACAGTACCATCGATACTAATTATGGCAGGTAACTCTAACTTCGGTACTATTGATGATAGGTAACTGTAACTACGTTACTAGTTATGACAAGTAACTGTAATTTCGATACAAATTATGGTAGGTAACTGTAACTTCGATACTAATTATGACAAGTAACAGAAACTTCGATACTATTTATGACAAGAAACTGTAATTTCGAAACTAATGATGACAGGTAACTGTAACATCGTTACTAATTATGACAAATAACTGTAATTTCGATACAAATTATGGCAGGTAACTGTAACTTCGATACTAATTATGACAGGTAACAGTAACTTCGATACTAATTATGACAAGTAACTGTAACTTCGATACTAATTATGACAGGGAACTGATACTTCGATATTAATAATGACAATAAACTCTAACTTCGTTACTAATTATGACAAGTAACTGTAATTTTCATAAAAACTTATGGCAGGTAACTGTAACTTCGATACTAATTATGACAGGTAGCAGTAACTTCGATACTTATTATGACAGGTAACTGCAACTTCGTTACTAATTATGACAAGTAACTGTAATTTCTATACTAATTACTGCAAGTAACTGTAACTTCGTTACTAATTATGACAAGTAACTGTAATTTCGATACAAATTATGGCAGGTAACTGTAATTTCGATACAAATTATGTCAGGTAACAATAACGTCGATACTAATTATGACAAGTAACAGTAACTTCATTCTAATTATGACAAGTAACTGTAATTTCGATACAAATTATGGCAGTTAACTGTAACTTCGATACTAATTATGACAGGTAACAGTAACTTCGATACTAATTATGACAAGTAACTATAACTTCGATACGAATTATGACAGGTAACTGTAACTTCGATACTAATTATGACAAGAAACTCTAACTTCGTTACTAATTATGACAAGTAACTGTAATTTTGATAAAAAATTATGGTAGGTAACTGTAACTTCAATAATAATTATGACAGGTAGCAGTAACGTCGATACTAATTATGACAAGTAACAGTACCTTCGATGCTAATTATGACAGGTAACTGTAACTTCGATACTAATTATGACAAGGAACTGTAATTTCGATACAAATTATGGCAGGTAACTGTAACTTCGTTACTAATTATGACAAGTAACTGTAATTTCGATACAAATTTTGGCAGGTAACTGTAACTTCGATACTAATTATGACAAGTCCCTGTAATTTCGATACAAATTATGGCAGGTAACTGTAACTTCCAAACTAATTATGACAGGTAACAGTAACTTCGATAATAATTATGACTGGAAACTGTAACTTCGTTACTAATTATGACAAGTAACTGTAAATTCGATACAAATTATGACAGGTAACTGTAACTTCGTTACTAATTATGACAGGTAACAGTACCTTCGATGCTAATTATGACAGGTAACTGTAACTTCGATATTAATTATGACAAGGAACTGTAATTTCGATACAAATTATGGCAGGTAACTGTAACTTCGTTACTAATTATGACAGGTAACAGTACCTTCGATGCTAATTATGACAGGTAACTGTAACTTCGATATTAATTATGACAAGGAACTGTAATTTCGATACAAATTATGACAGGTAACTGTAATTTCGATACTAATTATGACAAGAAACTCTAACTTCGTAACTAATTATGACAAGTAACTGTAATTATGATTTAAAAACATTGGTAGGTAACTGTAACTTCAATACTAATTATGACAGGTAACAGTAACTTCGATACTAATTATGACAAGTAACTATAACTTCGATGCAAATTATGACAGGTAACTGTAACTTCGTTACTAATTATGACATGTAACTGTAATTTCGATACAAATTATGGCAGGTAACTGTAACTTCGATACTAGTTATGACTGGTAACAGTAACTTCGATATTAATTATGACAAGTAACTGTAACTTCGATACTAATTATGACAGGTAACTGTAACTTCGATACTAATTATGACAAGTAACTCTAACTTCGTTACTAATTATGACAAGTAACTGTAATTTTGATAAAAAATTATGGGAGGTAACTGTAACTTCGATACTAATTATGAGAGGTAACAGTAACTTCGATACTAATTATGACAGGTAACAGCAACTTCGTTACTAATTATGACAAGTAACTGTAATTTCTATACTAATTATGGCAGGTAACTGTAACTTCGTTACTAATTATGAGAAGTAACTTTAATTTCGATACAAATTATGGCAGGTAACTGCAATTTCGATACTAATTATGACAGGTAACAGTAACCTCGATACTAATGACAAGTAACTGTAACATCGATACTTATTACGACAGGCAACTGTAACTTCGTTACTTATTATGACAAATAACTGTAATTTCGATACAAATTATAGCAGGTAACTGTAACATCGATACTAATTATAACAGGTAACAGTAACTTCGATACTAATTATGACAGGTAACAGTAACTTCGATACTAATTATGACAAGTAACTATAACTTCGATGCAAATTATGACAGGTAACTGTAATTTTGATAAAAAATTATGGCAAGTAACTGTAACTTCGATACTAATTATGAGAGGTAACAGTAACTTCGATACTAATTATGACAGGTAACAGCAACTTCGTTACTAATTATGACAAGTAACTGTAATTTCGATACTAATTATGGCAGGTAATTGTAACTTCGTTACTAATTATGAGAAGTAACTTTAATTTCGATACAAATTATGGCAGGTAACTGCAATTTCGATACTAATTATGACAGGTAACTGTAACTTCGATACTAATTATGACAGGTAACAGTAACTTCGATACTAATTATGACAGGTAACAGTAACATCGATACTAATTATGACAAGTAACTGTAACTTCGTTGCTAATTATTACAAGTAACTGTAATTTCGATACAAATTATGGCAGGTAACTGTAACTTCGATACTAATTATGACAGGTAACTGTAACATCGATACTAATTATGACAGGTAACAGTAACTTCGATCCTAATTATGACAGAAAACAGTAACTTCGATAATAAATATGACAGGTAACAGTACCATCGATACTAATTATGGCAGGTAACTCTAACTTCGGTACTATTGATGACAGGTAACTGTAACTACGTTACTAGTTATGACAAGTAACAGAAACTTCGATACTATTTATGACAAGAAACTGTAATTTCGAAACTAATGATGACAGGTAACTGTAACATCGTTACTAATTATGACAAATAACTGTAACTTCGATACTAATTATGACAAGTAACTGTAACTTCGATACTAATTATGACAGGGAACTGATACTTCGATATTAATAATGACAATAAACTCTAACTTCGTTACTAATTATGACAAGTAACTGTAATTTTCATAAAAACTTATGGCAGGTAACTGTAACTTCGATACTAATTATGACAGGTAGCAGTAACTTCGATACTAATTATGACAGGTAACTGCAACTTCGTTACTAATTATGACAAGTAACTGTAATTTCTATACTAATTTCTGCAAATAACTGTAACTTCGTTACTAATTATGACAAGTAACTGTAATTTCGATACAAATTATGTCAGGTAACAGTAACGTCGATACTAATTATGACAAGTAACAGTAACTTCATTCTAATTACGACAAGTAACTGTAATTTCGATACAAATTATGGCAGTTAACTGTAACTTCGATACTAATTATGACAGGTAACAGTAACTTCGATACTAATTATGACAAGTAACTATAACTTCGATACGAATTATGACAGGTAACTGTAACTTCGATACTAATTATGACAAGAAACTCTAACTTCGTTACTAATTATGACAAGTAACTGTAATTTTGATAAAAAATTATGGTAGGTAACTGTAACTTCAATACTAATTATGACAGGTAGCAGTAACGTCGATACTAATTATGACAAGTAACAGTACCTTCGATGCTAATTATGACAGGTAACTGTAACTTCGATACTAATTATGACAAGGAACTGTAATTTCGATACAAATTATGGCAGGTAACTGTAACTTCGTTACTAATTATGACAAGTAACTGTAATTTCGATACAAATTTTGGCAGGTAACTGTAACTTCGATACTAATTATGACAAGTCCCTGTAATTTCGATACAAATTATGGCAGGTAACTGTAACTTCCAAACTAATTATGACAGGTAACAGTAACTTCGATAATAATTATGACTGGAAACTGTAACTTCGTTACTAATTATGACAAGTAACTGTAATTTCGATACAAATTATGACAGGTAACTGTAACTTCGTTACTAATTATGACAGGTAACAGTACCTTCGATGCTAATTATGACAGGTAACTGTAACTTCGATATTAATTATGACAAGGAAGTGTAATTTCGATACAAATTATGGCAGGTAACTGTAACTTCGTTACTAATTATGACAGGTAACAGTACCTTCGATGCTAATTATGACAGGTAACAGTACCTTCGATGCTAATTATGACAGGTAACTGTAACTTCGATACTAATTATGACAAGGAACTGTAATTTCGATACAAATTATGGCAGGTAACTGTAACTTCGTTACTAATTATGACAAGTAACTGTAATTTCGATACAAATTTTGGCAGGTAACTGTAACTTCGATACTAATTATGACAAGTCCCTGTAATTTCGATACAAATTATGGCAGGTAACTGTAACTTCCAAACTAATTATGACAGGTAACAGTAACTTCGATAATAATTATGACTGGAAACTGTAACTTCGTTACTAATTATGACAAGTAACTGTAATTTCGATACAAATTATGACAGGTAACTGTAACTTCGTTACTAATTATGACAGGTAACAGTACCTTCGATGCTAATTATGACAGGTAACTGTAACTTCGATATTAATTATGACAAGGAAGTGTAATTTCGATACAAATTATGGCAGGTAACTGTAACTTCGTTACTAATTATGACAGGTAACAGTACCTTCGATGCTAATTATGACAGGTAACTGTAACTTCGATATTAATTATGACAAGGAACTGTAATTTCGATACAAATTATGACAGGTAATTGTAATTTCGATACTAATTATGACAAGAAACTCTAACTTCGTAACTAATTATGACAAGTAACTGTAATTATGATTTAAAAACTTTGGTAGGTAACTGTAACTTCAATACTAATTATGACAGGTAACAATAACTTCGATACTAATTATGACAAGTAACTATAACTTCGATGCAAATTATGACAGGTAACTGTAACTTCGTTACTAATTATGACATGTAACTGTAATTTCGATACAAATTATGGCAGGTAACTGTAACTTCGATACTAGTTATGACTGGTAACAGTAACTTCGATACTAATTATGAAAAGTAACTGTAACTTCGATACTAATTATGACAGGTAACTGTAACTTCGATACTAATTATGACAAGTAACTCTAACTTCGTTACTAATTATGACAAGTAACTGTAATTTTGATAAAAAATTATGGGAGGTAACTGTAACTTCGATACTAATTATGAGAGGTAACAGTAACTTCGATACTAATTATGACAGGTAACAGCAACTTCGTTACTAATTATGACAAGTAACTGTAATTTCGATACTAATTATGGCAGGTAACTGTAACTTCATTACTAATTATGAGAAGTAACTTTAATTTCGATACAAATTATGGCAGGTAACTGCAATTTCGATACTATTTATGACAGGTAACAGTAACCTCGATACTAATGACAAGTAACTGTAACATCGATACTTATTACGACAGGCAACTGTAACTTCGTTACTTATTATGACAAATAACTGTAATTTCGATACAAATTATAGCAGGTAACTGTAACATCGATACTAATTATAACAGGTAACAGTAACATCGATACTAATTATGACAGGTAACAGTAACTTCGATAATAATTATGACAAGTAACTGTAACTTCGTTGCTCATTATGACAAGTAACTGTAATTTCGATACAAATTATGGCAGGTAACTGTAACTTCGATACTAATTATGACAGGTAACTGTAACTTCGATACTAATTATGACAGGTAACAGTAACTTCGATCCTAATTATGACAGAAAACAGTAACTTCGATACTTAATATGACAGGTAACAGTAACATCGATACCAATTATGGCAGGTAACTCTAACTTCGATACTATTGATGACAGGTAACTGTAACTACGTTACTAGTTATGACAAGTAACTGTAATTTCGATACAAATTATGGTAGGTAACTGTAACTTCGATACTAATTATGACAAGTAACAGTAACTTCGATACTAATTATGACAAGAAACTGTAATTTCGAAACTAATTATGACCGGTAACTGTAACATCGTTACTAATTATGACAAGTAACTGTAATTTCGATACAAATTAAGGCAGGTAACTGTAACTTCGATACTTATTATGACAGGTAACAGTAACTTCGATACTAATTATGACAAGTAACTGTAACTTCGATACTAATTATGACAGGGAACTGATACTTCGATATTAATAATGACAATAAACTCTAACTTCGTTACTAATTATGACAAGTAACTGTAATTTTCATAAAAAATTATGGCAGGTAACTGTAACTTCGATACTAATTATGACAGGTAGCAGTAACTTCGTTACTTATTATGACAGGTAACTGCAACATCGTTACTAATTATGACAAGTAACTGTAATTTCTATACTAATTATTGCAAGTAACTGTAACTTCGTTACTAATAATGACAAGTAACTGTAATTTCGATACAAATTATGGCAGGTAACTGTAATTTCGATACAAATTATGACAGGTAACAGTAACTTCGTTACTAATTATGACAAGTAACAGTAACTTCATTCTAATTATGACAAGTAACTGTAATTTCGATACAAATTATGGCAGTTAACTGTAACTTCGATACTAATTATGACAGGTAACAGTAACTTCGATACTAATTATGACAGAAAACAGTAACTTCGATAATAATTATGACAGGTAACAGTAACTTCGATAATAATTATGGCAGGTAACTGTAACTTCGATACTAATTATGACAAGTAACAGTAACTTCGATACTAATTATGACAGGTAACTGTAACTTCGTTACTAATTATGACAAGTAACTGTAATTTTGATACAAATTATGGCAGGTAACTGTAACTTCGATACTAATTATGACAGGTAACAGTAACTTCGTTACTAATTATGACAAGTAACTATAACTTCGATACAAATTATGACAGGTAACTGTAACTTCGATACTAATTATGACAAGAAACTCTAACTTCGTTACTAATAATGACAAGTAACTGTAATTTTGATTTTAAAAAATTGGTAGGTAACTGTAACTTCAATACTAATTATGACAGGTAACAGTAACTTCGATACTAATTATGACAAGTAACTATAACTTCGATGCAAATTATGACAGGTAACTGTAACTTCGTTACTAATTATGACAAGTAACTGTAATTTCGATACAAATTATGGCAGGTAACTGTAACTTCGTTACTAATTATGACAGGTAACAGTAACTTCGATACTAATTATGACAAGTAACTATAACTTCGATACAAATTATGACAGGTAACTGTAACTTCGATATTAATTATGACAAGAAACTCTAACTTCGTTACTAATTATGACAAGTAACTGTAATTTTGATAAAAAATTATGGTAGATAACTGTAACTTCAATACTAATTATGACAGGTAACGGTAACGTCGATACTAATTATGACAAGTAACAGTACCTTCGATGCTAATTATGACAGGTAACTGTAACATCGATACTAATTATGACAAGGAATTGTAATTTCGATACAAATTATGGCAGGTAACTGTAATTTCGTTACTAATTATGACAAGTAACTGTAATTCCGATACAAATTTTGGCAGGTAACTGTAACATCGATACTAATTATGACAGGTAGCAGTAACTTCGATACTAATTATGACAAGTAACTGTAACTTCGATACTAATTATGACAGGTAACTGTAATTCGATACTAATTTTGACAAGTAACTGTAATTTCGATAAAAAATTATGACAGGTAACAGTAACTTCGATAATTATTATGACAAGTAGCTGGAACTTTGTAACTAATTATGACAAGTAACAGTAATTTCGATACAAATTATGGCAGGTAACTGTAACTTCGATACTTATTATGACTGATAACAGTAACTTCGATACTAATTATGACAAGTAACTGTAACTTCGATACTAATTATGACAGGTAACTGTAACTTCGATACTAATTATGACAATCAATTCTAACTTCGTTACTAATTATGACAAGTAACTGTAATTTTGATTAAAAATTATGGCAAGTAACTGTAACTTCGATACTAATTATGAGAGGTAACAGTAACTTCGATACTAATTATGACAGGTAACAGCAACTTCGTTACTAATAATGACAAGTAACTGTAATTTCGATACTAATTATGTCAGGTAACTGTAACTTCGTTACTAATTATGAGAAGTAACTTTAATTTCGATACAAATTATGGCAGGTAACTGCAATTTCGATACTAATTATGACAGGTAACAGTAACCTCGATACTAATTATGACAGGTAACTGTAACATCGATACTAATTACGACAGGCAACTGTAACTTCGTTACTTATTATGACAAATAACTGTAATTTCGATACAAATTATAGCAGGTAACTGTAACATCGATACTAATTATGACAGGTAACAGTAACTTCGATACTAATTATGACAGAAAACAGTAACTTCGATACTTAATATGACAGGTAACAGTAACATCGATACCAATTATGGCAGGTAACTCTAACTTCGATACTATTGATGACAGGTAACTGTAACTACGTTACTAGTTATGACAAGTAACTGTAATTTCGATACAAATTATGGTAGGTAACTGTAACTTCGATACTAATTATGACAAGTAACAGTAACTTCGATACTAATTATGACAAGAAACTGTAATTTCGAAACTAATTATGACCGGTAACTGTAACATCGTTACTAATTATGACAAGTAACTGTAATTTCGATACAAATTAAGGCAGGTAACTGTAACTTCGATACTTATTATGACAGGTAACAGTAACTTCGATACTAATTATGACAAGTAACTGTAACTTCGATACTAATTATGACAGGGAACTGATACTTCGATATTAATAATGACAATAAACTCTAACTTCGTTACTAATTATGACAAGTAACTGTAATTTTCATAAAAAATTATGGCAGGTAACTGTAACTTCGATACTAATTATGACAGGTAGCAGTAACTTCGTTACTTATTATGACAGGTAACTGCAACATCGTTACTAATTATGACAAGTAACTGTAATTTCTATACTAATTATTGCAAGTAACTGTAACTTCGTTACTAATAATGACAAGTAACTGTAATTTCGATACAAATTATGGCAGGTAACTGTAATTTCGATACAAATTATGACAGGTAACAGTAACTTCGTTACTAATTATGACAAGTAACAGTAACTTCATTCTAATTATGACAAGTAACTGTAATTTCGATACAAATTATGGCAGTTAACTGTAACTTCGATACTAATTATGACAGGTAACAGTAACTTCGATACTAATTATGACAGAAAACAGTAACTTCGATAATAATTATGACAGGTAACAGTAACTTCGATAATAATTATGGCAGGTAACTGTAACTTCGATACTAATTATGACAAGTAACAGTAACTTCGATACTAATTATGACAGGTAACTGTAACTTCGTTACTAATTATGACAAGTAACTGTAATTTTGATACAAATTATGGCAGGTAACTGTAACTTCGATACTAATTATGACAGGTAACAGTAACTTCGTTACTAATTATGACAAGTAACTATAACTTCGATACAAATTATGACAGGTAACTGTAACTTCGATACTAATTATGACAAGAAACTCTAACTTCGTTACTAATAATGACAAGTAACTGTAATTTTGATTTTAAAAAATTGGTAGGTAACTGTAACTTCAATACTAATTATGACAGGTAACAGTAACTTCGATACTAATTATGACAAGTAACTATAACTTCGATGCAAATTATGACAGGTAACTGTAACTTCGTTACTAATTATGACAAGTAACTGTAATTTCGATACAAATTATGGCAGGTAACTGTAACTTCGTTACTAATTATGACAGGTAACAGTAACTTCGATACTAATTATGACAAGTAACTATAACTTCGATACAAATTATGACAGGTAACTGTAACTTCGATATTAATTATGACAAGAAACTCTAACTTCGTTACTAATTATGACAAGTAACTGTAATTTTGATAAAAAATTATGGTAGATAACTGTAACTTCAATACTAATTATGACAGGTAACGGTAACGTCGATACTAATTATGACAAGTAACAGTACCTTCGATGCTAATTATGACAGGTAACTGTAACATCGATACTAATTATGACAAGGAATTGTAATTTCGATACAAATTATGGCAGGTAACTGTAATTTCGTTACTAATTATGACAAGTAACTGTAATTCCGATACAAATTTTGGCAGGTAACTGTAACATCGATACTAATTATGACAGGTAGCAGTAACTTCGATACTAATTATGACAAGTAACTGTAACTTCGATACTAATTATGACAGGTAACTGTAATTCGATACTAATTTTGACAAGTAACTGTAATTTCGATAAAAAATTATGACAGGTAACAGTAACTTCGATAATTATTATGACAAGTAGCTGGAACTTTGTAACTAATTATGACAAGTAACAGTAATTTCGATACAAATTATGGCAGGTAACTGTAACTTCGATACTTATTATGACTGATAACAGTAACTTCGATACTAATTATGACAAGTAACTGTAACTTCGATACTAATTATGACAGGTAACTGTAACTTCGATACTAATTATGACAATCAATTCTAACTTCGTTACTAATTATGACAAGTAACTGTAATTTTGATTAAAAATTATGGCAAGTAACTGTAACTTCGATACTAATTATGAGAGGTAACAGTAACTTCGATACTAATTATGACAGGTAACAGCAACTTCGTTACTAATAATGACAAGTAACTGTAATTTCGATACTAATTATGTCAGGTAACTGTAACTTCGTTACTAATTATGAGAAGTAACTTTAATTTCGATACAAATTATGGCAGGTAACTGCAATTTCGATACTAATTATGACAGGTAACAGTAACCTCGATACTAATTATGACAGGTAACTGTAACATCGATACTAATTACGACAGGCAACTGTAACTTCGTTACTTATTATGACAAATAACTGTAATTTCGATACAAATTATAGCAGGTAACTGTAACATCGATACTAATTATGACAGGTAACAGTAACTTCGATACTAATTATGACAGAAAACAGTAACTTCGATACTTAATATGACAGGTAACAGTAACATCGATACCAATTATGGCAGGTAACTCTAACTTCGATACTATTGATGACAGGTAACTGTAACTACGTTACTAGTTATGACAAGTAACTGTAATTTCGATACAAATTATGGTAGGTAACTGTAACTTCGATACTAATTATGACAAGTAACAGTAACTTCGATACTAATTATGACAAGAAACTGTAATTTCGAAACTAATTATGACCGGTAACTGTAACATCGTTACTAATTATGACAAGTAACTGTAATTTCGATACAAATTAAGGCAGGTAACTGTAACTTCGATACTTATTATGACAGGTAACAGTAACTTCGATACTAATTATGACAAGTAACTGTAACTTCGATACTAATTATGACAGGGAACTGATACTTCGATATTAATAATGACAATAAACTCTAACTTCGTTACTAATTATGACAAGTAACTGTAATTTTCATAAAAAATTATGGCAGGTAACTGTAACTTCGATACTAATTATGACAGGTAGCAGTAACTTCGTTACTTATTATGACAGGTAACTGCAACATCGTTACTAATTATGACAAGTAACTGTAATTTCTATACTAATTATTGCAAGTAACTGTAACTTCGTTACTAATAATGACAAGTAACTGTAATTTCGATACAAATTATGGCAGGTAACTGTAATTTCGATACAAATTATGACAGGTAACAGTAACTTCGTTACTAATTATGACAAGTAACAGTAACTTCATTCTAATTATGACAAGTAACTGTAATTTCGATACAAATTATGGCAGTTAACTGTAACTTCGATACTAATTATGACAGGTAACAGTAACTTCGATACTAATTATGACAGAAAACAGTAACTTCGATAATAATTATGACAGGTAACAGTAACTTCGATAATAATTATGGCAGGTAACTGTAACTTCGATACTAATTATGACAAGTAACAGTAACTTCGATACTAATTATGACAGGTAACTGTAACTTCGTTACTAATTATGACAAGTAACTGTAATTTTGATACAAATTATGGCAGGTAACTGTAACTTCGATACTAATTATGACAGGTAACAGTAACTTCGTTACTAATTATGACAAGTAACTATAACTTCGATACAAATTATGACAGGTAACTGTAACTTCGATACTAATTATGACAAGAAACTCTAACTTCGTTACTAATAATGACAAGTAACTGTAATTTTGATTTTAAAAAATTGGTAGGTAACTGTAACTTCAATACTAATTATGACAGGTAACAGTAACTTCGATACTAATTATGACAAGTAACTATAACTTCGATGCAAATTATGACAGGTAACTGTAACTTCGTTACTAATTATGACAAGTAACTGTAATTTCGATACAAATTATGGCAGGTAACTGTAACTTCGTTACTAATTATGACAGGTAACAGTAACTTCGATACTAATTATGACAAGTAACTATAACTTCGATACAAATTATGACAGGTAACTGTAACTTCGATACTAATTATGACAAGAAACTCTAACTTCGTTACTAATTATGACAAGTAACTGTAATTTTGATAAAAAATTATGGTAGATAACTGTAACTTCAATACTAATTATGACAGGTAACGGTAACGTCGATACTAATTATGACAAGTAACAGTACCTTCGATGCTAATTATGACAGGTAACTGTAACATCGATACTAATTATGACAAGGAATTGTAATTTCGATACAAATTATGGCAGGTAACTGTAATTTCGTTACTAATTATGACAAGTAACTGTAATTCCGATACAAATTTTGGCAGGTAACTGTAACATCGATACTAATTATGACAGGTAGCAGTAACTTCGATACTAATTATGACAAGTAACTGTAACTTCGATACTAATTATGACAGGTAACTGTAATTCGATACTAATTTTGACAAGTAACTGTAATTTCGATAAAAAATTATGACAGGTAACAGTAACTTCGATAATTATTATGACAAGTAGCTGGAACTTTGTAACTAATTATGACAAGTAACAGTAATTTCGATACAAATTATGGCAGGTAACTGTAACTTCGATACTTATTATGACTGATAACAGTAACTTCGATACTAATTATGACAAGTAACTGTAACTTCGATACTAATTATGACAGGTAACTGTAACTTCGATACTAATTATGACAAGCAATTCTAACTT
This sequence comes from Meconema thalassinum, assembly GCA_946902985.2. Lineage (NCBI taxonomy): Eukaryota > Metazoa > Arthropoda > Insecta > Orthoptera > Tettigoniidae > Meconema > Meconema thalassinum. The sequence continues at coordinate 1,689,251,533 of OX336388.2, read as the reverse complement.
CGTTACTAATTATGACAAGTAACTGTAATTTTGATTAAAAATTATGGCAAGTAACTGTAACTTCGATACTAATTATGAGAGGTAACAGTAACTTCGATACTAATTATGACAGGTAACAGCAACTTCGTTACTAATAATGACAAGTAACTGTAATTTCGATACTAATTATGTCAGGTAACTGTAACTTCGTTACTAATTATGAGAAGTAACTTTAATTTCGATACAAATTATGGCAGGTAACTGCAATTTCGATACTAATTATGACAGGTAACAGTAACCTCGATACTAATTATGACAGGTAACTGTAACATCGATACTAATTACGACAGGCAACTGTAACTTCGTTACTTATTATGACAAATAACTGTAATTTCGATACAAATTATAGCAGGTAACTGTAACATCGATACTAATTATGACAGGTAACAGTAACTTCGATACTAATTATGACAGGTAACAGTAACTTCGATACTAATTATGACAAGTAACTGTAACTTCGTTGCTAATTATGACAAGTAACTGTAATTTCGATACAAATTATGGCAGGTAACTGTAACTTCGATACTAATTATGACAGGTAACAGTAACTTCGATCCTAATTATGACAGAAAACAGTAACTTCGATACTAAATATGACATGTAACAGTAACATCGATACTAATTATGGCAGGTAACTCTAACTTCGATACTATTGATGACAGGTAACTGTAACTACGTTACTAGTTATGACAAGTAACTGTAATTTCGACACAAATTATGGTAGGTAACTGTAACGTCGATACTAATTATGACAAGTAACAGTAACTTCGATACTAATTATGACAAGAAACTGTAATTTCGAAACTAATTATGACAGGTAACTGTAACATCGTTACTAATTATGACAAGTAACTGTAATTTCGATACAAATTATGGCAGGTAACTGTAACTTCGATACTAATTATGACAGGTAACAGTAACATCGATACTAATTATGACAAGTAACTGTAACTTCGATACTAATTATGACCGGTAACTGATACTTCGATATTAATAATGACAATAAACTCTAACTTCGTTACTAATTATGACAAGTAACTGTAATTTTCATAAAAAATTATGGAAGGTAACTGTAACTTCGATACTAATTATGACAGGTAGCAGTAACTTCGAAACTAATTATGACAGGTAACTGCAACTTCGTTACTAATTATGACAAGTAACTGTAATTTCTATACTAATTATTGCAAGTAACTGTAACTTCGTTACTAATTATGACAAGTAACTGTAATCTCGATACAAATTATGGCAGGTAACTGTAATTTCGATACAAATTATGACAGGTAACAGTAACTTCGATACTAATTATGACAAGTAACAGTAACTTCATTCTAATTATGACAAGTAACTGTAATTTCGATACAAATTATGGCAGTTAACTGTAACTTCGATACTAATTATGACAGTTAACAGTAACTTCGATACTAATTATGACAGAAAACAGTAACTTCGATAATAATTATGACAGGTAACAGTAACTTCGATAATAATTATGGCAGGTAACTGTAACTTCGATACTAATTATGACAAGTAACAGTAACTTCGATACTAATTATGACAGGTAACTGTAACTTCGTTACTAATTATGACAAGTAACTGTAATTTTGATACAAATTATGGCAGGTAACTGTAACTTCGATACTAATTATGACAGGTAACAGTAACTTCGTTACTAATTATGACAAGTAACTGTAATTTCGATACAAATTATGGCAGGTAACTGTAACTTCGTTACTAATTATGACAGGTAACAGTAACTTCGATACTAATTATGACAAGTAACTATAACTTCGATACAAATTATGACAGGTAACTGTAACTTCGATACTAATTATGACAAGAAACTCTAACTTCGTTACTAATTATGACAAGTAACTGTAATTTTGATAAAAATTATGGTAGATAACTGTAACTTCAATACTAATTATGACAGGTAACGGTAACGTCGATACTAATTATGACAAGTAACAGTACCTTCGATGCTAATTATGACAGGTAACTGTAACATCGATACTAATTATGACAGGGAACTGTAATTTCGATACTAATTATGACAGGTAACTGTAACTTCGATACTAATTATGACAAGTAACTGTAATTTCGATAAAAAATTATGACAGGTAACAGTAACTTCGATAATTATTATGACAAGTAACTGGAACTTTGTAACTAATTATGACAAGTAACAGTAATTTCGATACAAATTATGGCAGGTAACTGTAACTTCGATACTTATTATGACTGATAACAGTAACTTCGATACTAATTATGACAAGTAACTGTAACTTCGATACTAATTATGACAGGTAACTGTAACTTCGATACTAATTATGACAAGCAATTCTAACTTCGTTACTAATTATGACAAGTAACTGTAATTTTGATAAAAAATTATGGCAAGTAACTGTAACTTCGATACTAATTATGAGAGGTAACAGTAACTTCGATACTAATTATGACAGGTAACAGCAACTTCGTTACTAATTATGACAAGTAACTGTAACTTCGTTGCTAATTATTACAAGTAACTGTAATTTCGATACAAATTATGGCAGGTAACTGTAACTTCGATACTAATTATGAGAAGTAACTTTAATTTCGATACAAATTATGGCAGGTAACTGCAATTTCGACACTAATTATGACAGGTAACAGTAACGTCGATACTAATTACGACAAGTAACTGTAACATCGATACGAATTACGACAGGTAACTGTAACTTCGTTACTAATTATGATAAATAACTGTAATTTCGATACAAATTATGGCAGGTAACTGTAACTTCGATACTAATTATGACAGGTAACAGTAACTTCGATACTAATTATGACAGGTAACAGTAACATCGATACTAATTATGACAAGTAACTGTAACTTCGTTGCTAATTATTACAAGTAACTGTAATTTCGATACAAATTATGGCAGGTAACTGTAACTTCGATACTAATTATGACAGGTAACTGTAACTTCGATACTAATGATGACAGGTAACAGTAACTTCGATCCTAATTATGACAGAAAACAGTAACTTCGATAATAAATATGACAGGTAACAGTAACATCGATACTAATTATGGCAGGTAACTCTAACTTCGATACTATTGATGACAGGTAACTGTAACTACGTTACTAGTTATGACAAGTAACTGTAATTTCGATACAAATTATGGTAGGTAACTGTAACTTCGATACTAATTATGACAAGTGACAGTAACTTCGATACTATTTATGACAAGAAACTGTAATTTCGAAACTAATTATGACAGGTAACTGTAACATCGTTACTAATTATGACAAATAACTGTAATTTCGATACAAATTATGACAGGTAACTGTAACTTCGATACTAATTATGACAGGTAACAGTAACTTCGATACTAATTATGACAAGTAACTGTAACTTCGATACTAATTATGACAGGGAACTGATACTTCGATATTAATAATGACAATAAACTCTAACTTCGTTACTAATTATGACAAGTAACTGTAATTTTCATAAAAACTTATGGCAGGTTACTGTAACTTCGATACTAATTAAGACAGGTAGCAGTAACTTCGATACTAATTATGACAGGTAACTGCAACTTCGTTACTAATTATGACAAGTAACTGTAATTTCTATACTAATTATTGCAAGTAACTGTAACTTCGTTACTAATTATGACAAGTAACTGTAATTTCGATACAAATTATGGCAGGTAACTGTAATTTCGATACAAATTATGTCAGGAAACAGTAACGTCGATACTAATTATGACAAGTAACAGTAACTTCATTCTAATTATGACAAGTAACTGTAATTTCGATACAAATTATGGCAGTTAACTGTAACTTCGATACTAATTATGACAGGTAACAGTAACTTCGATACTAATTATGACAAGTAACTATAACTTCGATACGAATTATGACAGGTAACTGTAACTTCGATACTAATTATGACAAGAAACTCTAACTTCGTTACTAATTATGACAAGTAACTGTAATTTTGATAAAAATTATGGTAGGTAACTGTAACTTCAATACTAATTATGACAGGTAGCAGTAACGTCGATACTAAAAATGACAAGTAACAGTACCTTCGATGCTAATTATGACAGGTAACTGTAACTTCGATACTAATTATGACAAGGAACTGTAATTTCGATACAAATTATGGCAGGTAACTGTAACTTCGTTACTAATTATGACAAGTAACTGTAATTTCGATACAAATTTTGGCAGGTAACTGTAACTTCGATACTAATTATGACAAGTCCCTGTAATTTCGATACAAATTATGGCAGGTAACTGTAACTTCCAAAATAATTATGACAGGTAACAATAACTTCGATAATAATTATGACTGGAAACTGTAACTTCGTTACTAATTATGACAAGTAACTGTAATTTCGATACAAATTATGACAGGTAACTGTAACTTCGTTACTAATTATGACAGGTAACAGTACCTTCGATGCTAATTATGACAGGTAACTGTAACTTCGATATTAATTATGACAAGGAACTGTAATTTCGATACAAATTATGGCAGGTAAATGTAACTTCGTTACTAATTATGACAAGTAACTGTAATTTCGATACAAATTTTGGCAGGTAACTGTAACTTCGATACTAATTATGACAGGTAACAGTAACTTCGATTCTAATTATGTCAAGTAACAGTAACTTCGATACTAATTATGACAGGTAACTGTAACTTCGTTACTAATTATGACAAGTATCTGTAATTTTGATACAAAGTATGGCAGGTAACTGTAACTTCGATACTAATTATGACAGGTAACAGTAACTTCGTTACTAATAATGACAAGTAACTATAACTTCGATACAAATTATGACAGGTAACTGTAACTTCGATACTAATTATGACAAGAAACTCTAACTTCGTAACTAATTATGACAAGTAACTGTAATTATGATTTAAAAACTTTGGTAGGTAACTGTAACTTCAATACTAATTATGACAGGTAACAGTAACTTCGATACTAATTATGAAAAGTAACTATAACTTCGATGCAAATTATGACAGGTAACTGTAACTTCGTTACTAATTATGACATGTAACTGTAATTTCGATACAAATTATGACAGGTAACTGTAACTTCGATACTAGTTATGACTGGTAACAGTAACTTCGATACTAATTATGACAAGTAACTGTAACTTCGATACTAATTATGACAGGTAGCTGTAACTTCGATACTAATTATGACAAGTAACTCTAACTTCGTTACTAATTATGACAAGTAACTGTAATTTTGATAAAAAATTATGGGAGGTAACTGTAACGTCGATACTAATTATGAGAGGTAACAGTAACTTCGATACTAATTATGACAGGTAACAGCAACTTCGTTACTAATTATGACAAGTAACTGTAATTTCGATACTAATTATGGCAGGTAACTGTAACTTCGTTACTAATTATGAGAAGTAACTTTAATTTCGATACAAATTATGGCAGGTAACTGCAATTTCGATACTAATTATGACAGGTAACAGTAACCTCGATACTAATTATGACAAGTAACTGTAACATCGATACTAATTACGACAGGCAACGGTAACTTCGTTACTTATTATGACAAATAACTGTAATTTCGATACAAATTATAGCAGGTAACTGTAACATCGATACTAATTATGACAGGTAACAGTAACTTCGATACTAATTATGACAGGTAACAGTAACTTCGATACTAATTATGACAAGTAACTGTAACTTCGGTGCTAATTATGACAAGTAACTGTAATTTCGATACAAATTATGGCAGGTAACTGTAACTTCGATACTAATTATGGCAGAAAACAGTAACTTCGATACTAAATATGACAGGTAACAGTAACATCGATACTAATTATGGCAGGTAACTCTAACTTCGATACTATTGATGACAGGTAACTAACTACGTTACTAGTTATGACAAGTAACTGTAATTTCGATACAAATTATGGTAGGTAACTGTAACTTCGATACTAATTATGACAAGTAACAGTAACTTCGATACTAATTATGACAAGAAACTGTAATTTCGAAACTAATTATGACAGGTAACTGTAACATCGTTACTAATTATGACAAGTAACTGTAATTTCGATACAAATTATGGCAGGTAACTGTAACTTCGATACTTATTATGACAGGTAACAGTAACTTCGATACTAATTATGACAAGTAACTGTAACTTCGATACTAATTATGACAGGGAACTGATACTTCGATATTAATAATGACAATTAACTCTAACTTCGTTACTAATTATGACAAGTACTGTAATTTTCATAAAAAATTATGGCAGGTAACTGTAACTTCGATACTAATTATGACAGGTAGCAGTAAATCGTTACTTATTATGACAGGTAACTGCAACTTCGTTACTAATTATGACAAGTAACTGTAATTTCTATACTAATTATTGCAAGTAACTGTAACTTCGTTACTAATAATGACAAGTAACTGTAATTTCGATACAAATTATGGCAGGTAACTGTAATTTCGATACAAATTATGACAGGTAACAGTAACTTCGTTACTAATTATGACAAGTAACAGTAACTTCATTCTAATTATGACAAGTAACTGTAATTTCGATACAAATTATGGCAGTTAACTGTAACTTCGATACTAATTATGACAGGTAACAGTAACTTCGATACTAATTATGACAGAAAACAGTAACTTCGATAATAATTATGACAGGTAACAGTAACTTCGATAATAATTATGGCAGATAACTGTAACTTCGATACTAATTATGACAAGTAACAGTAACTTCGATACTAATTATGACAGGTAACTGTAACTTCGTTACTAATTATGACAAGTAACTGTAATTTTGATACAAATTATGGCAGGTAACTGTAACTTCGATACTAATTATGACAGGTAACAGTAACTTCGTTACTAATTATGACAAGTAACTATAACTTCGATACAAATTATGACAGGTAACTGTAACTTCGATACTAATTATGACAAGAAACTCTAACTTCGTTACTAATTATGACAAGTAACTGTAATTTTGATAAAAAATTATGGTAGATAACTGTAACTTCAATACTAATTATGACAGGTAACGGTAACGTCGATACTAATTATGACAAGTAACAGTACCTTCGATGCTAATTATGACAGGTAACTGTAACATCGATACTAATTATGACAAGTAACTGTAATTTCGATACAAATTATGGCAGGTAACTGTAATTTCGTTACTAGTTATGACAAGTAACTGTAATTCCGATACAAATTTTGGCAGGTAACTGTAACATCGATACTTATTATGACAGGTAGCAGTAACTTCGATACTAATTATGACAAGTAACTGTAACTTCGATACTAATTATGACAGGTAACTGTAACTTCGATACTAATTATGACAAGTAACTGTAATTTCGATAAAAAATTATGACAGGTAACAGTAACTTCGATAATTATTATGACAAGTAACTGGAACTTTGTAACTAATTATGACAAGTAACAGTAATTTCGATACAAATTATGGCAGGTAACTGTAACTACGATACTTATTATGACTGATAACAGTAACTTCGATACTAATTATGACAAGTAACTGTAACTTCGATACTAATTATGACAGGTAACTGTAACTTCGATACTAATTATGACAGGTAACAGCCACTTCGTTACTAATTATGACAAGTAACTGTAATTTCGATACTAATTATGGCAGGTAACTGTAACTTCGTTACTAATTATGAGAAGTAACTTTAATTTCGATACAAATTATGGCAGGTAACTGCAATTTCGATAATAATTATGACAGGTAACAGTAACCTCGATACTAATTATGACAGGTAACTGTAACATCGATACTAATTACGACAGGCAACTGTAACTTCGTTACTTATTATGACAAATAACTGTAATTTCGATACAAATTATAGCAGGTAACTGTAACATCGATACTAATTATGACAGGTAACAGTAACTTCGATACTAATTATGACAGGTAACAGTAACTTCGATACTAATTATGACAAGTAACTGTAACTTCGTTGCTAATTATGACAAGTAACTGTAATTTCGATACAAATTATGGCAGGTAACTGTAACTTCGATACTAATTATGACAGGTAACTGTAACTTCGATAATAATTATGACAGTTAACAGTAACTTCGATCCTAATTATGACAGAAAACAGTAACTACGATACAAAAATGACAGGTAACAGTAACATCGATACTAATTATGGCAGGTAACTCTAACTCGATACTATTGATGACAGGTAACTGTAACTACGTTACTAGTTATGACAAGTAACTGTAATTTCGACACAAATTATGGTAGGTAACTGTAACTTCGATACTAATTATGACAAGTAACAGTAACTTCGATACTAATTATGACAAGAAACTGTAATTTCGAAAATAATTATGACAGGTAACTGTAACATCGTTACTAATTATGACAAGTAACTGTAATTTCGATACAAATTATGGCAGGTAACTGTAACTTCGATACTAATTATGACAGGTAACAGTAACTTCGATACTAATTATGACAAGTAACTGTAACTTCGATACTAATTATGACCGGGAACTGATACTTCGATATTAATAATGACAATAAACTCTAACTTCGTTACTAATTATGACAAGTAACTGTAATTTTCATAAAAAATTATGGCAGGTAACTGTAACTTCGATACTAATTATGACAGGTAGCAGTAACATCGATACTAATTATGACAGGTAACTGCAACTTCGTTACTAATTATGACAAGTAACTGTAATTTCTATACTAATTATTGCAAGTTACTGTAACTTCGTTACTAATTATGACAAGTAACTGTAATTTCGATACAAATTATGACAGGTAACAGTAACTTCGATACTAATTATGACAAGTAACAGTAACTTCATTCTAATTATGACAAGTAACTGTAATTTCGATACAAATTATGGCAGTTAACTGTAACTTCGATACTAATTATGACAGGTAACAGTAACTTCGATACTAATTATGACAGAAAACAGTAACTTCGATAATAATTATGACAGGTAACAGTAACTTCGATAATAATTATGGCAGGTAACTGTAACTTCGATACTAATTATGACAAGTAACAGTAACTTCGATACTAATTATGACAGGTAACTGTAACTTCGTTACTAATTATGACAAGTAAATGTAATTTTGATACAAATTATGGCAGGTAACTGTAACTGCGATACTAATTATGACAGGTAACAGTAACTTCGTTACTAATTATGACAAGTAAGTATAACTTCGATACAAATTATGACAGGTAACTGTAACTTCGATACTAATTATGACAAGAAACTCTAACTTCGTTACTAATAATGACAAGTAACTGTAATTTTGATTTTAAAAAATTGGTAGGTAACTGTAACTTCAATACTAATTATGACAGGTAACAGTAACTTCGATACTAATTATGACAAGTAACTATAACTTCGATGCAAATTATGACAGGTAACTGTAACTTCGTTACTAATTATGACAAGTAACTGTAATTTCGATACAAATTATGGCAGGTAACTGTAACTTCGTTACTAATTATGACAGGTAACAGTAACTTCGATACTAATTATGACAAGTAACTATAACTTCGATACAAATTATGACAGGTAACTGTAACTTCGATACTAATTATGACAAGAAACTCTAACTTCGTTACTAATTATGACAAGTAACTGTAATTTTGATAAAAAATTATGGTAGATAACTGTAACTTCAATACTAATTATGACAGGTAACGGTAACGTCGATACTAATTATGACAAGTAACAGTACCTTCGATGCTAATTATGACAGGTAACTGTAACATCGATACTAATTATGACAAGGAACTGTAATTTCGATACAAATTATGGCAGGTAACTGTAATTTCGTTACTAATTATGACAAGTAACTGTAATTCCGATACAAATTTTGGCAGGTAACAGTAACATCGATACTAATTATGACAGGTAGCAGTAACTTCGATACTAATTATGACAAGTAACTGTAACTTCGATACTAATTATGACAGGTAACTGTAACTTCCATACTAATTATGACAAGTAACTGTAATTTCGATAAAAAATTATGACAGGTAACAGTAACTTCGATAATTATTATGACAAGTAACTGGAACTTTGTAACTAATTATGACAAGTAACAGTAATTTCGATACAAATTATGGCAGGTAACTGTAACTTCGATACTTATTATGACTGATAACAGTAACTTCGATACTAATTATGACAAGTAACTGTAACTTCGATACTAATTATGACAGGTAACTGTAACTTCGATACTAATTATGACAAGCAATTCTAACTTCGTTACTAATTATGACAAGTAACTGTAATTTTGATAAAAAATTATGGCAAGTAACTGTAACTTCGATACTAATTATGAGAGGTAACAGTAACTTCGATACTAATTATGACAGGTAACAGCAACTTCGTTACTAATTATGACAAGTAACTGTAATTTCGATACTAATTATGGCAGGTAATTGTAACTTCGTTACTAATTATGAGAAGTAACTTTAATTTCGATACAAATTATGGCAGGTAACTGTAACTTCGATACTAATTATGACAAGCAATTCTAACTTCGTTACTAATTATGACAAGTAACTGTAATTTTGATAAAAAATTATGGCAAGTAACTGTAACTTCGATACTAATTATGAGAGGTAACAGTAACTCCGATACTAATTATGACAGGTAACAGCAACTTCGTTACTAATTATGACAAGTAACTGTAATTTCGATACTAATTATGGCAGGTAATTGTAACTTCGTTACTAATTATGAGAAGTAACTTTAATTTCGATACAAATTATGGCAGGTAACTGCAATTTCGATACAAATTATGACAGGTAACAGTAACTTCGATACTAATTATGACAAGTAACTGTAACATCGATACTAATTACGACAGGTAACTGTAACTTCGTTACTATTTATGATAAATAACTGTAATTTCGATACAAATTATGGCAGGTAACTGTAACTTCGATACTAATTATGACAGGTAACAGTAACTTCGATACTAATTATGACAGGTAACAGTAACATCGATACTAATTATGACAAGAAACTGTAACTTCGTTGCTAATTATTACAAGTAACTGTAATTTCGATACAAATTATGGCAGGTAACTGTAACTTCGATACTAATTATGACAGGTAACTGTAACTTCGATACTAATGATGACAGGTAACAGTAACTTCGATCCTAATTATGACAGAAAACAGTAACTTCGATAATAAATATGACAGGTAACAGTAACATCGATACTAATTATGGCAGGTAACTCTAACTTCGATACTATTGATGACAGGTAACTGTAACTACGTTACTAGTTATGACAAGTAACTGTAATTTCGATACAAATCATGGTAGATAACTGTAACTTCGATACTAATTATGACAAGTAACAGTAACTTCGATACTATTTATGACAAGAAACTGTAATTTCGAAACTAATTATGACAGGTAACTGTAACATCGTTACTAATTATGACAAATAACTGTAATTTCGATACAAATTATGGCAGGTAACTGTAACTTCGATACTAATTATGACAGGTAACAGTAACTTCGACACTAATTATGACAAGTAACTGTAACTTCGATACTAATTATGACAGGGAACTGATACTTCGATATTAATAATGACAATAAACTCTAACTTCGTTACTAATTATGACAAGTAACTGTAATTTTCATAAAAACTTATGGCAGGTAACTGTAACTTCGATACTAATTATGACAGGTAACTGCAACTTCGTTACTAATTATGACAAGTAACTGTAATTTCTATACTAATTATTGCAAGTAACTGTAACTTCGTTACTAATTATGACAAGTAACTGTAATTTCGATACAAATTATGGCAGGTAACTGTAATTTCGATACAAATTATGTCAGGAAACAGTAACGTCGATACTAATTATGACAAGTAACAGTAACTTCATTCTAATTATGACAAGTAACTGTAATTTCGATACAAATTATGGCAGTTAACTGTAACTTCGATACTAATTATGACAGGTAACAGTAACTTCGATACTAATTATGACAAGTAACTATAACTTCGATACGAATTATGACAAGTAACTGTAATTTCTATACTAATTATTGCAAGTTACTGTAACTTCGTTACTAATTATGACAAGTAACTGTAATTTCGATACAAATTATGGCAGGTAACAGTACCTTCGATGCTAATTATGACAGGTAACTGTAATTTCGATACTAATTATGACAAGGAACTGTAATTTCGATACAAATTATGGGAGGTAACTGTAACTTCGTTACTAATTATGACAAGGAACTGTAATTTCGATACAAATTATGGGAGGTAACTGTAACTTCGTTACTAATTATGACAAGTAACTGTAATTTCGATACAAATTTTGGCAGGTAACTGTAACTTCGATACTAATTATGACAAGTCCCTGTAATTTCGATACAAATTATGGCAGGTAACTGTAACTTCGTTACTAATTATGACAGGTAACAGTACCTTCGATGCTAATTATGACAGGTAACTGTAACTTCGATATTAATTATGACAAGGAACTGTAATTTCGATACAAATTATGGCAGGTAACTGTAACTTCGTTACTAATTATGACAAGTAACTGTAATTTCGATACAAATTTTGGCAGGTAACTGTAACTTCGATACTAATTATGACAGGTAACAGTAACTTCGATTCTAATTATGTCAAGTAACAGTAACTTCGATACTAATTATGACAGGTAACTGTAACTTCGTTACTAATTATGACAAGTAACTGTAATTTTGATACAAAGTATGGCAGGTAACTGTAACTTCGATACTAATTATGACAGGTAACAGTAACTTCGTTACTAATAATGACAAGTAACTATAACTTCGATACAAATTATGACAGGTAAATGTAACTTCGATACTAATTATGACAAGAAACTCTAACTTCGTAACTAATTATGACAAGTAACTGTAATTATGATTTAAAAACTTTGGTAGGTAACTGTAACATCAATACTAATTATCACAGGTAACAGTAACTTCGATACTAATTATGACAAGTAACTATAACTTCGATGCAAATTATGACAGGTAACTGTAACTTCGTTACTAATTATGACATGTAACTGTAATTTCGATACAAATTATGACAGGTAACTGTAACTTCGATACTAGTTATGACTGGTAACAGTAACTTCGATACTAATTATGACAAGTAACTGTAACTTCGATACTAATTATGACAGGTAACTGTAACTTCGATACTAATTATGAAAAGTAACTCTAACTTCGTTACTAATTATGACAAGTAACTGTAATTTTGATAAAAAATTATGGGAGGTAACTGTAACTTCGATACTAATTATGAGAGGTAACAGTAACTTCGATACTAATTATGACAGGTAACAGCAACTTCGTTACTAATTATGACAAGCAACTGTAATTTCGATACTAATGATGGCAGGTAACTGTAACTTCGTTACTAATTATGAGAAGTAACTTTAATTTCGATACGAATTATGGCAGGTAACTGCAATTTCGATACTAATTATGACAGGTAACAGTAACCTCGATACTAATTATGACAAGTAACTGTAACATCGATAATAATTACGACAGGCAACTGTAACTTCGTTACTTATTATGACAAATAACTGTAATTTCGATACAAATTATAGCAGGTAACTGTAACATCGATACTAATTATGACAGATAACAGTAACTTCGATACTAATTATGACAGGTAACAGTAACTTCGATACTAATTATGACAAGTAACTGTAACTTCGTTGCTAATTATGACAAGTAACTGTAATTTCGATACAAATTATGGCAGGTAACTGTAACTTCGATACTAATTATGACAGAAAACAGTAACTTCGATACTAAATATGACAGGTAACAGTAACATCGATACTAATTATGGCAGGTAACTCTAACTTCGATACTATTGATGACAGGTAACTGTAACTACGTTACTAGTTATGACAAGTAACTGTAATTTCGATACAAATTATGGTAGGTAACTGTAACTTCGATACTAATTATGACTAGTAACAGTAACTTCGATACTAATTATGACAAGAAACTGTAATTTCGAAACTAATTATGACAGGTAACTGTAACATCGTTACTAATTATGACAAGTAACTGTAATTTCGATACAAATTATGGCAGGTAACTCTAACTTCGATGCTTATTATGACAGGTAACAGTAACTTCGATACTAATTATGACAAGTAACTGTAACTTCGATACTAATTATGACAGGGAACTGATACTTCGATATTAATAATGACAATAAACTCTAACTTCGTTACTAATTATGACAAGTAACTGTAATTTTCATAAAAAATTATGGCAGGTAACTGTAACTTCGATACTAATTATGACAGGTAGCAGTAACTTCGATACTTATTATCACAGGTAACTGCAACTTCGTTACTAATTATGACAAGTAACTGTAATTTCTATACTAATTATTGCAAGTAACTGTAATTTCGTTACTAATAATGACAAGTAACTGTAATTTCGATACAAATTATGGCAGGTAACTGTAATTTCGATACAAATTATGACAGGTAACAGTAACTTCGTTACTAATTATGACAAGTAACAGTAACTTCATTCTAATTATGACAAGTAACTGTAATTTCGATACAAATTATGGCAGTTAACTGTAACTTCGTTACTAATAATGACAAGTAACTGTAATTTTGATTTAAAAAAATTGGTAGGTAACTGTAACTTCAATACTAATTATGACAGGTAACAGTAACTTCGATACTAATTATGACAAGTAACTATAACTTCGATGCAAATTATGACAGGTAACTGTAACTTCGTTGCTAATTATGACAAGTAACTGTAATTTCGATACAAATTATGGCAGGTAACTGTAACTTCGATACTAATTATGACAGGTAACAGTAACTTCGATACTAATTATGACAGGTAACAGTAACTTCGATCCTAATTATGACAGAAAACAGTAACTTCGATAATAAATATGACAGGTAACAGTAACATCGATACTAATTATGGCAGGTAACTCTAACTTCGATACTATTGATGACAGGTAACTGTAACTACGTTACTAGTTATGACAAGTAACTGTAATTTCGATACAAATTATGGTAGGTAACTGTAACTTCGATACTAATTATGACAAGTAACAGTAACTTCGATACTAATTATGACAAGAAACTGTAATTTCGAAACTAATTATGACAGGTAACTGTAACATCGTTACTAATTATGACAAGTAACTGTAATTTCGATACAAATTATGGCAGGTAACTGTAATTTCGATACAAATTATGACAGGTAACAGTAACTTCGATACTAATTATGACAAGTAACAGTAACATCATTCTAATTATGACAAGTAACTGTAATTTCGATACAAATTATGGCAGTTAACTGTAACCTCAATACTAATTATGACAGGTAACAGTAACTTCGATACTAATTATGACAGAAAACAGTAACTTCGATAATAATTATGACAGGTAACAGTAACTTCGATAATAATTATGTCAGGTAACGGTAACTTCGATACAAATTATGACAAGTAACAGTAACTTCGATACTTATTATGACAGGTAACTGTAACTTCGTTACTAATTATGACAAGTAACTGTAATTTTGATACAAATTATGGCAGGTAACTGTAACTTCGATACTAATTATGACAGGTAACAGTAACTTCGTTACTAATTATGACAAGTAACTATAACTTCGATACAAATTATGACAGGTAACTGTAACTTCGATACTAATTATGACAAGAAACTCTAACTTCGTTACTAATTATGACAAGTAACTGTAATTTCGATACAAATTATGGCAGGTAACTGTAACTTCGATACTAATTATGACAGGTAACAGTAACTTCGATACTAATTATGACACAAAACAGTAACTTCGATAATAATTATGACAGGTAACAGTAACTTCGATAATAATTATGGCAGGTAACTGTAACTTCGATACTAATTATGACAAGTAACAGTAACTTCGATACTAATTATGACAGGTAACTGTAACTTCGTTACTAATTATGACAAGTAACTGTAATTTTGATACAAATTATGGCAGGTAACTGTAACTTCGATACTAATTATGACAGGTAACAGTAACTTCGTTACTAATTATGACAAGTAACTATAACTTCGATACAAATTATGACAGGTAACTGTAACTTCGATACTAATTATGACAAGAAACTCTAAATTCGTTACTAATAATGACAAGTAACTGTAATTTTGATTTAAAAAAATTGGTAGGTAACTGTAACTTCAATACTAATTATGACAGGTAACAGTAACTTCGATACTAATTATGACAAGTAACTATAACTTCGATGCAAATTATGACAGGTAACTGTAACTTCGTTACTAATTATGACAAGTAACTGTTATTTCGATACAAATTATGGCAGGTAACTGTAACTTCGTTACTAATTATGACAGGTAACAGTAACTTCGATACTAATTATGACAAGTAACTGTAATTTCGATAAAAAATTATGGCAAGTAACTGTAACTTCGATACTAATTATGAGAGGTAACAGTAACTTCGATACTAATTATGACAGGTAACAGCAACTTCGTTACTAATTATGACAAGTAACTGTAATTTCGATACTAATTATGGCAGGTAACTGTAACTTCGTTACTAATTATGAGAAGTAACTTTAATTTCGATACAAATTATGGCAGGTAACTGCAATTTCGATACTAATTATGACAGGTAACAGTAACTTCGATACTAATTATGACAAGTAACTGTAACATCGATACTAATTACGACAGGTAACTGTAACTTCGTTACTAATTATGACAAGTAACTGTTATTTCGATACAAATTATGGCAGGTAACTGTAACTTCGTTACTAATTATGACAGGTAACAGTAACTTCGATACTAATAAGACAAGTAACTGTAATTTCGATAAAAAATTTTGGCAAGTAACTGTAACTTCGATACTAATTATGAGAGGTAACAGTAACTTCGATACTAATTATGACAGGTAACAGCAACTTCGTTACTAATTATGACAAGTAACTGTAATTTCGATACTAATTATGACAGGTAACAGTAACTTCGATACTAATTAGACAAGTAACTGTAACATCGATACTAATTGCGACAGGTAACTGTAACTTCGTTACTAATTATGATAAATAACTGTAATTTCGATACAAATTATGGCAGGTAACTGTAACTTCGATACTAATTATGACAGGTAACAGTAACTTCGATACTAATTATGACAGGTAACAGTAACATCGATACTAATTATGACAAGTAACTGTAACTTCGTTGCTAATTATGACAAGTAACTGTAATTTCGATACAAATTATGGCAGGTAACTGTAACTTCGATACTAATTATGTCAGGTAACTGTAACTTCGATACTAATTATGACAGGTAACAGTAACTTCGACACTAATTATGACAGAAAACAGTAACTTCGATAATAAATATGACAGGTAACAGTAACATCGATACTAATTATGGCAGGTAACTCTAACTTCGATACTATTGATGACAGGTAACTGTAACTACGTTACTAGTTATGACAAGTAACTGTAATATCGATACAAATTATGGTAGGTAACTGTAACTTCGATACTAATTATGACAAGTAACAGTAACTTCGATACTAATTATGACAAGAAACTGTAATTTCGAAACTAATTATGACAGGTAACTGTAACATCGTTACTAATTATGACAAGTAACTGTAATTTCGATACAAATTATGGCAGGTAACTGTAACTTCGATACTAATTATGACAGGTAACAGTAACTTCGATACTAATTATGACAAGTAACTGTAACTTCGATACAAATTATGGCAGGTAACTGATACTTCGATATTAATAATGACAATAAACTCTAACTTCGTTACTAATTATGACAAGTAACTGAAATTTTCATAAAAAATTATGGTAGGTAACTGTAAATTCGATACTAATTATGGCAGGTAGCAGTAATTTCGATACTAATTATGACAGGTAACTGCAACTTCGTTACTAATTATGACAAGTAACTGTAATTTCTATACTAATTATTGCAAATAACTGTAACTTCGTTACTAATTATGACAAGTAACTGTAATTTCGATACAAATTATGGCAGGTAACTGTAATTTCGATACAAATTATGACAGGTAAAAGTAACTTCGATACTAATTATGACAAGTAACAGTAACTTCATTCTAATTATGACAAGTAACTGTAATTTCGATACAAATTATGGCAGTTAACTGTAACATCAATACTAATTATGACAGGTAACAGTAACTTCGATACTAATTATGACAGAAAACAGTAACTTCGATAATAATTATGACAGGTAACAGTAACTTCGATAATAATTATGTCAGGTAACGGTAACTTCGATACTAAATTTGACAAGTAACAGTAACTTCGATACTTATTATGACAGGTAACTGTAACTTCGTTACTAATTATGACAAGTAACTGTAATTTTGATACAAATTACGGCAGGTAACTGTAACTTCGATACTAATTATGACAGGTAACAGTAACTTCGTTACTAATTATGACAAGTAACTATAACTTCGATACAAATTATGACAGGTAACTGTAACTTCGATACTAATTATGACAAGAAACTCTAACTTCGTTACTAATTATGACAAGTAACTGTAATTTCGATACAAATTATGGCAGGTAACTGTTACTTCGATACTAATTATGACAGGTAACAGTAACTTCGATACTAAATATGACAAGTAACTATAACTTCGATACAAATTATGACAGGTAACTGTAACTTCGATACTAATTATGACAAGAAACTCTAACTTCGTTACTAATTATGGCAAGTAACTGTAATTTTGATAAAAAATTATGGTAGATAACTGTAACTTCAATACTAATTATGACAGGTAACGGTAACGTCGATACTAATTATGACAAGTAACAGTACCTTCGATGCTAATTATGACAGGTAACTGTAACATCGATACTAATTATGACAAGGAACTGTAATTTCGATACAAATTATGGCAGGTAACTGTAATTTCGTTACTAATTAGACAAGTAACTGTAATTCCGATACAAATTTTGGCAGGTAACTGTAACATCGATACTAATTATGACAGGAAGCAGTAACTTCGATACTAATTATGACAAGTAACTGTAACTTCGATACTAATTATGACAGGTAACTGTAACTTCGATACTAATTATGACAAGTAACTGTAATTTCGATAAAAAATTATGACAGGTAACAGTAACTTCGATAATTATTATGACAAGTAACTGGAACTTTGTAACTAATTATGACAAGTAACAGTAATTTCGATACAAATTAAGGCAGGTAACTGTAACTTCGATACTTATTATGACTGATAACAGTAACTTCAATACTAATTATGACAAGTAACTGTAACTTCGATCCTAATTATGACAGGTAACTGTAACTTCGATACTAATTATGACAAGTAATTCTACCTTCGTTACTAATTATGACAAGTAACTGTAATTTTGATAAAAAATTATGGCAAGTAACTGTAACTTCGATACTAATTATGAGAGGTAACAGTAACTTCGATACTAATTATGACAGGTAACAGCAACTTCGTTACTAATTATGACAAGTAACTGTAATTTCGATACTAATTATGGCAGGTAACTGTAACTTCGTTACTAATTATGAGAAGTAACTTTAATTTCGATACAAATTATGGCAGGTAACTGCAATTTCGATACTAATTATGACAGGTAACAGTAACTTCGATACTAATTATGACAAGTAACTGTAACATCGATACTAATTACGACAGGTAACTGTAACTTCGTTACTAATTATGATAAATAACTGTAATTTCGATACAAATTATGGCAGGTAACTGTAACTTTGATACTAATTATGACAGGTAACAGTAACTTCGATACTAATTATGACAGGTAACAGTAACATCGATACTAATTATGACAAGTAACTGTAACTTCGTTGCTAATTATGACAAGTTACTGTAATTTCGATACAAATTATGGAAGGTAACTGTAACTTCGATACTAATTATGACAGGTAACTGTAACTTCGATACTAATTATGACAGGTAACAGTGACTTCGATCCTAATTATGACAGAAAACAGTAACTTCGATAATAAATATGACAGGTAACAGTAACTTCGATACTAATTATGGCAGGTAACTCTAACTTCGATACTATTGATGACAGGTAACTGTAACTACGTTACTAGTTATGACAAGTAACTGTAATTTCGATAAAAATTATTATTATTGTTATTATTATTTATTTACCAAAAATTGTGCCTACAATTTATGGACGGCAGATAGAGAAATGGCAAGCCCCACATACACATCAGTGTCTCCATCTCCGTTCATTAAATCTAAATAAATCTCAAATGTTACATTATACAATTTACACCTTTACATTTGCTATATACACATAATCTGCTGTACATGACGTCTATATCATACAATTCATAAATAAAAGGGTGACACAGGCATGCACACACACATATACATGCTCACACACGCATACATACATACATACATACATACATACATACATATATACACGCACGCGCCCACTCCCAATCACACACAAAGTTACATTATACAGTATATAATTCAATTTACATGGGGTTTTAGTCCCTTTAGAGCCTTCACTTTGCGGAAAAATTGTCGTGGAGGAAGGTCTTTTATTTCACGAGGCAGGTCATTCCAAAGTCGAGCAGAGCGATTGTAGAATCCAGATTGATAATCTGTTGTCCTAGCGAATGGAGGAACAAGTGTGACACCCTGTGCTCTACGGACTGAATGATATGACAGCTGAAGGCGGTGAAATGGGTACAGTATAATGGTGCCAGCTAGAGATTTTCGGAGAAAGGTGAGATGGCAGGTAACTGTAACTTCGATACTAGGCCTAATTATGATAAGTAACAGTAACTTCGATACTAATTATGACAAGAAACTGTAATTTCGAAACTAATTATGGCAGGTAACTGTAACATCGTTACTAATTATGACAAGTAACTGTAATTTCGATACAAATTATGGCAGGTAACTGTAACTTCGATACTAAATATGACAGGTAACAGTAACTTCGATACTAATTATGACAAGTAACTGTAACTTCGATACTAATTATGACAGGGAACTGTTACTTCGATATTAATAATGACAATAAACTCTAACTTCGTTACTAATTATGACAAGTAACTGTAATTTTCAAAAAAAATTATGGCAGGTAACTGTAACTTCCATACTAATTATGACAGGTAACAGTAACTTCGATACTAATTATGACAAGTAACAGTAATTTCGATACTAATTATGACAGGTAACTGTAACTTCGTTACTAATTATGACAAGTAACTGTAATTTCGATACAAATTATGGCAGGTAACTGTAACTTCGATACTAATTATGACAGGTAACAGTAACTTCGATACTAATTATGACAGGTAACAGTAACATCGATAATAATTATGACAAGTAACTGTAACTTCGTTGCTAATTATGACAAGTAACTGTAATTTCGATACAAATTATGGCAGGTAACTGTAACTTCGATACTAATTATGACAGGTAACAGTAACTTCGATACTTATTATGACAGAAAACAGTAACTTCGATACTAATTATGACAGGTAACAGTAACTTCGATAATAATTATGGCAGGTAACTGTAACTTCGATACTAATTATGACAAGTAACTGTAACGTCGATACTAATTATGACAGGTAACTGTAACTTCGTTACTAATTATGACAAGTAACTGTAATTTCGATACAAATTATGGCAGGTAACTGTAACATCGATACTAATTATGACAGGTAACAGTAACTTCGATACTAATTATGACAAGTAACTATAACTTCGATACAAATTATGACAGGTAACTGTAACTTCGATACTAATTATGACAAGAAACTCTAACTTCGTTACTAACTTTGGCAAGTAACTGTAATTTTGATTAAAAAATTTGGTAGGTAACTGTAACTTCAATACTAATTATGACAGGTAACAGTAACTTCGATATTATTAGGACAGGTAACTGTAACTTCGTTACTAATTATGACAAGTAACTCTAATTTCAATACTAATTATGGCAGGTAACTGTAACTTCGTTACCAATTAAGACAAGTCCCTGAAATTTCGATACAAATTATGACAATTAACTGTAACTTAGATACTTATTATGACAGGTAACAGTAACTTCGATACTAATTATGGCAGATAACTGTAACTTCGATACTAATTATGACAGGTAACAGTAACTTCGATACTAATTATGACAAGTATCTGTAACTTCGATACTAATTATGACAGGTAACTGTAACTTCGTTACTATTTATGACAAGTAACTGTAATTTCGATACAAATTTTGGCAGGTAACAGTAACTTCGATACTAATTATGACAGGTAACAGTAACTTCGATACTAATTATGACAAGTAACTGTAACTTCGATACTATTTATGACAGGTAACTGTAACTTCGTTACTAATTAAAACAAGTAACTGTAATTTCGTTACAAATTATGGCAGGTAACAGTAACTTCGATACTAATTAGACAGGTAACAGTAATATCGATACTAATTATGACAGGAAATTCTACCTTCGTTACTAATTATGACAAGTAACTGTAATTTTGATAAAAATTATAATAGGTAACTGTAACTTCAATACTAATTATGACAGGTAACTGTAACTTCGTTACTAATTATGACAAGTAACTGTAATTTCGATACAAATTTTGGCAGGTAACTGTAACTTCGATACTAATTATGACAGGTAACAATAACGTCGATTCTAATTATGACAAGTAACTGTAACTTCGATACTAATTATGACAGGTAACTGTAACTTCGATATGACAGGTAACAGTAACATCGATAATAATTATGACAAGTAACTGTAACTTCGTTGCTAATTATGACAAGTAACTGTAATTTCGATACAAATTATGGCAGGTAACTGTAACTTCGATACTAATTATGACAGGTAACAGTAACTTCGATACTTATTATGACAGAAAACAGTAACTTCGATACTAATTATGTTTTATTAATCTCATGTAATTTATTTCAGGATTAGGGCATAACCCATCTCTTTTGGGTACATTCGTGTTGACCGACTGAAAAGCACTAAACTCTTGTTATGACAGGTAACAGTAACTTCGATAATAATTATGGCAGGTAACTGTAACTTCGATACTAATTATGACAAGTAACTGTAACGTCGATACTAATTATGACAGGTAACTGTAACTTCGTTACTAATTATGACAAGTATCTGTAACTTCGATACTAATTATGACAGGTAACTGTAACTTCGTTACTAATTATGACAAGTAACTGAAATTTCGATACAAATTATGGCAGGTAGCTGTAACTTCGATACTAATTATGACAGGTAACAGGAACTTCGATACTAATTATGACAAGTAACTATAACTTCGATACAAATTATGACAAGTAACTGTAACTTCGATACTAATTATGACAAGAAACTCCAACTTCGTTACTAATTATGACAAGTAACTGTAATTTTGATAAAAAATTATGGTAGGTAACTGTAACTTCAATACTAATTATGACAGGTAACAGTAACGTCGATACTATTTATGACAAGTAACAGTACCTTCGATGCTAATTATGACAGGTAACTGTAACTTCGATACTAATTATGACAAGTAACTGTAAATTTGATACAAATTATGGCAGGTAACTGTAACTTCGTTACTAAATATGACAAGTAACTGTAATTTCGATACAAATTTTGGCAGGTATCTGTAACTTCGATACTAATTATGACAAGTCCATGTAATTTCGATACAAATTATGGCAGGTAACTGTAACTTCCATACTAATTATGACAGGAAACTGTAACTTCGTTACTAATTATGACAAGTAACTGTAATTTCGATACAAATTATGACAGGTAACTGTAACTTCGTTACTAATTATGACAAGTAACAGTACCTTCGATGCTAATTATGACAGTTAACTGTAACTTCGATACTAATTATGACAAGGAACTGTAATTTCGATACAAATTATGGCAGGTAACTGTAACTTCGTTACTAATTATGACAAGTAACTGTAATTCCGATACAAATTTTGGCAGGTAACTGTAACATCGATACTAATTATGACAGGTAGCATTAACTTCGATACTAATTATGACAAGTAACTGTAACTTCGTTACTAATTATGACAGGTAACTGCAATTTCGATACTAATTATGACAAGTAACTGTAATTTCGATCAAATTATGACAGGTAACTGTAACTTCGTTACTAATTATGACAAGTAACAGTACCTTCGATGCTAATTATGACAGTTAAATGTAACTTCGATACTAATTATGACAAGGAACTGTAATTTCGATACAAATTATGGAAGGTAACTGTAATTTCGTTACTAATTATGACAAGTAACTGTAATTCCGATACAAATTTTGGCAGGTAACTGTAACATCGATACTAATTATGACAGGTAGGAGTAACTTCGATACTAATTATGACAAGTAACTGTAACTTCGATACTAATTATGACAGGTAACTGTAACTTCGATACTAATTATGACAAGTAACTGTAATTTCGATAAAAAATTATGACAGGTAACAGTAACTTCGATAATTATTATGACAAGTAACTGGAACTTTGTAACTAATTATGACAAGTAACTGTAATTTCGATACAAATTATGGCAGGTAACTGTAACTTCGATACTTATTATGACTGGTAACAGTAACTTCGATACTAATTATGACAAGTAACTGTAACTTCGATACTAATTATAACAGGTAACTGTAACTTCGATACTAATTATGACAAGTAATTCTAACTTCGTTACTAATTATGACAAGTAACTGTAATTTTGATAAAAAAATATGGCAAGTAACTGTAACTTCGATACTAATTATGAGAGGTAACAGTAACTTCGATACTAATTATGACAGGTAACAGCAACTTCGTTACTAATTATGACAAGTAACTGTAATTTCGATACTAATTATGGCAGGTAACTGTAACTTCGTTACTAATTATGAGAAGTAACTTTAATTTCGATACAAATTATGGCAGGTAACTGCAATTTCGATACTAATTATGACAGGTAACAGTAACTTCGATACTAATTATGACAAGTAACTGTAACATCGATACTTATTACGACAGGTAACTGTAACTTCGTTACTAATTATGATAAATAACTGTAATTTCGATACAAATTATGGCAGGTAACTGTAACTTCGATACTAATTATGACAGGTAACAGTAACTTCGATACTTATTATGACAGGTAACAGTAACATCGATACTAATTATGACAAGTAACTGTAACTTCGTTGCTAATTATGACAAGTAACTGTAATTTCGATACAAATTATGACAGGTAACTGTAACTTCGTTACTAATTATGACAAGTAACAGTACCTTCGATGCTAATTATGACAGTTAACTGTAACTGCGATACTAATTATGGCAAGTAAATGTAATTCCGATACAAATTTTGGCAGGTAACTGTAACATCGATACTAATTATGACAGGTAGCAGTAACTTCGATACTAATTAAGACAAGTAACTGTAACTTCGATACTAATTATGACAGGTAACTGTAACTTCGATACTAATTATGACAAGTAACTGTAATTTCGATAAAAAATTATGACAGGTAACAGTAACTACGATAATTATTAAGACAAGTAACTTGAACTTTGTAAATAATTATGACAAGTAACTGTAATTTCGATACAAATTATGGCAGGTAACTGTAACTTCGATACTTATTATGACTGGTAACAGTAACTTCGATACTAATTATGACAAGTAACTGTAACTTCGATACTAATTATGACAGGTAACTGTAACTTCGATACTAATTATGACAAGTAATTCTAACTTCGTTACTAATTATGACAAGTAACTGTAATTTTGATAAAAAATTATGGCAAGTAACTGTAACTTCGATACTAATTATGAGAGGTAACAGTAACTTCGATACTAATTATGACAGGTAACAGCAACTACGTTACTAATTATGACAAGTAACTGTAATTTCGATACTAATTATGGCAGGTAACTGTAACTTCGTAACTAATTATGAGAAGTAACTTTAATTTCGATACAAATTATGGCAGGTAACTGCAATTTCGATACTAATTATGACAGGTAACAGTAACTTCGATACTAATTATGACAAGTAACTGTAACATCGATACTAATTACGACAGGTAACTGTAACTTCGTTACTAATTATGATAAATAACTGTAATTTCGATACAAATTATGGCAGGTAACTGTAACTTCGATACTAATTATGACAGGTAACAGTAACTTCGATACTAATTATGACAGTAACAGTAACATCGATACTAATTATGACAAGTAACTGTAACTTCGTTGCTAATTATGACAAGTAACTGTAATTTCGATACAAATTATGGCAGGTAACTGTACCTTCGATAATAATTATGACAGGTAACTGTAACTTCGATACTAATTATGACAGGTAACAGTAACTTCGATCCTAATTATGACAGAAAACAGTAACTTCGATAATAAATATGACTGGTAACAGTAACTTCGATACTAATTATGGCAGGTAACTCTAACTTCGATACTATTGATGACAGGTAACTGTAACTTCGTTACTAGTTATGACAAGTAGCTGTAATTTTGATTAAAAATTATGGCAAGTAACTGTAACTTCGATACTAATTATGAGAGGTAACAGTAACTTCGATACTAATTATGACAGGTAACAGCAACTTCGTTACTAATTATGACAAGTAACTGTAATTTCGATACTAATTATGGCAGGTAACTGTAACTTCGTTACTAATTATGACAAGTTATTCTAACTTCGTTACTAAATATGACAAGTAACTGTAATTTTGATAAAAAATTATGGCAAGTAACTGTAACTTCGATACTAATTATGAGAGGTAACAGTAACTTCGATACTAATTATGACAGGTAACTGTAACTTCGTTACTAATTATGACAAGTAACAGTACCTTCGATGCTAATTATGACAGTTAACTGTAACTTCATTACTAATTATGAGAAGTAACTTTAATTTCGATACAAATTATGGCAGGTAACTGCAATTTCGATACTAATTATGACAGGTAGCATTAACTTCGATACTAATTATGACAAGTAACTGTAACTTCGTTACTAATTATGACAGGTAACTGTAATTTCGATACTAATTATGACAAGTAACTGTAATTTCGATACAAATTATGACAGGTAACTGTAACTTCGTTACTAATTATGACAAGCAACAGTACCTTCGATGCTAATTATGACAGGTAACTGTAACTTCGATACTAATTATGACAAGTAACTGTAATTTCGATAAAAAATTATGACAGGTAACAGTAACTTCGATAATTATTATGACAAGTAACTGGAACTTTGTAACTAATTATGACAAGTAACTGTAATTTCGATACAAATTATGGCAGGTAACTTTAACTTCGATACTTATTATGACTGGTAACAGTAACTTCGATACTAATTATGACAATTAACTGTAACTTCGATACTAATTATGACAGGTAACTGTAACTTCGATACTAATTATGACAAGTAATTCTAACTTCGTTACTAATTATGACAAGTAACTGTAATTTTGATAAAAAATTATGGCAAGTAACTGTAACTTCGATACTAATTATGAGAGGTAACAGTAACTTCGATACTAATTATGACAGGAAACAGCAACTTCGTTACTAATTATGACAAGTAACTGTAATTTCGATACTAATTATGGCAGGTAACTGTAACTTCGTTACTAATTATGAGAAGTAACTTTAATTTCGATACAAATTATGGCAGGTAACTGCAATTTCGATACTAATTATGACAGGTAACAGTAACTTCGATACTAATTAAGACAAGTAACTGTAACATCGATACTAATTACGACAGGTAACTGTAACTTCGTTGCTAATTATGATAAATAACTGTAATTTCGATACATTTATGGCAGGTAACTGTAACTTCGATACTAATTATGACAGGTAACAGTAACTTCGATACTAATTATGACAGGTAACAGTAACATCGATACTAATTATGACAAGTAACTGTAACTTCGTTGCTAATTATGACAAGTAACTGTAATTTCGATACAAATTATGGCAGGTAACTGTAACTTCGATAATAATTATGACAGGTAACTGTAACTTCGATACTAATTATGACAGGTAACAGTAACTTCGATCCTAATTATGACAGAAAACAGTAACTTCGATAATAAATATGACAGGTAACAGTAACTTCGATACTAATTATGGCAGGTAACTCTAACTTCGATACTATTGATGACAGGTAACTGTAACTACGTTACTAGTTATGACAAGTAGCTGTAATTTAGATACAAATTATGGCAGGTAACTGTAACTTCGATACTAATTATGACAAGTAACAGTAACTTCGATACTAATTATGACAAGAAACTGTAATTTCGAAACTAATTATGGCAGGTAACTGTAACATCGTTACTAATTATGACAAGTAACTGTAATTTCGATACAAATTATGGCAGGTAACTGTAACTTCGATACTAATTATGACAGGTAACAGTAACTTCGATACTAATTATGACAAGTAACTGTAACTTCGATACTAATTATGACAGGGAACTGTTACTTCGATATTAATAATGACAATAAACTCTAACTTCGTTACTAATTATGACAAGTAACTGTAATTTTCAAAAAAAAATTATGGCAGGTAACTGTAACTTCCATACTAATTATGACAGGTAGCAGTAACTTCGATACTAATTATGACAGGTAACTGCAGCTTCGTTACTAATAATGACAATTAACTGTAATTTCTATATTAATTATGGCAAGTAAATGTAACTTCGTTACTAATTATGACAAGTAACTGTAATTTCGATACAACTTATGGCAGGTAACTGTAACTTCGATACTAATTATGACAGGTAACAGTAACTTCGATACTTATTATGACAGAAAACAGTAACTTCGATACTAATTATGTTTTATTAATCTCATGTAATTTATTTCAGGATTAGGGCATAACCCATCTCTTTTGGGTACATTCGTGTTGACCGACTGAAAAGCACTAAACTCTTGTTATGACAGGTAACAGTAACTTCGATAATAATTATGGCAGGTAACTGTAACTTGGATACTAATTATGACAAGTAACTGTAACGTCGATACTAATTATGACAGGTAACTGTAACTTCGTTACTAATTATGACAAGTATCTGTAACTTCGATACTAATTATGACAGGTAACTGTAACTTCGTTACTAATTATGACAAGTAACTGAAATTTCGATACAAATTATGGCAGGTAGCTGTAACTTCGATACTAATTATGACAGGTAACAGGAACTTCGATACTAATTATGACAAGTAACTATAACTTCGATACAAATTATGACAGGTAACTGTAACTTCGATACTAATTATGACAAGAAACTCCAACTTCGTTACTAATTATGACAAGTAACTGTAATTTTGATAAAAAATTATGGTAGGTAACTGTAACTTCAATACTAATTATGACAGGTAACAGTAACGTCGATACTATTTATGACAAGTAACAGTACCTTCGATGCTAATTATGACAGGTAACTGTAACTTCGTTACTAAATATGACAAGTAACTGTAATTTCGATACAAATTTTGGCAGGTATCTGTAACTTCGATACAAATTATGACAAGTCCATGTAATTTCGATACAAATTATGGCAGGTAACTGTAACTTCCATACTAATTATGACAGGAAACTGTAACTTCGTTACTAATTATGACAAGTAACTGTAATTTCGATACAAATTATGACAGGTAACTGTAACTTCGTTACTAATTATGACAAGTAACAGTACCTTCGATGCTAATTATGACAGTTAACTGTAACTTCGATACTAATTATGACAAGGAACTGTAATTTCGATACAAATTATGGCAGGTAACTGTAACATCGATACTAATTATGACAGGTAGCATGAACTTCGATACTAATTATGACAAGTAACTGTAACTTCGTTACTAATTATGACAGGTAACTGTAATTTCGATACTAATTATGACAAGTAACTGTAATTTCGATACAAATTATGACAGGTAACTGTAACTTCGTTACTAATTATGACAAGTAACAGTACCTTCGATGCTAATTATGACAGTTAAATGTAACTTCGATACTAATTATGACAAGGAACTGTAATTTCGATACAAATTATGGAAGGTAACTGTAATTTCGTTACTAATTATGACAAGTAACTGTAATTCCGATACAAATTTTGGCAGGTAACTGTAACATCGATACTAATTATGACAGGTAGGAGTTACTTCGATACTAATTATGACAAGTAACTGTAACTTCGATACTAATTATGACAGGTAACTGTAACTTCGATACTAATTATGACAAGTAACTGTAATTTCGATAAAAAATTATGACAGGTAACAGTAACTTCGATAATTATTATGACAAGTAACTGGAACTTTGTAACTAATTATGACAAGTAACTGTAATTTCGATACAAATTATGGCAGGTAACTGTAACTTCGATACTTATTATGACTGGTAACAGTAACTTCGATACTAATTATGACAAGTAACTGTAACTTCGATACTAATTATAACAGGTAACTGTAACTTCGATACTAATTATGACAAGTAATTCTAACTTCGTTACTAATTATGACAAGTAACTGTAATTTTGATAAAAAAATATGGCAAGTAACTGTAACTTCGATACTAATTATGAGAGGTAACAGTAACTTCGATACTAATTATGACAGGTAACAGCAACTTCGTTACTAATTATGACAAGTAACTGTAATTTCGATACTAATTATGGCAGGTAACTGTAACTTCGTTACTAATTATGAGAAGTAACTTTAATTTCGATACAAATTATGGCAGGTAACTGCAATTTCGGTACTAATTATGACAGGTAACAGTAACTTCGATACTAATTATGACAAGTAACTGTAACATCGATACTAATTACGACAGGTAACTGTAACTTCGTTACTAATTATGATAAATAACTGTAATTTCGATACAAATTATGGCAGGTAACTGTAACTTCGATACTAATTATGACAGGTAACAGTAACTTCGATACTTATTATGACAGGTAACAGTAACATCGATACTAAT
This sequence comes from Meconema thalassinum, assembly GCA_946902985.2. NCBI lineage: Eukaryota > Metazoa > Arthropoda > Insecta > Orthoptera > Tettigoniidae > Meconema > Meconema thalassinum. The sequence goes on along the minus strand of OX336388.2, from coordinate 1,689,220,290 downwards.
TATGACAAGTAACTGTAACTTCGTTGCTAATTATGACAAGTAACTGTAATTTCGATACAAATTATGACAGGTAACTGTAACTTCGTTACTAATTATGACAAGTAACAGTACCTTCGATGCTAATTATGACAGTTAACTGTAACTGCGATACTAATTATGGCAAGTAAATGTAATTCCGATACAAATTTTGGCAGGTAACTGTAACATCGATACTAATTATGACAGGTAGCAGTAACTTCGATACTAATTATGACAAGTAACTGTAACTTCGATACTAATTATGACAGGTAACTGTAACTTCGATACTAATTATGACAAGTAATTCTAACTTCGTTACTAATTATGACAAGTAACTGTAATTTTGATAAAAAATTATGGCAAGTAACTGTAACTTCGATACTAATTATGAGAGGTAACAGTAACTTCGATACTAATTATGACAGGTAACAGCAACTACGTTACTAATTATGACAAGTAACTGTAATTTCGATACTAATTATGGCAGGTAACTGTAACTTCGTAACTAATTATGAGAAGTAACTTTAATTTCGATACAAATTATGGCAGGTAACTGCAATTTCGATACTAATTATGACAGGTAACAGTAACTTCGATACTAATTATGACAAGTAACTGTAACATCGATACTAATTACGACAGGTAACTGTAACTTCGTTACTAATTATGATAAATAACTGTAATTTCGATACAAATTATGGCAGGTAACTGTAACTTCGATACTAATTATGACAGGTAACAGTAACTTCGATACTAATTATGACAGTAACAGTAACATCGATACTAATTATGACAAGTAACTGTAACTTCGTTGCTAATTATGACAAGTAACTGTAATTTCGATACAAATTATGGCAGGTAACTGTACCTTCGATAATAATTATGACAGGTAACTGTAACTTCGATACTAATTATGACAGGTAACAGTAACTTCGATCCTAATTATGACAGAAAACAGTAACTTCGATAATAAATATGACTGGTAACAGTAACTTCGATACTAATTATGGCAGGTAACTCTAACTTCGATACTATTGATGACAGGTAACTGTAACTTCGTTACTAGTTATGACAAGTAGCTGTAATTTTGATTAAAAATTATGGCAAGTAACTGTAACTTCGATACTAATTATGAGAGGTAACAGTAACTTCGATACTAATTATGACAGGTAACAGCAACTTCGTTACTAATTATGACAAGTAACTGTAATTTCGATACTAATTATGGCAGGTAACTGTAACTTCGTTACTAATTATGACAAGTTATTCTAACTTCGTTACTAAATATGACAAGTAACTGTAATTTTGATAAAAAATTATGGCAAGTAACTGTAACTTCGATACTAATTATGAGAGGTAACAGTAACTTCGATACTAATTATGACAGGTAACTGTAACTTCGTTACTAATTATGACAAGTAACAGTACCTTCGATGCTAATTATGACAGTTAACTGTAACTTCATTACTAATTATGAGAAGTAACTTTAATTTCGATACAAATTATGGCAGGTAACTGCAATTTCGATACTAATTATGACAGGTAGCATTAACTTCGATACTAATTATGACAAGTAACTGTAACTTCGTTACTAATTATGACAGGTAACTGTAATTTCGATACTAATTATGACAAGTAACTGTAATTTCGATACAAATTATGACAGGTAACTGTAACTTCGTTACTAATTATGACAAGCAACAGTACCTTCGATGCTAATTATGACAGGTAACTGTAACTTCGATACTAATTATGACAAGTAACTGTAATTTCGATAAAAAATTATGACAGGTAACAGTAACTTCGATAATTATTATGACAAGTAACTGGAACTTTGTAACTAATTATGACAAGTAACTGTAATTTCGATACAAATTATGGCAGGTAACTTTAACTTCGATACTTATTATGACTGGTAACAGTAACTTCGATACTAATTATGACAATTAACTGTAACTTCGATACTAATTATGACAGGTAACTGTAACTTCGATACTAATTATGACAAGTAATTCTAACTTCGTTACTAATTATGACAAGTAACTGTAATTTTGATAAAAAATTATGGCAAGTAACTGTAACTTCGATACTAATTATGAGAGGTAACAGTAACTTCGATACTAATTATGACAGGAAACAGCAACTTCGTTACTAATTATGACAAGTAACTGTAATTTCGATACTAATTATGGCAGGTAACTGTAACTTCGTTACTAATTATGAGAAGTAACTTTAATTTCGATACAAATTATGGCAGGTAACTGCAATTTCGATACTAATTATGACAGGTAACAGTAACTTCGATACTAATTAAGACAAGTAACTGTAACATCGATACTAATTACGACAGGTAACTGTAACTTCGTTGCTAATTATGATAAATAACTGTAATTTCGATACATTTATGGCAGGTAACTGTAACTTCGATACTAATTATGACAGGTAACAGTAACTTCGATACTAATTATGACAGGTAACAGTAACATCGATACTAATTATGACAAGTAACTGTAACTTCGTTGCTAATTATGACAAGTAACTGTAATTTCGATACAAATTATGGCAGGTAACTGTAACTTCGATAATAATTATGACAGGTAACTGTAACTTCGATACTAATTATGACAGGTAACAGTAACTTCGATCCTAATTATGACAGAAAACAGTAACTTCGATAATAAATATGACAGGTAACAGTAACTTCGATACTAATTATGGCAGGTAACTCTAACTTCGATACTATTGATGACAGGTAACTGTAACTACGTTACTAGTTATGACAAGTAGCTGTAATTTAGATACAAATTATGGCAGGTAACTGTAACTTCGATACTAATTATGACAAGTAACAGTAACTTCGATACTAATTATGACAAGAAACTGTAATTTCGAAACTAATTATGGCAGGTAACTGTAACATCGTTACTAATTATGACAAGTAACTGTAATTTCGATACAAATTATGGCAGGTAACTGTAACTTCGATACTAATTATGACAGGTAACAGTAACTTCGATACTAATTATGACAAGTAACTGTAACTTCGATACTAATTATGACAGGGAACTGTTACTTCGATATTAATAATGACAATAAACTCTAACTTCGTTACTAATTATGACAAGTAACTGTAATTTTCAAAAAAAAATTATGGCAGGTAACTGTAACTTCCATACTAATTATGACAGGTAGCAGTAACTTCGATACTAATTATGACAGGTAACTGCAGCTTCGTTACTAATAATGACAATTAACTGTAATTTCTATATTAATTATGGCAAGTAAATGTAACTTCGTTACTAATTATGACAAGTAACTGTAATTTCGATACAACTTATGGCAGGTAACTGTAACTTCGATACTAATTATGACAGGTAACAGTAACTTCGATACTTATTATGACAGAAAACAGTAACTTCGATACTAATTATGTTTTATTAATCTCATGTAATTTATTTCAGGATTAGGGCATAACCCATCTCTTTTGGGTACATTCGTGTTGACCGACTGAAAAGCACTAAACTCTTGTTATGACAGGTAACAGTAACTTCGATAATAATTATGGCAGGTAACTGTAACTTGGATACTAATTATGACAAGTAACTGTAACGTCGATACTAATTATGACAGGTAACTGTAACTTCGTTACTAATTATGACAAGTATCTGTAACTTCGATACTAATTATGACAGGTAACTGTAACTTCGTTACTAATTATGACAAGTAACTGAAATTTCGATACAAATTATGGCAGGTAGCTGTAACTTCGATACTAATTATGACAGGTAACAGGAACTTCGATACTAATTATGACAAGTAACTATAACTTCGATACAAATTATGACAGGTAACTGTAACTTCGATACTAATTATGACAAGAAACTCCAACTTCGTTACTAATTATGACAAGTAACTGTAATTTTGATAAAAAATTATGGTAGGTAACTGTAACTTCAATACTAATTATGACAGGTAACAGTAACGTCGATACTATTTATGACAAGTAACAGTACCTTCGATGCTAATTATGACAGGTAACTGTAACTTCGTTACTAAATATGACAAGTAACTGTAATTTCGATACAAATTTTGGCAGGTATCTGTAACTTCGATACAAATTATGACAAGTCCATGTAATTTCGATACAAATTATGGCAGGTAACTGTAACTTCCATACTAATTATGACAGGAAACTGTAACTTCGTTACTAATTATGACAAGTAACTGTAATTTCGATACAAATTATGACAGGTAACTGTAACTTCGTTACTAATTATGACAAGTAACAGTACCTTCGATGCTAATTATGACAGTTAACTGTAACTTCGATACTAATTATGACAAGGAACTGTAATTTCGATACAAATTATGGCAGGTAACTGTAACTTCGTTACTAATTATGACAAGTAACTGTAATTCCGATACAAATTTTGGCAGGTAACTGTAACATCGATACTAATTATGACAGGTAGCATGAACTTCGATACTAATTATGACAAGTAACTGTAACTTCGTTACTAATTATGACAGGTAACTGTAATTTCGATACTAATTATGACAAGTAACTGTAATTTCGATACAAATTATGACAGGTAACTGTAACTTCGTTACTAATTATGACAAGTAACAGTACCTTCGATGCTAATTATGACAGTTAAATGTAACTTCGATACTAATTATGACAAGGAACTGTAATTTCGATACAAATTATGGAAGGTAACTGTAATTTCGTTACTAATTATGACAAGTAACTGTAATTCCGATACAAATTTTGGCAGGTAACTGTAACATCGATACTAATTATGACAGGTAGGAGTTACTTCGATACTAATTATGACAAGTAACTGTAACTTCGATACTAATTATGACAGGTAACTGTAACTTCGATACTAATTATGACAAGTAACTGTAATTTCGATAAAAAATTATGACAGGTAACAGTAACTTCGATAATTATTATGACAAGTAACTGGAACTTTGTAACTAATTATGACAAGTAACTGTAATTTCGATACAAATTATGGCAGGTAACTGTAACTTCGATACTTATTATGACTGGTAACAGTAACTTCGATACTAATTATGACAAGTAACTGTAACTTCGATACTAATTATAACAGGTAACTGTAACTTCGATACTAATTATGACAAGTAATTCTAACTTCGTTACTAATTATGACAAGTAACTGTAATTTTGATTAAAAAATATGGCAAGTAACTGTAACTTCGATACTAATTATGAGAGGTAACAGTAACTTCGATACTAATTATGACAGGTAACAGCAACTTCGTTACTAATTATGACAAGTAACTGTAATTTCGATACTAATTATGGCAGGTAACTGTAACTTCGTTACTAATTATGAGAAGTAACTTTAATTTCGATACAAATTATGGCAGGTAACTGCAATTTCGGTACTAATTATGACAGGTAACAGTAACTTCGATACTAATTATGACAAGTAACTGTAACATCGATACTAATTACGACAGGTAACTGTAACTTCGTTACTAATTATGATAAATAACTGTAATTTCGATACAAATTATGGCAGGTAACTGTAACTTCGATACTAATTATGACAGGTAACAGTAACTTCGATACTTATTATGACAGGTAACAGTAACATCGATACTAATTATGACAAGTAACTGTAACTTCGTTGCTAATTATGACAAGTAACTGTAATTTCGATACAAATTATGACAGGTAACTGTAACTTCGTTACTAATTATGACAAGTAACAGTACCTTCGATGCTAATTATGACAGTTAACTGTAACTGCGATACTAATTATGGCAAGTAAATGTAATTCCGATACAAATTTTGGCAGGTAACTGTAACATCGATACTAATTATGACAGGTAGCAGTAACTTCGATACTAATTATGACAAGTAACTGTAACTTCGATACTAATTATGACAGGTAACTGTAACTTCGATACTAATTATGACAAGTAACTGTAATTTCGATAAAAAATTATGACAGGTAACAGTAACTACGATAATTATTAAGACAAGTAACTGGAACTTTGTAAATAATTATGACAAGTAACTGTAATTTCGATACAAATTATGGCAGGTAACTGTAACTTCGATACTTATTATGACTGGTAACAGTAACTTCGATACTAATTATGACAAGTAACTGTAACTTCGATACTAATTATGACAGGTAACTGTAACTTCGATACTAATTATGACAAGTAATTCTAACTTCGTTACTAATTATGACAAGTAACTGTAATTTTGATAAAAAATTATGGCAAGTAACTGTAACTTCGATACTAATTATGAGAGGTAACAGTAACTTCGATACTAATTATGACAGGTAACAGCAACTACGTTACTAATTATGACAAGTAACTGTAATTTCGATACTAATTATGGCAGGTAACTGTAACTTCGTAACTAATTATGAGAAGTAACTTTAATTTCGATACAAATTATGGCAGGTAACTGCAATTTCGATACTAATTATGACAGGTAACAGTAACTTCGATACTAATTATGACAAGTAACTGTAACATCGATACTAATTACGACAGGTAACTGTAACTTCGTTACTAATTATGATAAATAACTGTAATTTCGATACAAATTATGGCAGGTAACTGTAACTTCGATACTAATTATGACAGGTAACAGTAACTTCGATACTAATTATGACAGTAACAGTAACATCGATACTAATTATGACAAGTAACTGTAACTTCGTTGCTAATTATGACAAGTAACTGTAATTTCGATACAAATTATGGCAGGTAACTGTACCTTCGATAATAATTATGACAGGTAACTGTAACTTCGATACTAATTATGACAGGTAACAGTAACTTCGATCCTAATTATGACAGAAAACAGTAACTTCGATAATAAATATGACTGGTAACAGTAACTTCGATACTAATTATGGCAGGTAACTCTAACTTCGATACTATTGATGACAGGTAACTGTAACTTCGTTACTAGTTATGACAAGTAGCTGTAATTTTGATTAAAAATTATGGCAAGTAACTGTAACTTCGATACTAATTATGAGAGGTAACAGTAACTTCGATACTAATTATGACAGGTAACAGCAACTTCGTTACTAATTATGACAAGTAACTGTAATTTCGATACTAATTATGGCAGGTAACTGTAACTTCGTTACTAATTATGACAAGTTATTCTAACTTCGTTACTAATTATGACAAGTAACTGTAATTTTGATAAAAAATTATGGCAAGTAACTGTAACTTCGATACTAATTATGAGAGGTAACAGTAACTTCGATACTAATTATGACAGGTAACTGTAACTTCGTTACTAATTATGACAAGTAACAGTACCTTCGATGCTAATTATGACAGTTAACTGTAACTTCGTTACTAATTATGAGAAGTAACTTTAATTTCGATACAAATTATGGCAGGTAACTGCAATTTCGATACTAATTATGACAGGTAGCATTAACTTCGATACTAATTATGACAAGTAACTGTAACTTCGTTACTAATTATGACAGGTAACTGTAATTTCGATACTAATTATGACAAGTAACTGTAATTTCGATACAAATTATGACAGGTAACTGTAACTTCGTTACTAATTATGACAAGCAACAGTACCTTCGATGCTAATTATGACAGGTAACTGTAACTTCGATACTAATTATGACAAGTAACTGTAATTTCGATAAAAAATTATGACAGGTAACAGTAACTTCGATAATTATTATGACAAGTAACTGGAACTTTGTAACTAATTATGACAAGTAACTGTAATTTCGATACAAATTATGGCAGGTAACTTTAACTTCGATACTTATTATGACTGGTAACAGTAACTTCGATACTAATTATGACAATTAACTGTAACTTCGATACTAATTATGACAGGTAACTGTAACTTCGATACTAATTATGACAAGTAATTCTAACTTCGTTACTAATTATGACAAGTAACTGTAATTTTGATAAAAAATTATGGCAAGTAACTGTAACTTCGATACTAATTATGAGAGGTAACAGTAACTTCGATACTAATTATGACAGGAAACAGCAACTTCGTTACTAATTATGACAAGTAACTGTAATTTCGATACTAATTATGGCAGGTAACTGTAACTTCGTTACTAATTATGAGAAGTAACTTTAATTTCGATACAAATTATGGCAGGTAACTGCAATTTCGATACTAATTATGACAGGTAACAGTAACTTCGATACTAATTAAGACAAGTAACTGTAACATCGATACTAATTACGACAGGTAACTGTAACTTCGTTGCTAATTATGATAAATAACTGTAATTTCGATACATTTATGGCAGGTAACTGTAACTTCGATACTAATTATGACAGGTAACAGTAACTTCGATACTAATTATGACAGGTAACAGTAACATCGATACTAATTATGACAAGTAACTGTAACTTCGTTGCTAATTATGACAAGTAACTGTAATTTCGATACAAATTATGGCAGGTAACTGTAACTTCGATAATAATTATGACAGGTAACTGTAACTCCGATACTAATTATGACAGGTAACAGTAACTACGATCCTAATTATGACAGAAAACAGTAACTTCGATAATAAATATGACAGGTAACAGTAACTTCGATACTAATTATGGCAGGTAACTCTAACTTCGATACTATTGATGACAGGTAACTGTAACTACGTTACTAGTTATGACAAGTAGCTGTAATTTAGATACAAATTATGGCAGGTAACTGTAACTTCGATACTAATTATGACAAGTAACAGTAACTTCGATACTAATTATGACAAGAAACTGTAATTTCGAAACTAATTATGGCAGGTAACTGTAACATCGTTACTAATTATGACAAGTAACTGTAATTTCGATACAAATTATGGCAGGTAACTGTAACTTCGATACTAATTATGACAGGTAACAGTAACTTCGATACTAATTATGACAAGTAACTGTAACTTCGATACTAATTATGACAGGGAACTGTTACTTCGATATTAATAATGACAATAAACTCTAACTTCGTTACTAATTATGACAAGTAACTGTAATTTTCAAAAAAAAAATATGGCAGGTAACTGTAACTTCCATACTAATTATGACAGGTAGCAGTAACTTCGATACTAATTATGACAGGTAACTGCAGCTTCGTTACTAATAATGACAATTAACTGTAATTTCTATATTAATTATGGCAAGTAAATGTAACTTCGTTACTAATTATGACAAGTAACGGTAATTTCGATACAACTTATGGCAGGTAACTGTAATTTCGATACAAATTATGGCAGGTAACTGTAACTTCGATACTAATTATGACAGGTAACAGTAACTTCGATACTAATTATGACAAGTAACAGTAACTTCGATACTAATTATGACAGGTAACTGTAACTTCGTTACTAATTATGACAAGTAACTGTAATTTCGATACAAATTATGGCAGGTAACTGTAACTTCGATACTAATTATGACAGGTAACAGTAACTTCGATAATAATTATGACAGGTAACAGTAACATCGATACTAATTATGACAAGTAACTGTAACTTCGTTTCTAATTATGACAAGTAACTGTAATTTCGATACAAATTATGGCAGGTAACTGTAACTTCGATACTAATTATGACAGGTAACAGTAACTTCGATACTAATTATGACAGAAAACAGTAACTTCGATACTAATAATGACAGGTAACAGTAACTTCGATACTAATTATGACAAGTAACAGTAACTTCGATACTAATTATGACAAGTAACTGTAACTTCGATACTAATAATGACAGGTAACTGTAACTTCGTTACTAATTATGACAAGTAACTGTAATTTCGATACAAATTATGGCAGGTAACTGTAACTTCGATACTAATTATGACTGGTAACAGTAACTTCGATACTAATTATGACAAGTATCTTTAACTTCGATACAAATTATGACAGGTAACTGTAACTTCGATACTAATTATGACAAGAAACTCTAACTTCGTTACTAATTATGGCAAGTAACTGTAATTTTGATAAAAAAATTTGGTAGGTAACTGTAACTTCAATACTAATTATGACAGGTAACAGTAACTTCGATACTAATTAGGACATGTAACTGTAACTTCGTTACTAATTATGACAAGTAACTCTAATTTCAATACTAATTATGGCAGGTAACTGTAACTTCGTTACTAATTATGACAAGTCCCTGTAATTTCGATACAAATTATGACAATTAACTGTAACTTAGATACTTATTATGACAGGTAACAGTAACTTCGATACTAATAATGGCAGGTAACTGTAACTTCGATACTAATTATGACAGGTAACAGTAACTTCGATACTAATTATGACAAGTAACTGTAACTTCGATACTAATTATGACAAGTAACTGTAACTTCGATACTAATTATGACAGGTAACTGTAACTTCGTTACTAATTATGAGAAGTAACTGTAATTTCGATACAAATTTTGGCAGGTAACTGTAACTTCGATACTAATTATGACAGGTAACAGTAACTTCGATACTAATTATGACAAGTAACTGTAACTTCGACTCTATTTATGACAGGTAACTGTAACTTCGTTACTAATTATGACAAGTAACTGTAATTTCGATACAAATTATGGCAGGTAACAGTAACTTCGATACTAATTAGACAGGTAACAGTAACATCGATACTAATTATGACAGGAAATTCTACCTTCGTTACTAATTATGACAAGTAACTGTAATTTTGATAAAAAATTATGGTAGGTAACTGTAACTTCAATACTAATTATGACAGGTAACAGTAACTTCGATACTAATTATGACAGGTAACTGTAACTTCGTTACTAATTATGACAAGTAACTTTAATTTCGATACTTATTATGGCAGGTAACTGTAGCTTCGTTACTAATTATGACAAGTCCCTGTAATTTCGATACAAATTATGGCAGGTAACTGTAACATCGATACTAATTATGACAAGTAAGTGAAACTTCGATACTAATTATGACAGGTAACTGTAACCTCGTTACTAATTATGAAAAGTAACTGTAATTTCGATACAAATTTTGACAGGTAACTGTAACTTCGATACTAATTATGACAGGTAACAATAACGTCGATTCTAATTATGACAAGTTACTGTAACTTCGATACTAATTATGACAGGTAACTGTAACTTCGTTACTAATTATGACATGTAACTGAAATTTCTATACAAATTATGGCAGGTAGCTGTAACTTCGATACTAATTATGACAGGTAACAGTAACTTCGATACTAATTATGACAAGTAACTATAACTTCGATACAAATTATGACAGGTAACTGTAACTTCGATACTAATTATGACAAGAAACTCCAACTTCGTTACTAATTATGACAAGTAACTGTAATTTTGATAAAAAATTATGGTAGGTAACTGTAACTTCAATACTAATTATGACAGGTAACAGTAACGTCGATACTAATTATGACAAGTAACAGTACCTTCGATGCTAATTATGACAGGTAACTGTAACTTCGATACTAATTATGACAAGGAACTGTAATTTCGATACAAATTATGGCAGGTTACTGTAACTTCATTACTAAATATGACAAGTAACTGTAATTTCGATACAAATTTTGGCAGGTGTCTGTAACTTCGATACTAATTATGACAAGTCCATGTAATTTCGATACAAATTATGGCAGGTAACTGTAACTTCGTTACTAATTATGACAAGTAACAGTACCTTCGATGCTAATTATGACAGTTAACTGTAACTTCGATATTAATTATGACAAGGAACTGTAATTTCGATACAAATTATGGCAGGTAACTGTAACTTCGTTACTAATTATGACAAGTAACTGTAATTTCGATACAAATTTTGGCAGGTAACTGTAACTTCGATACTAATTATGACAGGTAACAGTAACTTCGATACTAATTATGACAAGTAATTGTAACTTCGATACTAATTATGACAGGTAACTGTAACTTCGTTACTAATTATGACAAGTAACTGTAATTTTGATACAAATTATGGCAGGTAACTGTAACTTCGATACTAATTATGACAGGTAACAGTAACTTCGTTACTAATTATGACAAGTAACTATAACTTCGATACAAATTATGACAGGTAACTGTAACTTCGATACTAATTATGACAAGAAACTCTAACTTCGTTACTAATTATGACAAGTAACTGTAATTTTACAAGAGTTTAGTGCTTTTCAGTCGGTCAACACGAATGTACCCAAAAGAGATGGGTTATGCCCTAATCCTGAAATAAATTACATGAGATAAATAAAACACTAGGATGACCAGTTTCGATCGTCAAGCAATCATCATCAGATCCAATACACTTAGGCTATAAAATCTATGTTTGAAATACAGGTGAAAATATTTACAATATGTACTATAAAATTTTATAGTTTAACCATAGTTTACAACCATATAATCTCTCTAAAGTACAATCTCCGGATAGCCATCACCATTTAGCATTTCACCTAACATATATACTGCATTTAGCATACACTGACAGTTGCAGTACCAATACTGCAACTAAATAATTGTACATATTGTAAATATTTTCACCTGTATTTCAAACATAGATTTTATAGCCTAAGTGTATTGGATCTGATGATGATCGCTTGACGATCGAAACTGGTCATCCTAGTGTTTTATTAATCTTATGTAATTTATTTCAGGATTAGGGCATAACCCATCTCTTTTGGGTACATTCGTGTTGACCGACTGAAAAGCACTAAACTCTTGTTTACTAAGGCAACACTGAAAATATGGCTTCAAACACCACAAATAACTGTAATTTTGATAAAAAATTTGGTAGGTAACTGTAACTTCAATACTAATTAAGACAGGTAACTATAACTTCGATGCAAATTATGACAGGTAACTGTAACTTCGTTACTAATTATGACAAGTAACTGTAATTTCGATACAGATTATGGCAGGTAACTGTAACTTCGATACTAATTATGACAGGTAACAGTAACTTCGATACTAATTATGACAAGTAATTATAACTTCGATACAAATTATGACAGGTAACTGTAACTTCGTTACTAATTATGACAAGTAACTGTAATTTCGATACAAATTTTGGCAGGTAACTGTAACTCGATACTAATTATGACAGGTAACAGTAACTTCGATACTAATTATGACAAGTAACTGTAACTTCGATACTATTTATGACAGGTAACTGTAACTTCGTTACTAATTATGACAAGTAACTGTAATTTCGATACAAATTATGGCAGGTAACAGTAACTTCGATACTAATTAGACAGGTAACAGTAACTTCGATACTAATTATGACAGGAAACTCTACCTTCGTTACTAATTATGACAAGTAACTGTAATTTTGATAAAAAATTATGGTAGGTAACTGTAACTTCAATACTAATTATGACAGGTAACAGTAACTTCGATACTAATTATGACAGGAGACTGTAACTTCGTTACTAATTATGACAAGTAACTTTAATTTCGATACTTATTATGGCAGGTAACTGTAACTTCGTTACTAATTATGACAAGTCCCTGAAATTTCGATAAAAATTATGGCAGGTAACTGTAACTTCGATACTAATTATGACAAGTAAATGTAACTTCGATACTAATTATGACAGGTAACTGTAACTTCGTTACTAATTATGACACGTAACTGTAATTTCGATACAAATTTTGGCAGGTAACTGTAACTTCGATACTAATTATGACAGGTAACAGTAACGTCGATTCTAATTATGACAAGTAACTGTAACTTCGATACTAATTATGACAGGTAACTGTAACTTCGTTACTAATTATGACAAGTAACTGTAATTTCGATACAAATTATGGCAGGTAACTCTAACCTCGATACTAATTATGACAGGTAACAGTAACTTCGATACTAATTATGACAAGTAACTATAACTTCGATACAAATTATGACAGGTAACTGTAACTTCGATACTAATTATGACAAGAATCTCCAACTTCGTTACTAATTATGACAAGTAACTGTAATTTTGATAAAAAATTATGGTAGGTAACTGTAACTTCAATACTAATTATGACAGGTAACAGTAACGTCGATACTAATTATGACAAGTAACAGTACCTTCGATGCTAATTATGACAGGTAACTGTAACTTCGATACTAATTATGACAAGGAACTGTAATTTCGATACAAATTATGGCAGGTAACTGTAACTTCGTTACTAAATATGACAAGTAACTGTAATTTTGATACAAATTTTGGCAGGTATCTGTAACTTCGATACTAATTATGACAAGTCCATGTAATTTCGATACAAATTATGGCAGGTAACTGTAACTTCCATACTAATTATGACAGGTAACTGTAACTTCGAGAGCCTCCGTGGCTTAGGCGGCAGCACGCCGGCCTCTCACCGCTGGGTCCGTGTTCAAATCCCGGTCACTCCATGTGAGATCTGTGCTGGACAAAACGGAGGCAGACAGGTTTTTCTCCGGGTACTCCAGTTTTCCCTGTCAAAAATTTCATTCCAGCAACACTCTCCACTATCATTTCATTTCATCTGTCATTCATTTAATCATTGCCCCAGAGGAGTGCGTCAGGCCTCGGCAGCCGGCACAGTTCATACCCTCGCCGCTAGATGGGGCTTCATTCATTCCATTCCTGACCCAGTCGGAGACTGGAAGCAGGCTGTGGATTTTTTCAACTGTAACTTCGTTACTAATTATGACAAGTAACAGTACCTTCGATGCTAATTATGACAGGTAACTGTAACTTCGATACGAATTATGACAAGGAACTGTAATTTCGATACAAATTATGGCAGGTTACTGTAACTTCGTTACTAATTATGACAAGTAACTCTAATTTCGATACAAATTTGGGCAGGTAACTGTAACTTCGATACTAATTATGACAGGTAACAGTAACTTCGATACTAATTATGACATGTAACTGTAACTTCGATACTAATTATGACAGGTAACTGTAAGTTCGTTACTAATTATGACAAGTAACTGTAATTTTGATACAAATTATGGCAGGTAACTGTAACTTCGATACTAATTATGACAGGTAACAGTAACTTCGTTACTAATTATGACAAGTAACTATAACTTCGATACAAATTATGACAGGTAACTGTAACTTCGATACCAATTATGACAAGAAACTCTAACTTCGTTACTAATTATGACATGTAACTATAATTTTGATGAAAAAAATTGGTAGGTAATGTAACTTCAATACTAATTAAGACAGGTAACAGTAACTTCGATACTAATTATGACAAGTAACTATAACTTCGATGCAAATTATGACAGGTAACTGTAACTTCGTTACTAATTATGACAAGTAACTGTAATTTCGATACAGATTATGGCAGGTAACTGTAACTTCGATACTAATTATGACAGGTAACAGTAACTTCGATACTAATTATGACAAGTAACTATAACTTCGATACAAATTATGACAGGTATCTGTAACTTCGATACTAATTATGACAAGAAACTCTAACTTCGTTACTAATTATGACAAGTAACTGTAATGTTGATAAAAAATTATGGTAGATAACTGTAACTTCAATACTAATTATGACAGGTAACAGTAACGTCGATACTAATTATGACAAGTAACAGTACCTTCGATACTAATAATGACAGGTAACTGCAACTTCGTTACTAATTATGACAAGTAACTGTAATTTCTATACTAATTATGGCAAGTAACTGTAACTTCGTTACTAATTATGACAAGTAACGGTAATTTCTATACAAATTATGGCAGGTAACTGTAATTTCGATACAAATTATGGCAGGTAACTGTAACTTCGATACTAATTATGACAGGTAACAGTAACTTCGATACTAATTATGACAAGTAACAGTAACTTCATTCTATTTATGACAAGCAACTGTAATTTCGATACAAATTATGGCAGGTAATTGTAACTTCGATACTAATTATGACAGGTAACAGTAACTTCGATACTAATTATGACAGAAAACAGTAACTTCGATACTAATTATGACAGGTAACAGTAACTTCGATAATAATTATGGCAGGTAACTGTAACTTCGATACTAATTATGACAAGTAACAGTAACTTCGATACTAATTATTACAGGTAACTGTAACTTCCTTACTAATTATGACAAGTAACTGTAATTTTGATACAAATTATGACAGGTAGCTGTAACTTCGATACTAATTATGACAAGAAACTCTAACATCGTTACTAATTATGACAAGTAACTGTAATTTTGATTTTTTAAAAATTGGTAGGTAACTGTAACTTCAATACTAATTATGACAGGTAACAGTAACTTCGATACTAATTATGACAAGTAACTATAACTTCGATGCAAATTATGACAGGTAACTGTAACTTCGTTACTAATTATGACAAGTAACTGTAATTTCGAAACAAATTAAGGCAGGTAACTGTAACTTCGATACTAATTATGACAGGTAACAGTAACTTCGATACTAATTATGACAAGTAACTATAACTTCGATACAAATTATGACAGGTAACTGTAACTTCGATACTAATTATGACAAGAAACTCTAACTTCGTTACTAATTATGACAAGTAACTGTAATTTTGATAAAAAATTATGGTAGATAACTGTAACTTCAATACTAATAATGACAGGTAACGGTAACTTCGATACTAATTATGACAAGTAACAGTACCTTCGATGCTAATTATGACAGGTAACTGTAACTTCGATACAAATTATGACAAGGAACTGTAATTTCGATACAAATTATGGTAGGTAACTGTAATTTCGTTACTAATTATGACAAGTAACTGTAATTCCGATTCAAATTTTGGCAGGTAACTGTAACTTCGATACTAATTATGACAGGTAGCAGTAACTTCGATACTAATTATGACAAGTAACTATAACTTCGATACAAATTATGACAGGTAACTGTAACCTCGTTACTATTTATGACAAGTAGTAACTGTAATTTCGATACAAATTTTGGCAGGTAACTGTAACTTCGATACTAATTATGACAGGTAACAGTAACGTCGATTCTAATTATGACAAGTAACTGTAACTTCGATACTAATTATGACAGGTAACTGTAACTTCGTTACTAATTATGACAAGTATCTGTAATTTCAATACAAATTTTGGCCGGTAACTGTAACTTCGATACAAATTATGACAGGTAACAGTAACGTCGATTCTAATTATGAAGAGTAACTGTAACTTCGATACTAATTATGTCAGGTAACTGTAACTTCGTTACTAATTATGACAAGTAACTGTAATTTCGATACAAATTATGGCAGGTAACTGTAACCTCGATACTAATTATGACAGGTAACAGTAACTTCGACACTAATTATGACAAGTAACTATAACTTCGATACAAATCATGACAGGTAACTATAACTTCGATACTAATTATGACAAGAAACTCCAACTTCGTTACTAATTATGACAAGTAACTGTAATTTTGATAAAAAATTATGGTAGGTAACTGTAACTTCAATACTAATTATGACAGGTAACAGTAACGTCGATACTTATTATGACAAGTAACAGTACCTTCGATGCTAATTATGACAGGTAACTGTAACTTCGATACTAATTATGACAAGGAACTGTAATTTCGATACAAATTATGGCAGGTAACTGTAACTTCGTTACTAAAGAGACAAGTAACTGTAATTTCGACACAAATTTTGGCAGGTATCTGTAACTTCGATACTAATTATGACAAGTCCATGTAATTTCGTTACAAATTATGGCAGGTAACTGTAACTTCCATACTAATTATGACAGGTAACAGTAACTTCGATACTAATTATGACAGGAAACTTTAACTTCGTTACTAATTATGACAAGTAACTGTAATTTCGATATAAATTATGACAGGTAACTGTAACTTCGTTATTAATTATGACAAGTAACAGTACCTTCGATGCTAATTATGACAGGTAACAGTAACTTCGATACTAATTATGACAAGGAACTGTAATTTCGATACAAATTATGGCAGGTAACTGTAACTTCGTTACTAATTATGACAAGTAACTCTAATTTCGATACAAATTTGGGCAGGTAACTGTAACTTCGATACTAATTATGACAGGTAACAGTAACTTCGATACTAAATATGACAAGTAACTGTAACTTCGATACTAATTATGACAGGTAACTGTAAGTTTGTTACTAATTATGACAAGAAACTCTAACTTCGTTAATAATTATGACAAGTAACTGTAATTTTGATAAAAATTATGGTAGATAACTGTAACTTCAATACTAATTATGACAGGTAACAGTAACGTCGATACTAATTATGACAAGTAACAGTACCTTCGATACTAATTATGACAGGTAACTGCGACTACGTTACTAATTATGACAAGTAACTGTAATTTCTATACTAATTATGGCAAGTAACTGTAACTTCGTTACTAATTATGACAAGTAACTGTAATTTCGATACAAATTATGGCAGGTAACTGTAATTTCGATACAAATTATGGCAGGTAACTGTAACTTCGATACTAATTATGACAGGTAACAGTAACTTCGATACTAATTATGACAAGTAACAGTAACTTCATTCTAATTATCACAGTTAACTGTAATTTCGATACAAATTATGGCAGGTAATTGTAACTTCGATACTAATTATGACAGGTAACAGTAACTTCGATACTAATTATGACAGAAAACAGTAACTTCGATACTAATTATGACAGGTAACAGTAACTTCGATAATAATTATGGCAGGTAACTGTAACTTCGATACTAATTATGACAAGTAACAGTAACTTCGATACTAATTATGACAGGTAACTGTAACTTCCTTACTAATTATGACAAGTAACTGTAATTTTGATACAAATTATGGCAGGTAACTGTAACTTCGATACTAATTATGACAGGTAACAGTAACTTCGTTACTAATTATGAGAAGTAACTATAACTTCGATACAAATTATGACAGGTAACTGTAACTTCGATACTAATTATGACAAGAAACTCTAACTTCGTTACTAATTATGACAAGTAACTGTAATTTTGATTTTAAAAAATTGGTAGGTAACTGTAACTTCAATACTAATTATGACAGGTAACAGTAACTTCGATACTAATTATGACAAGTAATTATAACTTCGATGCAAATTATGACAGGTAACTGTAACTTCGTTACTAATTATGACAAGTAACTGTAATTTCGATACAAATTATGGCAGTTAACTGTAACTTCGATACTAATTATGACAGGTAACAGTAACTTCGATACTAATTATGACAAGTAACTCTAATTTCGATACAAATTTGGGCAGGTAACTGTAACTTCGATACTAATTATGACAGGTAACAGTAACTTCGATACTAAATATGACAAGTAACTGTAACTTCGATACTAATTATGACAGGAAATTGTAACTTCGTTACTAATTATGACAAGTAACTTTAATTTCGATACTTATTATGGCAGGTAACTGTAACTTCGATACTAATTATGACAAGTAAATGTAACTTCGATACTAATTATGACAGGTAACTGTAACTTCGTTACTAATTATGACACGTAACTGTAATTTCGATACAAATTTTGGCAGATAACTGTAACTTCGATACTAATTATGACAGGTAACAGTAACGTCGATTCTAATTATGACAAGTAACTGTAACTTCGATACTAATTATGACAGGTAACTGTAACTTCGTTACTAATTATGACAAGTAACTGTAATTTCGATACAAATTATGGCAGGTAACTGTAACCTCGATACTAATTATGACAGGTAACAGTAACTTCGATACTAATTATGACAAGTAACTATAACTTCGATACAAATTATGACAGGTAACTGTAACTTCGATACTAATTATGACAAGAAACTCCAACTTCGTTACTAATTATGACAAGTAACTGTAATTTTGATAAAAAATTATGGTAGGTAACTGTAACTTCAATACTAATTATGACAGGTAACAGTAACGTCGATACTAATTATGACAAGTAACAGTACCTTCGATGCTAATTATGACAGGTAACTGTAACTTCGATACTAATTATGACAAGGAACTGCAATTTCGATACAAATTATGGCAGGTAACTGTAACTTCGTTACTAAATATGACAAGTAACTGTAATTTTGATACAAAATTTGGCAGGTATCTGTAACTTCGATACTAATTATGACAAGTCCATGTAATTTCGATACAAATTATGGCAGGTAACTGTAACTTCCATACTAATTATGACAGGTAACTGTAACTTCGAGAGCCTCCGTGGCTTAGGCGGCAGCACGCCGGCCTCTCACCGCTGGGTCCGTGGTTCAAATCCCGGTCACTCCATGTGAGATCTGTGCTGGACAAAACGGAGGCAGACAGGTTTTTCTCCGGGTATTCCGGTTTTCCCTGTCAAAAATTTCATTCCAGCAACACTCTCCACTATCATTTCATTTCATCTGTCATTCATTTAATCATTGCCCCAGAGGAGTGCGTCAGGCCTCGGCAGCTGGCACAGTTCATATCCTCGCCGCTAGATGGGGGCTTCATTCATTCCATTCCTGACCCAGTCGGAGACTGGAAGCAGGCTGTGGATTTTTTCAACTGTAACTTCGTTACTAATTATGACAAGTAACAATACCTTCGATGCTAATTATGACAGGTAACTGTAACTTCGATACTAATTATGACAAGGAACTGTAATTTCGATACAAATTATGGCAGGTTACTGTAACTTCGAAACTAATTATGACAAGTAACTCTAATTTCGATACAAATTTGGGCAGGTAACTGTAACTTCGATACTAATTATGACAGGTAACAGTAACTTCGATACTAATTATGACAAGTAACTGTAACTTCGATACTAATTATGACAGGTAACTGTAAGTTCGTTACTAATTATGACAAGTAACTGTAATTTTGATACAAATTATGGCAGGTAACTGTAACTTCGATACTAATTATGACAGGTAACAGTAACTTCGTTACTAATTATGACAAGTAACTATAACTTCGATACAAATTATGACAGGTAACTGTAACTTCGATACCAATTATGACAAGAAACTCTAACTTCGTTACTAATTATGACAAGTAACTGTAATTTTGATGAAAAAAATTTGTAGGTAATGTAACTTCAATACTAATTATGACAGGTAACAGTAACTTCGATACTAATTATGACAAGTAACTATAACTTCGATGCAAATTATGACAGGTAACTGTAACTTCGTTACTAATTATGACAAGTAACTGTAATTTCGATACAGATTATGGCAGGTAACTGTAACTTCATACTAATTATGACAGGTAACAGAAACTTCGATACTAATTATGACAAGTAACTATAACGTCGATACAAATTATGACAGGTAACTGTAACTTCGATAATAATTATAACAAGAAACTCTAACTTCGTTACTAATTATGACAAGTAACTGTAATTTCGATACAAATTATGGCAGGTAACTGTAATTTCGATACAAATTATGGCAGGTAACTGTAACTTCGATACTAATTATGACAGGTAACAGTAACTTCGATACTAATTATGACAAGTAACAGTAACTTCATTCTAATTATGACAAGTAACTGTAATTTCGATACAAATTATGGCAGGTAATTGTAACTTCGATACTAATTATGACAGGTAACAGTAACTTCGATACTAATTGTGACAGAATAGAGTAACTTCGATACTAATTATGACAGGTAACAGTAACTTCGATAATAATTATGGCAGGTAACTGTAACTTCGTTACTATTTATGACAAGTAACAGTAACTTCGATACTAATTATGACAGGTAACTGTAACTTCCTTACTAATTATGACAAGTAACTGTAATTTTGATACAAATTATGACAGGTAGCTGTAACTTCGATACTAATTATGACAAGAAACTCTAACATCGTTACTAATTATGACAAGTAACTGTAATTTTGATTTAAAAAAATTGGTAGGTAACTGTAACTTCAATACTAATTATGACAGGTAACAGTAACTTCGATACTAATTATGACAAGTAACTATAACTTCGATGCAAATTATGACAGGTAACTGTAACTTCGTTACTAATTATGACAAGTAACTGTAATTTCGAAACAAATTATGGCAGGTAACTGTAACTTCGATACTAATTATGACAGGTAACAGTAACTTCGATACTAATTATGACAAGTAACTATAACTTCGATACAAATTATGACAGGTAACTGTAACTTCGATACTAATTATGACAAGAAACTCTAACTTCGTTACTAATTATGACAAGTAACTGTAATTTTGATAAAAAATTATGGTAGATAACTGTAACTTCAATACTAATAATGACAGGTAACGGTAACTTCGATACTAATTATGACAAGTAACAGTACCTTCGATGCTAATTATGACAGGTAACTGTAACTTCGGTACTAATTATGACAAGGAACTGTAATTTCGATACAAATTATGGTAGGTAACTGTAATTTCGTTACTAATTATGACAAGTAACTGTAATTCCGATACAAATTTTGGCAGGTAACTGTAACTTCGATACTAATTATGACAGGTAGCAGTAACTTCGATACTAATTATGACAAGTAACTATAACTTCGATACAAATTATGACAGGTAACTGTAACCTCGTTACTAATTATGACAAGTAACTGTAATTTCGATACAAATTTTGGCAGGTAACTGTAACTTCGTTACTAATTATGACAGGTAACAGTAACGTCGATTCTAATTATGACAAGTAACTGTAACTTCGATACTAATTATGACAGGTAACTGTAACTTCGTTACTAATTATGACAAGTATCTGTAATTTCGATACAAATTTTGGCCGGTAACTGTAACTTCGATACAAATTATGACAGGTAACAGTAACGTCGATTCTAATTATGAAAAGTAACTGTAACTTCGATACTAATTATGACAGGTAACTGTAACTTCGTTACTAATTATGACAAGTAACTGTAATTTCGATACAAATTATGGCAGGTAACTGTAACCTCGATACTAATTATGACAGGTAACAGTAACTTCGACACTAATTATGACAAGTAACTATAACTTCGATACAAATCATGACAGGTAACTATAACTTCGATACTAATTATGACAAGAAACTCCAACTTCGTTACTAATTATGACAAGTAACTGTAATTTTGATAAAAAAATATGGTAGGTAACTGTAACTTCAATACTAATTATGACAGGTAACAGTAACGTCGATACTTATTATGACAAGTAACAGTACCTCCGATGCTAATTATGACAGGTAACTGTAACTTCGATACTAATTATGACAAGGAACTGTAATTTCGATACAAATTATGGCAGGTAACTGTAACTTCGTTACTAAATATGACAAGTAACTGTAATTTCGACACAAATTTTGGCAGGTATCTGTAACTTCGATACTAATTATGACAAGTCCATGTAATTTCGATACAAGTTATGGCAGGTAACTGTAACTTCCATACTAATTATGACAGGTAACAGTAACTTCGATACTAATTATGACAGGAAACTTTAACTTCGTTACTAATTATGACAAGTAACTGTAATTTCGATACAAATTATGACAGGTAACTGTAACTTCGTTATTAATTATGACAAGTTACAGTACCTTCGATGCTAATTATGACAGGTAACTGTAACTTCGATACTAATTATGACAAGGAACTGTAATTTCGATACAAATTATGGCAGGTAACTGTAACTTCGTTACTAATTATGACAAGTAACTCTAATTTCGATACAAATTTGGACAGGTAACTGTAACTTCGATACTAATTATGACAGGTAACAGTAACTTCGATACTAAATATGACAAGTAACTGTAATTTCGATACTAATTATGACGGGTAAGTGTAAGTTTGTTACTAATTGTGACAAGTAACTGTAATTTTGATACAAATTATGGCAGGTAACTGTAACTTCGATACTAATTATGACAGGTAACAATAACTTCGGTACTAATTATGACAAGTAACTATAACTTCGTTAATAATTATGACAAGTAACTGTAATTTTGATAAAAATTATGGTAGATAACTGTAACTTCAATACTAAATATGACAGGTAACAGTAACGTCGATACTAATTATGACAAGTAACAGTACCTTCTATACTAATTATGACAGGTAACTGCAACTTCGTTACTAATTATGACAAGTAACTGTAATTTCTATACTAATTAGGGCAAGTAACTGTAACTTCGTTACTAATTATGACAAGTAACTGTAATTTCGATACAAATTATGGCAGGTAACTGTAATTTCGATACAAATTATGGCAGGTAACTGTACCTTCGATACTAATTATGACAGGTAACAGTAACTTCGATACTAATTATGACAAGTAACAGTAACTTCATTCTAATTATGACAAGTAACTGTAATTTCGATATTAATTATGGCAGGTAACTGTAACTTCGATACTAATTATGACAGGTAACAGTAACTTCGATACTAATTATGACAGAAAACAGTAACTTCGATACTAATTATGACAGGTAACAGTAACTTCGATAATAATTATGGCAGGTAACTGTAACTTCGATACTAATTATGACAAGTAACAGTAACTTCGATACTAATTATGACAGGTAACTGTAACTTCCTCACTTATTATGACAAGTAACTGTAATTTTGATACAAATTATGGCAGGTAACTGTAACTTCGATACTAATTATGACAGGTAACAGTAACTTCGTTACTAATTATGAGAAGTAACTATAACTTCGATACAAATTATGACAGGTAACTGTAACTTCGATACTAATTATGACAAGAAACTCTAAGTTCGTTACTAATTATGACAAGTAACTGTAATTTTGATTTAAAAAAATTGGTAGGTAACTGTAACTTCAATGCTAATTATGACAGGTAACAGTAACTTCGATACTAATTATGACAAGTAATTATAACTTCGATGCAAATTATGACAGGTAACTGTAACTTCGTTACTAATTATGACAAGTAACTGTAATTTCGATACAAATTATGGCAGTTAACTGTAACTTCGATACTAATTATGACAGGTAACAGTAACTTCGATACTAATTATGACAAGTAACTATAACTTCGATACAAATTATGACAGGTTACTGTAACATCGATACTAATTATGACAAGAAACTCTAACTTCGTTACTAATTATGACAAGTAACTGTAATTTCGATACAAATTATGGCAGTTAACTGTAACTTCGATACTAATTATGACAGGTAACAGTAACTTCGATACTAATTATGACAAGTAATTATAACTTCGATGCAAATTATGACAGGTAACTGTAACTTCGTTACTAATTATGACAAGTAACTGTAATTTCGATACAAATTATGGCAGTTAACGGTAACGTCGATACTAATTATGACAAGTAACAGTACCTTCGATGCTAATTATGACAGGTAACTGTAACTTCGATACTAATTATGACAAGGAACTGTAATTTCGATACAAATTATGGCAGGTAACTGTAATTTCGTTACTAATTATGACAAGTTACTGTAATTCCGATACAAATTTTGGCAGCTAACTGTAACTTCGATACTAATTATGACAGGTAGCAGTAACTTCGATACTAATTATGACAAGTAACTATAACTTCGATACTATTTATGACAGGTAACTGTAACTTCGTTACTAATTAAGACAAGTAACTGTAATTTCGATACAAATTATGGCAGGTAACAGTAACTTCGATACTAATTAGACAGGTAACAGTAACTTCGATACTAATTATGACAGGAAACTCTACCTTCGTTACTAATTATGACAAGTAACTGTAATTTTGATAAAAAATTATGGTAGGTAACTGTAACATCAATACTAATTATGACAGGTAACAGTAACTTCGATACTAATTATGACAGGTAACTGTAACTACGTTACTAATTATGACAAGTAACTTTAATTTCGATACTTATTATGGCAGGTAACTGTAACTTCGTTACTAATTATGACAAGTCCCTGTAATTTCGATACAAATTATGGCAGGTAACTGTAACTTCGATACTAATTATGGCAAGTAAATGTAACTTCGATACTAATTATGACAGGTAACTGTAACTTCGTTACTAATTATGACAAGTAACTGTAATTTCGATACAAATTTTGGCAGGTAACTGTAACTTCGATACTAATTATGGCAGGTAACAGTTACGTCGATTCTAATAATGACGAGTAACTGTAACTTCGATACTAATTATGACAGGTAACTGTAACTTCGTTACTAATTATGACAAGTAACTGTAATTTCGATACAAATTATGGCAGGTAACTGTAACTTCGATACTAATTATGACAGGCAACAGTAACTACGATACTAATTATGACAAGTAACTATAACTTCGATGCAAATTATGACAGGCAACTGTAACTTCGTTACTAATTATGACAAGTAACTGTAATTTCGATACAGATTATGGCAGGTAACTGTAACTTCATACTAATTATGACAGGTAACAGTAGCTTCGATACTAATTATGACAAGTAACTATAACTTCGATACAAATTATGACAGGAAACTGTAACTCCGATACTAATTATGACAAGAAACTCTAACTTCGTTACTAATTATGACAAGTAACTGTAATTTTGATAAAAAATTATGGTAGATAACTGTAACTTCAATACTAATTATGACAGGTAACAGTAACGTCGATACTAATTATGACAAGTAACAGTACCTTCGATACTAATTATGGCAGGTAACTGCAACTTCGTTACTAATTATGACAAGTAACTGTAATTTCTATACTAATTATGGCAAGTAACTGTAACTTCGTTACTAATTATGACAAGTAACTGTAATTTCGATACAAATTATGGCAGGTAACTGTAATTTCGATACAAATTATGGCAGGTAACTGTAACTTCGATACTAATTATGACAGGTAACAGTAACTTCGATACTAATTATGACAAGTGACAGTAACTTCATTCTAATTATGACAAGTAACTGTAATTTCGATACAAATTATGGCAGGTAATTGTAACTTCGATACTAATTATGACAGGTAACAGTAACTTCGATACTAATTATGACAGGTAACAGTAACTTCGATAATAATTATGGCAGGTAACTGTAACTTCGTTACTAATTATGACAAGTAACAGTAACTTCGATACTTATTATGACAGGTAACTGTAACTTCCTTACTACTTATGACAAGTAACTGTAATTTTGATACAAATTATGACAGGTAGCTGTAACTTCGATACTAATTATGACAAGAAACTCTAACATCGTTACTAATTATGACAAGTAACTGTAATTTTGATTTTAAAAAAATTGGTAGGTAACTGTAACTTCAATACTAATTATGACAGGTAACAGTAACTTCGATACTAATTATGACAAGTAACTATAACTTCGATGGAAATTATGACAGGTAACTGTAACTTACTTACTAATTATGACAAGTAACTGTAATTTCGAAACAAATTATGGCAGGTAACTGTAACTTCGATACTAATTATGACAGGTAACAGTAACTTCGATACTAATTATGACAAGTAACTATAACTTCGATACAAATTATGACAGGTAACTGTAACTTCGATACTAATTATGACAAGAAACTCTAACTTCGTTACTAATTATGACAAGTAACTGTAATTTTGATAAAAAATTATGGTAGATAACTGTAACTTCAATACTAATAATGACAGGTAACGGTAACATCGATACTAATTATGACAAGTAACAGTACCTTCGATGCTAATTATGACAGGTAACTGTAACTTCGATACTAATTATGACAAGGAACTGTAATTTCGATACAATTTATGGTAGGTAACTGTAATTTCGTTACTAATTATGACAAGTAACTGTAATTCCGATACAAATTTTGGCAGGTAACTGTAACTTCGATACTAATTATGACAGGTAGCAGTAACTTCGATACTAATTATGACAAGTAACTATAACTTCGATACAAATCATGACAGGTAACTGTAACCTCGTTACTAATTATGACAAGTAACTGTAATTTCGATACAAATTTTGGCAGGTAACTGTAACTTCGATACTAATTATGACAGGTAACAGTAACGTCGATTCTAATTATGACAAGTAACTGTAACTTCGATACTAATTATGACAGGTAACTGTAACTTCGTTACTAATTATGACAAGTATCCGTAATTTCGATACAAATTTTGGCCGGTAACTGTAACTTCGATACAAATTATGACAGGTAACAGTAACGTCGATTCTAATTATGAAAAGTAACTGTAACTTCGATACTAATTATGACAGGTAACTGTAACTTCGTTACTAATTATGACAAGTAACTGTAATTTCGATACAAATTATGGCAGGTAACTGTAACCTCGATACTAATTATGACAGGTAACAGTAACTTCGACACTAATTATGACAAGTAACTATAACTTCGATACAAATCATGACAGGTAACTATAACTTCGATACTAATTATGGCAAGAAACTCCAACTTCGTTACTAATTATGACAAGTAACTGTAATTTTGATAAAAAATTATGGTAGGTAACTGTAACTTCAATACTAATTATGACAGGTAACAGTAACGTCGATACTTATTATGACAAGTAACAGTACCTTCGATGCTAATTATGACAGGTAACTGTAACTTCGATACTAATTATGACAAGGAACTGTAATTTCGATACAAATTATGGCAGGTAACTGTAACTTCGTTACTAAATATGACAAGTAACTGTAATTTCGACACAAATTTTGGCAGGTATCTGTAACTTCGATACTAATTATTACAAGTCCATGTAATTTCGATACAATTTATGGCAGGTAACTGTAACTTCCATACTAATTATGACAGGTAACAGTAACTTCGATACTAATTATGACAAGTAACTGTAATTTCGATACAAATTATGACAGGTAACTGTAACTTCGTTATTAATTATGACAAGTAACTGTAATTTCGATACAAATTATGACAGGTAACTGTAACTTCGTTATTAATTATGACAAGTAACAGTACCTTCGATGCTAATTATGACAGGTAACTGTAACTTCGATACTAATTATGACAAGGAACTGTAATTTCGATACAAATTATGGCAGGTAACTGTAACTTCGTTACTAATTATGACAAGTAACTCTAATTTCGATATAAATTTGGGCAGGTAACTGTAACTTCGATACTAATTATGACAGGTAACAGTAACTTCGATACTAAATATGACAAGTAACTGTAACTTCGATACTAATTATGACGGGTAAGTGTAAGTTTGTTACTAATTATGACAAGTAACTGTAATTTTGATACAAATTATGGCAGGTAACTGTAACCTCGATACTAATTATGACAGGTAACAGTAACTTCGTTACTAATTATGACAAGTAACTATAACTTCGATACAAATTATGACAGGTAACTGTAACTTCGATACTAATTATGACAAGAAACTCTAACTTCGTTAATAATTATGACAAGTAACTGTAATTTTGATAAAAATTATGGTAGATAACTGTAACTTCAATACTAATTATGACAGGTAACAGTAACGTCGATACTAATTATGACAAGTAACAGTACCTTCGATACTAATTATGACTGGTAACTGCAACTTCGTTACTAATTATGACAAGTAACTGTAATTTCTATACTAATTATGGCAAGTAACTGTAACTTCGTTACTAATTATGACAAGTAACTGTAATTTCGATACAAATTATGGCAGGTAACTGTAATTTCGATACAAATTATGGCAGGTAACTGTAACTTCGATACTAATTATGACAGGAAACAGTAACTTCGATACTAATTATGACAAGTAACAGTAACTTCATTCTAATTATGACAAGTAACTGTAATTTCGATACAAATTATGGCAGGTAACTGTAACTTCGTTACTAAATATGACAAGTAACTGTAATTTCGACACAAATTTTGTCAGGTATCTGTAACTTCGATACTAATTATTACAAGTCCATGTAATTTCGATACAAATTATGGCAGGTAACTGTAACTTCCATACTAATTATGACAGGTAACAGTAACTTCGATACTAATTATGACAGGAAACTTTAACTTCGTTACTAATTATGACAAGTAACTGTAATTTCGATACAAATTATGACAGGTAACTGTAACTTCGTTATTAATTATGACAAGTAACAGTACCTTCGATGCTAATTATGACAGGTAACTGTAACTTCGATACTAATTATGACAAGGAACTGTAATTTCGATACAAATTATGGCAGGTAACTGTAACTTCGTTACTAATTATGACAAGTAACTCTAATTTCGATACAAATTTGGGCAGGTAACTGTAACTTCGATACTAATTATGACAGGTAACAGTAACTTCGATACTAAATATGACAAGTAACTGTAACTTCGATACTAATTATGACGGGTAAGTGTAAGTTTGTTACTAATTATGACAGGTAACAGTAACTTCGATACTAATTATGACAGAAAACAGTAACTTCGATACTAATTATGACAGGTAACAGTAACTTCAATAATAATTATGGCAGGTAACTGTAACTTCGATACTAATTATTACAAGTCCATGTAATTTCGATACAAATTATGGCAGGTAACTGTAACTTCCATACTAATTATGACAGGTAACAGTAACGTCGATACTAATTATGACAAGTAACAGTACCTTCGATACTAATTATGACAGGTAACTGCAACTTCGTTACTAATTATGACAAGTAACTGTAATTTCTATACTAATTATGGCAAGTAACTGTAACTTCGTTACTAATTATGACAAGTAACTGTAATTTCGATACAAATTATGGCAGGTATCTGTAATTTCGATACAAATTATGGCAGGTAACTGTAACTTCGATACTAATTATGACAGGTAACAGTAACTTCGATACTAATTATGACAAGTAACAGTAACTTCATTCTAATTATGACAAGTAACTGTAATTTCGATACAAATTATGGCAGGTAACTGTAACTTCGATACTAATTATGACAGGTAACAGTAACTTCGATACTAATTATGACAGAAAACAGTAACTTCGATACTAATTATGACAGGTAACAGTAACTTCGATAATAATTATGGCAGGTAACTGTAACTTCGATACTAATTATGACAAGGAACTGTAATTTCGATACAATTTATGGTAGGTAACTGTAATTTCGTTACTAATTATGACAAGTAACTATAACTTCGATGCAAATTATGACAGGTAACTGTAACTTCGTTACTAATTATGACAAGTAACTGTAATTTCGAAACAAATTATGGCAGGTAACTGTAACTTCGATACTAATTATGACAGGTAACAGTAACTTCGATACTAATTATGACAAGTAACTATAACTTCGATACAAATTATGACAGGTAACTGTAACTTCGATACTAATTATGACAAGAAACTCTAACTTCGTTACTAATTATGACAAGTAACTGTAATTTTGATAAAAAAATTATGGTAGATAACTGTAACTTCAATACTAATAATGACAGGTAACGGTAACTTCGATACTAATTATGACAAGTAACAGTACCTTCGATGCTAATTATGACAGGTAACTGTAACTTCGATACTAATTATGACAAGTAACTATAACTTCGATGCAAATTATGACAGGTAACTGTAACTTCGTTACTAATTATGACAAGTAACTGTAATTTCGAAACAAATTATGGCAGGTAACTGTAACTTCGATACTAATTATGACAGGTAACAGTAACTTCGATACTAATTATGACAAGTAACTATAACTTCGATACAAATTATGACAGGTAACTGTAACTTCGATACTAATTATGACAAGAAACTCTAACTTCGTTACTAATTATGACAAGTAACTGTAATTTTGATAAAAAAATTATGGTAGATAACTGTAACTTCAATACTAATAATGACAGGTAACGGTAACTTCGATACTAATTATGACAAGTAACAGTACCTTCGATGCTAATTATGACAGGTAACAGTAACTTCGATACTAATTATGACAGAAAACAGTAACTTCGATACTAATTATGACAGGTAACAGTAACTTCGATAATAATTATGGCAGGTAACTGTAACTTCGATACTAATTATGACAAGGAACTGTAATTTCGATACAATTTATGGTAGGTAACTGTAATTTCGTTACTAATTATGACAAGTAACTGTAATTCGGATACAAATTTTGGCAGGTAACTGTAACTTCGATACTAATTATGACAGGTAGCAGTAACTTCGATACTAATTATGACAAGTAACTATAACTTCGATACAAATTATGACAGGTAACTGTAACCTCGTTACTAGTTATGACAAGTAACTGTAATTTCGATACAAATTTTGGCCGGTAACTGTAACTTCGATACAAATTATGACAGGTAACAGTAACGTCGATTCTAATTATGAAAAGTAACTGTAACTTCGATACTAATTATGACAGGTAACTGTAACTTCGTTACTAATTATGACAAGTAACTGTAATTTCGATACAAATTATGGCAGGTAACTGTAACCTCGATACTAATTATGACAGGTAACAGTAACTTCGACACTAATTATGACAAGTAACTATAACTTCGATACAAATCATGACAGGTAACTATAACTTCGATACTAATTATGACAAGAAACTCCTACTTCGTTACTAATTATGACAAGTAACTGTAATTTTGATAAAAAATTATGGTAGGTAACTGTAACTTCAATACTAATTATGACAGGTAACAGTAACGTCGATACTTATTATGACAAGTAACAGTACCTTCGATGCTAATTATGACAGGTAACTGTAACTTCGATACTAATTATGACAAGGAACTGTAATTTCGATACAAATTATGGCAGGTAACTGTAACTTCGTTACTAAATATGACAAGTAACTGTAATTTCGACACAAATTTTGGCAGGTATCTGTAACTTCGATACTAATTATTACAAGTCCATGTAATTTCGATACAAATTATGGCAGGTAACTGTAACTTCCATACTAATTATGACAGGTAACAGTAACTTCGATACTAATTATGACAGGAAACTTTAACTTCGTTACTAATTATGACAAGTAACTGTAATTTCGATACAAATTATGACAGGTAACTGTAACTTCGTTATTAATTATGACAAGTAACAGTACCTTCGATGCTAATTATGACAGGTAACTGTAACTTCGATACTAATTATGACAAGGAACTGTAATTTCGATACAAATTATGGCAGGTAACTGTAACTTCGTTACTAATTATGACAAGTAACTCTAATTTCGATACAAATTTGGCCAGGTAACTGTAACTTCGATACTAATTATGACAGGTAACAGTAACTTCGATACTAAATATGACAAGTAACTGTAACTTCGATACTAATTATGACGGGTAAGTGTAAGTTTGTTACTAATTATGACAAGTAACTGTAATTTTGATACAAATTATGGCAGGTAACTGTAACTTCGATACTAATTATGACAGGTAACAGTAACTTCGTTACTAATTATGACAAGTAACTATAACTTCGATACAAATTATGACAGGTAACTGTAACTTCGATACTAATTATGACAAGAAACTCTAACTTCGTTAATAATTATGACAAGTAACTGTAATTTTGATAAAAATTATGGTAGATAACTGTAACTTCAATACTAATTATGACAGGTAACAGTAACGTCGATACTAATTATGACAAGTAACAGTACCTTCGATACTAATTATGACAGGTAACTGCAACTTCGTTACTAATTATGACAAGTAACTGTAATTTCTATACTAATTATGGCAAGTAACTGTAACTTCGTTACTAATTATGACAAGTAACTGTAATTTCGATACAAATTATGGCAGGTAACTGTAATTTCGATACAAATTATGGCAGGTAACTGTAACTTCGATACTAATTATGACAGGTAACAGTAACTTCGATACTAATTATGACAAGTAACAGTAACTTCATTCTAATTATGACAAGTAACTGTAATTTCGATACAAATTATGGCAGGTAACTGTAACTTCGATACTAATTATGACAGGTAACAGTAACTTCGATACTAATTATGACAGAAAACAGTAACTTCGATACTAATTATGACAGGTAACAGTAACTTCGATAATAATTATGGCAGGTAACTGTAACTTCGATACTAATTATGACAAGTAACAGTAACTTCGATACTAATTATGACAGGTAACTGTAACTTCCTTACTTATTATGACAAGTAACTGTAATTTTGATACAAATTATGGCAGGTAACTGTAACTTCGATACTAATTATGACAGGTAACAGTAACTTCGTTACTAATTATGAGAAGTAACTATAACTTCGATACAAATTATGACAGGTAACTGTAACGACGATACTAATTATGACAAGAAACTCTAACTTCATTACTAATTATGACAAGTAACTGTAATTTCGATACAAATTATGGCAGTTAACTGTAACTTCGATACTAATTATGACAGGTAACAGTAACTTCGATACTAATTATGACAAGTAATTATAACTTCGATGCAAATTATGACAGGTAACTGTAACTTCGTTACTAATTATGACAAGTAACTGTAATTTCGATACAAATTATGGCAGTTAACGGTAACGTCGATACTAATTATGACAAGTAACAGTACCTTCGATGCTAATTATGACAGGTAACTGTAACTTCGATGCTAATTATGAAAAGGAACTGTAATTTCGATACAAATTATGGCAGGTAACTGTAATTTCGTTACTAATTATGACAAGTTACTGTAATTCCGATACAAATTTTGGCAGCTAACTGTAACTTCGATACTAATTACGACAGGTAGCAGTAACTTCGATACTAATTATGACAAGAAACTCTAACTTCGTTACTAATTATGACAAGTAACTGTAATTTTGATAAAAAATTATGGTAGATAACTGTAACTTCAATACTAATAATGACAGGTAACGGTAACTTCGATACTAATTATGACAAGTAGCAGTACCTTTGATGCTAATTATGACAGGTAACTGTAACTTCGATACTAATTATGACAAGGAACTGTAATTTCGATACAATTTATGGTAGGTAACTGTAATTTCGTTACTAATTATGACAAGTAACTGTAATTCGGATACAAATTTTGGCAGGTAACTGTAACTTCGATACTAATTATGACAGGTAGCAGTAACTTCGATACTAATTATGACAAGTAACTATAACTTCGATACAAATTATGACAGGTAACTGTAACCTCGTTACTAATTATGACAAGTAACTGTAATTTCGATACAAATTTTGGCCGGTAACTGTAACTTCGATACAAATTATGACAGGTAACAGTAACGTCGATTCTAATTATGAAAAGTAACTGTAACTTCGATACTAATTATGACAGGTAACTGTAACTTCGTTACTAATTATGACAAGTAACTGTAATTTCGATACAAATTATGGCAGGTAACTGTAACCTCGATACTAATTATGACAGGTAACAGTAACTTCGACACTAATTATGACAAGTAACTATAACTTCGATACAAATCATGACAGGTAACTATAACTTCGATACTAATTATGACAAGAAACTCCTACTTCGTTACTAATTATGACAAGTAACTGTAATTTTGATAAAAAATTATGGTAGGTAACTGTAACTTCAATACTAATTATGACAGGTAACAGTAACGTCGATACTTATTATGACAAGTAACAGTACCTTCGATGCTAATTATGACAGGTAACTGTAACTTCGATACTAATTATGACAAGGAACTGTAATTTCGATACAAATTATGGCAGGTAACTGTAACTTCGTTACTAAATATGACAAGTAACTGTAATTTCGACACAAATTTTGGCAGGTATCTGTAACTTCGATACTAATTATTACAAGTCCATGTAATTTCGATACAAATTATGGCAGGTAACTGTAACTTCCATACTAATTATGACAGGTAACAGTAACTTCGATACTAATTATGACAGGAAACTTTAACATCGTTACTAATTATGACAAGTAACTGTAATTTCGATACAAATTATGACAGGTAATTGTAACTTCGTTATTAATTATGACAAGTAACAGTACCTTCGATGCTAATTATGACAGGTAACTGTAACTTCGATACTAATTATGACAAGGAACTGTAATTTCGATACAAATTATGGCAGGTAACTGTAACTTCGTTACTAATTATGACAAGTAACTCTAATTTCGATACAAATTTGGCCAGGTGACTGTAACTTCGATACTAATTATGACAGGTAACAGTAACTTCGATACTAAATATGACAAGTAACTGTAACTTCGATACTAATTATGACGGGTAAGTGTAAGTTTGTTACTAATTATGACAAGTAACTGTAATTTTGATACAAATTATGGCAGGTAACTGTAACTTCGATACTAATTATGACAGGTAACAGTAACTTCGTTACTAATTATGACAAGTAACTATAACTTCGATACAAATTATGACAGGTAACTGTAACTTCGATACTAATTATGACAAGAAACTCTAACTTTGTTAATAATTATGACAAGTAACTGTAATTTTGATAAAAATTATGGTAGATAACTGTAACTTCAATACTAATTATGACAGGTAACAGTAACGTCGATACTAATTATGACAAGTAACAGTACCTTCGATACTAATTATGACAGGTAACTGCAACTTCGTTACTAATTATGAAAAGTAACTGTAATTTCTATACTAATTATGGCAAGTAACTGTAACTTCGTTACTAATTATGACAAGTAACTGTAATTTCGATACAAATTATGGCAGGTAACTGTAATTTCGATACAAATTATGGCAGGTAACTGTAACTTCGATACTAATTATGACAGGTAACAGTAACTTCGATACTAATTATGACAAGTAACAGTAACTTCATTCTAATTATGACAAGTAACTGTAATTTCGATACAAATTATGGCAGGTAACTGTAACTTCGATACTAATTATGACAGGTAACAGTAACTTCGATACTAATTATGACAGAAAACAGTAACTTCGATACTAATTATGACAGGTAACAGTAACTTCGATAATAATTATGGCAGGTAACTGTAACTTCGATACTAATTATGACAAGTAACAGTAACTTCGATACTAATTATGACAGGTAACTGTAACTTCCTTACTTATTATGACAAGTAACTGTAATTTTGATACAAATTATGGCAGGTAACTGTAACTTCGATACTAATTATGACAGGTAACAGTAACTTCGTTACTAATTATGAGAAGTAACTATAACTTCGATACAAATTATGACAGGTAACTGTAACGTCGATACTAATTATGACAAGAAACTCTAACTTCGTTACTAATTATGACAAGTAACTGTAATTTCGATACAAATTATGGCAGTTAACTGTAACTTCGATACTAATTATGACAGGTAACAGTAACTTCGATACTAATTATGACAAGTAATTATAACTTCGATGCAAATTATGACAGGTAACTGTAACTTCGTTACTAATTATGACAAGTAACTGTAATTTCGATACAAATTATGGCAGTTAACGGTAACGTCGATACTAATTATGACAAGTAACAGTACCTTCGATGCTAATTATGACAGGTAACTGTAACTTCGATACTAATTATGAAAAGGAACTGTAATTTCGATACAAATTATGGCAGGTAACTGTAATTTCGTTACTAATTATGACAAGTTACTGTAATTCCGATACAAATTTTGGCAGCTAACTGTAACTTCGATACTAATTACGACAGGTAGCAGTAACTTCGATACTAATTATGACAAGTAACTATAACTTCGATACAAATTATGACAGGTAACTGTAACCTCGTTACTAATTATGACAAGTAACTGTAATTTCGATACAAATTTTGGCAGGTAACTGTAACTCGATAATAATTATGACAGGTAGCAGTAACTTCGGTACTAATTATGACAAGTAACTGTAATTTCGATACTATTTATGACAGGTAACTGTAACTTCGTTACTAATTAAGACAAGTAACTGTAATTTCGATACAAATTATGGCAGGTAACAGTAACTTCGATACTAATTAGACAGGTAACAGTAACTTCTATACTAATTATGACAGGAAACTCTACCTTCGTTACTAATTATGACAAGTAACTGTAATTTTGATAAAAAATTATGGTAGGTAACTGTAACTTCAATACTAATTATGACAGGTAACAGTAACTTCGATACTAATTATGACAGGTAACTGTAACTACGTTACTAATTATGACAAGTAACTTCAATTTCGATACTTATTATGGCAGGTAACTGTAACTTCGTTACTAATGATGACAAGTCCCTGTAATTTCGATACAAATTATGGCAGGTAACTGTAACTTCGATACTAATTATGACAGGTAACAGTAACTTCGTTACTAATTATGACAAGTAACTATATCTTCGATACAAATTATGACAGGTAACTGTAACTTCGATACTAATTATGACAAGAAACTCTAACTTCGTTAATAATTATGACAAGTAACTGTAATTTTGATAAAAATTATGGTAGATAACTGTAACTTCAATACTAATTATGACAGGTAACAGTAACGTCGATACTAATTATGACAAGTAACAGTACCTTCGATACTAATTATGACAGGTAACTGCAACTTCGTTACTAATTATGACAAGTAACTGTAATTTCTATACTAATTATGGCAAGTAACTGTAACTTCGTTACTAATTATGACAAGTAACAGTAATTTCGATACAAATTTTGGCAGGTAACTGTAATTTCGATACAAATTATGGCAGGTAACTGTAACTTCGATACTAATTATGACAGGTAACAGTAACTTCGATACTAATTATGACAAGTAACAGTAACTTCATTCTAATTATGACAAGTAACTGTAATTTCGATACAAATTATGGCAGGTAACTGTAACTTCGATACTAATTATGACAGGTAACAGTAACTTCGATTCTAATTATGACAGAAAACAGTAACTTCGATACTAATTATGACAGGTAACAGTAACTTCGATAATAATTATGGCAGGTAACTGTAACTTCGATACTAATTATGACAAGTAACAGTAACTTCGATACTAATTATGACAGGTAACTGTAACTTCGTTACTAATTATGACAAGTAACTGTAATTTCGATACAAATTATGGCAGGTAACTGTAATTTCGATACAAATTATGGCAGGTAACTGTAACTTCGATACTAATTATGACAGGTAACAGTAACTTCGATACTAATTATGACAAGTAACAGTAACTTCATTCTAATTATGACAAGTAACTGTAATTTCGATACAAATTATGGCAGGTAATTGTAACTTCGATATTAATTATGACAGGTAACAGTAACTTCGATACTAATTATGACAGAAAACAGTAACTTCGATACTAATTATGACAGGTAACAGTAACTTCGATAATAATTATGGCAGGTAACTGTAACTTCGATACTAATTATGACAAGAAACTCTAACTTCGTTACTAATTATGACAAGTAACTGTAATTTTGATAAAAAATTATGGTAGATAACTGTAACTTCAATACTAATAATGACAGGTAACGGTAACTTCGATACTAATTATGACAAGTAACAGTACCTTCGATGCTAATTATGACAGGTAACTGTAACTTCGATACTAATTATGACAAGGAACTGTAATTTCGATACAATTTATGGTAGGTAACTGTAATTTCGTTACTAATTATGACAAGTAACTGTAATTCCGATACAAATTTTGGCAGGTAACTGTAACTTCGATACTAATTATGACAGGTAGCAGTAACTTCGATACTAATTATGACAAGTAACTATAACTTCGATACAAATTATGACAGGTAACTGTAACCTCGTTACTAATTATGACAAGTAACTGTAATTTCGATACAAATTTTGGCCGGTAACTGTAACTTCGATACAAATTATGACAGGTAACAGTAACGTCGATTCTAATTATGAAAAGTAACTGTAACTTCGATACTAATTATGACAGGTAACTGTAACTTCGTTACTAATTATGACAAGTAACTGTAATTTCGATACAAATTATGGCAGGTAACTGTAACCTCGATACTAATTATGACAGGTAACAGTAACTTCGACACTAATTATGACAAGTAACTATAACTTCGATACAAATCATGACAGGTAACTATAACTTCGATACTAATTATGACAAGAAACTCCAACTTCGTTACTAATTATGACAAGTAACTGTAATTTTGATAAAAAATTATGGTAGGTAACTGTAACTTCAATACTAATTATGACAGGTAACAGTAACGTCGATACTTATTATGACAAGTAACAGTACCTTCGATGCTAATTATGACAGGTAACTGTAACTTCGATACTAATTATGACAAGGAACTGTAATTTCGATACAAATTATGGCAGGTAACTGTAACTTCGTTACTAAATATGACAAGTAACTGTAATTTCGACACAAAGTTTGGCAGGTATCTGTAACTTCGATACTAATTATTACAAGTCCATGTAATTTCGATACAAATTATGGCAGGTAACTGTAACTTCCATACTAATTATGACAGGTAACAGTAACTTCGATACTAATTATGACAGGAAACTTTAACTTCGTTACTAATTATGACAAGTAACTGTAATTTCGATACAAATTATGACAGGTAACTGTAACTTCGTTATTAATTATGACAAGTAACAGTACCTTCGATGCTAATTATGACAGGTAACTGTAACTTCGATACTAATTATGACAAGGAACTGTAATTTCGATACAAATTATGGCAGGTAACTGTAACTTCGTTACTAATTATGACAAGTAACTCTAATTTCGATACAAATTTGGCCAGGTAACTGTAACTTCGATACTAATTATGACAGGTAACAGTAACTTCGATACTAAATATGACAAGTAACTGTAACTTCGATACTAATTATGACGGGTAAGTGTAAGTTTGTTACTAATTATGACAAGTAACTGTAATTTTGATACAAATTATGGCAGGTAACTGTAACTTCGATACTAATTATGACAGGTAACAGTAACTTCGTTACTAATTATGACAAGTAACTATAACTTCGATACAAATTATGACAGGTAACTGTAACTTCGATACTAATTATGACAAGAAACTCTAACTTCGTTAATAATTATGACAAGTAACTGTAATTTTGATAAAAATTATGGTAGATAACTGTAACTTCAATACTAATTATGACAGGTAACAGTAACGTCGATACTAATTATGACAAGTAACAGTACCTTCGATACTAATTATGACAGGTAACTGCAACTTCGTTACTAATTATGACAAGTAACTGTAATTTCTATACTAATTATGGCAAGTAACTGTAACTTCGTTACTAATTATGACAAGTAACTGTAATTTCGATACAAATTATGGCAGGTAACTGTAATTTCGATACAAATTATGGCAGGTAACTGTAACTTCGATACTAATTATGACAGGTAACAGTAACTTCGATACTAATTATGACAAGTAACAGTAACTTCATTCTAATTATGACAAGTAACTGTAATTTCGATACAAATTATGGCAGGTAACTGTAACTTCGATACTAATTATGACAGGTAACAGTAACTTCGATACTAATTATGACAGAAAACAGTAACTTCGATACTAATTATGACAGGTAACAGTAACTTCGATAATAATTATGGCAGGTAACTGTAACTTCGATACTAATTATGACAAGTAACAGTAACTTCGATACTAATTATGACAGGTAACTGTAACTTCCTTACTTATTATGACAAGTAACTGTAATTTTGATACAAATTATGGCAGGTAACTGTAACTTCGATACTAATTATGACAGGTAACAGTAACTTCGTTACTAATTATGAGAAGTAACTATAACTTCGATACAAATTATGACAGGTAACTGTAACTTCGATACTAATTATGTCAAGAAACTCTAACTTCGTTACTAATTATGACAAGTAACTGTAATTTCGATACAAATTATGGCAGTTAACTGTAACTTCGATACTAATTATGACAGGTAACAGTAACTTCGATACTAATTATGAAAAGTAATTATAACTTCGATGCAAATTATGACAGGTAACTGTAACTTCGTTACTAATTATGACAAGTAACTGTAATTTCGATACAAATTATGGCAATTAACGGTAACGTCGATACTAATTATGACAAGTAACAGTACCTTCGATGCTAATTATGACAGGTAACTGTAACTTCGATACTAATTATGAAAAGGAACTGTAATTTCGATACAAATTATGGCAGGTAACTGTAATTTCGTTACTAATTATGACAAGTTACTGTAATTCCGATACAAATTTTGGCAGCTAACTGTAACTTCGATACTAATTACGACAGGTAGCAGTAACTTCGATACTAATTATGACAAGTAACTATAACTTCGATACAAATTATGACAGGTAACTGTAACCTCGTTACTAATTATGACAAGTAACTGTAATTCCGATACAAATTTTGGCAGGTAACTGTAACTCGATAATAATTATGACAGGTAGCAGTAACTTCGGTACTAATTATGACAAGTAACTGTAATTTCGATACTATTTATGACAGGTAACTGTAACTTCGTTACTAATTAAGACAAGTAACTGTAATTTCGATACAAATTATGGCAGGTAACAGTAACTTCGGTACTAATTAGACAGGTAACAGTAACTTCGATACTAATTATGACAGGAAACTCTACCTTCGTTACTAATTATGACAAGTAACTGTAATTTTGATAAAAAATTATGGTAGGTAACTGTAACTTCAATACTAATTATGACAGGTAACAGTAACTTCGATACTAATTATGACAGGTAATTGTAACTACGTTACTAATTATGACAAGTAACTTTAATTTCGATACTTATTATGGCAGGTAACTGTAACTTCGTTACTAATGATGACAAGTCCCTGTAATTTCGATACAAATTATGGCAGGTAACTGTAACTTCGATACTAATTATGACAGGTAACAGTAACTTCGTTACTAATTATGACAAGTAACTATATCTTCGATACAAATTATGACAGGTAACTGTAACTTCGATACTAATTATGACAAGAAACTCTAACTTCGTTAATAATTATGACAAGTAACTGTAATTTTGATAAAAATTATGGTAGATAACTGTAACTTCAATACTAATTATGACAGGTAACAGTAACGTCGATACTAATTATGACAAGTAACAGTACCTTCGATACTAATTATGACAGGTAACTGCAACTTCGTTACTAATTATGACAAGTAACTGTAATTTCTATACTAATTACGGCAAGTAACTGTAACTTCGTTACTAATTATGACAAGTAACTGTAATTTCGATACAAATTATGGCAGGTAACTGTAATTTCGATACAAATTATGGCAGGTAACTGTAACTTCCATACTAATTATGACAGGTAACAGTAACTTCGATACTAATTATGACAAGTAACAGTAACTTCATTCTAATTATGACAAGTAACTGTAATTTCGATACAAATTATGGCAGGTAACTGTAACTTCGATACTAATTATGACAGGTAACAGTAACTTCGATACTAATTATGACAGAAAACAGTAACTTCGATACTAATTATGACAGGTAACAGTAACTTCAATAATAATTATGGCAGCTAACTGTAACTTCGATACTAATTATGACAAGTAACAGTAACTTCGATACTAATTATGACAGGTAACTGTAACTTCGTTACTAATTATGACAAGTAACTGTAATTTCGATACAAATTATGGCAGGTAACTGTAATTTCGATACAAATTATGGCAGGTAACTGTAACTTCGATACTAATTATGACAGGTAACAGTAACTTCGATACTAATTATGACAAGTAACAGTAACTTCATTCTAATTATGACAAGTAACTGTAATTTCGATACAAATTATGGCAGGTAATTGTAACTTCGATACTAATTATGACAGGTAACAGTAACTTCGATACTAATTATGACAGAAAACAGTAACTTCGATACTAATTATGACAGGTAACAGTAACTTCGATAATAATTATGGCAGGTAACTGTAACTTCGTTACTAATTATGACAAGTAACAGTAACTTCGATACTAATTATGACAGGTAACTGTAACTTCCTTACTAATTATGACAAGTAACTGTAATTTTGATACAAATT
Organism: Meconema thalassinum; assembly: GCA_946902985.2. Taxonomy (NCBI): domain Eukaryota; kingdom Metazoa; phylum Arthropoda; class Insecta; order Orthoptera; family Tettigoniidae; genus Meconema; species Meconema thalassinum. The sequence goes on along the minus strand of OX336388.2, from coordinate 1,689,176,260 downwards.
ATGACAGGTAGCTGTAACTTCGATACTAATTATGACAAGAAACTCTAACATCGTTACTAATTATGACAAGTAACTGTAATTTTGATTTTAAAAAAATTGGTAGGTAACTGTAACTTCAATACTAATTATGACAGGTAACAGTAACTTCGATACTAATTATGACAAGTAACTATAACTTCGATGCAAATTATGACAGGTAACTGTAACTTCGTTACTAATTATGAAAAGTAACTGTAATTTCGAAACAAATTATGGCAGGTAACTGTAACTTCGATACTAATTATGACAGGTAACAGTAACTTCGATACTAATTATGAGAAGTAACTATAACTTCCATACAAATTATGACAGGTAACTGTAACTTCGATACTAATTATGACAAGAAACTCTAACTTCGTTACTAATTATGACAAGTAACTGTAATTTTGATAAAAAAAATTATGGTAGATAACTGTAACTTCAATACTAATAATGACAGGTAACGGTAACTTCGATACTAATTATGACAAGTAACAGTACCTTCGATGCTAATTATGACAGGTAACTGTAACTTCGATACTAATTATGACAAGGAACTGTAATTTCGATACAATTTATGGTAGGTAACTGTAATTTCGTTACTAATTATGACAAGTAACTGTAATTCCGATACAAATTTTGGCAGGTAACTGTAACTTCGATACTAATTATGACAGGTAGCAGTAACTTCGATACTAATTATGACAAGTAACTATAACTTCGATACAAATTATGACAGGTAACTGTAACCTCGTTACTAATTATGACAAGTAACTGTAATTTCGATACAAATTTTGGCCGGTAACTGTAACTTCGATACAAATTATGACAGGTAACAGTAACGTCGATTCTAATTATGAAAAGTAACTGTAACTTCGATACTAATTATGACAGGTAACTGTAACTTCGTTACTAATTATGACAAGTAACTGTAATTTCGATACAAATTATGGCAGGTAACTGTAACCTCGATACTAATTATGACAGGTAACAGTAACTTCAACACTAATTATGACAAGTAACTATAACTTCGATACAAATCATGACAGGTAACTATAACTTCGATACTAATTATGACAAGAAACTCCAACTTCGTTACTAATTATGACAAGTAACTGTAATTTTGATAAAAAATTATGGTAGGTAACTGTAACTTCAATACTAATTATGACAGGTAACAGTAACGTCGATACTTATTATGACAAGTAACAGTACCTTCGATGCTAATTATGACAGGTAACTGTAACTTCGATACTAATTATGACAAGGAACTGTAATTTCGATACAAATTATGGCAGGTAACTGTAACTTCGTTACTAATTATGACAAGTAACTCTAATTTCGATACAAATTTGGCCAGGTAACTGTAACTTCGATACTAATTATGACAGGTAACAGTAACTTCGATACTAAATATGACAAGTAACTGTAACTTCGATACTAATTATGACGGGTAAGTGTAAGTTTGTTACTAATTATGACAAGTAACTGTAATTTTGATACAAATTATGGCAGGTAACTGTAACTTCGATACTAATTATGACAGGTAACAGTAACTTCGTTACTAATTATGACAAGTAACTATAACTTCGATACAAATTATGACAGGTAACTGTAACTTCGATACTAATTATGACAAGAAACTCTAACTTCGTTAATAATTATGACAAGTAACTGTAATTTTGATAAAAATTATGGTAGGTAACTGTAACTTCAATACTAATTATGACAGGTAACAGTAACGTCGATACTAATTATGACAAGTAACAGTACCTTCGATACTAATTATGACAGGTAACTGCAACTTCGTTACTAATTATGACAAGTAACTGTAATTTCTATACTAATTATGGCAAGTAACTGTAACTTCGTTACTAATTATGACAAGTAACTGTAATTTCGATACAAATTATGGCAGGTAACTGTAATTTCGATACAAATTATGGCAGGTAACTGTAACTTCGATACTAATTATGACAGGTAACAGTAACTTCGATACTAATTATGACAAGTAACAGTAACTTCATTCTAATTATGACAAGTAACTGTAATTTCGATACAAATTATGGCAGGTAACTGTAACTTCGATACTAATTATGACAGGTAACAGTAACTTCGATACTAATTATGACAGAAAACAGTAACTTCGATACTAATTATGACAGGTAACAGTAACTTCGATAATAATTATGGCAGGTAACTGTAACTTCGATACTAATTATGACAAGTAACAGTAACTTCGAAACTAATTATGACAGGTAACTGTAACTTCCTTACTTATTATGACAAGTAACTGTAATTTTGATACAAATTATGGCAGGTAACTGTAACTTCGATACTAATTATGACAGGTAACAGTAACTTCGTTACTAATTATGAGAAGTAACTATAACTTCGATACAAATTATGACAGGTAACTGTAACTTCGATACTAATTATGACAAGAAACTCTAACTTCGTTACTAATTATGACAAGTAACTGTAATTTCGATACAAATTATGGCAGTTAACTGTAACTTCGATACTAATTATGACAGGTAACAGTAACTTCGATACTAATTATGAAAAGTAATTATAACTTCGATGCAAATTATGACAGGTAACTGTAACTTCGTTACTAATTATGACAAGTAACTGTAATTTCGATACAAATTATGGCAATTAACGGTAACGTCGATACTAATTATGACAAGTAACAGTACCTTCGATGCTAATTATGACAGGTAACTGTAACTTCGATACTAATTATGAAAAGGAACTGTAATTTCGATACAAATTATGGCAGGTAACTGTAATTTCGTTACTAATTATGACAAGTTACTGTAATTCCGATACAAATTTTGGCAGCTAACTGTAACTTCGATACTAATTACGACAGGTAGCAGTAACTTCGATACTAATTATGACAAGTAACTATAACTTCGATACAAATTATGACAGGTAACTGTAACCTCGTTACTAATTATGACAAGTAACTGTAATTTCGATACAAATTTTGGCAGGTAACTGTAACTCGATAATAATTATGACAGGTAGCAGTAACTTCGGTACTAATTATGACAAGTAACTGTAATTTCGATACTATTTATGACAGGTAACTGTAACTTCGTTACTAATTAAGACAAGTAACTGTAATTTCGATACAAATTATGGCAGGTAACAGTAACTTCGGTACTAATTAGACAGGTAACAGTAACTTCGATACTAATTATGACAGGAAACTCTACCTTCGTTACTAATTATGACAAGTAACTGTAATTTTGATAAAAAATTATGGTAGGTAACTGTAACTTCAATACTAATTATGACAGGTAACAGTAACTTCGATACTAATTATGACAGGTAACTGTAACTACGTTACTAATTATGACAAGTAACTTTAATTTCGATACTTATTATGGCAGGTAACTGTAACTTCGTTACTAATGATGACAAGTCCCTGTAATTTCGATACAAATTATGGCAGGTAACTGTAACTTCGATACTAATTATGACAGGTAACAGTAACTTCGTTACTAATTATGACAAGTAACTATATCATCGATACAAATTATGACAGGTAACTGTAACTTCGATACTAATTATGACAAGAAACTCTAACTTCGTTAATAATTATGACAAGTAACTGTAATTTTGATAAAAATTATGGTAGATAACTGTAACTTCAATACTAATTATGACAGGTAACAGTAATGTCGATACTAATTATGACAAGTAACAGTACCTTCGATACTAATTATGACAGGTAACTGCAACTTCGTTACTAATTATGACAAGTAACTGTAATTTCTATACTAATTATGGCAAGTAACTGTAACTTCGTTACTAATTATGACAAGTAACTGTAATTTCGATACAAATTATGGCAGGTAACTGTAATTTCGATACAAATTATGGCAGGTAACTGTAACTTCGATACTAATTATGACAGGTAACAGTAACTTCGATACTAATTATGACAAGTAACAGTAACTTCATTCTAATTATGACAAGTAACTGTAATTTCGATACAAATTATGGCAGGTAACTGTAACTTCGATACTAATTATGACAGGTAACAGTAACTTCGATACTAATTATGACAGAAAACAGTAACTTCGATACAATTATGACAGGTAACAGTAACTTCAATAATAATTATGGCAGGTAACTGTAACTTCGATACTAATTATGACAAGTAACAGTAACTTCGATACTAATTATGACAGGTAACTGTAACTTCGTTACTAATTATGACAAGTAACTGTAATTTCGATACAAATTATGGCAGGTAACTGTAATTTCGATACAAATTATGGCAGGTAACTGTAACTTCGATACTAATTATGACAGGTAACAGTAACTTCGATACTAATTATGACAAGTAACAGTAACTTCATTCTAATTATGACAAGTAACTGTAATTTCGATACAAATTATGGCAGGTAATTGTAACTTCGATACTAATTATGACAGGTAACAGTAACTTCGATACTAATTATGACAGAAAACAGTAACTTCGATACTAATTATGACAGGTAACAGTAACTTCGATAATAATTATGGCAGGTAACAGTAACTTCGTTACTAATTATGACAAGTAACAGTAACTTCGATACTAATTATGACAGGTAACTGTAACTTCCTTACTAATTATGACAAGTAACTGTAATTTTGATACAAATTATGACAGGTAGCTGTAACTTCGATACTAATTATGACAAGAAACTCTAACATCGTTACTAATTATGACAAGTAACTGTAATTTTGATTTTAAAAAAATTGGTAGGTAACTGTAACTTCAATACTAATTATGACAGGTAACAGTAACTTCGATACTAATTATGACAAGTAACTATAACTTCGATGCAAATTATGACAGGTAACTGTAACTTCGTTACTAATTATGACAAGTAACTGTAATTTCGAAACAAATTATGGCAGGTAACTGTAACTTCGATACTAATTATGACAGGTAACAGTAACTTCGATACTAATTATGACAAGTAACTATAACTTCCATACAAATTATGACAGGTAACTGTAACTTCGATACTAATTATGACAAGAAACTCTAACTTCGTTACTAATTATGACAAGTAACTGTAATTTTGATTAAAAAAATTATGGTAGATAACTGTAACTTCAATACTAATAATGACAGGTAACGGTAACTTCGATACTAATTATGACAAGTAACAGTACCTTCGATGCTAATTATGACAGGTAACTGTAACTTCGATACTAATTATGACAAGGAACTGTAATTTCGATACAATTTATGGTAGGTAACTGTAATTTCGTTACTAATTATGACAAGTAACTGTAATTCCGATACAAATTTTGGCAGGTAACTGTAACTTCGATACTAATTATGACAGGTAGCAGTAACTTCGATACTAATTATGACAAGTAACTATAACTTCGATACAAATTATGACAGGTAACTGTAACCTCGTTACTAATTATGACAAGTAACTGTAATTTCGATACAAATTTTGGCCGGTAACTGTAACTTCGATACAAATTATGACAGGTAACAGTAACGTCGATTCTAATTATGAAAAGTAACTGTAACTTCGATACTAATTATGACAGGTAACTGTAACTTCGTTACTAATTATGACAAGTAACTGTAATTTCGATACAAATTATGGCAGGTAACTGTAACCTCGATACTAATTATGACAGGTAACAGTAACTTCAACACTAATTATGACAAGTAACTATAACTTCGATACAAATCATGACAGGTAACTATAACTTCGATACTAATTATGACAAGAAACTCCAACTTCGTTACTAATTATGACAAGTAACTGTAATTTTGATAAAAAATTATGGTAGGTAACTGTAACTTCAATACTAATTATGACAGGTAACAGTAACGTCGATACTTATTATGACAAGTAACAGTACCTTCGATGCTAATTATGACAGGTAACTGTAACTTCGATACTAATTATGACAAGGAACTGTAATTTCGATACAAATTATGGCAGGTAACTGTAACTTCGTTACTAAATAAGACAAGTAACTGTAATTTCGACACAAATTTTGGCAGGTATCTGTAACTTCGATACTAATTATTACAAGTCCATGTAATTTCGATACAAATTATGGCAGGTAACTGTAACTTCCATACTAATTATGACAGGTAACAGTAACTTCGATACTAATTATGACAGGAAACTTTAACTTCGTTACTAATTATGACAAGTAACTGTAATTTCGATACAAATTATGACAGGTAACTGTAACTTCGTTATTAATTATGACAAGTAACAGTACCTTCGATGCTAATTATGACAGGTAACTGTAACTTCGATACTAATTATGACAAGGAACTGTAATTTCGATACAAATTATGGCAGGTAACTGTAACTTCGTTACTAATTATGACAAGTAACTCTAATTTCGATACAAATTTGGCCAGGTAACTGTAACTTCGATACTAATTATGACAGGTAACAGTAACTTCGATACTAAATATGACAATTAACTGTAACTTCGATACTAATTATGACGGGTAAGTGTAAGTTTGTTACTAATTATAACAAGTAACTGTAATTTTGATACAAATTATGGCAGGTAACTGTAACTTCGATACTAATTATGACAGGTAACAGTAACTTCGTTACTAATTATGACAAGTAACTATAACTTCGATACAAATTATGACAGGTAACTGTAACTTCGATACTAATTATGACAAGAAACTCTAACTTCGTTAATAATTATGACAAGTAACTGTAATTTTGATAAAAATTATGGTAGGTAACTGTAACTTCAATACTAATTATGACAGGTAACAGTAACGTCGATACTAATTATGACAAGTAACAGTACCTTCGATACTAATTATGACAGGTAACTGCAACTTCGTTACTAATTATGACAAGTAACTGTAATTTCTATACTAATTATGGCAAGTAACTGTAACTTCGTTACTAATTATGACAAGTAACTGTAATTTCGATACAAATTATGGCAGGTAACTGTAATTTCGATACAAATTATGGCAGGTAACTGTAACTTCGATACTAATTATGACAGGTAACAGTAACTTCGATACTAATTATGACAAGTAACAGTAACTTCATTCTAATTATGACAAGTAACTGTAATTTCGATACAAATTATGGCAGGTAACTGTAACTTCGATACTAATTATGACAGGTAGCAGTAACTTCGATACTAATTATGACAGAAAACAGTAACTTCGATACTAATTATGACAGGTAACAGTAACTTCGATAATAATTATGGCAGGTAACTGTAACTTCGATACTAATTATGACAAGTAACAGTAACTTCGATACTAATTATGACAGGTAACTGTAACTTCCTTACTTATTATGACAAGTAACTGTAATTTTGATACAAATTATGGCAGGTAACTGTAACTTCGATACTAATTATGACAGGTAACAGTAACTTCGTTACTAATTATGAGAAGTAACTATAACTTCGATACAAATTATGACAGGTAACTGTAACTTCGATACTAATTATGACAAGAAACTCTAACTTCGTTACTAATTATGACAAGTAACTGTAATTTCGATACAAATTATGGCAGTTAACTGTAACTTCGATACTAATTATGACAGGTAACAGTAACTTCGATACTAATTATGACAAGTAATTATAACTTCGATGCAAATTATGACAGGTAACTGTAACTTCGTTACTAATTATGACAAGTAACTGTAATTTCGATACAAATTATGGCAGTTAACGGTAACGTCGATACTAATTATGACAAGTAAGAGTACCTTCGATGCTAATTATGACAGGTAACTGTAACTTCGATACTAATTATGAAAAGGAACTGTAATTTCGATACAAATTATGGCAGGTAACTGTAATTTCGTTACTAATTATGACAAGTTACTGTAATTCCGATACAAATTTTGGCAGCTAACTGTAACTTCGATACTAATTATGACAGGTAGCAGTAACTTCGATACTAATTATGACAAGTAACTATAACTTCGATACAAATTATGACAGGTAACTGTAACCTCGTTACTAATTATGACAAGTAACTGTAATTTCGATACAAATTTTGGCAGGTAACTGTAACTCGATAATAATTATGACAGGTAGCAGTAACTTCGGTACTAATTATGACAAGTAACTGTAATTTCGATACTATTTATGACAGGTAACTGTAACTTCGTTACTAATTAAGACAAGTAACTGTAATTTCGATACAAATTATGGCAGGTAACAGTAACTTCGATACTAATTAGACAGGTAACAGTAACTTCGATACTAATTATGACAGGAAACTCTACCTTCGTTACTAATTATGACAAGTAACTGTAATTTTGATAAAAAATTATGGTAGGTAACTGTAACTTCAATACTAATTATGACAGGTAACAGTAACTTCGATTTAATTATGACAGGTAACTGTAACTACGTTACTAATTATGACAAGTAACTTTAATTTCGATACTTATTATGGCAGGTAACAGTAACTTCGATACTAATGATGACAAGTAAATGTAACTTCGATACTAATTATGACAGGTAACTGTAACTTCGTTACTAATTATGACAAGTAACTGTAATTTCGATACAAATTTTGGCAGGTAACTGTAACTTCGATACTAATTATGGCAGGTAACAGTTACGTCGATTCTAATTATGACGAGTAACTGTAACTTCGATACTAATTATGACAGGTAACTGTAACTTCGTTACTAATTATGACAAGTAACTGTAATTTCGATACAAATAATGGCAGGTAACTGTAACTTCGATACTAATTATGACAGGCAACAGTAACTACGATACTAATTATGACAAGTAACTATAACTTCGATAAAAATTATGACAAGTAACTGTAACTTCGATACTAATTATGACAAGAAACTCCAACTTCGTTACTAATTATGACAAGTAACTGTAATTTTGATAAAAAATTATGGTAGGTAAATGTAACTTCAATACTAATTATGACAGGTAACAGTAACGTCGATACTAATTATGACAAGTATCAGTACCTTCGATGCTAATTATGACAGGTAACTGTAACTTCGATACTAATTATGACAAGTAACAGTACCTTCGATACTAATTATGACAGGTAACTGCAACTTCGCTACTAATTATGACAAGTAACTGTAATTTCTATACTAATTATGGCAAGTAACTGTAACTTCGTTACTAATTATGACAAATCACTGTAATTTCGATACAAATTATGGCAGGTAACTGTAATTTCGATACAAATTATGGCAGGTAACTGTAACTTCGATACTAATTATGACAGGTAACAGTAACTTCGATACTAATTATGACAAGTAACAGTAACTTCATTCTAATTATGACAAGTAACTGTAATTTCGATACAAATTATGGCAGGTAACTGTAACTTCGTTACTAATTATGACAGGTAACAGTAACTTCGATACTAATTATGACAGAAAACAGTAACTTCGATACTAATTATGACAGGTAACAGTAACTTCGATAATAAATATGGCAGGTAAATGTAACTTCGATACTAATTATGACAAGTAACAGTAACTTCGATACTAATTATGACAGGTAACAGTAACTTCCTTACTAATTATGACAAGTAACTGTAATTTTGATACAAATTATGGCAGGTAACTGTAACTTCGATATTAATTATGACAGGTAACAGTAACTTCGTTACTAATTATGACAAGTAACTATAACATCGATACAAATTATGACAGGTAACTGTAACTTCGATACTAATTATGACAAGAAACTCTAACTTCGTTACTAATTATGACAAGTAACTGTAATTTTGATAAAAAATTATGGTAGATAACTGTAACTTCAATACTAATTATGACAGGTAACAGTAACTTCGATACTAATTATGACAAGTAACTGTAACTTCGATACTAATTATGACAGGTAACTGTAAGTTCGTTACTAATTATGACAAGTAACTGTAATTTTGATACAAATTATGACAGGTAACTGTAACTTCGATACTAATTATGACAGGTAACAGTAACTTCGTTACTAATTATGACAAGTAACTATAACTTCGATACAAATTATGACAGGTAACTGTAACTTCGATACCAATTATGACAAGAAACTCTAACTTCGTTACTAATTATGACAAGTAACTGTAATTTTGATGAAAAAAATTGGTAGGTAATGTAACTTCAATACTAATTATGACAGGTAACAGTAACTTCGATACTAATTATGAAAAGTAACTATAACTTCGATGCAAATTATGACAGGTAACTGTAACTTCGTTACTAATTATGACAAGTAACTGTAATTTCGATACAGATTATGGCAGGTAACTGTAACTTCGATACTAATCATGACAGGTAACAGTAACTTCGATACTAATTATTACAAGTAACTATAACTTCGATACAAATTATGACAGGTAACTGTAACTTCGATACTAATTATGACAAGAAACTCTAACTTCGTTACTAATTATGACAAGTAACTGTAATTTTGATGAAAAAAATTGGTAGGTAATGTAACTTCAATACTAATTATGACAGGTAACAGTAACTTCGATACTAATTATGACAAGTAACTATAACTTCGATGCAAATTATGACAGGTAACTGTAACTTCGTTATTAATTATGACAAGTAACTGTAATTTCGATACAAATTATGGCAGGTAACTGTAATTTCGATACAAATTATGGCAGGTAACTGTAACTTCGATATTAATTATGACAGGTAACAGTAACTTCGATACTAATTATGACAAGTAACAGTAACTTCATTCTAATTATGACAAGTAACTGTAATTTCGATACAAATTATGGCAGGTAATTGTAACTTCGATACTAATTATGACAGGTAACAGTAACTTCGATACTAATTATGACAGAAAACAGTAACTTCGATACTAATTATGACAGGTAACAGTAACTTCGATAATAATTATGGCAGGTAACTGTAACTTCGATACTAATTATGACAAGTAACAGTATCATCGATATTAATTATGACAGGTAACTGTAACTTCCTTACTAATTATGACAAGTAACTGTAATTTTGATACAAATTATGACAGTTAGCTGTAACTTCGATACTAATTATGACAAGAAACTCTAACATCGTTACTAATTATGACAAGTAACTGTAATTTTGATTTTAAAAAAATTGGTAGGTAACTGTAACTTCAATACTAATTATGACAGGTGGGAGTGACTTCGATACTAATTATGACAAGTAACTATAACTTCGATGCAAATTATGACAGGTAACTGTAACTTCGTTACTAATTATGACAAGTAACTGTAATTTCGAAACAAATTATGGCAGGTAACTGTAACTTCGATACTAATTATGACAAGAAACTCTAACTTCGTTACTAATTATGACAAGTAACTGTAATTTTGATAAAAAATTATGGTAGATAACTGTAACTTCAATACTAATAATGACAGGTAACGGTAACTTCGATACTAATTATGACAAGTAACAGTACCTTCGATGCTAATTATGACAGGTAACTGTAACTTCGATATTAATTATGACAAGGAACTGTAATTTCGATACAAATTATGGTAGGTAACTGTAATTTCGTTACTAATTATGACAAGTAACTGTAATTCCGATACAAATTTTGGTAGGTAACTGTAACTTCGATACTAATTATGACAGGTAGCAGTAACTTCGATACTAATTATGACAAGTAACTATAACTTCGATACAAATTATGACAGGTAACTGTAACCTCGTTACTAATTATGACAAGTAACTGTAATTTCGATACAAATTTTGGCAGGTAACTGTAACTTCGATACTAATTATGACAGGTAAGAGTAACGTCGATTCTAATTATGACAAGTAACTGTAACTTCGATACTAATTATGACAGGTAACTGTAACTTCGTTACTAATTATGACAAGTATCTGTAATTTCGATACAAATTTTGGCCGGTAACTGTAACTTCGATACAAATTATGACAGGTAACAGTAACGTCGATTCTAATTATGAAAAGTAACTGTAACTTCGATACTAATTATGACAGGTATCTGTAACTTCGTTACTAATTATGACAAGTAACTGTAATTTCGATACAAATTATGGCAGGTAACTGTAACCTCGATACTAATTATGACAGGTAACAGTAACTTCGACACTAATTATGACAAGTAACTATAACTTCGATACAAATCATGACAGGTAACTATAACTTCGATACTAATTATGACAAGAAACTCCAACTTCGTTACTAATTATGACAAGTAACTGTAATTTTGATAAAAAATTATGGTAGGTAACTGTAACTTCAATACTAATTATGACAGGTAACAGTAACGTCGATACTTATTATGACAAGTAACAGTACCTTCGATGCTAATTATGACAGGTAACTGTAACTTCGATACTAATTATGACAAGGAACTGTAATTTCGATACAAATTATGGCAGGTAACTGTAACTTCGTTACTAAATATGACAAGTAACTGTAATTTCGACACAAATTTTGGCAGGTATCTGTAACTTCGATACTAATTATGACAAGTCCATGTAATTTCGATACAAATTATGGCAGGTAACTGTAACTTCCATACTAATTATGACAGGTAACAGTAACTTCGATACTAATTATGACAGGAAACTTTAACTTCGTTACTAATTATGACAAGTAACTGTAATTTCGATACAAATTATGACAGGTAACTGTAACTTCGTTATTAATTATGACAAGTAACAGTACCTTCGATGCTAATTATGACAGGTAACTGTAACTTCGATACTAATTATGACAAGGAACTGTAATTTCGATACAAATTACGGCAGGTAACTGTAACTTCGTTACTAATTATGACAAGTAACACTAATTTCGATACAAATTTGGGCAGGTAACTGTAACTTCGATACTAATTATGACAGGTAACAGTAACATCGATACTAAATATGACAAGTAACTGTAACTTCGATACTAATTATGACAGGTAACTGTAAGTTTGTTACTAATTATGACAAGTAACTGTAATTTTGATACAAATTATGGCAGGTAACTGTAACTTCGATACTAATTATGACAGGTAACAGTAACTTCGTTACTAATTATGACAAGTAACTATAACTTCGATACAAATTATGACAGGTAACTTTAACTTCGATACTAATTATGACAAGAAACTCTAACTTCGTTAATAATTATGACAAGTAACTGTAATTTTGATAAAAATTATGGTAGATAACTGTAACTTCAATACAAATTATGACAGGTAACAGTAACGTCGATACTAATTATGACAAGTAACAGTACCTTCGATACTAATTATGACAGGTAACTGCAACTTCGTTACTAATTATGACAAGTAACTGTAATTTCTATACTAATTATGGCAAGTAACTGTAACTTCGTTACTAATTATGACAAGTAACTGTAATTTCGATACAAATTATGGCAGGTAACTGTAATTTCGATACAAATTATGGCAGGTAACTGTAACTTCGATACTATTTATGACAGGTAACCGTAACTTCGATACTAATTATGACAAGTAACAGTAACTTCATTCTAATTATGACAAGTAACTGTAATTTCGATACAAATTAGGGCAGGTAACTGTAACTTCGATACTAATTATGACAGGTAACAGTAACTTCGATACTAATTATGACAGAAAACAGTAACTTCGATACTAATTATGACAGGTAACTGTAACTTCGATAATAATAATGGCAGGTAACTGTAACTTCGATACTAATTATGACAAGTAACAGTTACTTCGGTACTAATTATGACAGGTAACTGTAACTTCCTTACTAATTATGACAAGTAACTGTAATTTTGATACAAATTATGGCAGGTAACTGTAACTTCGATACTAATTATGACAGGTAACAGTAACTTCGTTACTAATTATGAGAAGTAACTATAACTTCGATACAAATTATGACAGGTAACTGTAACTTCGATACTAATTATGACAAGAAACTCTAACTTCGTTACTAATTATGACAAGTAACTGTAATTTTGATTAAAAAAAATTGGTAGGTAACTGTAACTTCAATACTAATTATGACAGGTAACAGTAACTTCGATACTAATTATGACAAGTAATTATAACTTCGATGCAAATTATGACATGTAACTGTAACTTCGTTACTAATTATGACAAGTAACTGTAATTTCGATACAAATTATGGCAGTTAACTGTAACTTCGATACTAATTATGACAGGTAACAGTAACTTCGATACTAATTATGACAAGTAACTATAACTACGATACAAATTATGACAGGTAACTGTAACTTCGATACTAATTAAGACAAGAAACTCTAACTTCGTTACTAATTATGACAAGTAACTGTAATTTCGATACAAATTATGGCAGTTAACTGTAACTTCGATACTAATTATGACAGGTAACAGTAACTTCGATACTAATTATGACAAGTAATTATAACTTCGATGCAAATTATGACAGGTAACTGTAACTTCGTTACTAATTATGACAAGTAACTGTAATTTCGATACAAATTATGGCAGTTAACGGTAACGTCGATACTAATTATGACAAGTAACAGTACCTTCGATGCTAATTAAGACAGGTAACTGTAACTTCGATACTAATTATGACAAGGAACTGTAATTTCGATACAAATTATGGCAGGTAACTGTAATTTCGTTACTAATTATGACAAGTTACTGTAATTCCGATACAAATTTTGGCAGCTAACTGTAACTTCGATACTAATTATGACAGGTAGCAGTAACTTCGATACTAATTATGACAAGTAACTATAACTTCGATACAAATTATGACAGGTAACTGTAACCTCGTTACTAATTATGACAAGTAACTGTAATTTCGATACAAATTTTGGCAGGTAACTGTAACTCGATAATAATTATGACAGGTAGCAGTAACTTCGGTACTAATTATGACAAGTAACTGTAATTTCGATACTATTTATGACAGGTAACTGTAACTTCGTTACTAATTAAGACAAGTAACTGTAATTTCGATACAAATTATCGCAGGTAACAGTAACTTCGATACTAATTAGCAGGTAACAGTAACTTCGATACTAATTATGACAGGAAACTCTACCTTCGTTACTAATTATGACAAGTAACTGTAATTATGATAAAAAATTATGGTAGGTAACTGTAACTTCAATACTAATTATGACAGGTAACAGTAACTTCGATACTAATTATGACAGGTAACTGTAACTACGTTACTAATTATGACAAGTAACTTTAATTTCGATACTTATTATGGCAGGTAACTGTAACTTCGTTACTAATTATGACAAGTCCCTGTAATTTCGATACAAATTATGGCAGGTAACTGTAACTTCGATACTAATTATGACAAGTAAATGTAACTTCGATACTAATTATGACAAGTAACTGTAATTTCGATACAAATTATGGCAGGTAACTGTAACTTCGATACTAATTATGACAAGTAACTGTAATTTTGATAAAAAATTATGGTAGGTAAATGTAACTTCAATACTAATTATGACAGGTAACAGTAACTTCGATAATAATTATGGCAGGTAACTGTAACTTCGATACTAATTATGACAAGTAACAGTAAATTCGATACTAATTATGACAGGTAACTGTAACTTCCTTACTAATTATGACAAGTAACTGTAATTTTGATACAAATTATGGCAGGTAACTGTAACTTCGATACTAATTATGACAGGTAACAGTAACTTCGATACTAATTATGACAAGTAACTGAAACTTCGATACTAATTATGACAGGTAACTGTAAGTTCGTTACTAATTATGACAAGTAACTGTAATTTTGATAAAAAATTATGGTAGGTAACTGTAACTTCAATACTAATTATGACAGGTAACAGTAACTTCGATTTAATTATGACAGGTAACTGTAACTACGTTACTAATTATGACAAGTAACTTTAATTTCGATACTTATTATGGCAGGTAACAGTAACTTCGATACTAATGATGACAAGTAAATGTAACTTCGATACTAATTATGACAGGTAACTGTAACTTCGTTACTAATTATGACAAGTAACTGTAATTTCGATACAAATTTTGGCAGGTAACTGTAACTTCGATACTAATTATGACAGGTAACTGTAAGTTCGTTACTAATTATGACAAGTAACTGTAATTTTGATAAAAAATTATGGTAGGTAACTGTAACTTCAATACTAATTATGACAGGTAACAGTAACTTCGATTTAATTATGACAGGTAACTGTAACTACGTTACTAATTATGACAAGTAACTTTAATTTCGATACTTATTATGGCAGGTAACAGTAACTTCGATACTAATGATGACAAGTAAATGTAACTTCGATACTAATTATGACAGGTAACTGTAACTTCGTTACTAATTATGACAAGTAACTGTAATTTCGATACAAATTTTGGCAGGTAACTGTAACTTCGATACTAATTATGGCAGGTAACAGTTACGTCGATTCTAATTATGACGAGTAACTGTAACTTCGATACTAATTATGACAGGTAACTGTAACTTCGTTACTAATTATGACAAGTAACTGTAATTTCGATACAAATAATGGCAGGTAACTGTAACTTCGATACTAATTATGACAGGCAACAGTAACTACGATACTAATTATGACAAGTAACTATAACTTCGATAAAAATTATGACAAGTAACTGTAACTTCGATACTAATTATGACAAGAAACTCCAACTTCGTTACTAATTATGACAAGTAACTGTAATTTTGATAAAAAATTATGGTAGGTAAATGTAACTTCAATACTAATTATGACAGGTAACAGTAACGTCGATACTAATTATGACAAGTATCAGTACCTTCGATGCTAATTATGACAGGTAACTGTAACTTCGATACTAATTATGACAAGTAACAGTACCTTCGATACTAATTATGACAGGTAACTGCAACTTCGCTACTAATTATGACAAGTAACTGTAATTTCTATACTAATTATGGCAAGTAACTGTAACTTCGTTACTAATTATGACAAGTCACTGTAATTTCGATACAAATTATGGCAGGTAACTGTAATTTCGATACAAATTATGGCAGGTAACTGTAACTTCGATACTAATTATGACAGGTAACAGTAACTTCGATACTAATTATGACAAGTAACAGTAACTTCATTCTAATTATGACAAGTAACTGTAATTTCGATACAAATTATGGCAGGTAACTGTAACTTCGTTACTAATTATGACAGGTAACAGTAACTTCGATACTAATTATGACAGAAAACAGTAACTTCGATACTAATTATGACAGGTAACAGTAACTTCGATAATAAATATGGCAGGTAAATGTAACTTCGATACTAATTATGACAAGTAACAGTAACTTCGATACTAATTATGACAGGTAACAGTAACTTCCTTACTAATTATGACAAGTAACTGTAATTTTGATACAAATTATGGCAGGTAACTGTAACTTCGATATTAATTATGACAGGTAACAGTAACTTCGTTACTAATTATGACAAGTAACTATAACATCGATACAAATTATGACAGGTAACTGTAACTTCGATACTAATTATGACAAGAAACTCTAACTTCGTTACTAATTATGACAAGTAACTGTAATTTTGATAAAAAATTATGGTAGATAACTGTAACTTCAATACTAATTATGACAGGTAACAGTAACTTCGATACTAATTATGACAAGTAACTGTAACTTCGATACTAATTATGACAGGTAACTGTAAGTTCGTTACTAATTATGACAAGTAACTGTAATTTTGATACAAATTATGACAGGTAACTGTAACTTCGATACTAATTATGACAGGTAACAGTAACTTCGTTACTAATTATGACAAGTAACTATAACTTCGATACAAATTATGACAGGTAACTGTAACTTCGATACCAATTATGACAAGAAACTCTAACTTCGTTACTAATTATGACAAGTAACTGTAATTTTGATGAAAAAAATTGGTAGGTAATGTAACTTCAATACTAATTATGACAGGTAACAGTAACTTCGATACTAATTATGAAAAGTAACTATAACTTCGATGCAAATTATGACAGGTAACTGTAACTTCGTTACTAATTATGACAAGTAACTGTAATTTCGATACAGATTATGGCAGGTAACTGTAACTTCGATACTAATCATGACAGGTAACAGTAACTTCGATACTAATTATTACAAGTAACTATAACTTCGATACAAATTATGACAGGTAACTGTAACTTCGATACTAATTATGACAAGAAACTCTAACTTCGTTACTAATTATGACAAGTAACTGTAATTTTGATGAAAAAAATTGGTAGGTAATGTAACTTCAATACTAATTATGACAGGTAACAGTAACTTCGATACTAATTATGACAAGTAACTATAACTTCGATGCAAATTATGACAGGTAACTGTAACTTCGTTACTAATTATGACAAGTAACTGTAATTTCGATACAAATTATGGCAGGTAACTGTAATTTCGATACAAATTATGGCAGGTAACTGTAACTTCGATATTAATTATGACAGGTAACAGTAACTTCGATACTAATTATGACAAGTAACAGTAACTTCATTCTAATTATGACAAGTAACTGTAATTTCGATACAAATTATGGCAGGTAATTGTAACTTCGATACTAATTATGACAGGTAACAGTAACTTCGATACTAATTATGACAGAAAACAGTAACTTCGATACTAATTATGACAGGTAACAGTAACTTCGATAATAATTATGGCAGGTAACTGTAACTTCGATACTAATTATGACAAGTAACAGTAACATCGATATTAATTATGACAGGTAACTGTAACTTCCTTACTAATTATGACAAGTAACTGTAATTTTGATACAAATTATGACAGTTAGCTGTAACTTCGATACTAATTATGACAAGAAACTCTAACATCGTTACTAATTATGACAAGTAACTGTAATTTTGATTTTAAAAAAATTGGTAGGTAACTGTAACTTCAATACTAATTATGACAGGTGGGAGTGACTTCGATACTAATTATGACAAGTAACTATAACTTCGATGCAAATTATGACAGGTAACTGTAACTTCGTTACTAATTATGACAAGTAACTGTAATTTCGAAACAAATTATGGCAGGTAACTGTAACTTCGATACTAATTATGACAAGAAACTCTAACTTCGTTACTAATTATGACAAGTAACTGTAATTTTGATAAAAAATTATGGTAGATAACTGTAACTTCAATACTAATAATGACAGGTAACGGTAACTTCGATACTAATTATGACAAGTAACAGTACCTTCGATGCTAATTATGACAGGTAACTGTAACTTCGATATTAATTATGACAAGGAACTGTAATTTCGATACAAATTATGGTAGGTAACTGTAATTTCGTTACTAATTATGACAAGTAACTGTAATTCCGATACAAATTTTGGCAGGTAACTGTAACTTCGATACTAATTATGACAGGTAGCAGTAACTTCGATACTAATTATGACAAGTAACTATAACTTCGATACAAATTATGACAGGTAACTGTAACCTCGTTACTAATTATGACAAGTAACTGTAATTTCGATACAAATTTTGGCAGGTAACTGTAACTTCGATACTAATTATGACAGGTAAGAGTAACGTCGATTCTAATTATGACAAGTAACTGTAACTTCGATACTAATTATGACAGGTAACTGTAACTTCGTTACTAATTATGACAAGTATCTGTAATTTCGATACAAATTTTGGCCGGTAACTGTAACTTCGATACAAATTATGACAGGTAACAGTAACGTCGATTCTAATTATGAAAAGTAACTGTAACTTCGATACTAATTATGACAGGTATCTGTAACTTCGTTACTAATTATGACAAGTAACTGTAATTTCGATACAAATTATGGCAGGTAACTGTAACCTCGATACTAATTATGACAGGTAACAGTAACTTCGACACTAATTATGACAAGTAACTATAACTTCGATACAAATCATGACAGGTAACTATAACTTCGATACTAATTATGACAAGAAACTCCAACTTCGTTACTAATTATGACAAGTAACTGTAATTTTGATAAAAAATTATGGTAGGTAACTGTAACTTCAATACTAATTATGACAGGTAACAGTAACGTCGATACTTATTATGACAAGTAACAGTACCTTCGATGCTAATTATGACAGGTAACTGTAACTTCGATACTAATTATGACAAGGAACTGTAATTTCGATACAAATTATGGCAGGTAACTGTAACTTCGTTACTAAATATGACAAGTAACTGTAATTTCGACACAAATTTTGGCAGGTATCTGTAACTTCGATACTAATTATGACAAGTCCATGTAATTTCGATACAAATTATGGCAGGTAACTGTAACTTCCATACTAATTATGACAGGTAACAGTAACTTCGATACTAATTATGACAGGAAACTTTAACTTCGTTACTAATTATGACAAGTAACTGTAATTTCGATACAAATTATGACAGGTAACTGTAACTTCGTTATTAATTATGACAAGTAACAGTACCTTCGATGCTAATTATGACAGGTAACTGTAACTTCGATACTAATTATGACAAGGAACTGTAATTTCGATACAAATTACGGCAGGTAACTGTAACTTCGTTACTAATTATGACAAGTAACACTAATTTCGATACAAATTTGGGCAGGTAACTGTAACTTCGATACTAATTATGACAGGTAACAGTAACATCGATACTAAATATGACAAGTAACTGTAACTTCGATACTAATTATGACAGGTAACTGTAAGTTTGTTACTAATTATGACAAGTAACTGTAATTTTGATACAAATTATGGCAGGTAACTGTAACTTCGATACTAATTATGACAGGTAACAGTAACTTCGTTACTAATTATGACAAGTAACTATAACTTCGATACAAATTATGACAGGTAACTTTAACTTCGATACTAATTATGACAAGAAACTCTAACTTCGTTAATAATTATGACAAGTAACTGTAATTTTGATAAAAATTATGGTAGATAACTGTAACTTCAATACAAATTATGACAGGTAACAGTAACGTCGATACTAATTATGACAAGTAACAGTACCTTCGATACTAATTATGACAGGTAACTGCAACTTCGTTACTAATTATGACAAGTAACTGTAATTTCTATACTAATTATGGCAAGTAACTGTAACTTCGTTACTAATTATGACAAGTAACTGTAATTTCGATACAAATTATGGCAGGTAACTGTAATTTCGATACAAATTATGGCAGGTAACTGTAACTTCGATACTATTTATGACAGGTAACCGTAACTTCGATACTAATTATGACAAGTAACAGTAACTTCATTCTAATTATGACAAGTAACTGTAATTTCGATACAAATTATGGCAGGTAACTGTAACTTCGATACTAATTATGACAGGTAACAGTAACTTCGATACTAATTATGACAGAAAACAGTAACTTCGATACTAATTATGACAGGTAACAGTAACTTCGATAATAATAATGGCAGGTAACTGTAACTTCGATACTAATTATGACAAGTAACAGTTACTTCGGTACTAATTATGACAGGTAACTGTAACTTCCTTACTAATTATGACAAGTAACTGTAATTTTGATACAAATTATGGCAGGTAACTGTAACTTCGATACTAATTATGACAGGTAACAGTAACTTCGTTACTAATTATGAGAAGTAACTATAACTTCGATACAAATTATGACAGGTAACTGTAACTTCGATACTAATTATGACAAGAAACTCTAACTTCGTTACTAATTATGACAAGTAACTGTAATTTTGATTAAAAAAAATTGGTAGGTAACTGTAACTTCAATACTAATTATGACAGGTAACAGTAACTTCGATACTAATTATGACAAGTAATTATAACTTCGATGCAAATTATGACATGTAACTGTAACTTCGTTACTAATTATGACAAGTAACTGTAATTTCGATACAAATTATGGCAGTTAACTGTAACTTCGATACTAATTATGACAGGTAACAGTAACTTCGATACTAATTATGACAAGTAACTATAACTACGATACAAATTATGACAGGTAACTGTAACTTCGATACTAATTAAGACAAGAAACTCTAACTTCGTTACTAATTATGACAAGTAACTGTAATTTCGATACAAATTATGGCAGTTAACTGTAACTTCGATACTAATTATGACAGGTAACAGTAACTTCGATACTAATTATGACAAGTAATTATAACTTCGATGCAAATTATGACAGGTAACTGTAACTTCGTTACTAATTATGACAAGTAACTGTAATTTCGATACAAATTATGGCAGTTAACGGTAACGTCGATACTAATTATGACAAGTAACAGTACCTTCGATGCTAATTAAGACAGGTAACTGTAACTTCGATACTAATTATGACAAGGAACTGTAATTTCGATACAAATTATGGCAGGTAACTGTAATTTCGTTACTAATTATGACAAGTTACTGTAATTCCGATACAAATTTTGGCAGCTAACTGTAACTTCGATACTAATTATGACAGGTAGCAGTAACTTCGATACTAATTATGACAAGTAACTATAACTTCGATACAAATTATGACAGGTAACTGTAACCTCGTTACTAATTATGACAAGTAACTGTAATTTCGATACAAATTTTGGCAGGTAACTGTAACTCGATAATAATTATGACAGGTAGCAGTAACTTCGGTACTAATTATGACAAGTAACTGTAATTTCGATACTATTTATGACAGGTAACTGTAACTTCGTTACTAATTAAGACAAGTAACTGTAATTTCGATACAAATTATCGCAGGTAACAGTAACTTCGATACTAATTAGCAGGTAACAGTAACTTCGATACTAATTATGACAGGAAACTCTACCTTCGTTACTAATTATGACAAGTAACTGTAATTATGATAAAAAATTATGGTAGGTAACTGTAACTTCAATACTAATTATGACAGGTAACAGTAACTTCGATACTAATTATGACAGGTAACTGTAACTACGTTACTAATTATGACAAGTAACTTTAATTTCGATACTTATTATGGCAGGTAACTGTAACTTCGTTACTAATTATGACAAGTCCCTGTAATTTCGATACAAATTATGGCAGGTAACTGTAACTTCGATACTAATTATGACAAGTAAATGTAACTTCGATACTAATTATGACAAGTAACTGTAATTTCGATACAAATTATGGCAGGTAACTGTAACTTCGATACTAATTATGACAAGTAACTGTAATTTTGATAAAAAATTATGGTAGGTAAATGTAACTTCAATACTAATTATGACAGGTAACAGTAACTTCGATAATAATTATGGCAGGTAACTGTAACTTCGATACTAATTATGACAAGTAACAGTAAATTCGATACTAATTATGACAGGTAACTGTAACTTCCTTACTAATTATGACAAGTAACTGTAATTTTGATACAAATTATGGCAGGTAACTGTAACTTCGATACTAATTATGACAGGTAACAGTAACTTCGTTACTAATTATGACAAGTAACTATAACATCGATACAAATTATGACAGGTAACTGTAACTTCGATACTAATTATGACAAGAAACTCTAACTTCGTTACTAATTATGACAAGTAACTGTAATTTTGATTTTAAAAAAATTGGTAGGTAACTGTAACTTCAATACTAATTATGACAGGTAACAGCAACTTCGATACTAATTATGACAAGTAACTATAACTTCGATGCAAATTATGATAGGTAACTGTAACTTCGTTACTAATTATGGCAGGTAACTGTAACTTCGATACTAATTATGACAAGAAACTCTAACTTCGTTACTAATTATGACAAGTAACTGTAATTTTGATAAAAAATTATGGTAGATAACTGTAACTTCAATATTAATAATGACAGGTAACGGTAACTTCGATACTAATTATGACAAGTAACAGTACCTTCGATGCTAATTATGACAGGTAACTGTAACTTCGATACTAATTATGACAAGGAACTGTAATTTCGATACAAATTATGGTAGGTAACTGTAATTTCGTTACTAATTATGACATGTAACTGTAATTCCGATACAAATTTTGGCAGGTAACTATAACTTCGATACTAATTATGACAGGTAGCAGTAACTTCGTTACTAATTATGACAAGTAACTATAACTTCGATACAAATTATGACAGGTAACTGTAACCTCGTTACTAATTATGACAAGTAACTGTAATTTCGATACAAATTTTGGCAGGTAACTCTAACTTCGATACTTATTATGACAGGTAACAGTAACGTCGATTCTAATTATGACAAGTAACTGTAACTTCGATACTAATTATGACAGGTAACTGTAACTTCGTTACTAATTATGACAAGTATCTGTAATTTCGATACAAATTTTGGCAGGTAACTGTAATTTCGATACTTATTATGACAGGTAACAGTAACGTCGATTCTAATTATGACAAGTAACTGTAACTTCGATACTAATTATGACAGGTAACTGTAACTTCGTTACTAATTATGACAAGTATCTGTAATTTCGATACAAATTTTGGCAGGTAACTGTAACTTCGATACTAATTATGACAGGTAACAGTAACTTCGATACTAATTATGACAAGTAACTATAACTTCGATACAAATTATGACAGGTAACTGTAACTTCGATACTAATTATGACAAGAAACTCCAACTTCGTTACTAATTATGACTAGTAACTGTGTTTTTGATAAAAAATTATGGTAGGTAACTGTAACTTCAATACCAATTATGACAGGTAACAGTAACGTCGATACTTATTATGACAAGTAAAAGTACCTTCGATGCTAATTATGACAGGTAACTGTAACTTCGATACTAATTATGACAAGGAACTGTAATTTCGATACAAATTATGGCAGGTAACTGTAACTTCGTTACTAAATATGACAAGTAACTGTAATTTCGATACAAATTTTGGCAGGTATCTGTAACTTCGATACTAATTATGACAAGTCCATGTAATTTCGATACAAATTATGGCAGGTAACTGTAACTTCCATACTAATTATGACAGGTAACAGTAACTTCGATACTAATTATGACAGGAAACTGTAACTTCGTTACTAATTATGACAAGTAACTGTAATTTCGATACAAATTATGACAGGTAACTGTAACTTCGTTAATAATTATGACAAGTAACAGTACCTTCGATGCTAATTATGACAGGAAACTGTAACTTCGATACTAATTATGACAAGGAACTGTAATTTCGATACAAATTATGGCAGGTAACTGTAACTTCGTTACTAATTATGACAAGTTACTCTAATTTCGATACAAATTTTGGCAGGTAACTGTAACTTCGATACTAATTATGACAGGTAACAGTAACATCGATACTAATTATGACAAGTAACTGTAACTTCGATACTAATTATGACAGGTTACTGTAACTTCGTTACTAATTATGACAAGTAACTGTTATTTTGATACAAATTATGGCAGGTAACTGTAACTTCGATACTAATTATGACGAGTAACTATAACTTTGATACAAGTTATGACAGGTAACTGTAACTTCGATACTAATTATGACAAGAAACTCTAACTTCGTTACTAATTATGACAAGTAACTGTAATTTCGATACAGATTATGGCAGGTAACTGTAACTTCGTTACTAATTATGACAAGTTACTCTAATTTCGATACAAATTTTGGTAGGTAACTGCAACTTCAATACTAATTATGACAGGTAACAGTAACTTCGATACTAATTATGACAAGTAACTATAACTTCGATGCAAATTATGACAGGTAACTGTAACTTCGTTACTAATTAAGACAAGTAACTGTAATTTCGATACAGATTATGGCAGGTAACTGTAACTTCGATACTAATTATGACAGGTAACAGTAACTTCGATACTAATCATGACAAGTAACTATAACTTCGATACATATTATGACAGGTAACTGTAACTTCGATACTAATTATGACAAGAAACTCTAACTTCGTTAATAATTATGACAAGTAACTGTAATTTTGATAAAAAATTATGGTAGATAACTGTAACATCAATACTAATTATGACAGGTAACAGTAACGTCGATACTAATTAAGACAAGTAACAGTACCTTCGATACTAATTATGACAGGTAACTGCAACTTCGTTACTAATTATGACAAGTAACTGTAATTTCTATACTAATTATGGCAAGTAACTGTAACTTCGTTACTAATTATGACAAGTAACTGTAATTTCGACACAAATTATGGCAGGTAACTGAAATTTCGATACAAATTATGGCAGGTAACTGTAACTTCGATACTAATTATGACAGGTAACAGTAACTTCGATACTAATTATGACATGTAACAGTAACTTCATGCTAATTATGACAAGTAACTGTAATTTCGATACAAATTATGGCAGGTAACTGTAACTTCGATACTAATTATGACAGGTAACAGTAACTTCGATACTAATTATGACAGAAAACAGTAACTTCGATACTAATTATGACAAGTAACAGTAACTTCGATACTAATTATGACAGGTAACTGTAACTTCCTTACTAATTATGACAAGTAACTGTAATTTTGATACAAATTATGGCAGGTAACTGTAACTTCGATACTAAATATGACAGGTAACAGTAACTTCGTTACTAATTATGAGAAGTAACTATAACTTCGATACAAATTATGACAGGTAACTGTAACTTCGATACTAATTATGACAAGAAACTCTAACTTCGTTACTTATTATGACAAGTAACTGTAATTTTGATTAAAAAAATTGGTAGGTAACTGTAACTTCAATACTAATTATGACAGGTAACAGTAACTTCGATACTAATTATGACAGGTAACTGTAACTTCGTTACTAATTATGACAAGTTACTGTAATTTCGATACAAATTATGGCAGGTAACTGTAACTTCAATACTAATTATGACAGGTAACAGTAACTTCGATACTAATTATGACAGGTAACTGTAACTTCGTTACTAATTATGACAAGTAACTGTAACTTCGATACTAATTATGACAGGTAACAGTAACTTCGTTACTAATTATGACAAGTAACTATAACATCGATACAAATTATGACAGGTAACTGTAACTTCGATACTAATTATGACAAGAAACTCTAACTTCGTTACTAATTATGACAATTAACTGTAATTTTGATTTTTAAAAAATTGGTAGGTAACTGTAACTTCAATACTAATTATGACAGGTAACAGTAACTTCGATACTAATTATGACAAGTAACTATAACTTCGATGCAAATTATGATAGGTAACTGTAACTTCGTTACTAATTATGACAAGTAACTGTAATTTCGATACAAATTATGGCAGGTAACTGTAACTTCGATACTAATTATGACAGGTAACTGTAACTTCGATACTAATTATGACAAGTAACTATAACTTCGATACAAATTAAGCAGGTAACTGTAACTTCGATACTAATTATGACAAGAAACTCTAACTTCGTTAATAAATATGACAAGTAACTGTAATTTTGATAAAAAATTATGGTAGATAACTGTAACTTCAATACTAATAATGACAGGTAACGGTAACTTCGATACTAATTATGCTAATTATGAAAGGTAACTGTAACTTCGATACTAATTATGACAAGGAACTGTAATTTCGATACAAATTATGGTAGGTAACTGTAATTTCGTTACTAATTATGACATGTAACTGTAATTCCGATACGGGGCGTGGTGGCTCAGCGGTCTAGCTGTATGCCTCTCACCAAGGCGGTCTGGGTTCGATTCCCGGTCAATGCATGTGAGATTTTCGAAGTGAAATGCCATGTCCTGTGGTTCGGATTCCACGTAAAACGGAGGTCCCGTGGCTCATAATCACAAGATTCACGGTCACGTAAAACTACAATCTTCCTTCCTTTTGTAATTCCGATACAAATTTTGGCAGGTAACTGTAACTTCGATACTAATTATGACAGGTAGCAGTAACTTCGTTACTAATTATGACAAGTAACTATAACTTCGATACAAATTATGACAGGTAACTGTAACCTCGTTACTAATTATGACAAGTAACTGTAATTTCGATACAAATTTTGGCAGGTAACTGTAACTTCGATACTTATTATGACAGGTAACAGTAACGTCGATTCTAATTATGACAAGTAACTGTAACTTCGATACTAATTATGACAGGTAACTGTAACTTCGTTACTAATTATGACAAGTATCTCTAATTTCGATACAAATTTTGGCAGGTAACTGTAACTTCGATACTAATTATGACAGGTAACAGTAACGTCGATTCTAATTATGAAAAGTAACTGTAACTTCGATAATAATTATGACAGGTAACTGTAACTTCGTTACTAATTATGACAAGTAACTGTAATTTCGATACAAATTATGGCAGGTAACTGTAACCTCGATACTAATTATGACAGGTAACAGTAACTTCGATACTAATTATGACAAGTAACTATAACTTCGATACAAATTATGACAGGTAACTGTAACTTCGATACTAATTATGACAAGAAACTCCAACTTCGTTACTAATTATGACTAGTAACTGTGTTTTTGATAAAAAATTATGGTAGGTAACTGTAACTTCAATACCAATTATGACAGGTAACAGTAACGTCGATACTTATTATGACAAGTAAAAGTACCTTCGATGCTAATTATGACAGGTAACTGTAACTTCGATACTAATTATGACAAGGAACTGTAATTTCGATACAAATTATGGCAGGTAACTGTAACTTCGTTACTAAATATGACAAGTAACTGTAATTTCGATACAAATTTTGGCAGGTATCTGTAACTTCGATACTAATTATGACAAGTCCATGTAATTTCGATACAAATTATGGCAGGTAACTGTAACTTCCATACTAATTATGACAGGTAACAGTAACTTCGATACTAATTATGACAGGAAACTGTAACTTCGTTACTAATTATGACAAGTAACTGTAATTTCGATACAAATTATGACAGGTAACTGTAACTTCGTTAATAATTATGACAAGTAACAGTACCTTCGATGCTAATTATGACAGGTAACTGTAACTTCGATACTAATTATGACAAGGAACTGTAATTTCGATACAAATTAGGGCAGGTAACTGTAACTTCGTTACTAATTATGACAAGTTACTCTAATTTCGATACAAATTTTGGCAGGTAACTGTAACTTCGATACTAATTATGACAGGTAACAGTAACTTCGATACTAATTATGACAAGTAACTGTAACTTCGATACTAATTATGTCAGGTTACTGTAACTTCGTTACTAATTATGACAAGTAACTGTTATTTTGATACAAATTATGGCAGGTAACTGTAACTTCGATACTAATTATGACAAGTAACTATAACTTCGATACAAGTTATGACAGGTAACTGTAACTTCGATACTAATTATGACAAGAAACTCTAACTTCGTTACTAATTATGACAAGTAACTGTAATTTCGATACAGATTATGGCAGGTAACTGTAACTTCGTTACTAATTATGACAAGTTACTCTAATTTCGATACAAATTTTGGTAGGTAACTGCAACTTCAATACTAATTATGACAGGTAACAGTAACTTCGATACTAATTATGACAAGTAACTATAACTTCGATGCAAATTATGACAGGTAACTGTAACTTCGTTACTAATTAAGACAAGTAACTGTAATTTCGATACAGATTATGGCAGGTAACTGTAACTTCGATACTAATTATGACAGGTAACAGTAACTTCGATACTAATCATAACAAGTAACTATAACTTCGATACATATTATGACAGGTAACTGTAACTTCGATACTAATTATGACAAGAAACTCTAACTTCGTTAATAATTATGACAAGTAAGTGTAATTTTGATAAAAAATTATGGTAGATAACTGTAACTTCAATACTAATTATGACAGGTAACAGTAACGTCGATACTAATTATGACAAGTAACAGTATCTTCGATACTAATTATGACAGGTAACTGCAACTTCGTTACTAATTATGACAAGTAACTGTAATTTCTATACTAATTATGGCAAGTAACTGTAACTTCGTTACTAATTATGACAAGTAACTGTAATTTCGATACAAATTATGGCAGGTAACTGAAATTTCGATACAAATTATGGCAGGTAACTGTAACTTCGATACTAATTATGACAGGTAACAGTAACTTCGATACTAATTATGACATGTAACAGTAACTTCATTCTAATTATGACAAGTAACTGTAATTTCGATACAAATTATGGCAGGTAACTGTAACTTCGATACTAATTATGACAGGTAACAGTAACTTCGATACTAATTATGACAGAAAACAGTAACTTCGATACTAATTATGACAAGTAAGAGTAACTTCGATACTAATTATGACAGGTAACTGTAACTTCCTTACTAATTATGACAAGTAACTGTAATTTTGATACAAATTATGGCAGGTAACTGTAACTTCGATACTAATTATGACAGGTAACAGTAACTTCGTTACTAATTATGAGAAGTAACTATAACTTCGATACAAATTATGACAGGTAACTGTAACTTCGATACTAATTATGACAAGAAACTCTAACTTCGTTACTAATTATGACAAGTAACTGTAATTTTGATTAAAAAATTGGTAGGTAACTGTAACTTCAATACTAATTATGACAGGTAACAGTAACTTCGATACTAATTATGACAAGTAATTATAACTTCGATGCAAATTATGACAGGTAACTGTAACTTCGTTACTAATTATGACAAGTAACTGTAATTTCGATACAAATTTTGGCAGTTAACTGTAACTTCGATACTAATTATGACAGGTAACAGTAACTTCGATACTAATTATGACAAGTAACTATAACTTCGATACAAATTATGACAGGTAACTGTAACTTCGATACTAATTATGACAAGAAACTCTAACTTCGTTACTAATTATGACAAGTAACTGTAATTTTGATAAAAAATTATGGTAGGTAAATGTAACTTCAATACTAATTATGACAGGTAACAGTAACGTCGATACTAATTATGACAAGTATCAGTACCTTCGATGCTAATTATGACAGGTAACTGTAACTTCGATACTAATTATGACAAGTAACAGTACCTTCGTTACTAAATATGACAGGTAACTGCAACTTCGCTACTAATTATGACAAGTAACTGTAATTTCTATACTAATTATGGCAAGTAACTGTAACTTCGTTACTAATTATGACAAGTAACTGTAATTTCGATACAAATTATGGCAGGTAACTGTAATTTCGATACAAATTATGGCAGGTAACTGTAACTTCGATACTAATTATGACAGGTAACAGTAACTTCGATACTAATTATGACAAGTAACAGTAACTTCATTCTAATTATGACAAGTAACTGTAATTTCGATACAAATTATGGCAGGTAACTGTAACTTCGATACTAATTATGACAGGTAACAGTAACTTCGATACTAATTATGACAGAAAACAGTAACTTCGATACTAATTATGACAGGTAACAGTAACTTCGATAATAATTATGGCAGGTAACTGTAACTTCGATACTAATTATGCCAAGTAACAGTAACTTCGATACTAATTATGACAGGTAACTGTAACTTCCTTACTAATTATGACAAGTAACTGTAATTTTGATACAAATTATGGCAGGTAACTGTAACTTCGATACTTATTATGACAGGTAACAGTAACTTCGTTACTAATTATGACAAGTAACTAAAACTTCGATACAAATTATGACAGGTAACTGTAACTTCGATACTAATCATAACAAGTAACTATAACTTCGATACATATTATGACAGGTAACTGTAACTTCGATACTAATTATGACAAGAAACTCTAACTTCGTTAATAATTATGACAAGTAAGTGTAATTTTGATAAAAAATTATGGTAGATAACTGTAACTTCAATACTAATTATGACAGGTAACAGTAACGTCGATACTAATTATGACAAGTAACAGTATCTTCGATACTAATTATGACAGGTAACTGCAACTTCGTTACTAATTATGACAAGTAACTGTAATTTCTATACTAATTATGGCAAGTAACTGTAACTTCGTTACTAATTATGACAAGTAACTGTAATTTCGATACAAATTATGGCAGGTAACTGAAATTTCGATACAAATTATGGCAGGTAACTGTAACTTCGATACTAATTATGACAGGTAACAGTAACTTCGATACTAATTATGACATGTAACAGTAACTTCATTCTAATTATGACAAGTAACTGTAATTTCGATACAAATTATGGCAGGTAACTGTAACGTCGATACTAATTATGACAGGTAACAGTAACTTCGATACTAATTATGACAGAAAACAGTAACTTCGATACTAATTATGACAAGTAAGAGTAACTTCGATACTAATTATGACAGGTAACTGTAACTTCCTTACTAATTATGACAAGTAACTGTAATTTTGATACAAATTATGGCAGGTAACTGTAACTTCGATACTAATTATGACAGGTAACAGTAACTTCGATAATAATTATGGCAGGTAACTGTAACTTCGATACAAATTATGCCAAGTAACAGTAACTTCGATACTAATTATGACAGGTAACTGTAACTTCCTTACTAATTATGACAAGTAACTGTAATTTTGATACAAATTATGGCAGGTAACTGTAACTTCGATACTTATTATGACAGGTAACAGTAACTTCGTTACTAATTATGACAAGTAACTAAAACTTCGATACAAATTATGACAGGTAACTGTAACTTCGATACTAATTATGACAAGAAACTCTAACTTCGTTACTAATTATGACAAGTAACTGTAATTTTGATTTTAAAAAAATTGGTAGGTAACTGTAACTTCAATACTAATTATGACAGGTAACAGTAACTTCGATACTAATTATGACAAGTAACTATAACTTCGATGCAAATTATGACAGGTAACTGTAACTTCGTTACTAATTATGACAAGTAACTGTAATTTCGATACAAATTATGGCAGGTAACTGTAACTTCGATACTAATTATGACAGGTAACTGTAACTTCGATACTAATTATGACAAGTAACTATAACTTCGATACAACTTAAGCAGGTAACTGTAACTTCGATACTAATTATGACAAGAAACTCTAACTTCGTTACTAATTATGACAAGTAACTGTAATTTTGATAAAAAATTATGGTAGATAACTGTAACTTCAATACTAATAATGACAGGTAACGGTAACTTCGATACTAATTATGACAAGTAACAGTACCTTCGATGCAAATTATGACAGGTAAGTGTAACTTCGATACTAATTATGACAAGGAACTGTAATTTCGATACAAATTATGGTAGGTAACTGTAATTTCGTTACTAATTATGACATGTAACTGTAATTCCGATACAAATTTTGGCAGGTAACTGTAACTTCGATACTAATTATGACAGGTAGCAGTAACTTCGATACTAATTATGACAAGTAACTATAACTTCGATACAAATTATGACAGGTAACTGTAACCTCGTTACTAATTATGACAAGTAACTGTAATTTCGATACAAATTTTGGCAGGTAACTGTAACTTCGATACTTATTATGACAGGTAACAGTAACGTCGATTCTAATTATGACAAGTAACTGTAACTTCGATACTAATTATGACAGGTAACTGTAACTTCGTTACTAATTATGACAAGTATCTGTAATTTCGATACAAATTTTGGCAGGTAACTGTAACTTCGATACTAATTATGACAGGTAACAGTAACGTCGATTCGAATTATGAAAAGTAACTGTAACTTCGATAATAATTATGACAGGTAACTGTAACGTCGTTACTAATTATGACAAGTAACTGTAATTTCGATACAAATTATGGCAGGTAACTGTAACCTCGATACTAATTATGACAGGTAACAGTAACTTCGAAACTAATTATGACAAGTAACTATAACTTCGATACAAATTATGACAGGTAACTGTAACTTCGATACTAATTATGACAAGAAACTCCAACTTCGTTACTAATTATGACTAGTAACTGTGTTTTTGATAAAAAATTATGGTAGGTAACTGTAACTTCAATACCAATTATGACAGGTAACAGTAACGTCGATACATATTATAACAAGTAACAGTACCTTCGATGCTAATTATGACAGGTAACTGTAACTTCGATACTAATTATGACAAGGAACTGTAATTTCGATACAAATTATGGCAGGTAACTGTAGCTTCGTTACTAAATATGACAAGTAACTGTAATTTCGATACAAATTTTGGCAGATATCTGTAACTTCGATACTAATTATGACAAGTCCATGTAATTTCGATACAAATTATGGCAGGTAACTGTAACTTCCATACTAATTATGACAGGTAACAGTAACTTCGATACTAATTATGACAGGAAACTGTAACTTCGTTACTAATTATGACAAGTAACTGTAATTTCGATACAAATTATGACAGGTAACTGTAACTTCGTTACTAATTATGACAAGTAACAGTACCTTCGATGCTAATTATGACAGTTAACTGTAACTTCGATACTAATTATGACAAGGAACTGTAATTTCGATACAAATTATGGCAGGTAACTGTAACTTCGTTACTAATTATGACAAGTTACTCTAATTTCGGTAAAAATTTTGGCAGGTAACTGTAACTTCGATACTAATTATGACAGGTAACAGTAACTTCGATACTAATTGTGACAAGTAACTGTAACTTCGATACTAATTATGACAGGTAACTGTAACTTCGTTACTAATTATGACAAGTAACTGTTATTTTGATTCAAATTATGGCAGGTAACTGTAACTTCGATACTAATTATGACAAGTAACTATAACTTCGATACAAGTTATGACAGGTAACTGTAACTTCGATACTAATTATGACAAGAAACTCTAACTTCGTTACTAATTATGACAAGTAACTGTAATTTCGATACAGATTATGGCAGGTAACTGTAACTTCGTTACTAATTATGACAAGTTACTCTAATTTCGATACAAATTTTGGTAGGTAACTGCATCTTCAATACTAATTATGACAGGTAACAGTAACTTCGATACTAATTATGACAAGTAACTATAACTTCGATGCAAATTATGACAGTTAACTGTAACTTCGTTACTAATTAAGACAAGTAACTGTAATTTCGATACAGATTATGGCAGGTAACTGTAACTTCGATACTAATTATGACAGGTAACAGTAACTTCGATACTAATTATGACAAGTAACTATAACTTCGATACATATTATGACAGGTAACTGTAACTTCGATACTAATTATGACAAGAAACTCTAACTTCGTTAATAATTATGACAAGTAACTGTAATTTTGATAAAAAATTCTGGTAGATAACTGTAACTTCAATACTAATTATGACAGGTAACAGTAACGTCGATACTAATTATGACAAGTAACAGTACCTTCGATACTAATTATGACAGGTAACTGCAACTTCGTTACTAATTATGACAAGTAACTGTAATTTTGATACAAATTATGGCAGGTAACTGTAACTTCGATACTAATTATGACAGGTAACAGTAACTTCGTTACTAATTATGAGAAGTAACTATAACTTCGATACAAATTATGACAGGTAACTGTAACTTCGATACTAATTATGACAAGTAACTATAACTTCGATGCAAATTATGACAGGTAACTGTAACTTCGTTACTAATTATGACAAGTAACTGTAACTTCGATACTAATTATGACAGGTAACTGTAACTTCGATACTAATTATGACAAGTAACTATAACTTCGATACAAATTAAGCAGGTAACTGTAACTTCGATACTAATTATGACAAGAAACTCTAACTTCGTTACTAATTATGACAAGTAACTGTAATTTTGATAAAAAATTATGGTAGATAACTGTAACTTCAATACTAATAATGACAGGTAACGGTAACTTCGATACTAATTATGACAAGTAACAGTACCTTCGATGCTAATTATGACAGGTAACTGTAACTTCGATACTAATTATGACAAGGAACTGTAATTTCTATACAAATTATGGTAGGTAACTGTAATTTCGTTACTAATTATGACATGTAACTGTAATTCCGATACAAATTTTGGCAGGTAACTGTAACTTCGATACTAATTATGACAGGTAGCAGTAACTTCGATACTTATTATGACAAGTAACTATAACTTCGATACAAATTATGACAGGTAACTGTAACCACGTTACTAATTATGACAAGTAACTGTAATTTCGATACAAATTTTGGCAGGTAACTGTAACTTCGATACTTATTATGACAGGTAACAGTAACGTCGATTCTAATTATGACAAGTAACTGTAACTTCGATACTAATTATGACAGGTAACTGTAACTTCGTTACTAATTATGACAAGTATCTGTAATTTCGATACAAATTTTGGCAGGTAACTGTAACTTCGATACTAATTATGACAGGTAACAGTAACGTCTTTTCTAATTATGAAAAGTAACTGTAACTTCGATAATAATTATGACAGGTAACTGTGACTTCGTTACTAATTATGACAAGTAACTGTAATTTCGATACAAATTATGGCAGGTAACTGTAACCTCGATACTAATTATGACAGGTAACAGTAACTTCGATACTAATCATGACAAGTAACTATAACTTCGATACATATTATGACAGGTAACTGTAACTTCGATACTAATTATGACAAGAAACTCTAACTTCGTTAATAATTATGACAAGTAACTGTAATTTTGATAAAAAATTATGGTAGATAACTGTAACTTCAATACTAATTATGACAGGTAACAGTAACGTCGATACTAATTATGACAAGTAACAGTACCTTCGATACTAATTATGACAGGTAACTGCAACATCGTTACTAATTATGACAAGTAACTGTAATTTCTATACTAATTATGGCAAGTAACTGTAACTTCGTTACTAATTATGACAAGTAACTGTAATTTCGATACAAATTATGGCAGGTAACTGAAATTTCGATACAAATTATGGCAGGTAACTGTAACTTCGATACTAATTATGACAGGTAACAGTAACTTCGATACTAATTATGACATGTAACAGTAACTTCATTCTAATTATGACAAGTAACTGTAATTTCGATACAAATTATGGCAGGTAACTGTAACTACGATACTAATTATGACAGGTAACAGTAACTTCGATACTAATTATGACAGAAAACAGTAACTTCGATACTAATTATGACAAGTAACAGTAACTTCGATACTAATTATGACAGGTAACTGTAACTTCCTTACTAATTATGACAAGTAACTGTAATTTTGATACAAATTAAGGCAGGTAACTGTAACTTCGATACTAATTATGACAGGTAACAGTAACTTCGTTACTAATTATGAGAAGTAACTATAACTTCGATACAAATTATGACAGGTAACTGTAACTTCGATACTAATAATGACAAGAAACTCTAACTTCGTTACTAATTATGACAAGTAACTGTAATTTTGATTAAAAAAATTGGTAGGTAACTGTAACTTCAATACTAATTATGACAGGTAACAGTAACTTCGATACTAATTATGACAAGTAATTATAACTTCGATGCAAATTATGACAGGTAACTGTAACTTCGTTACTAATTATGACAAGTAACTGTAATTTCGATACAAATTTTGGCAGTTAACTGTAACTTGGATACTAATTATGACAGGTAACAGTAACTTCGATACTAATTATGACAAGTAACTATAACTTCGATACAAATTATGACAGGTAACTGTAACTTCGATACTAATTATGACAAGAAACTCTAACTTCGTTACTAATTATGACAAGTAACTGTAATTTTGATAAAAAATTATGGTAGGTAAATGTAACTTCAATACTAATTATGACAGGTAACAGTAACGTCGATACTAATTATGACAAGTATCAGTACCTTCGATGCTAATTATGACAGGTAACTGTAACTTCGATACTAATTATGACAAGTAACAGTACCTTCGATACTAAATATGACAGGTTACTGCAACTTCGCTACTAATTATGACAAGTAACCGTAATTTCTATACTAATTATGGCAAGTAACTGTAACTTCGTTACTAATTATGACAAGTAACTGTAAATTCGATACAAATTATGGCAGGTAACTGTAATTTCGATACAAATTATGGCAGGTAACTGTAACTTCGATACTAATTATGACAGGTAACAGTAACTTCGATACTAATTATGACAAGTAACAGTAACTTCATTCTAATTAAGACAAGTAACTGTAATTTCGATACAAATTATGGCAGGTAACTGTAACTTCGATACTAATTACGACAGGTAACAGTAACTTCGATACTAATTATGACAGAAAACAGTAACTTCGATACTAATTATGACAGGTAACAGTAACTTCGATAATAATTATGGCAGGTAACTGTAACTTAGATACTAATTATGCCAATTAACAGTAACTTCGATACTAATTATGACAGGTAACTGTAACTTCCTTACTAATTATGACAAGTAACTGTAATTTTGATACAAATTATGGCAGGTAACTGTAACTTCGATACTTATTATGACAGGTAACAGTAACTTCGATACTAATTATGACATGTAACAGTAACTTCATGCTAATTATGACAAGTAACTGTAATTTCGATACAAATTATGGCAGGTAACTGTAACTTCGATACTAATTATGACAGGTAACAGTAACTTCGATACTAATTATGACAGAAAACAGTAACTTCGATACTAATTATGACAAGTAACAGTAACTTCGATACTTATTATGACAGGTAACTGTAACTTCCTTACTAATTATGACAAGTAACTGTAATTTTGATACAAATTTTGGCAGGTAACTGTAACTTTGATACTAATTATGACAGGTAACAGTAACTTCGTTACTAATTATGAGAAGTAACTATAACTTCGATACAAATTATGACAGGTAACTGTAACTTCGATACTAATTATGACAAGAAACTCTAACTTCGTTACTTATTATGACAAGTAACTGTAATTTTGATTTAAAAAATTGGTAGGTAACTGTAACTTCAATACTAATTATGACAGGTAACAGTAACTTCGATACTAATTATGACAGGTAACTGTAACTTCGTTACTAATTATGACAAGTAACTGTAATTTCGATACAAATTTTGGCAGGTAACTGTAACTTCGATACTAATTATGGCAGGTAACAGTTACGTCGATTCTAATTATGACGAGTAACTGTAACTTCGATACTAATTATGACAGGTAACTGTAACTTCGATACTAATTATGGCAGGTAACAGTTACGTCGATTCTAATTATGACGAGTAACTGTAACTTCGATACTAATTATGACAGGTAACTGTAACTTCGTTACTAATTATGACAAGTAACTGTAATTTCGATACAAATTATGGCAGGTAACTGTAACTTCGATACTAATTATGACAAGTAACTGTAATTTTGATAAAAAATTATGGTAGGTAAATGTAACTTCAATACTAATTATGACAGGTAACAGTAACTTCGATAATAATTATGGCAGGTAACTGTAACTTCGATACTAATTATGACAAGTAACAGTAACTTCGATACTAATTATGACAGGTAACTGTAACTTCCTTACTAATTATGACAAGTAACTGTAATTTTTATACAAATTATGGCAGGTAACTGTAACTTCGATACTAATTATGACAGGTAACAGTAACTTCGTTACTAATTATGACAAGTAACTATAACATCGATACAAATTATGACAGGTAACTGTAACTTCGATACTAATTATGACAAGAAACTCTAACTTCGTTACTAATTATGACAAGTAACTGTAATTTTGATTTTAAAAAAATTGGTAGGTAACTGTAACTTCAATACTAATTATGACAGGTAACAGTAACTTCGATACTAATTATGACAAGTAACTATAACTTCGAGGCAAATTATGATAGGTAACTGTAACTTCGTTACTAATTATGACAAGTAACTGTAATTTCGATACAAATTATGGCAGGTAACTGTAACTTCGATACTAATTATGACAGGTAACTGTAACTTCGATACTAATTATGACAAGTAACTATAACTTCGATACAAATTAAGCAGGTAACTGTAACTTCGATACTAATTATGACAAGAAACTCTAACTTCGTTACTAATTATGACAAGTAACTGTAATTTTGATAAAAAATTATGGTAGATAACTGTAACTTCAATACTAATAATGACAGGTAACGGTAACTTCGATACTAATTATGACAAGTAACAGTACCTTCGATGCTAATTATGAAAGGTAACTGTAACTTCGATACTAATTATGACAAGGAACTGTATTTTCGATACAAATTATGGTAGGTAACTGTAATTTCGTTACTAATTATGACATGTAACTGTAATTCCGATACAAATTTTGGCAGGTAACTGTAACTTCGATACTAATTATGACAGGTAGCAGTAACTTCGTTACTAATTATGACAAGTAACTATAACTTCGATACAAATTATGACAGGTAACTGTAACCTCGTTACTAATTATGACAAGTAACTGTAATTTCGATACAAATTTTGGCAGGTAACTGTAACTTCGATACTTATTATGACAGGTAACAGTAACGTCGATTCTAATTATGACAAGTAACTGTAACTTCGATACTAATTATGACAGGTAACTGTAACTTCGTTACTAATTATGACAAGTATCTCTAATTTCGATACAAATTTTGGCAGGTAACTGTAACTTCGATACTAATTATGACAGGTAAGAGTAACGTCGATTCTAATTATGAAAAGTAACTGTAACTTCGATAATAATTATGACAGGTAACTGTAACTTCGTTACTAATTATGACAAGTAACTGTAATTTCGATACAAATTATGGCAGGTAACTGTAACCTCGATACTAATTATGACAGGTAACAGTAACTTCGATACTAATTATGACAAGTAACTATAACTTCGATACAAATTATGACAGGTAACTGTAACTTCGATACTAATTATGACAAGAAACTCCAACTTCGTTACTAATTATGACTAGTAACTGTGTTTTTGATAAAAAATTATGGTAGGTAACTGTAACTTCAATACCAATTATGACAGGTAACAGTAACGTCGATACTTATTATGACAAGTAAAAGTACCTTCGATGCTAATTATGACAGGTAACTGTAACTTCGATACTAATTATGACAAGGAACTGTAATTTCGATACAAATTATGGCAGGTAACTGTAACTTCGTTACTAAATATGACAAGTAACTGTAATTTCGATACAAATTTTCGCAGGTATCTGTAACTTCGATA
Organism: Meconema thalassinum; assembly: GCA_946902985.2. Taxonomy (NCBI): domain Eukaryota; kingdom Metazoa; phylum Arthropoda; class Insecta; order Orthoptera; family Tettigoniidae; genus Meconema; species Meconema thalassinum. The sequence goes on along the minus strand of OX336388.2, from coordinate 1,689,135,031 downwards.
CTAATTATGACAAGTCCATGTAATTTCGATACAAATTATGGCAGGTAACTGTAACTTCCATACTAATTATGACAGGTAACAGTAACTTCGATACTAATTATGACAGGAAACTGTAACTTCGTTACTAATTATGACAAGTAACTGTAATTTCGATACAAATTATGACAGGTAACTGTAACTTCGTTAATAATTATGACAAGTAACAGTACCTTCGATGCTAATTATGACAGGTAACTGTAACTTCGATACTAATTATGACAAGGAACTGTAATTTCGATACAAATTAGGGCAGGTAACTGTAACTTCGTTACTAATTATGACAAGTTACTCTAATTTCGATACAAATTTTGGCAGGTAACTGTAACTTCGATACTAATTATGACAGGTAACAGTAACTTCGATACTAATTATGACAAGTAACTGTAACTTCGATACTAATTATGACAGGTTACTGTAACTTCGTTACTAATTATGACAAGTAACTGTTATTTTGATACAAATTATGGCAGGTAACTGTAACTTCGATACTAATTATGACAAGTAACTATAACTTCGATACAAGTTATGACAGGTAACTGTAACTTCGATACTAATTATGACAAGAAACTCTAACTTCGTTACTAATTATGACAAGTAACTGTAATTTCGATACAGATTATGGCAGGTAACTGTAACTTCGATACTAATTATGACAGGTAACAGTAACTTCGATACTAATCATAACAAGTAACTATAACTTCGATACATATTATGACAGGTAACTGTAACTTCGATACTAATTATGACAAGAAACTCTAACTTCGTTAATAATTATGACAAGTAAGTGTAATTTTGATAAAAAATTATGGTAGATAACTGTAACTTCAATACTAATTATGACAGGTAACAGTAACGTCGATACTAATTATGACAAGTAACAGTACCTTCGATACTAATTATGACAGGTAACTGCAACTTCGTTACTAATTATGACAAGTAACTGTAATTTCTATACTAATTATGGCAAGTAACTGTAACTTCGTTACTAATTATGACAAGTAACTGTAATTTCGATACAAATTATGGCAGGTAACTGAAATTTCGATACAAATTATGGCAGGTAACTGTAACTTCGATACTAATTATGACAGGTAACAGTAACTTCGATACTAATTATGACATGTAACAGTAACTTCATTCTAATTATGACAAGTAACTGTAATTTCGATACAAATTATGGCAGGTAACTGTAACTTCGATACTAATTATGACAGGTAACAGTAACTTCGATACTAATTATGACAGAAAACAGTAACTTCGATACTAATTATGACAAGTAAGAGTAACTTCGATACTAATTATGACAGGTAACTGTAACTTCCTTACTAATTATGACAAGTAACTGTAATTTTGATACAAATTATGGCAGGTAACTGTAACTTCGATACTAATTATGACAGGTAACAGTAACTTCGTTACTAATTATGAGAAGTAACTATAACTTCGATACAAATTATGACAGGTAACTGTAACTTCGATACTAATTATGACAAGAAACTCTAACTTCGTTACTAATTATGACAAGTAACTGTAATTTTGATTAAAAAAATTGGTAGGTAACTGTAACTTCAATACTAATTATGACAGGTAACAGTAACTTCGATACTAATTATGACAAGTAATTATAACTTCGATGCAAATTATGACAGGTAACTGTAACTTCGTTACTAATTATGACAAGTAACTGTAATTTCGATACAAATTTTGGCAGTTAACTGTAACTTCGATACTAATTATGACAGGTAACAGTAACTTCGATACTAATTATGACAAGTAACTATAACTTCGATACAAATTATGACAGGTAACTGTAACTTCGATACTAATTATGACAAGAAACTCTAACTTCGTTACTAATTATGACAAGTAACTGTAATTTTGATAAAATAATATGGTAGGTAAATGTAACTTCAATACTAATTATGACAGGTAACAGTAACGTCGATACTAATTATGACAAGTATCAGTACCTTCGATGCTAATTATGACAGGTAACTGTAACTTCGATACTAATTATGACAATTAACAGTACCTTCGTTACTAAATATGACAGGTAACTGCAACTTCGCTACTAATTATGACAAGTAACTGTAATTTCTATACTAATTATGGCAAGTAACTGTAACTTCGTTACTAATTATGACAAGTAACTGTAATTTCGATACAAATTATGGCAGGTAACAGTAATTTCGATACAAATTATGGCAGGTAACTGTAACTTCGATACTAATTATGACAGGTAACAGTAACTTCGATACTAATTATGACAAGTAACAGTAACTTCATTCTAATTATGACAAGTAACTGTAATTTCGATACAAATTATGGCAGGTAACTGTAACTTCGATACTAATTATGACAGGTAACAGTAACTTCGATACTAATTATGACAGAAAACAGTAACTTCGATACTAATTATGACAGGTAACAGTAACTTCGATAATAATTATGGCAGGTAACTGTAACTTCGATACTAATTATGCCAAGTAACAGTAACTTCGATACTAATTATGACAGGTAACTGTAACTTCCTTACTAATTATGACAAGTAACTGTAATTTTGATACAAATTATGGCAGGTAACTGTAACTTCGATACTTATTATGACAGGTAACAGTAACTTCGTTACTAATTATGACAAGTAACTAAAACTTCGATACAAATTATGACAGGTAACTGTAACTTCGATACTAATTATGACAAGAAACTCTAACTTCGTTACTAATTATGACAAGTAACTGTAATTTTGATTTTAAAAAAATTGGTAGGTAACTGTAACTTCAATACTAATTATGACAGGTAACAGTAACTTCGATACTAATTATGACAAGTAACTATAACTTCGATGCAAATTATGACAGGTAACTGTAACTTCGTTACTAATTATGACAAGTAACTGTAATTTCGATACAAATTATGGCAGGTAACTGTAACTTCGATACTAATTATGACAGGTAACTGTAACTTCGATACTAATTATAACAAGTAACTATAACTTCGATACAAATTAAGCAGGTAACTGTAACTTCGATACTAATTATGACAAGAAACTCTAACTTCGTTACTAATTATGACAAGTAACTGTAATTTTGATAAAAAATTATGGTAGATAACTGTAACTTCAATACTAATAATGACAGGTAACGGTAACTTCGATACTAATTATGACAAGTAACAGTACCTTCGATGCAAATTATGACAGGTAACTGTAACTTCGATACTAATTATGACAAGGAACTGTAATTTCGATACAAATTATGGTAGGTAACTGTAATTTCGTTACTAATTATGACATGTAACCGTAATTCCGATACAAATTTTGGCAGGTAACTGTAACTTCGATACTAATTATGACAGGTAGCAGTAACTTCGATACTAATTATGACAAGTAACTATAACATCGATACAAATTATGACAGGTAACTGTAACCTCGTTACTAATTATGACAAGTAACTGTAATTTCGATACAAATTTTGGCAGGTAACTGTAACTTCGATACTTATTATGACAGGTAACAGTAACGTCGATTCTAATTATGACAAGTAACTGTAACTTCGATACTAATTATGACAGGTGACTGTAACTTCGTTACTAATTATGACAAGTATCTGTAATTTCGATACAAATTTTGGCAGGTAACTGTAACTTCGATACTAATTATGACAGGTAACAGTAACGTCAATTCGAATTATGAAAAGTAACTGTAACTTCGATAATAATTATGACAGGTAACTGTAACGTCGTTACTAATTATGACAAGTAACTGTAATTTCGATACAAATTATGGCAGGTAACTGTAACCTCGATACTAATTATGACAGGTAACAGTAACTTCGAAACTAATTATGACAAGTAACTATAACTTCGATACAAATTATGACAGGTAACTGTAACTTCGATACTAATTATGACAAGAAACTCCAACTTCGTTACTAATTATGACTAGTAACTCTGTTTTTGATAAAAAATTATGGTAGGTAACTGTAACTTCAATACCAATTATGACAGGTAACAGTAACGTCGATACATATTATAACAAGTAACAGTACCTTCGATGCTAATTATGACAGGTAACTGTAACTTCGATACTAATTATGACAAGGAACTCTAACTTCGTTACTTATTATGACAAGTAACTGTAATTTTGATTAAAAAAATTGGTAGGTAACTGTAACTTCAATACTAATTATGACAGGTAACAGTAACTTCGATACTAATTATGACAGGTAACTGTAACTTCGTTACTAATTATGACAAGTAACTGTAATTTCGATACAAATTTTGGCAGGTAACTGTAACTTCGATACTAATTATGGCAGGTAACAGTTACGTCGATTCTAATTATGACGAGTAACTGTATCTTCGATACTAATTATGACAGGTAACTGTAACTTCGATACTAATTATGGCAGGTAACAGTTACGTCGATTCTAATTATGACGAGTAACTGTAACTTCGATACTAATTATGACAGGTAACTGTAACTTCGTTACTAATTATGACAAGTAACTGTAATTTCGATACAAATTATGGCAGGTAACTGTAACTTCGATACTAATTATGACAAGTAACTGTAATTTTGATAAAAAATTATGGTAGGTAAATGTAACTTCAATACTAATTATGACAGGTAACAGTAACTTCGATAATAATTATGGCAGGTAACTGTAACTTCGATACTAATTATGACAAGTAACAGTAACTTCGATACTAATTATGACAGGTAACTGTAACTTCCTTACTAATTATGACAAGTAACTGTAATTTTGATACAAATTATGGCAGGTAACTGTAACTTCGATACTAATTATGACAGGTAACAGTAACTTCGTTACTAATTATGACAAGTAACTATAACTTCGAGGCAAATTATGATAGGTAACTGTAACTTCGTTACTAATTATGACAAGTAACTGTAATTTCGATACAAATTATGGCAGGTAACTGTAACTTCGATACTAATTATGACAGGTAACTGTAACTTCGATACTAATTATGACAAGTAACTATAACTTCGATACAAATTAAGCAGGTAACTGTAACTTCGATACTAATTATGACAAGAAACTCTAACTTCGTTACTAATTATGACAAGTAACTGTAATTTTGATAAAAAATTATGGTAGATAACTGTAACTTCAATACTAATAATGACAGGTAACGGTAACTTCGATACTAATTATGACAAGTAACAGTACCTTCGATGCTAATTATGAAAGGTAACTGTAACTTCGATACTAATTATGACAAGGAACTGTATTTTCGATACAAATTATGGTAGGTAACTGTAATTTCGTTACTAATTATGACATGTAACTGTAAATCCGATACAAATTTTGGCAGGTAACTGTAACTTCGATACTAATTATGACAGGTAGCAGTAACTTCGTTACTAATTATGACAAGTAACTATAACTTCGATACAAATTATGACAGGTAACTGTAACCTCGTTACTAATTATGACAAGTAACTGTAATTTCGATACAAATTTTGGCAGGTAACTGTAACTTCGATACTTATTATGACAGGTAACAGTAACGTCGATTCTAATTATGACAAGTAACTGTAACTTCGATACTAATTATGACAGGTAACTGTAACTTCGTTACTAATTATGACAAGTATCTCTAATATCGATACAAATTTTGGCAGGTAACTGTAACTTCGATACTAATTATGACAGGTAAGAGTAACGTCGATTCTAATTATGAAAAGTAACTGTAACTTCGATAATAATTATGACAGGTAACTGTAACTTCGTTACTAATTATGACAAGTAACTGTAATTTCGATACAAATTATGGCAGGTAACTGTAACCTCGATACTAATTATGACAGGTAACAGTAACTTCGATACTAATTATGACAAGTAACTATAACTTCGATACAAATTATGACAGGTAACTGTAACTTCGATACTAATTATGACAAGAAACTCCAACTTCGTTACTAATTATGACTAGTAACTGTGTTTTTGATAAAAAATTATGGTAGGTAACTGTAACTTCAATACCAATTATGACAGGTAACAGTAACGTCGATACTTATTATGACAAGTAAAAGTACCTTCGATGCTAATTATGACAGGTAACTGTAACTTCGATACTAATTATGACAAGGAACTGTAATTTCGATACAAATTATGGCAGGTAACTGTAACTTCGTTACTAAATATGACAAGTAACTGTAATTTCGATACAAATTTTGGCAGGTATCTGTAACTTCGATACTAATTATGACAAGTCCATGTAATTTCGATACAAATTATGGCAGGTAACTGTAACTTCCATACTAATTATGACAGGTAACAGTAACTTCGATACTAATTATGACAGGAAACTGTAACTTCGTTACTAATTATGACAAGTAACTGTAATTTCGATACAAATTATGACAGGTAACTGTAACTTCGTTAATAATTATGACAAGTAACAGTACCTTCGATGCTAATTATGACAGGTAACTGTAACTTCGATACTAATTATGACAAGGAACTGTAATTTCGATACAAATTAGGGCAGGTAACTGTAACTTCGTTACTAATTATGACAAGTTACTCTAATTTCGATACAAATTTTGGCAGGTAACTGTAACTTCGATACTAATTATGACAGGTAACAGTAACTTCGATACTAATTATGACAAGTAACTGTAACTTCGATACTAATTATGACAGGTTACTGTAACTTCGTTACTAATTATGACAAGTAACTGTTATTTTGATACAAATTATGGCAGGTAACTGTAACTTCGATACTAATTATGACAAGTAACTATAACTTCGATACAAGTTATGACAGGTAACTGTAACTTCGATACTAATTATGACAAGAAACTCTAACTTCGTTACTAATTATGACAAGTAACTGTAATTTCGATACAGATTATGGCAGGTAACTGTAACTTCGATACTAATTATGACAGGTAACAGTAACTTCGATACTAATCATAACAAGTAACTATAACTTCGATACATATTATGACAGGTAACTGTAACTTCGATACTAATTATGACAAGAAACTCTAACTTCGTTAATAATTATGACAAGTAAGTGTAATTTTGATAAAAAATTATGGTAGATAACTGTAACTTCAATACTAATTATGACAGGTAACAGTAACGTCGATACTAATTATGACAAGTAACAGTACCTTCGATACTAATTATGACAGGTAACTGCAACTTCGTTACTAATTATGACAAGTAACTGTAATTTCTATACTAATTATGGCAAGTAACTGTAACTTCGTTACTAATTATGACAAGTAACTGTAATTTCGATACAAATTATGGCAGGTAACAGAAATTTCGATACAAATTATGGCAGGTAACTGTAACTTCGATACTAATTATGACAGGTAACAGTAACTTCGATACTAATTATGACATGTAACAGTAACTTCATTCTAATTATGACAAGTAACTGTAATTTCGATACAAATTATGGCAGGTAACTGTAACTTCGATACTAATTATGACAGGTAACAGTAACTTCGATACTAATTATGACAGAAAACAGTAACTTCGATACTAATTATGACAAGTAAGAGTAACTTCGATACTAATTATGACAGGTAACTGTAACTTCCTTACTAATTATGACAAGTAACTGTAATTTTGATACAAATTATGGCAGGTAACTGTAACTTCGATACTAATTATGACAGGTAACAGTAACTTCGTTACTAATTATGAGAAGTAACTATAACTTCGATACAAATTATGACAGGTAACTGTAACTTCGATACTAATTATGACAAGAAACTCTAACTTCGTTACTAATTATGACAAGTAACTGTAATTTTGATTAAAAAAATTGGTAGGTAACTGTAACTTCAATACTAATTATGACAGGTAACAGTAACTTCGATACTAATTATGACAAGTAATTATAACTTCGATGCAAATTATGACAGGTAACTGTAACTTCGTTACTAATTATGACAAGTAACTGTAATTTCGATACAAATTTTGGCAGTTAACTGTAACTTCGATACTAATTATGACAGGTAACAGTAACTTCGATACTAATTATGACAAGTAACTATAACTTCGATACAAATTATGACAGGTAACTGTAACTTCGATACTAATTATGACAAGAAACTCTAACTTCGTTACTAATTATGACAAGTAACTGTAATTTTGATAAAATATTATGGTAGGTAAATGTAACTTCAATACTAATTATGACAGGTAACAGTAACGTCGATACTAATTATGACAAGTATCAGTACCTTCGATGCTAATTATGACAGGTAACTGTAACTTCGATACTAATTATGACAATTAACAGTACCTTCGTTAATAAATATGACAGGTAACTGCAACTTCGCTACTAATTATGACAAGTAACTGTAATTTCTATACTAATTATGGCAAGTAACTGTAACTTCGTTACTAATTATGACAAGTAACTGTAATTTCGATACAAATTATGGCAGGTAACAGTAATTTCGATACAAATTATGGCAGGTAACTGTAACTTCGATACTAATTATGACAGGTAACAGTAACTTCGATACTAATTATGACAAGTTACAGTAACTTCATTCTAATTATGACAAGTAACTGTAATTTCGATACAAATTATGGCAGGTAACTGTAACTTCGATACTAATTATGACAGGTAACAGTAACTTCGATACTAATTATGACAGAAAACAGTAACTTCGATACTAATTATGACAGGTAACAGTAACTTCGATAATAATTATGGCAGGTAACTGTAACTTCGATACTAATTATGCCAAGTAACAGTAACTTCGATACTAATTATGACAGGTAACTGTAACTTCCTTACTAATTATGACAAGTTACTGTAATTTTGATACAAATTATGGCAGGTAACTGTAACTTCGATACTTATTATGACAGGTAACAGTAACTTCGTTACTAATTATGACAAGTAACTAAAACTTCGATACAAATTGTGACAGGTAATTGTAACTTCGATACTAATTATGACAAGAAACTCTAACTTCGTTACTAATTATGACAAGTAACTGTAATTTTGATTTTAAAAAAATTGGTAGGTAACTGTAACTTCAATACTAATTATGACAGGTAACAGTAACTTCGATACTAATTATGACAAGTAACTATAACTTCGATGCAAATTATGACAGGTAACTGTAACTTCGTTACTAATTATGACAAGTAACTGTAATTTCGATACAAATTATGGCAGGTAACTGTAACTTCGATACTAATTATGACAGGTAACTGTAACTTCGATACTAATTATGACAAGTAACTATAACTTCGATACAAATTAAGCAGGTAACTGTAACTTCGATACTAATTATGACAAGAAACTCTAACTTCGTTACTAATTATGACAAGTAACTGTAATTTTGATAAAAAATTATGGTAGATAACTGTAACTTCAATACTAATAATGACAGGTAACGGTAACTTCGATACTAATTATGACAAGTAACAGTACCTTCGATGCAAATTATGACAGGTAACTGTAACTTCGATACTAATTATGACAAGGAACTGTAATTTCGATACAAATTATGGTAGGTAACTGTAATTTCGTTACTAATTATGACATGTAACCGTAATTCCGATACAAATTTTGGCAGGTAACTGTAACTTCGATACTAATTATGACAGGTAGCAGTAACTTCGATACTAATTATGACAAGTAACTATAACTTCGATACAAATTATGACAGGTAACTGTAACCTCGTTACTAATTATGACAAGTAACTGTAATTTCGATACAAATTTTGGCAGGTAACTGTAACTTCGATACTTATTATGACAGGTAACAGTAACGTCGATTCTAATTATGACAAGTAACTGTAACTTCGATACTAATTACGACAGGTGACTGTAACTTCGTTACTAATTATGACAAGTATCTGTAATTTCGATACAAATTTTGGCAGGTAACTGTAACTTCGATACTAATTATGACAGGTAACAGTAACGTCGATTCGAATTATGAAAAGTAACTGTAACTTCGATAATAATTATGACAGGTAACTGTAACGTCGTTACTAATTATGACAAGTAACTGTAATTTCGATACAAATTATGGCAGGTAACTGTAACCTCGATACTAATTATGACAGGTAACAGTAACTTCGAAACTAATTATGACAAGTAACTATAACTTCGATACAAATTATGACAGGTAACTGTAACTTCGATACTAATTATGACAAGAAACTCCAACTTCGTTACTAATTATGACTAGTAACTGTGTTTTTGATAAAAAATTATGGTAGGTAACTGTAACTTCAATACCAATTATGACAGGTAACAGTAACGTCGATACATATTATAACAAGTAACAGTACCTTCGATGCTAATTATGACAGGTAACTGTAACTTCGATACTAATTATGACAAGGAACTGTAATTTCGATACAAATTATGGCAGGTAACTGTAGCTTCGTTACTAAATATGACAAGTAACTGTAATTTCGATACAAATTTTGGCAGGTATCTGTAACTTCGATACTAATTATGACAAGTCCATGTAATTTCGATACAAATTATGGCAGGTAACTGTAACTTCCATACTAATTATGACAGGTAACAGTAACTTCGATACTAATTATGACAGGAAACTGTAACTTCGTTACTAATTATGACAAGTAACTGTAATTTCGATACAAATTATGACAGGTAACTGTAACTTCGTTACTAATTATGACAAGTAACAGTACCTTCGATGCTAATTATGACAGTTAACTGTAACTTCGATACTAATTATGACAAGGAACTGTAATTTCGATACAAATTATGGCAGGTAACTGTAACTTCGTTACTAATTATGACAAGTTACTCTAATTTCGGTAAAAATTTTGGCAGGTAACTGTAACTTCGATACTAATTATGACAGGTAACAGTAACTTCGATACTAATTGTGACAAGTAACTGTAACTTCGATACTAATTATGACAGGTAACTGTAACTTCGTTACTAATTATGACAAGTAACTGTTATTTTGATACAAATTAGTGCAGGTAACTGTAACTTCGATACTAATTATGACAAGTAGCTATAACTTCGATACAAGTTATGACAGGTAACTGTAACTTCGATACTAAGTATGACAAGAAACTCTAACTTCGTTACTAATTATGACAAGTAACTGTTATTTCGATACAGATTATGGCAGGTAACTGTAACTTCGTTACTAATTATGACAAGTTACTCTAATTTCGATACAAATTTTGGTAGGTAACTGCAACTTCAATACTAATTATGACAGGTAACAGTAACTTCGATACTAATTATGACAAGTAACTATAACTTCGATGCAAATTATGACAGGTAACTGTAACTTCGTTACTAATTAAGACAAGTAACTGTAATTTCGATACAGATTATGGCAGGTAACTGTAACTTCGATACTAATTATGACAGGTAACAGTAACTTCGATACTAATTATGACAAGTAACTATAACTTCGATACATATTATGACAGGTAACTGTAACTTCGATACTAATTATGACAAGAAACTCTAACTCCGTTAATAATTATGACAAGTAACTGTAATTTTGATAAAAAATTCTGGTAGATAACTGTAACTTCAATACTAATTATGAAAGGTAACAGTAACGTCGATACTAATTATGACAAGTAACAGTACCTTCGATACTAATTATGACAGGTAACTGCAACTTCGTTACTAATTATGACAAGTAACTGTAATTTCTATGCTAATTATGGCAAGTAACTGTAACTTCGTTACTAATTATGACAAGTAACTGTAATTTCGATACAAATTATGGCAGGTAACTGAAATTTCGATACAAATTATGGCAGGTAACTGTAACTTCGATACTAATTATGACAGGTAACAGTAACTTCGATACTAATTATGACAAGTAACAGTAACTTCATTCTAATTATGACAAGTAACTGTAATTTCGATACAAATTATGGCAGGTAACTGTAACTTCGATACTAATTATGACAGGTAACAGTAACTTCGACACTAATTATGACAGAAAACAGTAACTTCGATACTAATTATGACAAGTAACAGTAACTTCGATACTAATTATGACAGGTAACTGTAACTTCCTTACTAATTATGACAAGTAACTGTAATTTTGATACAAATTATGGCAGGTAACTGTAACTTCGATACTAATTATGACAGGTAACAGTAACTTCGTTACTAATTATGAGAAGTAACTATAACTTCGATACAAATTATGACAGGTAACTGTAACTTCGATACTAATTATGACAAGTAACTATAACTTCGATGCAAATTATGACAGGTAACTGTAACTTCGTTACTAATTAAGACAAGTAACTGTAATTTCGATACAGATTATGGCAGGTAACTGTAACTTCGATACTAATTATGACAGGTAACAGTAACTTCGATACTAATTATGACAAGTAACTATAACTTCGATACATATTATGACAGGTAACTGTAACTTCGATACTAATTATGACAAGAAACTCTAACTTCGTTAATAATCATGACAAGTAACTGTAATTTTGATAAAAAATTCTGGTAGATAACTGTAACTTCAATACTAATTATGACAGGTAACAGTAACGTCGATACTAATTATGACAAGTAACAGTACCTTCAATACTAATTATGACAAGTAACTGCAACTTCGTTACTAATTATGACAAGTAACTGTAATTTCTATACTAATTATGGCAAGTAACTGTAACTTCGTTACTAATTATGACAAGTAACTGTAATTTCGATACAAATTATGGCAGGTAACTGAAATTTCGATACAAATTATGGCAGGTAACTGTAACTTCGATACTAATTATGACAGGTAACAGTAATTTCGATACTAATTATGACAAGTAACAGTAACTTCATTCTAATTATGACAAGTAACTGTAATTTCGATACAAATTATGGCAGGTAACTGTAACTTCGATACTAATTATGACAGGTAACTGTAACCTCGTTAGTAATTATGACAAGTAACTGTAATTTCGATACAAATTTTGGCAGGTAACTGTAACTCGATAATAATTATGACAGGTAACAGTAACTTCGGTACTAATTATGACCAGTAACTGTAACTTCGATACTATTTATGACAGGTAACTGTAACTTCGTTACTAATTAGACAGGTAACTGTAATTTCGATACAAATTATGGCAGGTAACAGTAACTTCGATACTAATTAGACAGGTAACAGTAACTTCGATACTAATTATGACAGGAAACTCTACCTTCGTTACTAATTATGACAAGTAACTGTAATTTTGATAAAAAATTAAGGTAGGTAACTGTAACTTCAATACTAATTATGACAGGTAACAGTAACTTCGATACTAATTATGACAGGTAACTGTAACTACGTTACTAATTATGACAAGTAACTTTAATTTCGATACTTATTATGGCAGGTTACTGTAACTTCGTTACTAATTATGACAAGTCCCTGTAATTTCGATACAAATTATGGCAGGTAACTGTAACTTCGATACTAATTATGACAAGTAACTATAACTTCGATACAAATTATGGCAGGTAACTGTAACTTCGATACTAATTATGACAGGTAACAGTTACTTCGATACTAATTATGACAGAAAACAGTAACTTCGATACTAATTATGACAGGTAACAGTAACTTCGATAATAATTATGGCAGGTAACTGTAACTTCGATACTAATTTTGACAAGTAACAGTAACTTCGATACTAATTATGACCGGTAACTGTAACTTCCGTACTAATTATGACAAGTAACTGTAATTTTGATACAAATTATGGCAGGTAACTGTAACTTCGATACTAATTATGACAGGTAACAATAACTTCGTTACTAATTATGAAAAGTAACTATAACTTCGATACAAATTATGACAGGTAACTGTAACTTCGATACTAATTATGACAAGAAACTCTAACTTCGTTACTAATTATGACAAGTAACTGTAATTTTGATTTTAAAAAGTTGGTAGGTAACTGTAACTTCAATACTAATTATGACAGGTAACAGTAACTTCGATACTAATTATAACAAGTAACTATAACTTCGATGCAAATTATGACAGGTAACTGTAACTTCGTTACTAATTATGACAAGTAACTGTAATTTCGATACAAATTATGGAAGGTAACTGTAACTTCGATACTAATTATGACAGGTAACTGTAACTTCGATACTAATTATGACAAGTAACTATAACTTCGATACAAATTAAGCAGGTAACTGTAACTTCGATACTAATTATGACATGAAACTCTAACTTCGTTACTAATTATGACAAGTAACTGTAATTTTGATAAAGAATTATGGTAGATAACTGTAACTTCAATACTAATAATGACAGGTAACGGTAACTTCGATACTAATTATGACAAGTAACAGTACCTTCGATGCTAATTATGACAGGTAACTGTAACTTCGATACTAATTATGACAAGGAACTGTAATTTCTATACAAATTATGGTAGGTAACTAATTTCGTTACTAATTATGACATGTAACTGTAATTCCGATACAAATTTTGGCAGGTAACTGTAACTTCGATACTAATTATGACAGGTAGCAGTAACTTCGATACTTATTATGACAAGTAACTATAACTTCGATACAAATTATGACAGGTAACTGTAACCACGTTACTAATTATGACAAGTAACTGTAATTTCGATACCAATTTTGGCAGGTAACTGTAACTTCGATACTTATTATGACAGGTAACAGTAACGTCGATTCTAATTATGACAAGTAACTGTAACTTCGATACTAATTATGACAGGTAACTGTAACTTCGTTACTAATTATGACAAGTATCTGTAATTTCGATACAAATTTTGGCAGGTAACTGTAACTTCGATACTAATTATGACAGGTAACAGTAACGTCGATTCTAATTATGAAAAGTAACTGTAACTTCGATAATAATTATGACAGGTAACTGTAACTTCGTTACTAATTATGACAAGTAACTGTAATTTCGATACAAATTATGGCAGGTAACTGAAATTTCGATACAAATTATGGCAGGTAACTGTAACTTCGATACTAATTATGACAGGTAACAGTAACTTCGATACTAATTATGACATGTAACAGTAACTTCATTCTAATTATGACAAGTAACTGTAATTTCGATACAAATTATGGCAGGTAACTGTAACTTCGATACTAATTATGACAGGTAACAGTAACTTCGATACTAATTATGACAGAAAACAGTAACTTCGATACTAATTATGACAAGTAACAGTAACTTCGATACTAATTATGACAG
Organism: Meconema thalassinum; assembly: GCA_946902985.2. Classification (NCBI taxonomy): domain Eukaryota; kingdom Metazoa; phylum Arthropoda; class Insecta; order Orthoptera; family Tettigoniidae; genus Meconema; species Meconema thalassinum. The sequence goes on along the minus strand of OX336388.2, from coordinate 1,689,119,756 downwards.
GTAACTGTAACTTCCTTACTAATTATGACAAGTAACTGTAATTTTGATACAAATTATGGCAGGTAACTGTAACTTCGATACTAATTATGACAGGTAACAGTAACTTCGTTACTAATTATGAGAAGTAACTATAACTTCGATACAAATTATGACAGGTAACTGTAACTTCGATACTAATTATGACAAGAAACTCTAACTTCGTTACTAATTATGACAAGTAACTGTAATTTTGATTAAAAAAATTGGTAGGTAACTGTAATTTCAATACTAATTATGACAGGTAACAGTAACTTCGATACTAATTATGACAAGTAATTATAACTTCGATGCAAATTATGACAGGTAACTGTAACTTCGTTACTAATTATGACAAGTAACTGTAATTTCGATACAAATTTTGGCAGTTAACTGTAACTTCGATACTAATTATGACAGGTAACAGTAACTTCGATACTAATTATGACAAGTAACTATAACTTCGATACAAATTATGACAGGTAACTGTAACTTCGATACTAATTATGACAAGAAACTCTAACTTCGTTACTAATTATGACAAGTAACTGTAATTTTGATAAAAAATTATGGTAGGTAAATGTAACTTCAATACTAATTATGACAGGTAACAGTAACGTCGATACTAATTATGACAAGTATCAGTACCTTCGATGCTAATTATGACAGGTAACTGTAACTTCGATACTAATTATGACAAGTAACAGTACCTTCGATACTAAATATGACAGGTAACTGCAACTTCGCTACTAATTATGACAAGTAACCGTAATTTCTATACTAATTATGGCAAGTAACTGTAACTTCGTTACTAATTATGACAAGTAACTGTAATTTCGATACAAATTATGGCAGGTAACTGTAATTTCGATACAAATTATGGCAGGTAACTGTAACTTCGATACTAATTATGACAGGTAACAGTAACTTCGATACTAATTATGACAAGTAACAGTAACTTCATTCTAATTATGACAAGTAACTGTAATTTCGATACAAATTATGGCAGGTAACTGTAACTTCGATACTAATTATGACAGGTAACAGTAACTTCGATACTAATTATGACAGAAAACAGTAACTTCGATACTAATTATGACAGGTAACAGTAACTTCGATAATAATTATGGCAGGTAACTGTAACTTCGATACTAATTATGCCAAGTAACAGTAACTTCGATACTAATTATGACAGGTAACTGTAACTTCCTTACTAATTATGACAAGTAACTGTAATTTTGATACAAATTATGGCAGGTAACTGTAACTTCGATACTTATTATGACAGGTAACAGTAACTTCGTTACTAATTATGACAAGTAACTAAAACTTCGATACAAATTATGACAGGTAACTGTAACTTCGATACTAATTATGACAAGAAACTCTAACTTCGTTACTAATTATGACAAGTTACTGTAATTTTGATTTTAAAAAAATTGGTAGGTAACTGTAACTTCAATACTAATTATGACAGGTAACAGTAACTTCGATACTAATTATGACAAGTAACTATAACTTCGATGCAAATTATGACAGGTAACTGTAACTTCGTTACTAATTATGACAAGTAACTGTAATTTCGATACAAATTATGGCAGGTAACTGTAACTTCGATACTAATTATGACAGGTAACTGTAACTTCTATACTAATTATGACAAGTAACTATAACTTCGATACAAATTAAGCAGGTAACTGTAACTTCGATACTAATTATGACAAGAAACTCTAACTTCGATACTAATTATGACAGGTAACTGTAACTTCCTTACTAATTATGACAAGTAACTGTAATTTTGATACAAATTATGGCAGGTAACTGTAACTTCGATACTTATTATGACAGGTAACAGTAACTTCGTTACTAATTATGACAAGTAACTAAAACTTCGATACAAATTATGACAGGTAACTGTAACTTCGATACTAATTATGACAAGAAACTCTAACTTCGTTACTAATTATGACAAGTAACTGTAATTTTGATTTTAAAAAAATTGGTAGGTAACTGTAACTTCAATACTAATTATGACAGGTAACAGTAACTTCGATACTAATTATGACAAGTAACTATAACTTCGATGCAAATTATGACAGGTAACTGTAACTTCGTTACTAATTATGACAATTAACTGTAATATCGATACAAATTATGGCAGGTAACTGTAACTTCGATACTAATTATGACAGGTAACTGTAACTTCGATACTAATTATGACAAGTAACTATAACTTCGATACAAATTAAGCAGGTAACTGTAACTTCGATACTAATTATGACAAGAAACTCTAACTTCGTTACTTATTATGACAAGTAACTGTAATTTTGATAAAAAATTATGGTAGATAACTGTAACTTCAATACTAATAATGACAGGTAACGGTAACTTCGATACTAATTATGACAAGTAACAGTACCTTCGATGCAAATTATGACAGGTAACTGTAACTTCGATACTAATTATGACAAGGAACTGTAATTTCGATACAAATTATGGTAGGTAACTGTAATTTCGTTACTAATTATGACATGTAACTGTAATTCCGATACAAATTTTGGCAGGTAACTGTAACTTCGATACTAATTATGACAGGTAGCAGTAACTTCGATACTAATTATGACAAGTAACTATAACTTCGATACAAATTATGACAGGTAACTGTAACCTCGTTACTAATTATGACAATTAACTGTAATTTCGATACAAATTTTGGCAGGTAACTGTAACTTCGATACTTATTATGACAGGTAACAGTAACGTCGATTCTAATTATGACAAGTAACTGTAACTTCGATACTAATTATGACAGGTAACTGTAACTTCGTTACTAATTATGACAAGTATCTGTAATTTCGATACAAATTTTGGCAGGTAACTGTAACTTCGAAACTAATTATGACAGGTAACAGTAACGTCGATTCGAATTATGAAAAGTAACTGTAACTTCGATAATAATTATGACAGGTAACTGTAACGTCGTTACTAATTATGACAAGTAACTGTAATTTCGATACAAATTATGGCAGGTAACTGTAACCTCGATACTAATTATGACAGGTAACAGTAACTTCGAAACTATTTATGACAAGTAACTATAACTTCGATACAAATTATGACAGGTAACTGTAACTTCGATACTAATTATGACAAGAAACTCCTACTTCGTTACTAATTATGACTAGTAACTGTGTTTTTGATAAAAAATTATGGTAGGTAACTGTAACTTCAATACCAATTATGACAGGTAACAGTAACGTCGATACATATTATAACAAGTAACAGTACCTTCGATGCTAATTATGACAGGTAACTGTAACTTCGATACTAATTATGACAAGGAACTGTAATTTCGATACAAATTATGGCAGGTAACTGTAGCTTCGTTACTAAATATGACAAGTAACTGTAATTTCGATACAAATTTTGGCAGGTATCTGTAACTTCGATACTAATTATGACAAGTCCATGTAATTTCGATACAAATTATGGCAGGTAACTGTAACTTCCATACTAATTATGACAGGTAACAGTAACTTCGATACTAATTATGACAGGAAACTGTAACTTCGTTACTAATTATGACAAGTAACTGTAATTTCGATACAAATTATGACAGGTAACTGTAACTTCGTTACTAATTATGACAAGTAACAGTACCTTCGATGCTAATTATGACAGTTAACTGTAACTTCGATACTAATTATGACAAGGAACTGTAATTTCGATACAAATTATGGCAGGTAACTGTAACTTCGTTACTAATTATGACAAGTTACTCTAATTTCGGTAAAAATTTTGGCAGGTAACTGTAACTTCGATACTAATTATGACAGGTAACAGTAACTTCGATACTAATTGTGACAAGTAACTGTAACTTCGATACTAATTATGACAGGTAACTGTAACTTCGTTACTAATTATGACAAGTAACTGTTATTTTGATACAAATTATGGCAGGTAACTGTAACTTCGATACTAATTATGACAAGTAACTATAACTTCGATACAAGTTATGAAAAGTAACTGTAATTTCGATACAGATTATGGCAGGTAACTGTAACTTCGTTACTAATTATGACAAGTTACTCTAATTTCGATACAAATTTTGGTAGGTAACTGCAACTTCAATACTAATTATGACAGGTAACAGTAACTTCGATACTAATTATGACAAGTAAATATAACTTCGATGCAAATTATGACAGGTAACTGTAACTTCGTTACTAATTAAGACAAGTAACTGTAATTTCGATACAGATTATGGCAGGTAACTGTAACATCGATACTAATTATGACAGGTAACAGTAACTTCGATACTAATTATGACAAGTAACTATAACTTCGATACATATTATGACAGGTAACTGTAACTTCGATACTAATTATGACAAGAAACTCTAACTTCGTTAATAATTATGACAAGTAACTGTAATTTTGATAAAAAATTCTGGTAGATAACTGTAACTTCAATACTAATTATGACAGGCAACAGTAACGTCGATACTAATTATGACAAGTAACAGTACCTTCGATACTAATTATGACAGGTAACTGCAACTTCGTTACTAATTATGACAAGTAACTGTAATTTCTATACTAATTATGGCAAGTAACTGTAACTTCGTTACTAATTATGACAAGTAACTGTAATTTCGATACAAATTATGGCAGGTAACTGAAATTTCGATACAAATTATGGCAGGTAACTGTAACTTCGATACTAATTATGACAGGTAACAGTAACTTCGATACTAATTATGACAAGTAACAGTAACTTCATTCTAATTATGACAAGTAACTGTAATTTCGATACAAATTATGGCAGGTAACTGTAAATTCGATACTAATTATGACAGGTAACAGTAACTTCGATACTAATTATGACAGAAAACAGTAACTTCGATACTAATTATGACAAGTAACAGTAACTTCGATACTAATTATGACAGGTAACTGTAACTTCCTTACTAATTATGACAAGTAACTGTAATTTTGATACAAATTATGGCAGGTAACTGTAACTTCGATACTAATTATGACAGGTAACAGTAACTTCGTTACTAATTATGAGAAGTAACTATAACTTCGATACAAATTATGACAGGTAACTGTAACTTCGATACTAATTATGACAAGTAACTATAACTTCGATGCAAATTATGACAGGTAACTGTAACTTCGTTACTAATTAAGACAAGTAACTGTAATTTCGATACAGATTATGGCAGGTAACTGTAACTTCGATACTAATTATGACAGGTAACAGTAACTTCGATACTAATTATGACAGGTAACTGTAACTTCCTTACTAATTATGACAAGTAACTGTAATTTTGATACAAATTATGGCAGGTAACTGTAACTTCGATACTTATTATGACAGGTAACAGTAACTTCGTTACTAATTATGACAAGTAACTAAAACTTCGATACAAATTATGACAGGTAACTGTAACTTCGATACTAATTATGACAAGAAACTCTAACTTCGTTACTAATTATGACAAGTTACTGTAATTTTGATTTTAAAAAAATTGGTAGGTAACTGTAACTTCAATACTAATTATGACAGGTAACAGTAACTTCGATACTAATTATGACAAGTAACTATAACTTCGATGCAAATTATGACAGGTAACTGTAACTTCGTTACTAATTATGACAAGTAACTGTAATTTCGATACAAATTATGGCAGGTAACTGTAACTTCGATACTAATTATGACAGGTAACTGTAACTTCTATACTAATTATGACAAGTAACTATAACTTCGATACAAATTAAGCAGGTAACTGTAACTTCGATACTAATTATGACAAGAAACTCTAACTTCGATACTAATTATGACAGGTAACTGTAACTTCCTTACTAATTATGACAAGTAACTGTAATTTTGATACAAATTATGGCAGGTAACTGTAACTTCGATACTTATTATGACAGGTAACAGTAACTTCGTTACTAATTATGACAAGTAACTAAAACTTCGATACAAATTATGACAGGTAACTGTAACTTCGATACTAATTATGACAAGAAACTCTAACTTCGTTACTAATTATGACAAGTAACTGTAATTTTGATTTTAAAAAAATTGGTAGGTAACTGTAACTTCAATACTAATTATGACAGGTAACAGTAACTTCGATACTAATTAAAACAAGTAACTATAACTTCGATGCAAATTATGACAGGTAACTGTAACTTCGTTACTAATTATGACAATTAACTGTAATATCGATACAAATTATGGCAGGTAACTGTAACTTCGATACTAATTATGACAGGTAACTGTAACTTCGATACTAATTATGACAAGTAACTATAACTTCGATACAAATTAAGCAGGTAACTGTAACTTCGATACTAATTATGACAAGAAACTCTAACTTCGTTACTTATTATGACAAGTAACTGTAATTTTGATAAAAAATTATGGTAGATAACTGTAACTTCAATACTAATAATGACAGGTAACGGTAACTTCGATACTAATTATGACAAGTAACAGTACCTTCGATGCAAATTATGACAGGTAACTGTAACTTCGATACTAATTATGACAAGGAACTGTAATTTCGATACAAATTATGGTAGGTAACTGTAATTTCGTTACTAATTATGACATGTAACTGTAATTCCGATACAAATTTTGGCAGGTAACTGTAACTTCGATACTAATTATGACAGGTAGCAGTAACTTCGATACTAATTATGACAAGTAACTATAACTTCGATACAAATTATGACAGGTAACTGTAACCTCGTTACTAATTATGACAAGTAACTGTAATTTCGATACAAATTTTGGCAGGTAACTGTAACTTCGATACTTATTATGACAGGTAACAGTAACGTCGATTCTAATTATGACAAGTAACTGTAACTTCGATACTAATTATGACAGGTAACTGTAACTTCGTTACTAATTATGACAAGTATCTGTAATTTCGATACAAATTTTGGCAGGTAACTGTAACTTCGAAACTAATTATGACAGGTAACAGTAACGTCGATTCGAATTATGAAAAGTAACTGTAACTTCGATAATAATTATGACAGGTAACTGTAACGTCGTTACTAATTATGACAAGTAACTGTAATTTCGATACAAATTATGGCAGGTAACTGTAACCTCGATACTAATTATGACAGGTAACAGTAACTTCGAAACTATTTATGACAAGTAACTATAACTTCGATACAAATTATGACAGGTAACTGTAACTTCGATACTAATTATGACAAGAAACTCCTACTTCGTTACTAATTATGACTAGTAACTGTGTTTTTGATAAAAAATTATGGTAGGTAACTGTAACTTCAATACCAATTATGACAGGTAACAGTAACGTCGATACATATTATAACAAGTAACAGTACCTTCGATGCTAATTATGACAGGTAACTGTAACTTCGATACTAATTATGACAAGGAACTGTAATTTCGATACAAATTATGGCAGGTAACTGTAGCTTCGTTACTAAATATGACAAGTAACTGTAATTTCGATACAAATTTTGGCAGGTATCTGTAACTTCGATACTAATTATGACAAGTCCATGTAATTTCGATACAAATTATGGCAGGTAACTGTAACTTCCATACTAATTATGACAGGTAACAGTAACTTCGATACTAATTATGACAGGAAACTGTAACTTCGTTACTAATTATGACAAGTAACTGTAATTTCGATACAAATTATGACAGGTAACTGTAACTTCGTTACTAATTATGACAAGTAACAGTACCTTCGATGCTAATTATGACAGTTAACTGTAACTTCGATACTAATTATGACAAGGAACTGTAATTTCGATACAAATTATGGCAGGTAACTGTAACTTCGTTACTAATTATGACAAGTTACTCTAATTTCGGTAAAAATTTTGGCAGGTAACTGTAACTTCGATACTAATTATGACAGGTAACAGTAACTTCGATACTAATTGTGACAAGTAACTGTAACTTCGATACTAATTATGACAGGTAACTGTAACTTCGTTACTAATTATGACAAGTAACTGTTATTTTGATACAAATTATGGCAGGTAACTGTAACTTCGATACTAATTATGACAAGTAACTATAACTTCGATACAAGTTATGAAAAGTAACTGTAATTTCGATACAGATTATGGCAGGTAACTGTAACTTCGTTACTAATTATGACAAGTTACTCTAATTTCGATACAAATTTTGGTAGGTAACTGCAACTTCAATACTAATTATGACAGGTAACAGTAACTTCGATACTAATTATGACAAGTAAATATAACTTCGATGCAAATTATGACAGGTAACTGTAACTTCGTTACTAATTAAGACAAGTAACTGTAATTTCGATACAGATTATGGCAGGTAACTGTAACATCGATACTAATTATGACAGGTAACAGTAACTTCGATACTAATTATGACAAGTAACTATAACTTCGATACATATTATGACAGGTAACTGTAACTTCGATACTAATTATGACAAGAAACTCTAACTTCGTTAATAATTATGACAAGTAACTGTAATTTTGATAAAAAATTCTGGTAGATAACTGTAACTTCAATACTAATTATGACAGGCAACAGTAACGTCGATACTAATTATGACAAGTAACAGTACCTTCGATACTAATTATGACAGGTAACTGCAACTTCGTTACTAATTATGACAAGTAACTGTAATTTCTATACTAATTATGGCAAGTAACTGTAACTTCGTTACTAATTATGACAAGTAACTGTAATTTCGATACAAATTATGGCAGGTAACTGAAATTTCGATACAAATTATGGCAGGTAACTGTAACTTCGATACTAATTATGACAGGTAACAGTAACTTCGATACTAATTATGACAAGTAACAGTAACTTCATTCTAATTATGACAAGTAACTGTAATTTCGATACAAATTATGGCAGGTAACTGTAAATTCGATACTAATTATGACAGGTAACAGTAACTTCGATACTAATTATGACAGAAAACAGTAACTTCGATACTAATTATGACAAGTAACAGTAACTTCGATACTAATTATGACAGGTAACTGTAACTTCCTTACTAATTATGACAAGTAACTGTAATTTTGATACAAATTATGACAGGTAACAGTAACTTCGTTACTAATTATGAGAAGTAACTATAACTTCGATACAAATTATGACAGGTAACTGTAACTTCGATACTAATTATGACAAGTAACTATAACTTCGATGCAAATTATGACAGGTAACTGTAACTTCGTTACTAATTAAGACAAGTAACTGTAATTTCGATACAGATTATGGCAGGTAACTGTAACTTCGATACTAATTATGACAGGTAACAGTAACTTCGATACTAATTATGACAAGTAACTATAACTTCGATACATATTATGACAGGTAACTGTAACTTCGATACTAATTATGACAAGAAACTCTAACTTCGTTAATAATTATGACAAGTAACTGTAATTTTGATAAAAAATTCTGGTAGATAACTGTAACTTCAATACTAATTATGACAGGTAACAGTAACGTCGATACTAATTATGACAAGTAACAGTACCTTCGATACTAATTATGACAGGTAACTGCAACTTCGTTACTAATTATGACAAGTAACTGTAATTTCTATACTAATTATGGCAAGTAACTGTAACTTCGTTACTAATTATGACAAGTAACTGTAATTTCGATACAAATTATGGCAGGTAACTGAAATTTCGATACAAATTATGGCAGGTAACTGTAACTTCGATACTAATTATGACAGGTAACAGTAATTTCGATACTAATTATGACAAGTAACAGTAACTTCATTCTAATTATGACAAGTAACTGTAATTTCGATACAAATTATGGCAGGTAACTGTAACTTCGATACTAATTATGACAGGTAACTGTAACCTCGTTACTAATTATGACAAGTAACTGTAATTTCGATACAAATTTTGGCAGGTAACTGTAACTCGATAATAATTATGACAGGTAACAGTAACTTCGGTACTAATTATGACAAGTAACTGTAACTTCGATACTATTTATGACAGGTAACTGTAACTTCGTTACTAATTAAGACAAGTAACTGTAATTTCGATACAAATTATGGCAGGTAACAGTAACTTCGATACTAATTAGACAGGTAACAGTAACTTCGATACTAATTATGACAGGAAACTCTACCTTCGTTACTAATTATGACAAGTAACTGTAATTTTGATAAAAAATTAAGGTAGGTAACTGTAACTTCAATACTAATTATGACAGGTAACAGTAACTTCGATACTAATTATGACAGGTAACTGTAACTACGTTACTAATTATGACAAGTAACTTTAATTTCGATACTTATTATGGCAGGTGACTGTAACTTCGTTACTAATTATGACAAGTCCCTGTAATTTCGATACAAATTATGGCAGGTAACTGTAACTTCGATACTAATTATGACAGGTAACTATAACTTCGATACAAATTATGGCAGGTAACTGTAACTTCGATACTAATTATGACAGGTAACAGTAACTTCGATACTAATTATGACAGAAAACAGTAACTTCGATACTAATTATGACAGGTAACAGTAACTTCGATAATAATTATGGCAGGTAACTGTAACTTCGATACTAATTATGACAAGTAACAGTAACTTCGATACTAATTATGACCGGTAACTGTAACTTCCTTACTAATTATGACAAGTAACTGTAATTTTGATACAAATTATGGCAGGTAACTGTAACTTCGATACTAATTATGACAGGTAACAGTAACTTCGTTACTAATTATGACAAGTAACTATAACTTCGATACAAATTATGACAGGTAACTGTAACTTCGATACTAATTATGACAAGAAACTATAACTTCGTTACTAATTATGACAAGTAACTGTAATTTTGATTTTAAAAAAATTGGTAGGTAACTGTAACTTCAATACTAATTATGACAGGTAACAGTAACTTCGATACTAATTATAACAAGTAACTATAACTTCGATGCAAATTATGACAGGTAACTGTAACTTCGTTACTAATTATGACAAGTAACTGTAATTTCGATACAAATTATGGCAGGTAACTGTAACTTCGATACTAATTATGACAGGTAACTGTAACTTCGATACTAATTATGACAAGTAACTATAACTTCGATACAAATTAAGCAGGTAACTGTAACTCCGATACTAATTATGACAAGAAACTCTAACTTCGTTACTAATTATGACAAGTAAATGTAATTTTGATAAAAAATTATGGTAGATAACTGTAACTTCAATACTAATAATGACAGGTAACGGTAACTTCGATACTAATTATGACAAGTAACAGTACCTTCGATGCTAATTATGACAGGTAACTGTAACTTCGATACTAATTATGACAAGGAACTGTAATTTCGATACAAATTATGGTAGGTAACTGTAATTTCGTTACTAATTATGACATGTAACTGTAATTCCGATACAAATTTTGGCAGGTAACTGTAACTTCGATACTAATTATGACAGGTAGCAGTAACTTCGATACTTATTATGACAAGTAACTATAACTTCGATACAAATTATGACAGGTAACTGTAACCACGTTACTAATTATGACAAGTAACTGTAATTTCGATACAAATTTTGGCAGGTAACTGTAACTTCGATACTTATTATGTCAGGTAACAGTAACGTCGATTCTAATTATGACAAGTAACTGTAACTTCGATACTAATTATGACAGGTAACTGTAACTTCGTTACTAATTATGACAAGTATCTGTAATTTCGATACAAATTTTGGCAGGTAACTGTAACTTCGATACTAATTATGACAGGTAACAGTAACGTCGATTCTAATTATGAAAAGTAACTGTAACTTCGATAATAATTATGACAGGTAACTGTAACTTCGTTACTAATTATGACAAGTAACTGTAATTTCGATACAAATTATGGCAGGTAACTGTAACCTCGATACTAATTATGACAGGTAACAGTAACGTCGATACTAATCATGACAAGTAACTATAACTTCGATACATATTATGACTGGTAACTGTAACTTCGATACTAATTATGACAAGAAACTCTAACTTCGTTAATAATTATGACAAGTAACTGTAATTTTGATAAAAAATTATGGTATATAACTGTAACTTCAATACTATTTATGACAGGTAACAGTAACGTCGATACTAATTATGACAAGTAACAGTACCTTCGATACTAATTATGACAGGTAACTGCAACATCGTTACTAATTATGACAAGTAACTGTAATTTCTATACTAATTATGGCAAGTAACTGTAACTTCGTTACTAATTATGACAAGTAACTGTAATTTCGATACAAATTATGGCAGGTAACTGAAATTTCGATACAAATTATGGCAGGTAACTGTAACTTCGATACTAATTATGACAGGTAACAGTAACTTAGATACTAATTATGACATGTAACAGTAACTTCATTCTAATTATGACAAGTAACTGTAATTTCGATACAAATTATGGCAGGTAACTGTAACTTCGATACTAATTATGACAGGTAACAGTAACTTCGATACTATTTATGACATAAAACAGTAACTTCGATACTAATTATGACAAGTAACTATAACTTCGATACAAATTATGACAGGTAACTGTAACTTCGATACTAATTATGACAAGAAACTCTAACTTCGTTACTAATTATGACAAGTAACTGTAATTTTGATTAAAAAAATTGGTAGGTAACTGTAACTTCAATACTAATTATGACAGGTAACAGTAACTTCGATACTAATTATGACAAGTAATTATAACTTCGATGCAAATTATGACAGGTAACTGTAACTTCGTTACTAATTATGACAAGTAACTGTAATTTCGATACAAATTTTGGCAGTTAACTGTAACTTCGATACTAATTATGACAGGTAACAGTAACTTCGATACTAATTATGACAAGTAACTATAACTTCGATACAAATTATGACAGGTAACTGTAACTTCGATACTAATTATGACAAGAAACTCTAACTTCGTTACTAATTATGACAAGTAACTGTAATTTTGATAAAAAATTAAGGTAGGTAAATGTAAATTCAATACTAATTATGACAGGTAACAGTAACGTCGATACTAATTATGACAAGTATCAGTACCTTCGTTGCTAATTATGACAGGTAACTGTAGCTTCGTTACTAAATATGACAAGTAACTGTAATTTCGATACAAATTTTGGCAGGTATCTGTAACTTCGATACTAATTATGACAAGTCCATGTAATTTCGATACAAATTATGGCAGGTAACTGTAACCTCCATACTAATTATGACAGGTAACAGTAACTTCGATACTAATTATGACAGGAAACTGTAACTTCGTTACTAATTATGACAAGTAACTGTAATTTCGATACAAATTTTGACAGGTAACTGTAACTTCGTTACTAATTATGACAAGTAACAGTACCTTCGATGCTAATTATGACAGTTAACTGTAACTTCGATACTAATTATGACAAGGAACTGTAATTTCGATACAAATTATGGCAGGTAACTGTAACTTCGTTACTAATTATGAAAAGTTACTCTAATTTCGGTAAAAATTTTGGCAGGTAACTGTAACTTCGATACTAATTATGACAGGTAACAGTAACTTCGATACTAATTGTGACAAGTAACTGTAACTTCGATACTAATTATGACAGGTAACTGTAACTTCGTTACTAATTATGACAAGTAACTGTTATTTTGATACAAATTATGGCAGGTAACTGTAACTTCGATACTAATTATGACAAGTAACTATAACTTCGATACAAGTTATGACAGGTAACTGTAACTTCGATACTAATTATGACAAGAAACTCTAACTTCGTTACTAATTATGACAAGTAACTGTAATTTCGATACAGATTATGGCAGGTAACTGTAACTTCGTTACTAATTATGACAAGTTACTCTAATTTCGATACAAATTTTGGTAGGTAACTGCAACTTCAATACTAATTATGACAGGTAACAGTAACTTCGATACTAATTATGACAAGTAACTATAACTTCGATGCAAATTATGACTGGTAACTGTAACTTCGTTACTAATTAAGACAAGTAACTGTAATTTCGATACAGATTATGGCAGGTAACTGTAACTCGATACTAATTATGACAGGTAACAGTAACTTCGATACTAATTATGACAAGTAACAGTAACTTCATTCTAATTATGACAAGTAACTGTAATTTCGATACAAATTATGGCAGGTAACTGTAAATTCGATACTAATTATGACAGGTAACAGTAACTTCGATACTAATTATGACAGAAAACAGTAACTTCGATACTAATTATGACAAGTAACAGTAACTTCGATACAAATTATGACAGGTAACTGTAACTTCCTTACTAATTATGACAAGTAACTGTAATTTTGATACAAATTATGGCAGGTAACTGTAACTTCGATACTAATTATGACAGGTAACAGTAACTTCGTTACTAATTATGAGAAGTAACTATAACTTCGATACAAATTATGACAGGTAACTGTAACTTCGATACTAATTATGACAAGTAACTATAACTTCGATGCAAATTATGACAGGTAACTGTAACTTCGTTACTAATTAAGACAAGTAACTGTAATTTCGATACAGATTATGGCAGGTAACTGTAACTTCTATACTAATTATGACAGGTAACAGTAACTTCGATACTAATTATGACAAGTAACTATAACTTCGATACATATTATGACAGGTAACTGTAACTTCGATACTAATTATGACAAGAAACTCTAACTTCGTTAATAATTATGACAAGTAACTGTAATTTTGATAAAAAATTCTGGTAGATAACTGTAACTTCAATACTAATTATGACAGGTAACAGTAACGTCGATACTAATTATGACAAGTAACAGTACCTTCGATACTAATTATGACAGGTAACTGCAACTTCGTTACTAATTATGACAAGTAACTGTAATTTCTATACTAATTATGGCAAGTAACTGTAACTTCGTTACTAATTATGACAAGTAACTGTAATTTCGATACAAATTATGGCAGGTAACTGAAATTTCGATACAAATTATGGCAGGTAACTGTAACTTCGATACTAATTATGACAGGTAACAGTAATTTCGATACTAATTATGACAAGTAACAGTAACTTCATTCTAATTATGACAAGTAACTGTAATTTCGATACAAATTATGGCAGGTAACTGTAACTTCGATACTAATTATGACAGGTAACTGTAACCTCGTTACTAATTATGACAAGTAACTGTAATTTCGATACAAATTTTGGCAGGTAACTGTAACTCGATAATAATTATGACAGGTAACAGTAACTTCGGTACTAATTATGACAAGTAACTGTAACTTCGATACTATTTATGACAGGTAACTGTAACTTCGTTACTAATTAAGACAAGTAACTGTAATTTCGATACAAATTATGGCAGGTAACAGTAACTTCGATACTAATTAGACAGGTAACAGTAACTTCGATACTAATTATGACAGGAAACTCTACCTTCGTTACTAATTATGACAAGTAACTGTAATTTTGATAAAAAATTAAGGTAGGTAACTGTAACTTCAATACTAATTATGACAGGTAACAGTAACTTCGATACTAATTGTGACAGGTAACTGTAACTACGTTACTAATTATGACAAGTAACTTTAATTTCGATACTTATTATGGCAGGTAACTGTAACTTCGTTGCTAATTATGACAAGTCCCTGTAATTTCGATACAAATTATGGCAGGTAACTGTAACTTCGATACTAATTATGACAAGTAACTATAACTTCGATACAAATTATGGCAGGTAACTGTAACTTCGATACTAATTATGACAGGTAACAGTAACTTCGATACTAATTATGACAGAAAACAGTAACTTCGATACTAATTATGACAGGTAACAGTAACTTCGATAATAATTATGGCAGGTAACTGTAACTTCGATACTAATTATGACAAGTAACAGTAACTTCTATACTAATTATGACCGGTAACTGTAACTTCCTTACTAATTATGACAAGTAACTGTAATTTTGATACAAATTATGGCAGGTAACTGTAACTTCGATACTAATTATGACAGGTAACAGTAACTTCGTTACTAATTATGACAAGTAACTATAACTTCGATACAAATTATGACAGGTAACTGTAACTTCGATACTAATTATGACAAGAAACTCTAACTTCGTTACTAATTATGACAAGTAACTGTAATTTTGATTTTAAAAAAATTGGTGGGTAACTGTAACTTCAATACTAATTATGACAGGTAACAGTAACTTCGATACTAATTATAACAAGTAAGTATAACTTCGATGCAAATTATGACAGGTAACTGTAACTTCGTTACTAATTATGACAAGTAACTGTAATTTCGATGCTAATTATGACAGGTATGTGTAACTTCGTTATTAATTATGACAAGTAACTGTAACATCGATACTAATTATGACAGGTAACTGTAACTTCGATACTAATTGTGACAGGTAACTGTAACTCCGATACTAATTATGACAGGTAACTGTAACTTCGTTACTAATTATGACAGGTAACTGTAACTTCGATACTAATTTTGACAAGTAACTGTAACTTCGATACTAATTATGACATGTAACTATAACTTCGATGCTAATTATGACAGGTAACTGTAACTTCGATACTAATTATGACAAGTAACTCGAACTTCGATACACATTATGACAGGTTACAGTAACTTCGATACTAATTATGACAAGTAACTGTAATTTCGATACTAATTATGACAGGTAACAGTAACTTCGATACTAATTATAACAAGTAACAGTAACTTCGATACTAATTATGACAAGTAACTGTAATTTCGATACAAATTATGACAGGTAACTGTAACATCTTTACTAATTAAGGCAAGTAACTGTAATTTCGATACAAATTATGGCAGGTAACAGTAACTTCGATACTAATTATGACATGTAACTGTAACTTCGATACAAATAATGAAAGGTAACTGTAACTTCGTTACTAATTATGAGAAATAACTGTAATTTCGATACAAATTATGGCAGGTAACTGTAACTTCGATACTAATTATGACAGGTAAAAGTTACTTCGTTACTAATTATGAGAGGTAACTGTTACTTCGTTACTAATTATGACAGGTAACAGAAACTTAGATACTAATTATGACAAGTAACTGTAACTTCGATACAAATTATGGCAGGTAACTGTAACTTCGATACTAATTATGACAGGTACCAGTCACTTCGATACTAATTATGACAGGTAACGGTAACTTCGATACTAATTAGGGCAGGTAACTGTAACTTTGATACTAATTATGACAGGTAACTGTATAATCGATATTAATTATGACAAGTAACAGTAACTTCGATACTAATTATGACAGGAAACTGTAACTTCGTTACTAATTATGACAGGTAACTGTAACTTCGTTACTAATTATGACAAGTAACTGTAATTTCGATACAATATATGGCATGTTACTGTAACTTCGATACTAATTATGACAGGTAACTGTAACTTCGTTACTAATTATGACAGGTAACTGTATGTTCGTTATTAATTATGACAAATAACTGTAATTTCGATACAAATTTTGGCGGGTAACTGTAACTTCGTTACTAATTATGACAGGTAACTGTAACTTCGTTACTAATTATGACAAGTAACTGTAACTTCGATACTAATGGTGACAAGTAACTGTAACTTCGATACTTATTATGACAGGTCAATGAAAATTATTAATTATGACAAGTAACTGTAACTTCGATACTAATTATGACAGGTAACAGTTAATTCGATACTAATTATGGCAGGTAACTGTATCTTCGGTACTAATTAAGACAGTTAACTGTAACTTCGTTATTAATTATGACAAGTAAGAGTAACTTAGATGCTAATTATGACAGGTAACTGTAACGTTGTTACTAATTATGACAAGTAACTGTAACATCGATACTAATTGTGACAGGTAACTGTAACATCGATACTAATTATGACAGGTAACTGTAACTTCGATACTTATCATGACAGGTAACTGTAACTTCGATACTAATTATGACAGGTAACTGTATCTTCGATACTTATTAAGACAAGTAACAGTAACTTCGATACTAATTATGACAGGTAATTGTGACTTCGTTACTAATTATGACAAGTTACTGTAATTTCGATAATAATTATGGCAGGTAACTGTAACTTCGTTACTAATTATGACGGGTAACTGTAACTTCGATACTAATTATGAGAGGTAACTGTAACTTCGTTACTAATTATGAAAAGTAACAGTAACGTCGATACTAATTATGACAGGTAACAGTAACTTCGATACTAATTATGGGAGGTAACTCTAACTTCGTTACTAATTATGAAAAGTAACTGTAATTTCGAAACAAATTATGGCAGGTAACTGTAACTTCGATGCTAATTATGGCAGGTAACGGTAACTTCGTTATTAATTATGAAAAGTAACTGTAATTTCGATAATAATTATGGCAGGTAACTGTAACTTCGTTACTAATTATGACAAGTAACTGTAATTTCGATAATAATTATGACAGGTAACTGTAACTTCGTTACTAATTATGACAAGTAACTGTAATTTCGATAATAATTATGGCAGGTAAATGCAACTTCGTTACTAATTATGACAGGTAACTGTAACTTTGATACTAATTATGAGAGGTAAATGTAACTTCGATACTAATTATGAAAAGTAACAGTAACGTCGATATTAATTATGACAGGTAACTGTAACTTCGTTACTAATTATGGGGGGTAACTGTAACTTCGCTACTTATTATGCAAAGTAACTGTAATTTCGAAACAAATTATGGCAGGTAACTGTAACTTCGATACTAATTATGACAGGTAACTGTAACTTCGTTACTAATTATGAGAGGTAACTGTAACTTCGTTACTAATTATGACAAGTAACTGTAATTTCGTTACAAATTATGGCAGGTAACTGTAACTTCGTTACTAATTATAACAAGTAACTGTAATTTCGATAACAATTATGACAGGTAACTGTAACTTCGTTACTAATTATGAGAGGTAACTGTAACTTCGTTACTAATTATGAGAGGTAACTGTAACTTCGTTTCTAATTATGACAAGTAACTGTAATTTCGTTACAAATTATGGCAGGTAACTGTAACTTCGTTACTAATTATGACAAGTAACTGTAATTTCGATAATAATTATGACAGGTAACTGTAACTTCGTTACTAATTATGACAAGTAACTGTAATTTCGATACTAATTATGACTGGTAACTGTAACTTCGTTACTAATTATGACAAGTAACTGTAATTACGATACTAATTATGGAAGGTAACTGTAACTTCGTTACTAATTATGACAGGTAACTGTAACTTCGTTACTAATTATGACAAGTAACTGTAATTTCGATACAAATTATGGCAAGTAACTGTAACTTCGATACTAATTATGACAGGTAACACTAACTTCGATACTGATTATGACAGGTAACTGTAATTTCGATACTAATTATGACAGGTAACAGTAACTTCGATACTAATTATGGCAGGTAACTGTAACTTCGGTACTAATTATGACAGGTAACTGTAACTTCGTTACTAAATAAGACAAGTTACAGTAACGTCGACACTAATTATGACAGGTAACTGTAACTTCGATATTAATTATGACAGGTGACTGTAACTTCGATACTAATTATGACAAGTAACTGTAACTTCGATACTAATTATGACAGGTAACTGTAACATTGTTACTAATTATGACAAGTAACTCTAATTTCGATACAAATTATGGCAGGTAACTGTAACTTCGTTACTAATTATGACAGGTAACTGTAACTTCGATACTAATTATGACGGGTAACTGTCACTTCGATACTAATTATGTCAGTTAACTGTAACTTCGTTACTAATTATGAAAGGTAACTGTTACTTCGATACTAATTATGACAGGTAACTGTAACTTCGATACTAATTATGATAAGTAACTGTAACATCGATACTAATTATGACAGGTACCTGTAACCTCGTTACTAATTATGACAGGTAACTGTTACTTCGACACTAATTATGACAGGTAACTGTAACTTCGTTACTAGTTATGACAGGTAACTGTAACTTCGATACTAATTATGACTGGTAACGGTAACTTCGTTACTAATTATGACAAGTAACTGTAACTTCGATACTAATTATGACAGGTAACTGTAACCTCGTTACTAATTATGACAGGTAACTGTAATTTCGATGCTAATTATGACAGGTATGTGTAACTTCGTTATTAATTATGACAAGTAACTGTAACATCGATACTAATTATGACAGGTAACTGTAACTTCGATACTAATTGTGACAGGTAACTGTAACTCCGATACTAATTATGACAGGTAACTGTAACTTCGTTACTAATTATGACAGGTAACTGTAACTTCGATACTAATTTTGACAAGTAACTGTAACTTCGATACTAATTAT
Organism: Meconema thalassinum; assembly: GCA_946902985.2. Lineage (NCBI taxonomy): Eukaryota > Metazoa > Arthropoda > Insecta > Orthoptera > Tettigoniidae > Meconema > Meconema thalassinum. The sequence goes on along the minus strand of OX336388.2, from coordinate 1,689,099,257 downwards.
GACATGTAACTATAACTTCGATGCTAATTATGACAGGTTACTGTAACTTCGATACTAATTATGACAAGTAACTCGAACTTCGATACACATTATGACAGGTTACAGTAACTTCGATACTAATTATGACAAGTAACTGTAATTTCGATACTAATTATGACAGGTAACAGTAACTTCGATACTAATTATAACAAGTAACAGTAACTTCGATACTAATTATGACAAGTAACTGTAATTTCGATACAAATTATGACAGGTAACTGTAACATCTTTACTAATTAAGGCAAGTAACTGTAATTTCGATACAAATTATGGCAGGTAACAGTAACTTCGATACTAATTATGACATGTAACTGTAACTTCGATACAAATAATGAAAGGTAACTGTAACTTCGTTACTAATTATGAGAAATAACTGTAATTTCGATACAAATTATGGCAGGTAACTGTAACTTCGATACTAATTATGACAGGTAAAAGTTACTTCGTTACTAATTATGAGAGGTAACTGTTACTTCGTTACTAATTATGACAGGTAACAGAAACTTAGATACTAATTATGACAAGTAACTGTAACTTCGATACAAATTATGGCAGGTAACTGTAACTTCGATACTAATTATGACAGGTACCAGTCACTTCGATACTAATTATGACAGGTAACGGTAACTTCGATACTAATTAGGGCAGGTAACTGTAACTTTGATACTAATTATGACAGGTAACTGTATAATCGATATTAATTATGACAAGTAACAGTAACTTCGATACTAATTATGACAGGAAACTGTAACTTCGTTACTAATTATGACAGGTAACTGTAACTTCGTTACTAATTATGACAAGTAACTGTAATTTCGATACAATATATGGCATGTTACTGTAACTTCGATACTAATTATGACAGGTAACTGTAACTTCGTTACTAATTATGACAGGTAACTGTATGTTCGTTATTAATTATGACAAATAACTGTAATTTCGATACAAATTTTGGCGGGTAACTGTAACTTCGTTACTAATTATGACAGGTAACTGTAACTTCGTTACTAATTATGACAAGTAACTGTAACTTCGATACTAATGGTGACAAGTAACTGTAACTTTGATACTTATTATGACAGGTCAATGAAACTTAATTATTAATTATGACAAGTAACTGTAACTTCGATACTAATTATGACAGGTAACAGTTAATTCGATACTAATTATGGCAGGTAACTGTATCTTCGGTACTAATTAAGACAGTTAACTGTAACTTCGTTATTAATTATGACAAGTAAGAGTAACTTAGATGCTAATTATGACAGGTAACTGTAACGTTGTTACTAATTATGACAAGTAACTGTAACATCGATACTAATTGTGACAGGTAACTGTAACATCGATACTAATTATGACAGGTAACTGTAACTTCGATACTTATCATGACAGGTAACTGTAACTTCGATACTAATTATGACAGGTAACTGTAACTTCGATACTTATTAAGACAAGTAACAGTAACTTCGATACTAATTATGACAGGTAATTGTGACTTCGTTACTAATTATGACAAGTTACTGTAATTTCGATAATAATTATGGCAGGTAACTGTAACTTCGTTACTAATTATGACGGGTAACTGTAACTTCGATACTAATTATGAGAGGTAACTGTAACTTCGTTACTAATTATGAAAAGTAACAGTAACGTCGATACTAATTATGACAGGTAACAGTAACTTCGATACTAATTATGGGAGGTAACTCTAACTTCGTTACTAATTATGAAAAGTAACTGTAATTTCGAAACAAATTATGGCAGGTAACTGTAACTTCGATGCTAATTATGGCAGGTAACGGTAACTTCGTTACTAATTATGAAAAGTAACTGTAATTTCGATAATAATTATGGCAGGTAACTGTAACTTCGTTACTAATTATGACAAGTAACTGTAATTTCGATAATAATTATGACAGGTAACTGTAACTTCGTTACTAATTATGACAAGTAACTGTAATTTCGATAATAATTATGGCAGGTAAATGCAACTTCGTTACTAATTATGACAGGTAACTGTAACTTTGATACTAATTATGAGAGGTAAATGTAACTTCGATACTAATTATGAAAAGTAACAGTAACGTCGATATTAATTATGACAGGTAACTGTAACTTCGTTACTAATTATGGGGGGTAACTGTAACTTCGCTACTTATTATGCAAAGTAACTGTAATTTCGAAACAAATTATGGCAGGTAACTGTAACTTCGATACTAATTATGACAGGTAACTGTAACTTCGTTATTAATTATGAGAGGTAACTGTAACTTCGTTACTAATTATGACAAGTAACTGTAATTTCGTTACAAATTATGGCAGGTAACTGTAACTTCGTTACTAATTATAACAAGTAACTGTAATTTCGATAACAATTATGACAGGTAACTGTAACTTCGTTACTAATTATGAGAGGTAACTGTAACTTCGTTACTAATTATGAGAGGTAACTGTAACTTCGTTTCTAATTATGAGAAGTAACTGTAATTTCGTTACAAATTATGGCAGGTAACTGTAACTTCGTTACTAATTATGACAAGTAACTGTAATTTCGATAATAATTATGACAGGTAACTGTAACTTCGTTACTAATTATGAAAAGTAACTGTAATTTCGATAATAATTATGGCAGGTAAATGTAACTTCGTTACTAATTATGACAGGTAACTGTTACTTCGATACTAATTATGACAGGTAACTGTAACTTCGTTACTAGTTATGACAGGTAACTGTAACTTCGATACTAATTATGACTGGTAACTGTAACTTCGTTACTAATTATGACAAGTAACTGTAATTACGATACTAATTATGGAAGGTAACTGTAACTTCGTTACTAATTATGACAGGTAACTGTAACTTCGTTACTAATTATGACAAGTAACTGTAATTTCGATACAAATTATGGCAAGTAACTGTAACTTCGATACTAATTATGACAGGTAACACTAACTTCGATACTGATTATGACAGGTAACTGTAATTTCGATACTAATTATGACAGGTAACAGTAACTTCGATACTAATTATGGCAGGTAACTGTAACTTCGGTACTAATTATGACAGGTAACTGTAACTTCGTTACTAAATAAGACAAGTTACAGTAACGTCGACACTAATTATGACAGGTAACTGTAACTTCGATATTAATTATGACAGGTGACTGTAACTTCGATACTAATTATGACAAGTAACTGTAACTTCGATACTAATTATGACAGGTAACTGTAACATCGTTACTAATTATGACAAGTAACTCTAATTTCGATACAAATTATGGCAGGTAACTGTAACTTCGTTACTAATTATGACAGGTAACTGTAACTTCGATACTAATTATGACGGGTAACTGTTACTTCGATACTAATTATGTCAGTTAACTGTAACTTCGTTACTAATTATGAAAGGTAACTGTTACTTCGATACTAATTATGACAGGTAACTGTAACTTCGATACTAATTATGATAAGTAACTGTAACATCGATACTAATTATGACAGGTACCTGTAACCTCGTTACTAATTATGACAGGTAACTGTTACTTCGACACTAATTATGACAGGTAACTGTAACTTCGTTACTAGTTATGACAGGTAACTGTAACTTCGATACTAATTATGACTGGTAACTGTAACTTCGTTACTAATTATGACAAGTAACTGTAACTTCGATACTAATTATGACAGGTAACTGTAACCTCGTTACTAATTATGACAGGTAACTGTAAGTTCGTTATTAATTATGACAAATAACTGTATTTTCGATACAAATTTTGGCCGGTAACTGTAACTTCGATACTAATTATGACAGGCAACTGTAACTTCGTTATTAATTATGAAGAGGTAACTGTAACTTCGTTACAAATTATGACAAGTAACTGTAAATTCGATATTAATTATGGCAGGTAACAGTAACTTCGATACTAATTATGACAGCTAACAGTAACTTCGATACTAATTATGACAAGTAAGTGTAACTTCGTTATTAATTATGACAAGTAACTGTAACATCGATACTAATTATGACAGGTAACTGTAACTTCGATACTAATTGTGACAGGTAACTGTAACTCCGATACTAATTATGACAGTTAACTGTAACTTCGTTACTAATTATGACAGGTAACTGTAACATCGATACTAATTTTGACAAGTAACTGTAACTTCGATACTAATTATGACATGTAACTATAACTTCGATGCTAATTATGACAGGTAACTGTAACTTCGATACTAATTATGACAGGTAACTGTAACTTCGATACTTATTAAGACAAGTAACAGTAACTTCGATACTAATTATGACAGGTAATTGTGCCTTCCTTACTAATTATGACAAGTTACTGTAATTTCGATAATAATTATGGCAGGTAACTGTAACTTCGTTACTAATTATGACGGGTAACTGTAACTTCGATACTAATTATGAGAGGTAACTGTAACTTCGTTACTAATTATGAAAAGTAACAGTAACGTCGATACTAATTATGACAGGTAACAGTAACTTCGATACTAATTATGGGAGGTAACTCTAACTTCGTTACTAATTATGAAAAGTAACTGTAATTTCGAAACAAATTATGGCAGGTAACTGTAACTTCGATGCTAATTATGGCAGGTAACGGTAACTTCGTTACTAATTATGAAAAGTAACTGTAATTTCGATAATAATTATGGCAGGTAACTGTAACTTCGTTACTAATTATGACAAGTAACTGTAATTTCGATAATAATTATGACAGGTAACTGTAACTTCGTTACTAATTATGACAAGTAACTGTAATTTCGATAATTATTATGGCAGGTAAATGTAACTTCGTTACTAATTATGACAGGTAACTGTAACTTTGATACTAATTATGAGAGGTAACTGTAACTTCGATACTAATTATGAAAAGTAACAGTAACGTCGATATTAATTATGACAGGTAACTGTAACTTCGTTACTAATTATGGGGGGTAACTGTAACTTCGCTACTTATTATGCAAAGTAACTGTAATTTCGAAACAAATTATGGCAGGTAACTGTAACTTCGATACTAATTATGACAGGTAACTGTAACTTCGTTACTAATTATGAGAGGTAACTGTAACTTCGTTACTAATTATGACAAGTAACTGTAATTTCGTTACAAATTATGGCAGGTAACTGTAACTTCGTTACTAATTATGACAAGTAACTGTAATTTCGATAACAATTATGACAGGTAACTGTAACTTCGTTACTAATTATGAGAGGTAACTGTAACTTCGTTACTAATTATGAGAGGTAACTGTAACTTCGTTTCTAATTATGACAAGTAACTGTAATTTCGTTACAAATTATGGCAGGTAACTGTAACTTCGTTACTAATTATGACAAGTAACTGTAATTTCGATAATAATTATGACAGGTAACTGTAACTTCGTTACTAATTATGACAAGTAACTGTAATTTCGATAATAATTATGGCAGGTAAATGTAACTTCGTTACTAATTATCACAGGTAACTGTTACTTCGATACTAATTATGACAGGTAACTGTAACTTCGTTACTAGTTATGACAGGTAACTGTAACTTCGATACTAATTATGACTGGTAACTGTAACTTCGTTACTAATTATGACAAGTAACTGTAATTACGATACTAATTATGGAAGGTAACTGTAACTTCGTTACTAATTATGACAGGTAACTGTAACTTCGTTACTAATTATGACAAGTAACTGTAATTTCGATACAAATTATGGCAAGTAACTGTAACTTCGATACTAATTATGACAGGTAACACTAACTTCGATACTGATTATGACAGGTAACTGTAATTTCGATACTAATTATGACAGGTAACAGTAACTTCGATACTAATTATGGCAGGTAACTGTAACTTCGGTACTAATTATGACAGGTAACTGTAACTTCGTTACTAAATAAGACAAGTTACAGTAACGTCGACACTAATTATGACAGGTAACTGTAACTTCGATATTAATTATGACAGGTGACTGCAACTTCGATACTAATTATGACAAGTAACTGTAACTTCGATACTAATTATGACAGGTAACTGTAACATCGTTACTAATTATGACAAGTTACTCTAATTTCGATACAAATTATGGCAGGTAACTGTAACTTCGTTACTAATTATGACAGGTAACTGTAACTTCGATACTAATTATGACGGGTAACTGTTACTTCGATACTAATTATGTCAGTTAACTGTAACTTCGTTACTAATTATGAAAGGTAACTGTTACTTCGATACTTATTATGACAGGTAACTGTAACTTCGATACTAATTATGATAAGTAACTGTAACATCGATACTAATTATGACAGGTACCTGTAACCTCGTTACTAATTATGACAGGTAACTGTTACTTCGACACTAATTATGACAGGTAACTGTAACTTCGTTACTAGTTATGACAGGTAACTGTAACTTCGATACTAATTATGACTGGTAACTGTAACTTCGTTACTAATTAGGACAAGTAACTGTAACTTCGATACTAATTATGACAGGTAACTGTAACCTCGTTACTAATTATGACAGGTAACTGTAAGTTCGTTATTAATTATGACAAATAACTGTAATTTCGATACAAATTTTGGCCGGTAACTGTAACTTCGATACTAATTATGACAGGCAACTGTAACTTCGTTATTAATTATGAAGAGGTAACTGTAACTTCGTTACAAATTATGACAAGTAACTGTAAATTCGATATTAATTATGGCAGGTAACAGTAACTTCGATACTAATTATGACAGCTAACAGTAACTTCGATACTAATTATGACAAGTAAGTGTAACTTCGTTATTAATTATGACAAGTAACTGTAACATCGATACTAATTATGACAGGTAACTGTAACTTCGATACTAATTGTGACAGGTAACTGTAACTCCGATACTAATTATGACAGTTAACTGTAACTTCGTTACTAATTATGACAGGTAACTGTAACTTCGATAGTAATTTTGACAAGTAACTGTAACTTCGATACTAATTATGACATGTAACTATAACTTCGATGCTAATTATGACAGGTAACTGTAACTTCGATACTAATTATGACAAGTAACTCGAACTTCGATACTCATTATGACAGGTTACAGTAACTTCGATACTAATTATGACAAGTAACTGTAATTTCGATACTAATTATGACAGGTAACAGAAACTTCGATACTAATTATAACAAGTAACAGTAACTTCGATACTAATTATGACAAGTAACTGTAATTTCGATACAAATTATGACAGGTAACTGTAACATCTTTACTAATTAAGGCAAGTAACTGTAATTTCGATACAAATTATGGCAGGTAACAGTAACTTCGATACTAATTATGACATGTAACTGTAACTTCGATACAAATAATGAAAGGTAACTGTAACTTCGTTACTAATTATGAGAAGTAACTGTAATTTCGATACAAATTATGGCAGGTAACTGTAACTTCGATACTAATTATGACAGGTAAAACTTACTTCGTTACTAATTATGAGAGGTAACTGTTACTTCGTTACTAATTATGACAGGTAACAGAAACTTAGATACTAATTATGACAAGTAACTGTAACTTCGATACAAATTATGGCAGGTAACTGTAACTTCGATACTAATTATGACATGTAACAGTCACTTCGATACTAATTATGACAGGTAACGGTAACTTCGATACTAATTAGGGCAGGTAACTGTAACTTTGATACTAATTATGACAGGTAAATGTATCATCGATATTAATTATGAAAAGTAACAGTAACTTCGATACTAATTATGACAGGAAACTGTAACTTCGTTACTAATTATGACAGGTAACTGTAACTTCGTTACTAATTATGACAAGTAACTGTAATTTCGATACAATATATGGCAGGTTACTGTAACTTCGATACTAATTATGACAGGTAACTGTAACGTCGTTACTAATTATGACAGGTAACTGTATGTTCGTTATTAATTATGACAAATAACTGTAATTTCGATACAAATTTTGGCCGGTAACTGTAACTTCGTTACTAATTATGACAGGTAACTGTAACTTCGTTATTAATTATGACAGGTGACTGTAACTTCGTTACTAATTATGGGAGGTAACTGTAACTTCGTTACTAATTATGAAAAGTAACTGTAATTTCGATACAAATTATGGCAGGTAACTGTAACTTCGATACTAATTATGACAGGTAACAGTAACTTCGATACTAATTATGACAAGTAAGTGTAACTTCCTTATTAATTATGACAAGTAACTGTAACATCGATACTAATTATGACAGGTAACTGTAACTTCGATACTATTTGTGACAGGTTACTGTAACTTCGATACTAATTATGGCTGGTAACCGTAACTTCGATACTAATTATGACAGGTAACAGTAACTTCGATATTAATTATGACAGGTAACAGTAACTTCGATACTAATTATGACAGGTATCTGTAAATTCCTTACTAATTATGACAAGTAACTGTAATTTCCATAATAATTATGGCAGGTAACTGTAACTTCGTTACTAAATATGACAGGTAACTGTAACTTCGATACTAATTATGACAGGTAACTGTAACTTCGATACTAATTTGGCATGTAACTATAACTTCGATACTAATTATGACAAGTAACTCGAACCTCGATAATAATTATGACAGGTAACAGTAACTTCGATACTAATTATGACAAGTAACTGTAATTTCGATACTACTCGTGACAGGTAACTGTAACTTCGATACTAATTATGACAGGTAACTGTAACTTCGATACTTATTATGACAGGTAACAGTAACTTCGATACTAATTATAACAAGTAACAGTAACTTCGATACTAATGGTGACAAGTAACTGTAACTTCGATACTAATTATGACAGGTAACTGTAACTTCGATACTTATCATGACAGGTAACTGTAACTTAGATACTAATTATGACAGGTAACTGTGACTTCGATACTTATTAAGACAGGTAACAGTAACTTCGATACTAATTATGACAGGTAACTGTAACTTCGTTACTAATTATGAAAAGTAACTGTAATTTCGATACAAATTATGGCAGGTAACTGTATCTTCGATACTCATTATGACAGGTTACAATAACTTCGATACTAATTATGACAAGTAATTGTAATTTCGATACTAATTATGACAGGTAACAGTAACTTCGATACTAATTATAACAAGTAACAGTATTTTCGATACTAATTATGACAAGTAACTGTAATTTCGATACAAATTATGACAGGTAACTGTAACATCTTTACTAATTAAGGCAAGTAACTGTAATTTCGATACAAATTATGGCAGGTAACAGTAACTTCGATACTAATTATGACATGTAACTGTAACTTCGATACAAATAATGAAAGGTAACTGTAACTTCGTTACTAATTATGAGAAGTAACTGTAATTTCGATACAAATTATGGCAGGTAACTGTATCTTCGATACTAATTATGACAGGTAACAGTAACTTCGATACTAATTATGGGAGATAACTGTAACTTCGTTACTAATTATGAAAAGTAACTGTAATTTCGAAACAAATTATGGCAGGTAACTGTAACTTCGATACTAATTATGACAGGTAACTGTAACTTCGTTACTAATTATGAAAAGTAACTGTAATTTCGATAATAATTATGGCAGGTAACTGTAACTTCGTTACTAATTATGACAAGTAACTGTAATTTCGATAATAATTATGACAGGTAACTGTAACTTCGTTACTAATTATGACAAGTAACTGTAATTTCGATAATAATTATGGCAGGTAAATGTAACTTCGTTACTAATTATGACAGGTAACTGTAACTTCGATACTAATTATGAGAGGTAACTGTAACTTCGTTACTAATTATGAAAAGTAACAGTAACGTCGATATTAATTATGACAGGTAACTGTAACTTCGTTACTAATTATGGGTGGTAACTGTAACTTCGCTACTTATTATGAAAAGTAACTGTAATTTCGAAACAAATTATGGCAGGTAACTGTAACTTCGATACTAATTATGACAGGTAACTGTAACTTCGTTACTAATTATGAGAGGTAACTGTAACTTCGTTACTAATTATGACAAGTAACTGTAATTTCGTTACAAATTATGGCAGGTATCTGTAACTTCGATACTAATTATGACATGTAACTGTAATTTCGTTACAAATTATGTCAGGTAAATGTAACTGCGATACTAATTATGACAGGTAACAGTAACTTCGATACTAATTATAACAGGTAACAGTAACTTCGATACTTATTATGACAGGTAACTGTAACTTCGATACTAATAATGACAGGTAACAGTAACTTCGATACTAATTATGACAGGTAACGGTAACTTCGATACTAATTAGGGCAGGTAACAGTAACTGCGATACTAATTATGACAGGTAACAGTAACTTCGATACTAATTATAACAGGTAACAGTAACTTCGATACTTATTATGACAGGTAACTGTAACTTCGATACTAATAATGACAGGTAACTGTAACTTCGATACTAATTATGACAAGTAACTGTTACTTCGTTACTAATTATGACAAGTAATTTTAATTTCGATACAAATTATGGCAAGTAACTGTAACTTCGGTTACTAATTATGACAGGTAACACTAACTTCGATACTGATTATGACAGGTAACTGTAATTTCGATACTAATTATGACAGGTAACAGTAACTTCGATACTAATTATGGCAGGTAACTGTAACTTCGTTACTAAATAAGACAAGTAACAGTAACGTCGACACTAATTATGACAGGTAACTGTAACTTCGATATTAATTATGACAGGTGACTGTAACTTCGATACTAATTATGACAAGTAACTGTAACTTCGATACTAATTATGACAAATAACTGTAATTTCGATACAAATTTTGGCCGGTAACTGTATCTTCGATACTAATTATGACAGGTAACTGTAACTTCGTTAATAATTATGAGAGGTAACTGTAACTTCGTTACTAATTATGACAAGTAACTGTAAATTCGATACAAATTATGGCAGGTAACAGTAACTTCGATACTAATTATGACAAGTAACTGTAACTTCGATACTAATTATGACAAATAACTGTAATTTCGATACAAATTTTGGCCGGTAACTGTAACTTCGATACTAATTATGACAGGTAACTGTAACTTCATTAATAATTATGAGAGGTAACTGTAACTTCGTTACTAATTATGACAAGTAACTGTAAATTCGATACAAATTATGGCAGGTAACAGTAACTTCGTTATTAATTATGACAAGTAACTGTAACATCGATACTAATTATGACAGGTAACTGTAACTTCGATACTAATTGTGACAGGTAACTGTAACTCCGATACTAATTATGACAGGTAACTGTAACTTCGTTACTAATTATGACAGGTAACTGTAACTTCGATACTAATTATGACAGGTAACTGTAACTTCGATACTAATTATGACAATTAACTGTAATTTCGTTACTAATTATGACAGGTAACAGTAACATCGATACTAATTATAACAAGTAACAGTAAATTCCATACTAATTATGACAAGTAACTGTAATTTCGATACAAATTATGACAGGTAACTGTAACTTCGATACTAATTATGACAGGTAGCAGTAACTTCGTTACTAATTATGAGAGGTAACTGTAACTTCGTTACTAATTATGACAGGTAACTGTAACTTCGATACTAATTGTGACAGGTAACTGTAACTTCGATGCTAATTATGACAGGTTACTGTAACTGCGATACTAATTATGACAAGTAACTCGAACTTCGATACTCATTATGACAGGTTACAGTAACTTCGATACTAATTATGACAAGTAACTGTAATTTCGTTACTAATTATGACAGGTAACAGTAACCTCGATACTAATTATAACAAGTAACAGTAACTTCCATACTAATTATGACAAGTAACTGTAATTTCGATACAAATTATGACAGGTAACTGTAACTTCGATACTAATTATGACAGGTAGCAGTAACTTCGTTACTAATTATGAGAGGTAACTGTAACTTCGTTACTAATTATGACAGGTTACAGAAACTTAGATACTAATTATGACAAGTAACTGTAACTTCGATACAAATTATGGCAGGTAACTGTAACTTCGATACTAATTATGACAGGTAGCAGTAACTTCGTTACTAAATATGAGAGGTAACTGTAACTTCGTTACTAATTATGACAGGTTACAGAAACTTAGATACTAATTATGACAAGTAACTGTAACTTCGATACAAATTATGGCAGGTAACTGTAACTTCGATACTAATTATGACAGGTAACAGTCACTTCGATTCTAATTATGACAGTTAACGGTAACTTCGATACAAATTAGGGCAGGTAACTGTAACTTTGATACTAATTATGACAGGTAACTATAACATCGATATTAATTATGACAAGTAACAGTAACTTCGATACTAATTATGACAGGTAACTGTAACTTCGATACTAATTATGGCAGGTAACTGTAGCTTCGGTACTAATTATGACAGGTAACTGTAACTTCTTTACTAAATAAGACAAGTAACATTAACGTCGACACTAATTATGACAGGTAAATGTAACTTCGATATTAATTATGACAGGTGACTGTAACTTCGATACTAATTATGACAAGTAACTGTAACTTCGATACTAATTATGACAGGTAACTGTAACATCGTTACTAATTATGACAAGTAACTGTAATTTCGATACAAATTATGGCAGGTAACTGTAACTTCGTTACTAATTATGACAGGTAACTGTAACTTCGATACTAATTATGACGGGTAACTGTTACTTCGATACTAATTATGACAGTTAACTGTAACTTCGTTACTAATTATGACAGGTAACTGTTACTTCGATACTAATTATGACAGGTAACTGTAACTTCGATACTAATTATGATAAGTAACTGTAACATCGATACTAATTATGACAGGTAACTGTAACTTCGATACTAATTATGACAGGTAACAGTCACTTCGATACTAATTATGACAGGTAACGGTAACTTCGATACTAATTAGGGCAGGTAACTGTAACTTTGATACTAATTATGACAGGTAAATGTATCATCGATATTAATTATGACAAGTAACAGTAACTTCGATACTAATTATGACAGGAAACTGTAACTTCGTTACTAATTATGACAGGTAACTGTAACTTCGTTACTAATTATGACAAGTAACTGTAATATCGATACAATATATGGCAGGTTACTGTAACTTCGATACTAATTATGACAGGTAACTGTAACTTCGTTACTAATTATGACAGGTAACTGTATGTTCGTTATTAATTATGACAAATAACTGTAATTTCGATACAAATTTTGGCCGGTAACTGTAACTTCGTTACTAATTATGACAGGTAACTGTAACTTCGTTATTAATTATGACAGGTGACTGTAACTTCGTTACTAATTATGGGAGGTAACTGTAACTTCGTTACTAATTATGAAAAGTAACTGTAATTTCGATACAAATTATGGCAGGTAACTGTAACTTCGATACTAATTATGACAGGTAACAGTAACTTCGATACTAATTATGACAAGTAAGTGTAACTTCCTTATTAATTATGACAAGTAACTGTAACATCGATACTAATTATGACAGGTAACTGTAACTTCGATACTATTTGTGACAGGTTACTGTAACTTCGATACTAATTATGGCTGGTAACCGTAACTTCGATACTAATTATGACAGGTAACAGTAACTTCGATATTAATTATGACAGGTAACAGTAACTTCGATACTAATTATGACAGGTATCTGTAAATTCCTTACTAATTATGACAAGTAACTGTAATTTCCATAATAATTATGGCAGGTAACTGTAACTTCGTTACTAAATATGACAGGTAACTGTAACTTCGATACTAATTATGACAGGTAACTGTAACTTCGATACTAATTTTGACATGTAACTATAACTTCGATACTAATTATGACAAGTAACTCGAACCTCGATAATAATTATGACAGGTAACAGTAACTTCGATACTAATTATGACAAGTAACTGTAATTTCGATACTACTCGTGACAGGTAACTGTAACTTCGATACTAATTATGACAGGTAACTGTAACTTCGATACTTATTATGACAGGTAACAGTAACTTCGATACTAATTATAACAAGTAACAGTAACTTCGATACTAATGGTGACAAGTAACTGTAACTTCGATACTTATTATGACAGGTCAATGAAACTTAATTATTAATTATGACAAGTAACTGTAACTTCGATACTAATTATGACAGGTAACAGTTAATTCGATACTAATTATGGCAGGTAACTGTATCTTCGGTACTAATTAAGACAGTTAACTGTAACTTCGTTATTAATTATGACAAGTAAGAGTAACTTAGATGCTAATTATGACAGGTAACTGTAACGTCGTTACTAATTATGACAAGTAACTGTAACATCGATACTAATTGTGACAGGTAACTGTAACTTCGATACTAATTATGACAGGTAACTGTAACTTCGATACTTATCATGACAGGTAACTGTAACTTAGATACTAATTATGACAGGTAACTGTAACTTCGATACTTATTAAGACAAGTAACAGTAACTTCGATACTAATTATGACAGGTAATTGTGACTTCGTTACTAATTATGACAAGTTACTGTAATTTCGATAATAATTATGGCAGGTAACTGTAACTTCGTTACTAATTATGACAGGTAACTGTAACTTCGATACTAATTATGACAGGTAACAGTAACTTCGATACTAATTATGGGAGGTAACTCTAACTTCGTTACTAATTATGAAAAGTAACTGTAATTTCGATACAAATTATGGCAGGTAACTGTAACTTCGATACTAATTATGACAGGTAACAGTAACTTCGATACTAATTATGACAAGTAAGTGTAACTTCCTTATTAATTATGACAAGTAACTGTAACATCGATACTAATTATGACAGGTAACTGTAACTTCGATACTATTTGTGACAGGTTACTTTAACTTCGATACTAATTATGGCTGGTAACCGTAACTTCGATACTAATTATGACAGGTAACAGTAACTTCGATATTAATTATGACAGGTAACAGTAACTTCGATACTAATTATGACAGGTATCTGTAAATTCCTTACTAATTTGACAAGTAACTGTAATTTCCATAATAATTATGGCAGGTAACTGTAACTTCGTTACTAAATATGACAGGTAACTGTAACTTCGATACTAATTATGACAGGTAACTGTAACTTCGATACTAATTTTGACATGTAACTATAACTTCGATACTAATTATGACAAGTAACTCGAACCTCGATAATAATTATGACAGGTAACAGTAACTTCGATACTAATTATGACAAGTAACTGTAATTTCGATACTACTCGTGACAGGTAACTGTAACTTCGATACTAATTATGACAGGTAACTGTAATTTCGATACTAATTATGACAGGTAACAGTAACTTCGATACTAATTATGGCAGGTAACTGTAACTTCGGTACTAATTATGACAGGTAACTGTAACTTCGTTACTAAATAAGACAAGTTACAGTAACGTCGACACTAATTATGACAGGTAACTGTAACTTCGATATAAATTATGACAGGTGACTGCAACTTCGATACTAATTATGACAAGTAACTGTAACTTCGATACTAATTATGACAGGTAACTGTAACATCGTTACTAATTATGACAAGTAACTCTAATTTCGATACAAATTATGGCAGGTAACTGTAACTTCGTTACTAATTATGACAGGTAACTGTAACTTCGATACTAATTATGACGGGTAACTGTTACTTCGATACTAATTATGTCAGTTAACTGTAACTTCGTTACTAATTATGAAAGGTAACTGTTACTTCGATACTAATTATGACAGGTAACTGTAACTTCGATACTAATTATGATAAGTAACTGTAACATCGATACTAATTATGACAGGTACCTGTAACCTCGTTACTAATTATGACAGGTAACTGTTACTTCGACACTAATTATGACAGGTAACTGTAACTTCGTTACTAGTTATGACAGGTAACTGTAACTTCGATACTAATTATGACTGGTAACTGTAACTTCGTTACTAATTATGACAAGTAACTGTAACTTCGATACTAATTATGACAGGTAACTGTAACCTCGTTACTAATTATGACAGGTAACTGTAAGTTCGTTATTAATTATGACAAATAACTGTAATTTCGATACAAATTTTGGCCGGTAACTGTAACTTCGATACTAATTATGACAGGCAACTGTAACTTCGTTATTAATTATGAAGAGGTAACTGTAACTTCGTTACAAATTATGACAAGTAACTGTAAATTCGATATTAATTATGGCAGGTAACAGTAACTTCGATACTAATTATGACAGCTAACAGTAACTTCGATACTAATTATGACAAGTAAGTGTAACTTCGTTATTAATTATGACAAGTAACTGTAACATCGATACTAATTATGACAGGTAACTGTAACTTCGATACTAATTGTGACAGGTAACTGTAACTCCAATACTAATTATGACAGTTAACTGTAACTTCGTTACTAATTATGACAGGTAACTGTAACTTCGATAGTAATTTTGACAAGTAACTGTAACTTCGATACTAATTATGACATGTAACTATAACTTCGATGCTAATTATGACAGGTAACTGTAACTTCGATACTAATTATGACAAGTAACTCGAACTTCGATACTCATTATGACAGGTTACAGTAACTTCGATACTAATTATGACAAGTAACTGTAATTTCGATACTAATTATGACAGGTAACAGAAACTTCGATACTAATTATAACAAGTAACAGTAACTTCGATACTAATTATGACAAGTAACTGTAATTTCGATACAAATTATGACAGGTAACTGTAACATCTTTACTAATTAAGGCAAGTAACTGTAATTTCGATACAAATTATGGCAGGTAACAGTAACTTCGATACTAATTATGACATGTAACTGTAACTTCGATACAAATAATGAAAGGTAACTGTAACTTCGTTACTAATTATGAGAAGTAACTGTAATTTCGATACAAATTATGGCAGGTAACTGTAACTTCGATACTAATTATGACAGGTAAAACTTACTTCGTTACTAATTATGAGAGGTAACTGTTACTTCGTTACTAATTATGACAGGTAACAGAAACTTAGATACTAATTATGACAAGTAACTGTAACTTCGATACAAATTATGGCAGGTAACTGTAACTTCGATACTAATTATGACATGTAACAGTCACTTCGATACTAATTATGACAGGTAACGGTAACTTCGATACTAATTAGGGCAGGTAACTGTAACTTTGATACTAATTATGACAGGTAAATGTATCATCGATATTAATTATGAAAAGTAACAGTAACTTCGATACTAATTATGACAGGAAACTGTAACTTCGTTACTAATTATGACAGGTAACTGTAACTTCGTTACTAATTATGACAAGTAACTGAAATTTCGATACAATATATGGCAGGTTACTGTAACTTCGATACTAATTATGACAGGTAACTGTAACGTCGTTACTAATTATGACAGGTAACTGTATGTTCGTTATTAATTATGACAAATAACTGTAATTTCGATACAAATTTTGGCCGGTAACTGTAACTTCGTTACTAATTATGACAGGTAACTGTAACTTCGTTATTAATTATGACAGGTGACTGTAACTTCGTTACTAATTATGGGAGGTAACTGTAACTTCGTTACTAATTATGAAAAGTAACTGTAATTTCGATACAAATTATGGCAGGTAACTGTAACTTCGATACTAATTATGACAGGTAACAGTAACTTCGATACTAATTATGACAAGTAAGTGTAACTTCCTTATTAATTATGACAAGTAACTGTAACATCGATACTAATTATGACAGGTAACTGTAACTTCGATACTATTTGTGACAGGTTACTGTAACTTCGATACTAATTATGGCTGGTAACCGTAACTTCGATACTAATTATGACAGGTAACAGTAACTTCGATATTAATTATGACAGGTAACAGTAACTTCGATACTAATTATGACAGGTATCTGTAAATTCCTTACTAATTATGACAAGTAACTGTAATTTCCATAATAATTATGGCAGGTAACTGTAACTTCGTTACTAAATATGACAGGTAACTGTAACTTCGATACTAATTATGACAGGTAACTGTAACTTCGATACTAATTTGGCATGTAACTATAACTTCGATACTAATTATGACAAGTAACTCGAACCTCGATAATAATTATGACAGGTAACAGTAACTTCGATACTAAATATGACAAGTAACTGTAATTTCGATACTACTCGTGACAGGTAACTGTAACTTCGATACTAATTATGACAGGTAACTGTAACTTCGATACTTATTATGACAGGTAACAGTAACTTCGATACTAATTATAACAAGTAACAGTAACTTCGATACTAATGGTGACAAGTAACTGTAACTTCGATACTAATTATGACAGGTAACTGTAACTTCGATACTTATCATGACAGGTAACTGTAACTTAGATACTAATTATGACAGGTAACTGTAACTTCGATACTTATTAAGACAAGTAACAGTAACTTCGATACTAATTATGACAGGTAATTGTGACTTCGTTACTAATTATGACAAGTTACTGTAATTTCGATAATAATTATGGCAGGTAACTGTAACTTCGTTACTAATTATGACAAGTAACTGTAACATCGATACTAATTGTGACAGGTAACTGTAACTTCGATACTAATTATGACAGGTAACTGTAACTTCGATACTTATCATGACAGGTAACTGTAACTTAGATACTAATTATGACAGGTAACTGTAACTTCGATACTTATTAAGACAAGTAACAGTAACTTCGATACTAATTATGACAGGTAATTGTGACTTCGTTACTAATTATGACAAGTTACTGTAATTTCGATAATAATTATGGCAGGTAACTGTAACTTCGTTACAAATTATGACAGGTAACTGTAACTTCGATACTAATTATGAGTGGTAACTGTAACTTCGTTACTAATTATGAAAAGTAACAGTAACGTCGATACTAATTATGACAGGTAACAGTAACTTCGATACTAATTATGGGAGGTAACTCTAACTTCGTTACTAATTATGAAAAGTAACTGTAATTTCGAAACAAATTATGGCAGGTAACTGTAACTTCGATACTAATTATGGCAGGTAACTGTAACTTCGTTACTAATTATGAAAAGTAACTGTAATTTCGATAATAATTATGGCAGGTAACTGTAACTTCGTTACTAATTATGACAAGTAACTGTAATTTCGATAATAATTATGACAGGTAACTGTAACTTCGTTACTAATTATGACTAGTAACTGTAATTTCGATACTAATTATGACAGGTATCTGTAAATTCCTTACTAATTATGACAAGTAACTGTAATTTCCATAATAATTATGGCAGGTAACTGTAACTTCGTTACTAAATATGACAGGTAACTGTAACTTCGATACTAATTATGACAGGTAACTGTAACTTCGATACTAATTTTGACATGTAACTATAACTTCGATACTAATTATGACAAGTAACTCGAACCTCGATAAAAAATTTGACAGGTAATAGTAACTCGATACTAATTATGACAAGTAACTGTAATTTCGATACTAATTGTGACAGGTAACTGTAACTTCGATACTAATTATGACAGGTAACTGTAACTTCGATACTTATTATGACAGGTAACAGTAACTTCGATACTAATTATAACAAGTAACAGTAACTTCGATACTAATGGTGACAAGTAACTGTAACTTCGATACTTATTATGACAGGTCAATGAATCTTCGTTATTATTTATGACAAGTAACTGTAACTTCGATACTAATTATGACAGGTAACAGTTAATTCGATACTAATTATGGCAGGTAACTGTATCTTCGGTACTAATTAAGACAGTTAACTGTAACTTCGTTATTAATTATGACAAGTAAGAGTAACTTAGATGCTAATTATGACAGGTAACTGTAACGTCGTTACTAATTATGACAAGTAACTGTAACATCGATACTAATTGTGACAGGTAACTGTAACTTCGATACTAATTATGACAGGTAACTGTAACTTCGATACTTATCATGACAGGTAACTGTAACTTAGATACTAATTATGACAGGTAACTGTGACTTCGATACTTATTAAGACAGGTAACAGTAACTTCGATACTAATTATGACAGGTAACTGTAACTTCGTTACTAATTATGAAAAGTAACTGTAATTTCGATACAAATTATGGCAGGTAACTGTATCTTCGATACTCATTATGACAGGTTACAATAACTTCGATACTAATTATGACAAGTAATTGTAATTTCGATACTAATTATGACAGGTAACAGTAACTTCGATACTAATTATAACAAGTAACAGTATTTTCGATACTAATTATGACAAGTAACTGTAATTTCGATACAAATTATGACAGGTAACTGTAACATCTTTACTAATTAAGGCAAGTAACTGTAATTTCGATACAAATTATGGCAGGTAACAGTAACTTCGATACTAATTATGACATGTAACTGTAACTTCGATACAAATAATGAAAGGTAACTGTAACTTCGTTACTAATTATGAGAAGTAACTGTAATTTCGATACAAATTATGGCAGGTAACTGTATCTTCGATACTAATTATGACAGGTAACAGTAACTTCGATACTAATTATGGGAGATAACTGTAACTTCGTTACTAATTATGAAAAGTAACTGTAATTTCGAAACAAATTATGGCAGGTAACTGTAACTTCGATACTAATTATGACAGGTAACTGTAACTTCGTTACTAATTATGAAAAGTAACTGTAATTTCGATAATAATTATGGCAGGTAACTGTAACTTCGTTACTAATTATGACAAGTAACTGTAATTTCGATAATAATTATGACAGGTAACTGTAACTTCGTTACTAATTATGACAAGTAACTGTAATTTCGATAATAATTATGGCAGGTAAATGTAACTTCGTTACTAATTATGACAGGTAACTGTAACTTCGATACTAATTATGAGAGGTAACTGTAACTTCGTTACTAATTATGAAAAGTAACAGTAACGTCGATATTAATTATGACAGGTAACTGTAACTTCGTTACTAATTATGGGTGGTAACTGTAACTTCGCTACTTATTATGAAAAGTAACTGTAATTTCGAAACAAATTATGGCAGGTAACTGTAACTTCGATACTAATTATGACAGGTAACTGTAACTTCGTTACTAATTATGAGAGGTAACTGTAACTTCGTTACTAATTATGACAAGTAACTGTAATTTCGTTACAAATTATGGCAGGTATCTGTAACTTCGATACTAATTATGACATGTAACTGTAATTTCGTTACAAATTATGGCAGGTAAATGTAACTGCGATACTAATTATGACAGGTAACAGTAACTTCGATACTAATTATAACAGGTAACAGTAACTTCGATACTTATTATGACAGGTAACTGTAACTTCGATACTAATAATGACAGGTAACAGTAACTTCGATACTAATTATGACAGGTAACGGTAACTTCGATACTAATTAGGGCAGGTAACTGTAACTGCGATACTAATTATGACAGGTAACAGTAACTTCGATACTAATTATAACAGGTAACAGTAACTTCGATACTTATTATGACAGGTAACTGTAACTTCGATACTAATAATGACAGGTAACTGTAACTTCGATACTAATTATGACAAGTAACTGTTACTTCGTTACTAATTATGACAAGTAATTTTAATTTCGATACAAATTATGGCAAGTAACTGTAACTTCGATTACTAATTATGACAGGTAACACTAACTTCGATACTGATTATGACAGGTAACTGTAATTTCGATACTAATTATGACAGGTAACAGTAACTTCGATACTAATTATGGCAGGTAACTGTAACTTCGTTACTAAATAAGACAAGTAACAGTAACGTCGACACTAATTATGACAGGTAACTGTAACTTCGATATTAATTATGACAGGTGACTGTAACTTCGATACTAATTATGACAAGTAACTGTAACTTCGATACTAATTATGACAAATAACTGTAATTTCGATACAAATTTTGGCCGGTAACTGTATCTTCGATACTAATTATGACAGGTAACTGTAACTTCGTTAATAATTATGAGAGGTAACTGTAACTTCGTTACTAATTATGACAAGTAACTGTAAATTCGATACAAATTATGGCAGGTAACAGTAACTTCGATACTAATTATGACAAGTAACTGTAACTTCGATACTAATTATGACAAATAACTGTAATTTCGATACAAATTTTGGCCGGTAACTGTAACTTCGATACTAATTATGACAGGTAACTGTAACTTCGTTAATAATTATGAGAGGTAACTGTAACTTCGTTACTAATTATGACAAGTAACTGTAAATTCGATACAAATTATGGCAGGTAACAGTAACTTCGTTATTAATTATGACAAGTAACTGTAACATCGATACTAATTATGACAGGAAACTGTAACTTCGATACTAATTGTGACAGGTAACTGTAACTCCGATACTAATTATGACAGGTAACTGTAACTTCGTTACTAATTATGACAGGTAACTGTAACTTCGATACTAATTATGACAGGTAACTGTAACTTCGATACTAATTATGACAATTAACTGTAATTTCGTTACTAATTATGACAGGTAACAGTAACTTCGATACTAATTATAACAAGTAACAGTAAATTCCATACTAATTATGACAAGTAACTGTAATTTCGATACAAATTATGACAGGTAACTGTAACTTCGATACTAATTATGACAGGTAGCAGTAACTTCGTTACTAATTATGAGAGGTAACTGTAACTTCGTTACTAATTATGACAGGTAACTGTAACTTCGATACTAATTGTGACAGGTAACTGTAACTTCGATGCTTATTATGACAGGTTACTGTAACTGCGATACTAATTATGACAAGTAACTCGAACTTCGATACTCATTATGACAGGTTACAGTAACTTCGATACTAATTATGACAAGTAACTGTAATTTCGTTACTAATTATGACAGGTAACAGTAACTTCGATACTAATTATAACAAGTAACAGTAACTTCCATACTAATTATGACAAGTAACTGTAATTTCGATACAAATTATGACAGGTAACTGTAACTTCGATACTAATTATGACAGGTAGCAGTAACTTCGTTACTAAGTATGAGAGGTAACTGTAACTTCGTTACTAATTATGACAGGTTACAGAAACTTAGATACTAATTATGACAAGTAACTGTAACTTCGATACAAATTATGGCAGGTAACTGTAACTTCGATACTAATTATGACAGGTAGCAGTAACTTCGTTACTCAATATGAGAGGTAACTGTAACTTCGTTACTAATTATGACAGGTTACAGAAACTTAGATACTAATTATGACAAGTAACTGTAACTTCGATACAAATTATGGCAGGTAACTGTAACTTCGATACTAATTATGACAGGTAACAGTCACTTCGATTCTAATTATGACAGTTAACGGTAACTTCGATACTAATTAGGGCAGGTAACTGTAACTTTGATACTAATTATGACAGGTAACTATAACATCGATATTAATTATGACAAGTAACAGTAACTTCGATACTAATTATGACAGGTAACTGTAACTTCGATACTAATTATGGCAGGTAACTGTAGCTTCGGTACTAATTATGACAGGTAACTGTAACTTCTTTACTAAATAAGACAAGTAACAGTAACGTCGACACTAATTATGACAGGTAAATGTAACTTCGATATTAATTATGACAGGTGACTGTAACTTCGATACTAATTATGACAAGTAACTGTAACTTCGATACTAATTATGACAGGTAACTGTAACATCGTTACTAATTATGACAAGTAACTGTAATTTCGATACAAATTATGGCAGGTAACTGTAACTTCGTTACTAATTATGACAGGTAACTGTAACTTCGATACTAATTATGACGGGTAACTGTTACTTCGATACTAATTATGACAGTTAACTGTAACTTCGTTACTAATTATGACAGGTAACTGTTACTTCGATACTAATTATGACAGGTAACTGTAACTTCGATACTAATTATGATAAGTAACTGTAACATCGATACTAATTATGACAGGTAACTGTAACTTCGATACTAATTATGACAGGTAACAGTCACTTCGATACTAATTATGACAGGTAACGGTAACTTCGATACTAATTAGGGCAGGTAACTGTAACTTTGATACTAATTATGACAGGTAAATGTATCATCGATATTAATTATGACAAGTAACAGTAACTTCGATACTAATTATGACAGGAAACTGTAACTTCGTTACTAATTATGACAGGTAACTGTAACTTCGTTACTAATTATGACAAGTAACTGTAATATCGATACAATATATGGCAGGTTACTGTAACTTCGATACTAATTATGACAGGTAACTGTAACTTCGTTACTAATTATGACAGGTAACTGTATGTTCGTTATTAATTATGACAAATAACTGTAATTTCGATACAAATTTTGGCCGGTAACTGTAACTTCGTTACTAATTATGACAGGTAACTTCGTTATTAATTATGACAGGTGACTGTAACTTCGTTACTAATTATGGGAGGTAACTGTAACTTCGTTACTAATTATGAAAAGTAACTGTAATTTCGATACAAATTATGGCAGGTAACTGTAACTTCGATACTAATTATGACAGGTAACAGTAACTTCGATACTAATTATGACAAGTAAGTGTAACTTCCCTATTAATTATGACAAGTAACTGTAACATCGATACTAATTATGACAGGTAACTGTAACTTCGATACTATTTGTGACAGGTTACTGTAACTTCGATACTAATTATGGCTGGTAACCGTAACTTCGATACTAATTATGACAGGTAACAGTAACTTCGATATTAATTATGACAGGTAACAGTAACTTCGATACTAATTATGACAGGTATCTGTAAATTCCTTACTAATTATGACAAGTAACTGTAATTTCCATAATAATTATGGCAGGTAACTGTAACTTCGTTACTAAATATGACAGGTAACTGTAACTTCGATACTAATTATGACAGGTAACTGTAACTTCGATACTAATTTTGACATGTAACTATAACTTCGATACTAATTATGACAAGTAACTCGAACCTCGATAATAATTATGACAGGTAACAGTAACTTCGATACTAATTATGACAAGTAACTGTAATTTCGATACTACTCGTGACAGGTAACTGTAACTTCGATACTAATTATGACAGGTAACTGTAACTTCGATACTTATTATGACAGGTAACAGTAACTTCGATACTAATTATAACAAGTAACAGTAACTTCGATACTAATGGTGACAAGTAACTGTAACTTCGATACTTATTATGACAGGTCAATGAAACTTAATTATTAATTATGACAAGTAACTGTAACTTCGATACTAATTATGACAGGTAACAGTTAATTCGATACTAATTATGGCAGGTAACTGTATCTTCGGTACTAATTAAGACAGTTAACTGTAACTTCGTTATTAATTATGACAAGTAAGAGTAACTTAGATGCTAATTATGACAGGTAACTGTAACGTCGTTACTAATTATGACAAGTAACTGTAACATCGATACTAATTGTGACAGGTAACTGTAACTTCGATACTAATTATGACAGGTAACTGTAACTTCGATACTTATCATGACAGGTAACTGTAACTTAGATACTAATTATGACAGGTAACTGTAACTTCGATACTTATTAAGACAAGTAACAGTAACTTCGATACTAATTATGACAGGTAATTGTGACTTCGTTACTAATTATGACAAGTTACTGTAATTTCGATAATAATTATGGCAGGTAACTGTAACTTCGTTACTAATTATGACAGGTAACTGTAACTTCGATACTAATTATGACAGGTAACAGTAACTTCGATACTAATTATGGGAGGTAACTCTAACTTCGTTACTAATTATGAAAAGTAACTGTAATTTCGATACAAATTATGGCAGGTAACTGTAACTTCGATACTAATTATGACAGGTAACAGTAACTTCGATACTAATTATGACAAGTAAGTGTAACTTCCTTATTAATTATGACAAGTAACTGTAACATCGATACTAATTATGACAGGTAACTGTAACTTCGATACTATTTGTGACAGGTTACTTTAACTTCGATACTAATTATGGCTGGTAACCGTAACTTCGATACTAATTATGACAGGTAACAGTATCTTCGATATTAATTATGACAGGTAACAGTAACTTCGATACTAATTATGACAGGTATCTGTAAATTCCTTACTAATTTGACAAGTAACTGTAATTTCCATAATAATTATGGCAGGTAACTGTAACTTCGTTACTAAATATGACAGGTAACTGTAACTTCGATACTAATTATGACAGGTAACTGTAACTTCGATACTAATTTTGACATGTAACTATAACTTCGATACTAATTATGACAAGTAACTCGAACCTCGATAATAATTATGACAGGTAACAGTAACTTCGATACTAATTATGACAAGTAACTGTAATTTCGATACTACTCGTGACAGGTAACTGTAACTTCGATACTAATTATGACAGGTAACTGTAACTTCGATACTTATTATGACAGGTAACAGTAACTTCGATACTAATTATAACAAGTAACAGTAACTTCGATACTAATGGTGACAAGAAACTGTAACTTCGATACTTATTATGACAGGTCAATGAAACTTAATTATTAATTATGACAAGTAACTGTAACTTCGATACTAATTATGACAGGTAACAGTTAATTCGATACTAATTATGGCAGGTAACTGTAACTTCGATACTAATTATGAGTGGTAACTGTAACTTCGTTACTAATTATGAAAAGTAACAGTAACGTCGATACTAATTATGACAGGTAACAGTAACTTCGATACTA
This sequence comes from Meconema thalassinum, assembly GCA_946902985.2. Taxonomy (NCBI): domain Eukaryota; kingdom Metazoa; phylum Arthropoda; class Insecta; order Orthoptera; family Tettigoniidae; genus Meconema; species Meconema thalassinum. Next base: position 1,689,072,267 of record OX336388.2, on the reverse strand, counting down.
ATTATGGGAGGTAACTCTAACTTCGTTACTAATTATGACAGGTGACTGTAACTTCGTTACTAATTATGGGAGATAACTGTAACTTCGTTACTAATTATGAAAAGTAACTGTAATTTCGATACAAATTATGGCAGGTAACTGTAACTTCGATACTAATTATGACAGGTAACAGTAACTTCGTTACTAATTATGACAAGTAACTGAAATTTCGATACAATATATGGCAGGTTACTGTAACTTCGATACTAATTATGACAGGTAACTGTAACGTCGTTACTAATTATGACAGGTAACTGTATGTTCGTTATTAATTATGACAAATAACTGTAATTTCGATACAAATTTTGGCCGGTAACTGTAACTTCGTTACTAATTATGACAGGTAACTGTAACTTCGTTATTAATTATGACAGGTGACTGTAACTTCGTTACTAATTATGGGAGGTAACTGTAACTTCGTTACTAATTATGAAAAGTAACTGTAATTTCGATACAAATTATGGCAGGTAACTGTAACTTCGATACTAATTATGACAGGTAACAGTAACTTCGATACTAATTATGACAAGTAAGTGTAACTTCCTTATTAATTATGACAAGTAACTGTAACATCGATACTAATTATGACAGGTAACTGTAACTTCGATACTATTTGTGACAGGTTACTGTAACTTCGATACTAATTATGGCTGGTAACCGTAACTTCGATACTAATTATGACAGGTAACAGTAACTTCGATATTAATTATGACAGGTAACAGTAACTTCGATACTAATTATGACAGGTATCTGTAAATTCCTTACTAATTATGACAAGTAACTGTAATTTCCATAATAATTATGGCAGGTAACTGTAACTTCGTTACTAAATATGACAGGTAACTGTAACTTCGATACTAATTATGACAGGTAACTGTAACTTCGATACTAATTTGGCATGTAACTATAACTTCGATACTAATTATGACAAGTAACTCGAACCTCGATAATAATTATGACAGGTAACAGTAACTTCGATACTAAATATGACAAGTAACTGTAATTTCGATACTACTCGTGACAGGTAACTGTAACTTCGATACTAATTATGACAGGTAACTGTAACTTCGATACTTATTATGACAGGTAACAGTAACTTCGATACTAATTATAACAAGTAACAGTAACTTCGATACTAATGGTGACAAGTAACTGTAACTTCGATACTAATTATGACAGGTAACTGTAACTTCGATACTTATCATGACAGGTAACTGTAACTTAGATACTAATTATGACAGGTAACTGTAACTTCGATACTTATTAAGACAAGTAACAGTAACTTCGATACTAATTATGACAGGTAATTGTGACTTCGTTACTAATTATGACAAGTTACTGTAATTTCGATAATAATTATGGCAGGTAACTGTAACTTCGTTACTAATTATGACAAGTAACTGTAACATCGATACTAATTGTGACAGGTAACTGTAACTTCGATACTAATTATGACAGGTAACTGTAACTTCGATACTTATCATGACAGGTAACTGTAACTTAGATACTAATTATGACAGGTAACTGTAACTTCGATACTTATTAAGACAAGTAACAGTAACTTCGATACTAATTATGACAGGTAATTGTGACTTCGTTACTAATTATGACAAGTTACTGTAATTTCGATAATAATTATGGCAGGTAACTGTAACTTCGTTACAAATTATGACAGGTAACTGTCACTTCGATACTAATTATGAGTGGTAACTGTAACTTCGTTACTAATTATGAAAAGTAACAGTAACGTCGATACTAATTATGACAGGTAACAGTAACTTCGATACTAATTATGGGAGGTAACTCTAACTTCGTTACTAATTATGAAAAGTAACTGTAATTTCGAAACAAATTATGGCAGGTAACTGTAACTTCGATACTAATTATGGCAGGTAACTGTAACTTCGTTACTAATTATGAAAAGTAACTGTAATTTCGATAATAATTATGGCAGGTAACTGTAACTTCGTTACTAATTATGACAAGTAACTGTAATTTCGATAATAATTATGACAGGTAACTGTAACTTCGTTACTAATTATGACTAGTAACTGTAATTTCGATACTAATTATGACAGGTATCTGTAAATTCCTTACTAATTATGACAAGTAACTGTAATTTCCATAATAATTATGGCAGGTAACTGTAACTTCGTTACTAAATATGACAGGTAACTGTAACTTCGATACTAATTATGACAGGTAACTGTAACTTCGATACTAATTTTGACATGTAACTATAACTTCGATACTAATTATGACAAGTAACTCGAACCTCGATAAAAATTTTGACAGGTAATAGTAACTCGATACTAATTATGACAAGTAACTGTAATTTCGATACTAATTGTGACAGGTAACTGTAACTTCGATACTAATTATGACAGGTAACTGTAACTTCGATACTTATTATGACAGGTAACAGTAACTTCGATACAAATTATAACAAGTAACAGTAACTTCGATACTAATGGTGACAAGTAACTGTAACTTCGATACTTATTATGACAGGTCAATGAAACTTCGTTATTATTTATGACAAGTAACTGTAACTTCGATACTAATTATGACAGGTAACAGTTAATTCGATACTAATTATGGCAGGTAACTGTATCTTCGGTACTAATTAAGACAGTTAACTGTAACTTCGTTATTAATTATGACAAGTAAGAGTAACTTAGATGCTAATTATGACAGGTAACTGTAACGTCGTTACTAATTATGACAAGTAACTGTAACATCGATACTAATTGTGACAGGTAACTGTAACTTCGATACTAATTATGACAGGTAACTGTAACTTCGATACTTATCATGACAGGTAACTGTAACTTAGATACTAATTATGACAGGTAACTGTGACTTCGATACTTATTAAGACAGGTAACAGTAACTTCGATACTAATTATGACAGGTAACTGTAACTTCGTTACTAATTATGAAAAGTAACTGTAATTTCGATACAAATTATGGCAGGTAACTGTATCTTCGATACTCATTATGACAGGTTACAATAACTTCGATACTAATTATGACAAGTAATTGTAATTTCGATACTAATTATGACAGGTAACAGTAACTTCGATACTAATTATAACAAGTAACAGTATTTTCGATACTAATTATGACAAGTAACTGTAATTTCGATACAAATTATGACAGGTAACTGTAACATCTTTACTAATTAAGGCAAGTAACTGTAATTTCGATACAAATTATGGCAGGTAACAGTAACTTCGATACTAATTATGACATGTAACTGTAACTTCGATACAAATAATGAAAGGTAACTGTAACTTCGTTACTAATTATGAGAAGTAACTGTAATTTCGATACAAATTATGGCAGGTAACTGTATCTTCGATACTAATTATGACAGGTAACAGTAACTTCGATACTAATTATGGGAGATAACTGTAACTTCGTTACTAATTATGAAAAGTAACTGTAATTTCGAAACAAATTATGGCAGGTAACTGTAACTTCGATACTAATTATGACAGGTAACTGTAACTTCGTTACTAATTATGAAAAGTAACTGTAATTTCGATAATAATTATGGCAGGTAACTGTAACTTCGTTACTAATTATGACAAGTAACTGTAATTTCGATAATAATTATGACAGGTAACTGTAACTTCGTTACTAATTATGACAAGTAACTGTAATTTCGATAATAATTATGGCAGGTAAATGTAACTTCGTTACTAATTATGACAGGTAACTGTAACTTCGATACTAATTATGAGAGGTAACTGTAACTTCGTTACTAATTATGAAAAGTAACAGTAACGTCGATATTAATTATGACAGGTAACTGTAACTTCGTTACTAATTATGGGTGGTAACTGTAACTTCGCTACTTATTATGAAAAGTAACTGTAATTTCGAAACAAATTATGGCAGGTAACTGTAACTTCGATACTAATTATGACAGGTAACTGTAACTTCGTTACTAATTATGAGAGGTAACTGTAACTTCGTTACTAATTATGACAAGTAACTGTAATTTCGTTACAAATTATGGCAGGTATCTGTAACTTCGATACTAATTATGACATGTAACTGTAATTTCGTTACAAATTATGGCAGGTAAATGTAACTGCGATACTAATTATGACAGGTAACAGTAACTTCGATACTAATTATAACAGGTAACAGTAACTTCGATACTTATTATGACAGGTAACTGTAACTTCGATACTAATAATGACAGGTAACAGTAACTTCGATACTAATTATGACAGGTAACGGTAACTTCGATACTAATTAGGGCAGGTAACTGTAACTGCGATACTAATTATGACAGGTAACAGTAACTTCGATACTAATTATAACAGGTAACAGTAACTTCGATACTTATTATGACAGGTAACTGTAACTTCGATACTAATACTGACAGGTAACTGTAACTTCGATACTAATTATGACAAGTAACTGTTACTTCGTTACTAATTATGACAAGTAATTTTAATTTCGATACAAATTATGGCAAGTAACTGTAACTTCGATTACTAATTATGACAGGTAACACTAACTTCGATACTGATTATGACAGGTAACTGTAATTTCGATACTAATTATGACAGGTAACAGTAACTTCGATACTAATTATGGCAGGTAACTGTAACTTCGTTACTAAATAAGACAAGTAACAGTAACGTCGACACTAATTATGACAGGTAACTGTAACTTCGATATTAATTATGACAGGTGACTGTAACTTCGATACTAATTATGACAAGTAACTGTAACTTCGATACTAATTATGACAAATAACTGTAATTTCGATACAAATTTTGGCCGGTAACTGTATCTTCGATACTAATTATGACAGGTAACTGTAACTTCGTTAATAATTATGAGAGGTAACTGTAACTTCGTTACTAATTATGACAAGTAACTGTAAATTCGATACAAATTATGGCAGGTAACAGTAACTTCGATACTAATTATGACAAGTAACTGTAACTTCGATACTAATTATGACAAATAACTGTAATTTCGATACAAATTTTGGCCGGTAACTGTAACTTCGATACTAATTATGACAGGTAACTGTAACTTCGTTAATAATTATGAGAGGTAACTGTAACTTCGTTACTAATTATGACAAGTAACTGTAAATTCGATACAAATTATGGCAGGTAACAGTAACTTCGTTATTAATTATGACAAGTAACTGTAACATCGATACTAATTATGACAGGAAACTGTAACTTCGATACTAATTGTGACAGGTAACTGTAACTCCGATACTAATTATGACAGGTAACTGTAACTTCGTTACTAATTATGACAGGTAACTGTAACTTCGATACTAATTATGACAGGTAACTGTAACTTCGATACTAATTATGACAATTAACTGTAATTTCGTTACTAATTATGACAGGTAACAGTAACTTCGATACTAATTATAACAAGTAACAGTAAATTCCATACTAATTATGACAAGTAACTGTAATTTCGATACAAATTATGACAGGTAACTGTAACTTCGATACTAATTATGACAGGTAGCAGTAACTTCGTTACTAATTATGAGAGGTAACTGTAACTTCGTTACTAATTATGACAGGTAACTGTAACTTCGATACTAATTGTGACAGGTAACTGTAACTTCGATGCTTATTATGACAGGTTACTGTAACTGCGATACTAATTATGACAAGTAACTCGAACTTCGATACTCATTATGACAGGTTACAGTAACTTCGATACTAATTATGACAAGTAACTGTAATTTCGTTACTAATTATGACAGGTAACAGTAACTTCGATACTAATTATAACAAGTAACAGTAACTTCCATACTAATTATGACAAGTAACTGTAATTTCGATACAAATTATGACAGGTAACTGTAACTTCGATACTAATTATGACAGGTAGCAGTAACTTCGTTACTAAGTATGAGAGGTAACTGTAACTTCGTTACTAATTATGACAGGTTACAGAAACTTAGATACTAATTATGACAAGTAACTGTAACTTCGATACAAATTATGGCAGGTAACTGTAACTTCGATACTAATTATGACAGGTAGCAGTAACTTCGTTACTCAATATGAGAGGTAACTGTAACTTCGTTACTAATTATGACAGGTTACAGAAACTTAGATACTAATTATGACAAGTAACTGTAACTTCGATACAAATTATGGCAGGTAACTGTAACTTCGATACTAATTATGACAGGTAACAGTCACTTCGATTCTAATTATGACAGTTAACGGTAACTTCGATACTAATTAGGGCAGGTAACTGTAACTTTGATACTAATTATGACAGGTAACTATAACATCGATATTAATTATGACAAGTAACAGTAACTTCGATACTAATTATGACAGGTAACTGTAACTTCGATACTAATTATGGCAGGTAACTGTAGCTTCGGTACTAATTATGACAGGTAACTGTAACTTCTTTACTAAATAAGACAAGTAACAGTAACGTCGACACTAATTATGACAGGTAAATGTAACTTCGATATTAATTATGACAGGTGACTGTAACTTCGATACTAATTATGACAAGTAACTGTAACTTCGATACTAATTATGACAGGTAACTGTAACATCGTTACTAATTATGACAAGTAACTGTAATTTCGATACAAATTATGGCAGGTAACTGTAACTTCGTTACTAATTATGACAGGTAACTGTAACTTCGATACTAATTATGACGGGTAACTGTTACTTCGATACTAATTATGACAGTTAACTGTAACTTCGTTACTAATTATGACAGGTAACTGTTACTTCGATACTAATTATGACAGGTAACTGTAACTTCGATACTAATTATGATAAGTAACTGTAACATCGATACTAATTATGACAGGTAACTGTAACTTCGATACTAATTATGACAGGTAACAGTCACTTCGATACTAATTATGACAGGTAACGGTAACTTCGATACTAATTAGGGCAGGTAACTGTAACTTTGATACTAATTATGACAGGTAAATGTATCATCGATATTAATTATGACAAGTAACAGTAACTTCGATACTAATTATGACAGGAAACTGTAACTTCGTTACTAATTATGACAGGTAACTGTAACTTCGTTACTAATTATGACAAGTAACTGTAATATCGATACAATATATGGCAGGTTACTGTAACTTCGATACTAATTATGACAGGTAACTGTAACTTCGTTACTAATTATGACAGGTAACTGTATGTTCGTTATTAATTATGACAAATAACTGTAATTTCGATACAAATTTTGGCCGGTAACTGTAACTTCGTTACTAATTATGACAGGTAACTGTAACTTCGTTATTAATTATGACAGGTGACTGTAACTTCGTTACTAATTATGGGAGGTAACTGTAACTTCGTTACTAATTATGAAAAGTAACTGTAATTTCGATACAAATTATGGCAGGTAACTGTAACTTCGATACTAATTATGACAGGTAACAGTAACTTCGATACTAATTATGACAAGTAAGTGTAACTTCCCTATTAATTATGACAAGTAACTGTAACATCGATACTAATTATGACAGGTAACTGTAACTTCGATACTATTTGTGACAGGTTACTGTAACTTCGATACTAATTATGGCTGGTAACCGTAACTTCGATACTAATTATGACAGGTAACAGTAACTTCGATATTAATTATGACAGGTAACAGTAACTTCGATACTAATTATGACAGGTATCTGTAAATTCCTTACTAATTATGACAAGTAACTGTAATTTCCATAATAATTATGGCAGGTAACTGTAACTTCGTTACTAAATATGACAGGTAACTGTAACTTCGATACTAATTATGACAGGTAACTGTAACTTCGATACTAATTTTGACATGTAACTATAACTTCGATACTAATTATGACAAGTAACTCGAACCTCGATAATAATTATGACAGGTAACAGTAACTTCGATACTAATTATGACAAGTAACTGTAATTTCGATACTACTCGTGACAGGTAACTGTAACTTCGATACTAATTATGACAGGTAACTGTAACTTCGATACTTATTATGACAGGTAACAGTAACTTCGATACTAATTATAACAAGTAACAGTAACTTCGATACTAATGGTGACAAGTAACTGTAACTTCGATACTTATTATGACAGGTCAATGAAACTTAATTATTAATTATGACAAGTAACTGTAACTTCGATACTAATTATGACAGGTAACAGTTAATTCGATACTAATTATGGCAGGTAACTGTATCTTCGGTACTAATTAAGACAGTTAACTGTAACTTCGTTATTAATTATGACAAGTAAGAGTAACTTAGATGCTAATTATGACAGGTAACTGTAACGTCGTTACTAATTATGACAAGTAACTGTAACATCGATACTAATTGTGACAGGTAACTGTAACTTCGATACTAATTATGACAGGTAACTGTAATTTCGATACTTATCATGACAGGTAACTGTAACTTAGATACTAATTATGACAGGTAACTGTAACTTCGATACTTATTAAGACAAGTAACAGTAACTTCGATACTAATTATGACAGGTAATTGTGACTTCGTTACTAATTATGACAAGTTACTGTAATTTCGATAATAATTATGGCAGGTAACTGTAACTTCGTTACTAATTATGACAGGTAACTGTAACTTCGATACTAATTATGACAGGTAACAGTAACTTCGATACTAATTATGGGAGGTAACTCTAACTTCGTTACTAATTATGAAAAGTAACTGTAATTTCGATACAAATTATGGCAGGTAACTGTAACTTCGATACTAATTATGACAGGTAACAGTAACTTCGATACTAATTATGACAAGTAAGTGTAACTTCCTTATTAATTATGACAAGTAACTGTAACATCGATACTAATTATGACAGGTAACTGTAACTTCGATACTATTTGTGACAGGTTACTTTAACTTCGATACTAATTATGGCTGGTAACCGTAACTTCGATACTAATTATGACAGGTAACAGTAACTTCGATATTAATTATGACAGGTAACAGTAACTTCGATACTAATTATGACAGGTATCTGTAAATTCCTTACTAATTTGACAAGTAACTGTAATTTCCATAATAATTATGGCAGGTAACTGTAACTTCGTTACTAAATATGACAGGTAACTGTAACTTCGATACTAATTATGACAGGTAACTGTAACTTCGATACTAATTTTGACATGTAACTATAACTTCGATACTAATTATGACAAGTAACTCGAACCTCGATAATAATTATGACAGGTAACAGTAACTTCGATACTAATTATGACAAGTAACTGTAATTTCGATACTACTCGTGACAGGTAACTGTAACTTCGATACTAATTATGACAGGTAACTGTAACTTCGATACTTATTATGACAGGTAACAGTAACTTCGATACTAATTATAACAAGTAACAGTAACTTCGATACTAATGGTGACAAGAAACTGTAACTTCGATACTTATTATGACAGGTCAATGAAACTTAATTATTAATTATGACAAGTAACTGTAACTTCGATACTAATTATGACAGGTAACAGTTAATTCGATACTAATTATGGCAGGTAACTGTAACTTCGATACTAATTATGAGTGGTAACTGTAACTTCGTTACTAATTATGAAAAGTAACAGTAACGTCGATACTAATTATGACAGGTAACAGTAACTTCGATACTAATTATGGGAGGTAACTCTAACTTCGTTACTAATTATGAAAAGTAACTGTAATTTCGATACAAATTATGGCAGGTAACTGTAACTTCGATACTAATTATGACAGGTAACAGTAACTTCGGTACTAATTAAGACAGTTAACTGTAACTTCGTTATTAATTATGACAAGTAAGAGTAACTTAGATGCTAATTATGACAGGTAACTGTAACGTCGTTACTAATTATGACAAGTAACTGTAACATCGATACTAATTGTGACAGGTAACTGTAACTTCGATACTAATTATGACAGGTAACTGTAACTTCGATACTTATCATGACAGGTAACTGTAACTTAGATACTAATAATGACAGGTAACTGTAACTTCGATACTTATTAAGACAAGTAACAGTAACTTCGATACTAATTATGACAGGTAATTGTGACTTCGTTACTAATTATGACAAGTTACTGTAATTTCGATAATAATTATGGCAGGTAACTGTAACTTCGTTACTAATTATGACAGGTAACTGTAACTTCGATACTAATTATGAGTGGTAACTGTAACTTCGTTACTAATTATGAAAAGTAACAGTAACGTCGATACTAATTATGACAGGTAACAGTAACTTCGATACTAATTATGGGAGGTAACTCTAACTTCGTTACTAATTATGAAAAGTAACTGTAATTTCGATACAAATTATGGCAGGTAACTGTATCTTCGATACTAATTATGACAGGTAACAGTAACTTCGATACTAATTATGACAAGTAAGTGTAACTTCCTTATTAATTATGACAAGTAACTGTAACATCGATACTAATTATGACAGGTAACTGTAACTTCGATACTATTTGTGACAGGTTACTTTAACTTCGATACTAATTATGGCTGGTAACCGTAACTTCGATACTAATTATGACAGGTAACAGTGACTTCGATATTAATTATGACAGGTAACAGTAACTTCGATACTAATTATGACAGGTATCTGTAAATTCCTTACTAATTATGACAAGTAACTGTAATTTCCATAATAATTATGGCAGGTAACTGTAACTTCGTTACTAAATATGACAGGTAACTGTAACTTCGATACTAAATATGACAGGTAACTGTAACTTCGATACTAATTTTGACATGTAACTATAACTTCGATACTAATTATGACAAGTAACTCGAACCTCGATAATAATTATGACAGGTAACAGTAACTTCGATACTAATTATGACAAGTAACTGTAATTTCGATACTACTCGTGACAGGTAACTGTAACTTCGATACTAATTATGACAGGTAACTGTAACTTCGATACTTATTATGACAGGTAACAGTAACTTCGATACTAATTATAACAAGTAACAGTAACTTCGATACTAATGGTGACAAGTAACTGTAACTTCGATACTAATTATGACAGGTAACTGTAACTTCGATACTTATCATGACAGGTAACTGTAACTTAGATACTAATTATGACAGGTAACTGTAACTTCGATACTTATTAAGACAAGTAACAGTAACTTCGATACTAATTATGACAGGTAATTGTGACTTCGTTACTAATTATGACAAGTTACTGTAATTTCGATAATAATTATGGCAGGTAACTGTAACTTCGTTACTAATTATGACAAGTAACTGTAACATCGATACTAATTGTGACAGGTAACTGTAACTTCGATACTAATTATGACAGGTAACTGTAACTTCGATACTTATCATGACAGGTAACTGTAACTTAGATACTAATTATGACAGGTAACTGTAACTTCGATACTTATTAAGACAAGTAACAGTAACTTCGATACTAATTATGACAGGTAATTGTGACTTCGTTACTAATTATGACAAGTTACTGTAATTTCGATAATAATTATGGCAGGTAACTGTAACTTCGTTACAAATTATGACAGGTAACTGTAACTTCGATACTAATTATGAGTGGTAACTGTAACTTCGTTACTAATTATGAAAAGTAACAGTAACGTCGATACTAATTATGACAGGTAACAGTAACTTCGATACTAATTATGGGAGGTAACTCTAACTTCGTTACTAATTATGAAAAGTAACTGTAATTTCGAAACAAATTATGGCAGGTAACTGTAACTTCGATACTAATTATGGCAGGTAACTGTAACTTCGTTACTAATTATGAAAAGTAACTGTAATTTCGATAATAATTATGGCAGGTAACTGTAACTTCGTTACTAATTATGACAAGTAACTGTAATTTCGATAATAATTATGACAGGTAACTGTAACTTCGTTACTAATTATGACTAGTAACTGTAATTTCGATACTAATTATGACAGGTATCTGTAAATTCCTTACTAATTATGACAAGTAACTGTAATTTCCATAATAATTATGGCAGGTAACTGTAACTTCGTTACTAAATATGACAGGTAACTGTAACTTCGATACTAATTATGACAGGTAACTGTAACTTCGATACTAATTTTGACATGTAACTATAACTTCGATACTAATTATGACAAGTAACTCGAACCTCGATAAAAATTTTGACAGGTAATAGTAACTCGATACTAATTATGACAAGTAACTGTAATTTCGATACTAATTGTGACAGGTAACTGTAACTTCGATACTAATTATGACAGGTAACTGTAACTTCGATACTTATTATGACAGGTAACAGTAACTTCGATACTAATTATAACAAGTAACAGTAACTTCGATACTAATGGTGACAAGTAACTGTAACTTCGATACTTATTATGACAGGTCAATGAAACTTCGTTATTATTTATGACAAGTAACTGTAACTTCGATACTAATTATGACAGGTAACAGTTAATTCGATACTAATTATGGCAGGTAACTGTATCTTCGGTACTAATTAAGACAGTTAACTGTAACTTCGTTATTAATTATGACAAGTAAGAGTAACTTAGATGCTAATTATGACAGGTAACTGTAACGTCGTTACTAATTATGACAAGTAACTGTAACATCGATACTAATTGTGACAGGTAACTGTAACTTCGATACTAATTATGACAGGTAACTGTAACTTCGATACTTATCATGACAGGTAACTGTAACTTAGATACTAATTATGACAGGTAACTGTGACTTCGATACTTATTAAGACAGGTAACAGTAACTTCGATACTAATTATGACAGGTAACTGTAACTTCGTTACTAATTATGAAAAGTAACTGTAATTTCGATACAAATTATGGCAGGTAACTGTATCTTCGATACTCATTATGACAGGTTACAATAACTTCGATACTAATTATGACAAGTAATTGTAATTTCGATACTAATTATGACAGGTAACAGTAACTTCGATACTAATTATAACAAGTAACAGTATTTTCGATACTAATTATGACAAGTAACTGTAATTTCGATACAAATTATGACAGGTAACTGTAACATCTTTACTAATTAAGGCAAGTAACTGTAATTTCGATACAAATTATGGCAGGTAACAGTAACTTCGATACTAATTATGACATGTAACTGTAACTTCGATACAAATAATGAAAGGTAACTGTAACTTCGTTACTAATTATGAGAAGTAACTGTAATTTCGATACAAATTATGGCAGGTAACTGTATCTTCGATACTAATTATGACAGGTAACAGTAACTTCGATACTAATTATGGGAGATAACTGTAACTTCGTTACTAATTATGAAAAGTAACTGTAATTTCGAAACAAATTATGGCAGGTAACTGTAACTTCGATACTAATTATGACAGGTAACTGTAACTTCGTTACTAATTATGAAAAGTAACTGTAATTTCGATAATAATTATGGCAGGTAACTGTAACTTCGTTACTAATTATGACAAGTAACTGTAATTTCGATAATAATTATGACAGGTAACTGTAACTTCGTTACTAATTATGACAAGTAACTGTAATTTCGATAATAATTATGGCAGGTAAATGTAACTTCGTTACTAATTATGACAGGTAACTGTAACTTCGATACTAATTATGAGAGGTAACTGTAACTTCGTTACTAATTATGAAAAGTAACAGTAACGTCGATATTAATTATGACAGGTAACTGTAACTTCGTTACTAATTATGGGTGGTAACTGTAACTTCGCTACTTATTATGAAAAGTAACTGTAATTTCGAAACAAATTATGGCAGGTAACTGTAACTTCGATACTAATTATGACAGGTAACTGTAACTTCGTTACTAATTATGAGAGGTAACTGTAACTTCGTTACTAATTATGACAAGTAACTGTAATTTCGTTACAAATTATGGCAGATATCTGTAACTTCGATACTAATTATGACATGTAACTGTAATTTCGTTACAAATTATGGCAGGTAAATGTAACTGCGATACTAATTATGACAGGTAACAGTAACTTCGATACTAATTATAACAGGTAACAGTAACTTCGATACTTATTATGACAGGTAACTGTAACTTCGATACTAATAATGACAGGTAACAGTAACTTCGATACTAATTATGACAGGTAACGGTAACTTCGATACTAATTAGGGCAGGTAACTGTAACTGCGATACTAATTATGACAGGTAACAGTAACTTCGATACTAATTATAACAGGTAACAGTAACTTCGATACTTATTATGACAGGTAACTGTAACTTCGATACTAATAATGACAGGTAACTGTAACTTCGATACTAATTATGACAAGTAACTGTTACTTCGTTACTAATTATGACAAGTAATTTTAATTTCGATACAAATTATGGCAAGTAACTGTAACTTCGATTACTAATTATGACAGGTAACACTAACTTCGATACTGATTATGACAGGTAACTGTAATTTCGATACTAATTATGACAGGTAACAGTAACTTCGATACTAATTATGGCAGGTAACTGTAACTTCGTTACTAAATAAGACAAGTAACAGTAACGTCGACACTAATTATGACAGGTAACTGTAACTTCGATATTAATTATGACAGGTGACTGTAACTTCGATACTAATTATGACAAGTAACTGTAACTTCGATACTAATTATGACAAATAACTGTAATTTCGATACAAATTTTGGCCGGTAACTGTATCTTCGATACTAATTATGACAGGTAACTGTAACTTAAGCCTCCGTGGCTTAGGCGGCAGCACGCCGACCTCTCACCGCTGGGTCCGTGGTTCAAATCCCGGTCACTCCATGTGAGATTTGTGCTGGACAAAACGGAGGCAGACAGGTTTTTCTCCGGGTACTCCGGTTTTCCCTGTCAAAATTTCATTCCAGCAACACTCTCCACTATCATTTCATTTCATCTGTCATTCATTTAATCATTGCCCCAGAGGAGTGCGTCAGGCCTCGGCAGCCGGCACAGTTCATATCCTCGCCGCTAGATGGGGGCTTCATTCATTCCATTCCTGACCCGGTCGGAGACTGGAAGCAGGCTGTGGATTTTCATTTTTTCAACTGTAACTTCGTTAATAATTATGAGAGGTAACTGTAACTTCGTTACTAATTATGACAAGTAACTGTAAATTCGATACAAATTATGGCAGGTAACAGTAACTTCGATACTAATTATGACAAGTAACTGTAACTTCGATACTAATTATGACAAATAACTGTAATTTCGATACAAATTTTGGCCGGTAACTGTAACTTCGATACTAATTATGACAGGTAACTGTAACTTCGTTAATAATTATGAGAGGTAACTGTAACTTCGTTACTAATTATGACAAGTAACTGTAAATTCGATACAAATTATGGCAGGTAACAGTAACTTCGTTATTAATTATGACAAGTAACTGTAACATCGATACTAATTATGACAGGAAACTGTAACTTCGATACTAATTGTGACAGGTAACTGTAACTCCGATACTAATTATGACAGGTAACTGTAACTTCGTTACTAATTATGACAGGTAACTGTAACTTCGATACTAATTATGACAGGTAACTGTAACTTCGATACTAATTATGACAATTAACTGTAATTTCGTTACTAATTATGACAGGTAACAGTAACTTCGATACTAATTATAACAAGTAACAGTAAATTCCATACTAATTATGACAAGTAACTGTAATTTCGATACAAATTATGACAGGTAACTGTAACTTCGATACTAATTATGACAGGTAGCAGTAACTTCGTTACTAATTATGAGAGGTAACTGTAACTTCGTTACTAATTATGACAGGTAACTGTAACTTCGATACTAATTGTGACAGGTAACTGTAACTTCGATGCTTATTATGACAGGTTACTGTAACTGCGATACTAATTATGACAAGTAACTCGAACTTCGATACTCATTATGACAGGTTACAGTAACTTCGATACTAATTATGACAAGTAACTGTAATTTCGTTACTAATTATGACAGGTAACAGTAACTTCGATACTAATTATAACAAGTAACAGTAACTTCCATACTAATTATGACAAGTAACTGTAATTTCGATACAAATTATGACAGGTAACTGTAACTTCGATACTAATTATGACAGGTAGCAGTAACTTCGTTACTAAGTATGAGAGGTAACTGTAACTTCGTTACTAATTATGACAGGTTACAGAAACTTAGATACTAATTATGACAAGTAACTGTAACTTCGATACAAATTATGGCAGGTAACTGTAACTTCGATACTAATTATGACAGGTAGCAGTAACTTCGTTACTCAATATGAGAGGTAACTGTAACTTCGTTACTAATTATGACAGGTTACAGAAACTTAGATACTAATTATGACAAGTAACTGTAACTTCGATACAAATTATGGCAGGTAACTGTAACTTCGATACTAATTATGACAGGTAACAGTCACTTCGATTCTAATTATGACAGTTAACGGTAACTTCGATACTAATTAGGGCAGGTAACTGTAACTTTGATACTAATTATGACAGGTAACTATAACATCGATATTAATTATGACAAGTAACAGTAACTTCGATACTAATTATGACAGGTAACTGTAACTTCGATACTAATTATGGCAGGTAACTGTAGCTTCGGTACTAATTATGACAGGTAACTGTAACTTCTTTACTAAATAAGACAAGTAACAGTAACGTCGACACTAATTATGACAGGTAAATGTAACTTCGATATTAATTATGACAGGTGACTGTAACTTCGATACTAATTATGACAAGTAACTGTAACTTCGATACTAATTATGACAGGTAACTGTAACATCGTTACTAATTATGACAAGTAACTGTAATTTCGATACAAATTATGGCAGGTAACTGTAACTTCGTTACTAATTATGACAGGTAACTGTAACTTCGATACTAATTATGACGGGTAACTGTTACTTCGATACTAATTATGACAGTTAACTGTAACTTCGTTACTAATTATGACAGGTAACTGTTACTTCGATACTAATTATGACAGGTAACTGTAACTTCGATACTAATTATGATAAGTAACTGTAACATCGATACTAATTATGACAGGTAACTGTAACTTCGATACTAATTATGACAGGTAACAGTCACTTCGATACTAATTATGACAGGTAACGGTAACTTCGATACTAATTAGGGCAGGTAACTGTAACTTTGATACTAATTATGACAGGTAAATGTATCATCGATATTAATTATGACAAGTAACAGTAACTTCGATACTAATTATGACAGGAAACTGTAACTTCGTTACTAATTATGACAGGTAACTGTAACTTCGTTACTAATTATGACAAGTAACTGTAATATCGATACAATATATGGCAGGTTACTGTAACTTCGATACTAATTATGACAGGTAACTGTAACTTCGTTACTAATTATGACAGGTAACTGTATGTTCGTTATTAATTATGACAAATAACTGTAATTTCGATACAAATTTTGGCCGGTAACTGTAACTTCGTTACTAATTATGACAGGTAACTGTAACTTCGTTATTAATTATGACAGGTGACTGTAACTTCGTTACTAATTATGGGAGGTAACTGTAACTTCGTTACTAATTATGAAAAGTAACTGTAATTTCGATACAAATTATGGCAGGTAACTGTAACTTCGATACTAATTATGAC
Organism: Meconema thalassinum; assembly: GCA_946902985.2. NCBI lineage: Eukaryota > Metazoa > Arthropoda > Insecta > Orthoptera > Tettigoniidae > Meconema > Meconema thalassinum. The sequence continues at coordinate 1,689,054,555 of OX336388.2, read as the reverse complement.
AGGTAACAGTAACTTCGATACTAATTATGACAAGTAAGTGTAACTTCCCTATTAATTATGACAAGTAACTGTAACATCGATACTAATTATGACAGGTAACTGTAACTTCGATACTATTTGTGACAGGTTACTGTAACTTCGATACTAATTATGGCTGGTAACCGTAACTTCGATACTAATTATGACAGGTAACAGTAACTTCGATATTAATTATGACAGGTAACAGTAACTTCGATACTAATTATGACAGGTATCTGTAAATTCCTTACTAATTATGACAAGTAACTGTAATTTCCATAATAATTATGGCAGGTAACTGTAACTTCGTTACTAAATATGACAGGTAACTGTAACTTCGATACTAATTATGACAGGTAACTGTAACTTCGATACTAATTTTGACATGTAACTATAACTTCGATACTAATTATGACAAGTAACTCGAACCTCGATAATAATTATGACAGGTAACAGTAACTTCGATACTAATTATGACAAGTAACTGTAATTTCGATACTACTCGTGACAGGTAACTGTAACTTCGATACTAATTATGACAGGTAACTGTAACTTCGATACTTATTATGACAGGTAACAGTAACTTCGATACTAATTATAACAAGTAACAGTAACTTCGATACTAATGGTGACAAGTAACTGTAACTTCGATACTTATTATGACAGGTCAATGAAACTTAATTATTAATTATGACAAGTAACTGTAACTTCGATACTAATTATGACAGGTAACAGTTAATTCGATACTAATTATGGCAGGTAACTGTATCTTCGGTACTAATTAAGACAGTTAACTGTAACTTCGTTATTAATTATGACAAGTAAGAGTAACTTAGATGCTAATTATGACAGGTAACTGTAACGTCGTTACTAATTATGACAAGTAACTGTAACATCGATACTAATTGTGACAGGTAACTGTAACTTCGATACTAATTATGACAGGTAACTGTAACTTCGATACTTATCATGACAGGTAACTGTAACTTAGATACTAATTATGACAGGTAACTGTAACTTCGATACTTATTAAGACAAGTAACAGTAACTTCGATACTAATTATGACAGGTAATTGTGACTTCGTTACTAATTATGACAAGTTACTGTAATTTCGATAATAATTATGGCAGGTAACTGTAACTTCGTTACTAATTATGACAGGTAACTGTAACTTCGATACTAATTATGACAGGTAACAGTAACTTCGATACTAATTATGGGAGGTAACTCTAACTTCGTTACTAATTATGAAAAGTAACTGTAATTTCGATACAAATTATGGCAGGTAACTGTAACTTCGATACTAATTATGACAGGTAACAGTAACTTCGATACTAATTATGACAAGTAAGTGTAACTTCCTTATTAATTATGACAAGTAACTGTAACATCGATACTAATTATGACAGGTAACTGTAACTTCGATACTATTTGTGACAGGTTACTTTAACTTCGATACTAATTATGGCTGGTAACCGTAACTTCGATACTAATTATGACAGGTAACAGTAACTTCGATATTAATTATGACAGGTAACAGTAACTTCGATACTAATTATGACAGGTATCTGTAAATTCCTTACTAATTTGACAAGTAACTGTAATTTCCATAATAATTATGGCAGGTAACTGTAACTTCGTTACTAAATATGACAGGTAACTGTAACTTCGATACTAATTATGACAGGTAACTGTAACTTCGATACTAATTTTGACATGTAACTATAACTTCGATACTAATTATGACAAGTAACTCGAACCTCGATAATAATTATGACAGGTAACAGTAACTTCGATACTAATTATGACAAGTAACTGTAATTTCGATACTACTCGTGACAGGTAACTGTAACTTCGATACTAATTATGACAGGTAACTGTAACTTCGATACTTATTATGACAGGTAACAGTAACTTCGATACTAATTATAACAAGTAACAGTAACTTCGATACTAATGGTGACAAGAAACTGTAACTTCGATACTTATTATGACAGGTCAATGAAACTTAATTATTAATTATGACAAGTAACTGTAACTTCGATACTAATTATGACAGGTAACAGTTAATTCGATACTAATTATGGCAGGTAACTGTAACTTCGATACTAATTATGAGTGGTAACTGTAACTTCGTTACTAATTATGAAAAGTAACAGTAACGTCGATACTAATTATGACAGGTAACAGTAACTTCGATACTAATTATGGGAGGTAACTCTAACTTCGTTACTAATTATGAAAAGTAACTGTAATTTCGATACAAATTATGGCAGGTAACTGTAACTTCGATACTAATTATGACAGGTAACAGTAACTTCGGTACTAATTAAGACAGTTAACTGTAACTTCGTTATTAATTATGACAAGTAAGAGTAACTTAGATGCTAATTATGACAGGTAACTGTAACGTCGTTACTAATTATGACAAGTAACTGTAACATCGATACTAATTGTGACAGGTAACTGTAACTTCGATACTAATTATGACAGGTAACTGTAACTTCGATACTTATCATGACAGGTAACTGTAACTTAGATACTAATTATGACAGGTAACTGTAACTTCGATACTTATTAAGACAAGTAACAGTAACTTCGATACTAATTATGACAGGTAATTGTGACTTCGTTACTAATTATGACAAGTTACTGTAATTTCGATAATAATTATGGCAGGTAACTGTAACTTCGTTACTAATTATGACAGGTAACTGTAACTTCGATACTAATTATGAGTGGTAACTGTAACTTCGTTACTAATTATGAAAAGTAACAGTAACGTCGATACTAATTATGACAGGTAACAGTAACTTCGATACTAATTATGGGAGGTAACTCTAACTTCGTTACTAATTATGAAAAGTAACTGTAATTTCGATACAAATTATGGCAGGTAACTGTATCTTCGATACTAATTATGACAGGTAACAGTAACTTCGATACTAATTATGACAAGTAAGTGTAACTTCCTTATTAATTATGACAAGTAACTGTAACATCGATACTAATTATGACAGGTAACTGTAACTTCGATACTATTTGTGACAGGTTACTTTAACTTCGATACTAATTATGGCTGGTAACCGTAACTTCGATACTAATTATGACAGGTAACAGTGACTTCGATATTAATTATGACAGGTAACAGTAACTTCGATACTAATTATGACAGGTATCTGTAAATTCCTTACTAATTATGACAAGTAACTGTAATTTCCATAATAATTATGGCAGGTAACTGTAACTTCGTTACTAAATATGACAGGTAACTGTAACTTCGATACTAATTATGACAGGTAACTGTAACTTCGATACTAATTTTGACATGTAACTATAACTTCGATACTAATTATGACAAGTAACTCGAACCTCGATAATAATTATGACAGGTAACAGTAACTTCGATACTAATTATGACAAGTAACTGTAATTTCGATACTACTCGTGACAGGTAACTGTAACTTCGATACTAATTATGACAGGTAACTGTAACTTCGATACTTATTATGACAGGTAACAGTAACTTCGATACTAATTATAACAAGTAACAGTAACTTCGATACTAATGGTGACAAGTAACTGTAACTTCGATACTTATTATGACAGGTCAATGAAACTTAATTATTAATTATGACAAGTAACTGTAACTTCGATACTAATTATGACAGGTAACAGTTAATTCGATACTAATTATGGCAGGTAACTGTATCTTCGGTACTAATTAAGACAGTTAACTGTAACTTCGTTATTAATTATGACAAGTAAGAGTAACTTAGATGCTAATTATGACAGGTAACTGTAACGTCGTTACTAATTATGACAAGTAACTGTAACATCGATACTAATTGTGACAGGTAACTGTAACTTCGATACTAATTATGACAGGTAACTGTAACTTCGATACTTATCATGACAGGTAACTGTAACTTAGATACTAATTATGACAGGTAACTGTAACTTCGATACTTATTAAGACAAGTAACAGTAACTTCGATACTAATTATGACAGGTAATTGTGACTTCGTTACTAATTATGACAAGTTACTGTAATTTCGATAATAATTATGGCAGGTAACTGTAACTTCGTTACTAATTATGACAGGTAACTGTAACTTCGATACTAATTATGAGTGGTAACAGTAACTTCGTTACTAATTATGAAAAGTAACAGTAACGTCGATACTAATTATGACAGGTAACAGTAACTTCGATACTAATTATGGGAGGTAACTCTAACTTCGTTACTAATTATGAAAAGTAACTGTAATTTCGAAACAAATTATGGCAGGTAACTGTAACTTCGATACTAATTATGGCAGGTAACTGTAACTTCGTTACTAATTATGAAAAGTAACTGTAATTTCGATAATAATTATGGCAGGTAACTGTAACTTCGTTACTAATTATGACAAGTAACTGTAATTTCGATAATAATTATGACAGGTAACTGTAACTTCGTTACTAATTATGACAAGTAACTGTAATTTCGATAATAATTATGGCAGGTAAATGTAACTTCGTTACTAATTATGACAGGTAACTGTAACTTCGATACTAATTATGAGAGGTAACTGTAACTTCGTTTCTAATTATGAAAAGTAACAGTAACGTCGATATTAATTATGACAGGTAACTGTAACTTCGTTACTAATTATGGGAGGTAACTGTAACTTCGCTACTTATTATGGAAAGTAACTGTAATTTCGAAACAAATTATGGCAGGTAACTGTAACTTCGATACTAATTATGACAGGTAACTGTAACTTCGTTACTAATTATGAGAGGTAACTGTAACTTCGTTACTAATTATGACAAGTAACTGTAATATCGTTAAAAATTATGGCAGGTAACTGTAACTTCGATACTAATTATGACATGTAACTGTAACTTCGTTACTAATTATGACAGGTAACTGTATGTTCGTTATTAATTATGACAAATAACTGTAATTTCGATACAAATTTTGGCCGGTAACTGTAACTTCGTTACTAATTATGACAGGTAACTGTAACTTCGTTATTAATTATGACAGGTGACTGTAACTTCGTTACTAATTATGGGAGGTAACTGTAACTTCGTTACTAATTATGACAGGTAACAGTAACTTCGATACTAATTATGACAAGTAAGTGTAACTTACTTATTAATTATGACCAGTAACTGTAACATCGATACTAATTATGACAGGTAACTGTAACTTCGATACTATTTGTGACAGGTTACTGTAACTTCGATACTAATTATGGCTGGTAACAGTAACTTCGATACTAATTATGACAGGTAACAGTAACTTCGATATTAATTATGACAGGTAACAGTAACTTCGATACTAATTATGACAGGTATCTGTAAATTCCTTACTAATTATGACAAGTAACTGTAATTTCCATAATAATTATGGCAGGTAACTGTAACTTCGTTACTAAATATGACAGGTAACAGTAACTTCGATACTAATTATGACAGGTAACTGTAACTTCGATACTAATTTTGACATGTAACTATAACTTCGATACTAATTATGACAAGTAACTCGAACCTCGATAAAAATTATGACAGGTAACAGTAACTCGATACTAATTATGACAAGTAACTGTAATTTCGATACTAATTGTGACAGGTAAGTGTAACTTCGATACTAATTATGACAGTCAAATGTAACTTCGATACTTATTATGACATGTAACAGTAACTTCGATACTAATTATAACAAGTAACAGTAACTTCGATACTAATGGTGACAAGTAACTGTAACTTCGATACTTATTATGACAGGTCAATGAAACTTCGTTATTAATTATGACAAGTAACTGTAACTTCGATACTAATTATGACAGGTAACAGTTAATTCGATACTAATTATGGCAGGTAACTGTATCTTCGGTACTAATTAAGACAGTTAACTGTAACTTCGTTATTAATTATGACAAGTAAGAGTAACTTAGATGCTAATTATGACAGGTAACTGTAACGTCGTTACTAATTATGACAAGTAACTGTAACATCGATACTAATTGTGACAGGTAACTGTAACTTCGATACTAATTATGACAGGTAACTGTAACTTCGATACTTATCATGACAGGTAACTGTAACTTAGATACTAATTATGACAGGTAACTGTGACTTCGATACTTATTAAGACAGGTAACAGTAACTTCGATACTAATTATGACAGGTAACTGTAACTTCGTTACTAATTATGAAAAGTAACTGTAATTTCGATACAAATTATGGCAGGTAACTGTATCTTCGATACTCATTATGACAGGTTACAATAACTTCGATACTAATTATGACAAGTAACTGTAATTTCGATACTAATTATGACAGGTAACAGTAACTTCGATACTAATTATAACAAGTAACAGTATTTTCGATACTAATTATGACAAGTAACTGTAATTTCGATACAAATTATGACAGGTAACTGTAACATCTTTACTAATTAAGGCAAGTAACTGTAATTTCGATACAAATTATGGCAGGTAACAGTAACTTCGATACTAATTATGACATGTAACTGTAACTTCGATACAAATAATGAAAGGTAACTGTAACTTCGTTACTAATTATGAGAAGTAACTGTAATTTCGATACAAATTATGGCAGGTAACTGTATCTTCGATACTAATTATGACAGGTAACAGTAACTTCGATACTAATTATGGGAGGTAACTGTAACTTCGTTACTAATTATGAAAAGTAACTGTAATTTCGAAACAAATTATGGCAGGTAACTGTAACTTCGATACTAATTATGACAGGTAACTGTAACTTCGTTACTAATTATGAAAAGTAACTGTAATTTCGATAATAATTATGGCAGGTAACTGTAACTTCGTTACTAATTATGACAAGTAACTGTAATTTCGATAATAATTATGGCAGGTAAATGTAACTTCGTTACTAATTATGACAGGTAACTGTAACTTCGATACTAATTATGAGAGGTAACTGTAACTTCGTTACTAATTATGAAAAGTAACAGTAACGTCGATATTAATTATGACAGGTAACTGTAACTTCGTTACTAATTATGGGAGGTAACTGTAACTTCGCTACTTATTATGAAAAGTAACTGTAATATCGAAACAAATTATGGCAGGTAACTGTAACTTCGATACTAATTATGACAGGTAACTGTAACTTCGTTACTAATTATGAGAGGTAACTGTAACTTCGTTACTAATTATGACAAGTAACTGTAATTTCGATACAAATTATGGCAGGTATCTGTAACTTCGATACTAATTATGACATGTAACTGTAATTTCGTTACAAATTATGGCAGGTAAATGTAACTGCGATACTAATTATGACAGGTAACAGTAACTTCGATACTAATTATAACAGGTAACAGTAACTTCGATACTTATTATGACAGGTAACTGTAACTTCGATACTAATAATGACAGGTAACAGTAACTTCGATACTAATTATGACAGGTAACGGTAGCTTCGATACTAATTAGGGCAGGTAACTGTAACTGCGATACTAATTATGACAGGTAACAGTAACTTCGATACCTATTATAACAGGTAACAGTAACTTCGATACTTATTATGACAGGTAACTGTAACTTCGATACTAATAATGACAGGTAACTGTAACTTCGATACTAATTATGACAAGTAACTGTTACTTCGTTACTAATTATGACAAGTAATTTTAATTTCGATACAAATTATGGCAAGTAACTGTAACTTCGATTACTAATTATGACAGGTAACACTAACTTCGATACTGATTATGACAGGTAACTGTAATTTCGATACTAATTATGACAGGTAACAGTAACTTCGATACTAATTATAACAAGTAACAGTATTTTCGATACTAATTATGACAAGTAACTGTAATTTCGATACAAATTATGACAGGTAACTGTAACATCTTTACTAATTAAGGCAAGTAACTGTAATTTCGATACAAATTATGGCAGGTAACAGTAACTTCGATACTAATTATGACATGTAACTGTAACTTCGATACAAATAATGAAAGGTAACTGTAACTTCGTTACTAATTATGAGAAGTAACTGTAATTTCGATACAAATTATGGCAGGTAACTGTATCTTCGATACTAATTATGACAGGTAACAGTAACTTCGATACTAATTATGGGAGGTAACTGTAACTTCGTTACTAATTATGAAAAGTAACTGTAATTTCGAAACAAATTATGGCAGGTAACTGTAACTTCGATACTAATTATGACAGGTAACTGTAACTTCGTTACTAATTATGAAAAGTAACTGTAATTTCGATAATAATTATGGCAGGTAACTGTAACTTCGTTACTAATTATGACAAGTAACTGTAATTTCGATAATAATTATGACAGGTAACTGTAACTTCGTTACTAATTATGACAAGTAACTGTAATTTCGATAATAATTATGGCAGGTAAATGTAACTTCGTTACTAATTATGACAGGTAACTGTAACTTCGATACTAATTATGAGAGGTAACTGTAACTTCGTTACTAATTATGAAAAGTAACAGTAACGTCGATATTAATTATGACAGGTAACTGTAACTTCGTTACTAATTATGGGAGGTAACTGTAACTTCGCTACTTATTATGAAAAGTAACTGTAATTTCGAAACAAATTATGGCAGGTAACTGTAACTTCGATACTAATTATGACAGGTAACTGTAACTTCGTTACTAATTATGAGAGGTAACTGTAACTTCGTTACTAATTATGACAAGTAACTGTAATTTCGTTACAAATTATGGCAGGTATCTGTAACTTCGATACTAATTATGACATGTAACTGTAATTTCGTTACAAATTATGGCAGGTAAATGTAACTGCGATACTAATTATGACAGGTAACAGTAACTTCGATACTAATTATAACAGGTAACAGTAACTTCGATACTTATTATGACAGGTAACTGTAACTTCGATACTAATAATGACAGGTAACAGTAACTTCGATACTAATTATGACAGGTAACGGTAACTTCGATACTAATTAGGGCAGGTAACTGTAACTGCGATACTAATTATGACAGGTAACAGTAACTTCGATACTAATTATAACAGGTAACAGTAACTTCGATACTTATTATGACAGGTAACTGTAACTTCGATACTAATAATGACAGGTAACTGTAACTTCGATACTAATTATGACAAGTAACTGTTACTTCGTTACTAATTATGACAAGTAATTTTAATTTCGATACAAATTATGGCAAGTAACTGTAACTTCGATTACTAATTATGACAGGTAACACTAACTTCGATACTGATTATGACAGGTAACTGTAATTTCGATACTAATTATGACAGGTAACAGTAACTTCGATACTAATTATGGCAGGTAAATGTAACTTCGTTACTAAATAAGACAAGTAACAGTAACGTCGACACTAATTATGACAGGTAACTGTAACTTCGATATTAATTATGACAGGTGACTGTAACTTCGATACTAATTATGACAAGTAACTGTAACTTCGATACTAATTATGACAAATAACTGTAATTCCGATACAAATTTTGGCCGGTAACTGTATCTTCGATACTAATTATGACAGGTAACTGTAACTTCGTTAATAATTATGACAAATAACTGTAATTTCGATACAAATCTTGGCCGGTAACTGTAACTTCGATACTAATTATGACAAGTAACTGTAACTTCGTTATTAATTATGACAAGTAACTGTAACATCGATACTAATTATGACAGGTAACTGTAACTTCGATACTAATTGTGACAGGTAACTGTAACTCCGATACTAATTATGACAGGTAACTGTAACTTCGTTACTAATTATGACAGGTAACTGTAACTTCGATACTAATTATGACAGGTAACTGTAACTTCGATACTAATTATGACAATTAACTGTAATTTCGTTACTAATTATGACAGGTAACAGTAACTTCGATACTAATTATAACAAGTAACAGTAACTTCCATACTTATTATGACAAGTAACTGTAATTTCGATACAAATTATGACAGGTAACTGTAACTTCGATACTAATTATGACAGGTAGCAGTAACTTCGTTACTAATTATGAGAGATAACTGTAACTTCGTTACTAATTATGACAGGTAACTGTAACTTCGATACTAATTGTGACAGGTAACTGTAACTTCGATGCTAATTATGACAGGTTACTGTAACTTCGATACTAATTATGACAAGTAACTCGAACTTCGATACTCATTATGACAGGTTACAGTAACTTCGATACTAATTATGACAAGTAACTGTAATTTCGTTACTAATTATGACAGGTAACAGTAACTTCGATACTAATTATAACAAGTAACAGTAACTTCCATACTAATTATGACAAGTAACTGTATTTTCGATACAAATTATGACAGGTAACTGTAACTTCGATACTAATTATGACAGGTAGCAGTAACTTCGTTACTAATTATGAGAGGTAACTGTAACTTCGTTACTAATTATGACAGGTTACAGAAACTTAGATACTAATTATGACAAGTAACTGTAACTTCGATACAAATTATGGCAGGTAACTGTAACTTCGATACTAATTATGACAGGTAGCAGTAACTTCGTTACTAAATATGAGAGGTAACTGTAACTTCGTTACTAATTATGACAGGTTACAGAAACTTAGATACTAATTATGACAAGTAACTGTAACTTCGATACAAATTATGGCAGGTAACTGTAACTTCGATACTAATTATGACAGGTAACAGTCACTTCGATTCTAATTATGACAGTTAACGGTAACTTCGATACTAATTAGGGCAGGTAACTGTAACATTGATACTAATTATGACAGGTAACTATAACATCGATATTAATTATGACAAGTAACAGTAACTTCGATACTAATTATGACAGGTAACTGTAACTTCGATACTAATTATGGCAGGTAACTGTAGCTTCGGTACTAATTATGACAGGTAACTGTAACTTCTTTACTAAATAAGACAAGTAACAGTAACGTCGACACTAATTATGACAGGTAAATGTAACTTCGATATTAATTATGACAGGTGACTGTAACTTCGATACTAATTATGACAAGTAACTGTAACTTCGATACTAATTATGACAGGTAACTGTAACATCGTTACTAAGTATGACAAGTAACTGTAATTTCGATACAAATTATGGCAGGTAACTGTAACTTCGTTACTAATTATGACAGGTAACTGTAACTTCGATACTAATTATGACGGGTAACTGTTACTTCGATACTAATTATGACAGTTAACTGTAACTTCGTTACTAATTATGACAGGTAACTGTTACTTCGATACTAATTATGACAGGTAACTGTAACTTCGATACTAATTATGATAAGTAACTGTAACATCGATACTAATTATGACAGGTACCTGTAACTTCGTTACTAATTATGACAGGTAACTGTTACTTCGATACTAACTATGACAGGAAACTGTAACTTCGTTACTAGTTATGACAGGTAACTGTAACTTCGATACTAATTATGACAGGTAACTGTAACTTCGTTACTAATTATGACAAGTAACTGTAATTTCGATACTAATTATGGAAGGTAACTGTAACTTCGTTACTAATTATGACAGGTAACTGTAACATCGTTACTAATTATGACAAGTAACTGCAATTTCGATACAAAATATGGCAGGTTTCTGTAACTTCGATACTAATTATTGCAGGTAACTGTAACTTCGTTACTAATTATGACAGGTAATACTAACTTCGATACTGATTATGACAGGTAACTGTAATTTCGATACTAATTATGACAGGTAACAGTAACTTCGATACTTATTATGGCAGGTAACTGTAACTTCGGTACTAATTATGACAGGTAACTGTAACTTCTTTACTAAATAAGACAAGTAACAGTAACGTCGACACTAATTATGACAGGTAAATGTAACTTCGATATTAATTATGACAGGTGACTGTAACTTCGATACTAATTATGACAAGTAACTGTAACTTCGATACTAATTATGACAGGTAACTGTAACATCGTTACTAATTATGTCAAGTAACTGTAATTTCGATATAAATTATGGCAGGTAACTGTAACTTCGTTACTAATTATGACAGGTAACTGTAACTTCGATACTAATTATGACGGGTAACTGTTACTTCGATACTAATTATGACAGTTAACTGTAACTTCGTTACTAATTATGACAGGTACCTGTAACTTCGTTACTAATTATGACAGGTAACTGTTACTTCGATACTAATTATGACAGGTAACTGTAACTTCGTTACTAGTTATGACAGGTAACTGTAACTTCGATACTAATTATGACAGGTAACTGTACCTTCGTTACTAATTATGACAAGTAACTGTAATTTCGATACTAATTATGGAAGGTAACTGTAACTTCGTTACTAATTATGACAGGTAACTGTAACTTCGTTACGAATTATGACAAGTAACTGTAATTTCGATACAAAATATGGCAGGTTACTGTAACTTCGATACTAATTATTACAGGTAACTGTAACTTCGTTACTAATTATGACAGGTAACTGTAAGTTCGTTATTAATTATGACAAATAACTGTAATTTCGATACAAATTTTGGCCGGTAACTGTAACTTCGATACTAATCATGACAGGTAACTGTAACTTCGTTACTAATTATGAGAGGTTACTGTAACTTCGTTACTAATTATGACAAGTAACTGTAAATTCGATACAAATTAAGGCAGGTAACAATAACTTCGATACTAATTATGACAGGTAACAGTAACTTCGATACTAATTATGACAAATAAGTGTAACTTCGTTATTAATTATGACAAGTAACTGTAATATCGATACTAATTATGACAGGTAACTGTAACTTCGATACAAATTGTGACAGGTAACTGTAACTCCGATACTAATTATGACAGGTAACTGTAACTTCGTTACTAATTATGACAGGTAACTGTAACTTCGATACTAATTATGACAGGTAACTGTAACTTCGATACTAATTATGACATGTAACTATAACTTCGATGCTTATTATGACAGGTAACTGTAACTTCGATACTAATTATGACAAGTAACTCGAACTTCGATACTCATTATGACAGGTTACAATAACATCGATACTAATTATGACAAGTAACTGTAATTTCGATACTAATTATGACAGGTAACAGTAACTTCGATACTAATTATAACAAGTAACAGTAACTTCGTTACTAATTATGACAAGTAACTGTAATTTCGATACAAATTATGACAGGTAACTGTAACATCTTTACTAATTAAGGCAAGTAACTGTAATTTCGATACAAATTATGGCAGGTAACAGTAACTTCGATACTAATTATGACATGTAACTGTAACTTCGATACAAATAATGAAAGGTAACTGTAACTTCGTTACTAATTATGAGAAGTAACTGTAATTTCGATACAAATTATGGCAGGTAACTGTATCTTCGATACTAATTATGACAGGTAAGAGTAACTTCGTTACTAATTATGAGAGGTAACTGTAACTTCGTTACTAATTATGACAGGTAATAGAAACTTAGATACTAATTATGACAAGTAACTGTAACTTCGATACAAATTATGGCAGGTAACTGTAACTTCGATACTAATTACGACAGGTAACAGTCACTTCGATACTAATTATGACAGGTAACGGTAACTTCGTTACTAATTAGGGCAGGTAACTGTAACTTTGAAACTAATTATGACAGATAACTGTAACATCGATATTAATTATGACAAGTAACAGTAACTTCGATACTAATTATGACAGGTAACTGTAACTTCGTTACTAATTATGACAGGTTACTGTAACTTCGTTACTAATTATGACAAGTAACTGTAATTTCGATACAAAATATGGCAGGTTACTGTAACTTCGATACTAATTATGACAGGTAACTGTTACTTCGTTACTAATTATAACAGGTAACTGTAAGTTCGTTATTAATTATGACAAATAACTGTAATTTCGATACAAATTTTGGCCGGTAACTGTAACTTCGATACTAATTAGGACAGGTAACTGTAAATTCGTTACTAATTATGAGAGGTAACTGTAACTTCGTTACTAATTATGACAAGTAACTGTAAATTCGATACAAATTATGGCAGGTAACAGTAACTTCGATACTAATTATGACAGGTAACAGTAACTTCGATACTAATTATGACAAGTAAGTGTAACTTCGTTATTAATTATGACAAGTAACTGTAACATCGATACTAATTATGACAGGTAACTGTAACTTCGATACTAATTGTGACAGGTAACTGTAACTCCGATACTAATTATGACAGGTAACTGTAACGTCGTTACTAATTATGACAGGTAACTGTAACTTCGATACTAATTATGACATGTAACTATAACTTCGATGCTAATTATGACAGGTAACTGTAACTTCGATACTAATTATGACAAGTAACTCGAAATTTGATACTCATTATGACAGGTTACAGTAACTTCGATGCTAATTATGACAAGTAACTGTAATTTCGATACTAATTATGACAGGTAACAGTAACTTCGTTACTAATTATGAGAGGTAACTGTCACTTCGTTACTAATTATGACAGTCAACAGAAACTTAGATACTAATTATGACAAGTAACTGTAACTTCGATACAAATTATGGCAGGTAACTGTAACTTCGATACTAATTATGACAGGTAACAGTCACTTCGATACTAATTATGACAGGTAACGTTAACTTCGATACTAATTAGGGCAGGTAACTGTAACTTTGATACTAATTATGACAGGTAACTGTAACATCGATATTAATTATGACAAGTAACAGTAACTTCGATACTAATTATGACAGGTAAATGTAACTTCGTTACTAATTATGACAAGTAACTGTAACTTCGATACTAATTATGACAAGTAACTGTAACTTCGATACTAATTATGACATGTAACAGTAACTTCGATACTAATTATGACAGGTAACCGTAACTTCGATACTAATTTTGACAGGTGACTGTAACTTCGATACTAATTATGACAAGTAACTGAAACTTCGATACTAATTATGACAGGTAAATGTAACTTCGTTACTAATTATGACAAGTAACTGTAACTTCGATACTAATTAAGGCAGGTAATTGTAACTTCGATACTAATTATGACAGTTAACTCTAACTTTGTTACTAATTATGGCAAGTAACTGTAATTTCGATACAAATTATGACAGGTAACTGTAACTTCGTTACTAATTATGAGAGGTAACTGTAACTTCGTTACTAATTATGACAAGTAACGGTAATTTCGTTACAAATTATGGCAGGTAACTGTAACTTCGATACTAATTATGACAGGTGACAGTAACTTCGATACAAATTATGGCAGGTAACAGTAACTTCGATACTAATTATGACATGTAACTGTCATTTCGAAACAAATTATAGCAGGTAACTGTAACTTCGATACTAATTATGACATGTAACTGTAATTTCGAAACAAATTATAGCAGGTAACTGTAACTTCGATACTAATTATGACAGGTAACTGTATCTTCGTTACTAATTATGAGAGGTAACAGTAACTTCGATACTAATTATGACAGGTAACAGTAACTTCGATACTTATTATGACAGGTAACTGTAACTTCGATACTAATAATGACAGTTAACAGTAACTTCGATACTAATTATGACAGGTAACGGTAACTTCGATACTAATTAGGGCAGGTAACGGTAACTTCGATACTAATTATGACAGGTAACTGTAACTTCGATACTAATTATGACAGGTAACTGTATCTTCGATACTAATTATGACAAGTAACTGTTACTTCGTTACTAATTATGACAAGTAACTGTAATTTCGATACAAATTATGGAAAGTAACTGTAACTTCGTTACTAATTATGACAGGTAACACTAACTTCGATACTGATTATGACAGGTAACTGTAATTTCGATACTAATTATGACAGGTAACAGTAACTTCGATACTAATTATGGCAGGTAACTGTAACTTCGGTACTAATTATGACAGGTAACTGTAACTTCGTTACTAAATAAGACAAGTAACAGTAACGTCGACACTAATTATGACAGGTAACTGTAACTTCGATATTAATTATGACAGGTGACTGTAACTTCGATACTAATTATGACAAGTAACTGTAACTTCGATACTAATTATGACAGGTAATTGTAACATCGTTACTATTATGACAAATAACTGTAATTACGATACAAATTATGGCAGGTAACTGTAACTTCGTTACTAATTATGACAGGTAACTGTAACATCGATACTAATTATGACGGGTAACTGTTACTTCGATACTAATTATGACAATTAACTATAACTTCGTTACTAATTATGATAGGTAACTGTTACTTCGATACTAATTATGACAGGTAACTGTAACTTCGATACTAATTATGATAAGTAACTGTAACATCGATACTAATTATGACAGGTACCTGTAACTTCGTTACTAATTATGACAGGTAACTGTTACTTCGATACTAATTATGACAGGTAACTGTAACTTCGTTACTAGTTATGACAGGTAACTGTAAGTTCGATACTAATTATGACAGGTAACTGTATCTTCGTAACTAATTATGACAAGTAACTGTAATTTCGATACTAATTATGGAAGGTAACTGTAACTTCGTTACTAATTATGGCAGGTTACTGTAACTTCGGTACTAATTATGACAAGTAACTGTAACTTCGATACTAATTATGACAGGTAACTGTAACATCGTTACTAATTATGACAAGTAACTGTAATTACGATACAAATTATGGCAGGTAACTGTAACTTCGTTACTAATTATGACAGGTTACTGTAACATCGATACTAATTATGACGGGTAACTGTTACTTCGATACTAATTATGACAGTTAACTGTAACTTCGTTACTAATTATGATAGGTAACTGTTACTTCGATACTAATTATGACAGGTAACTGTAACTTCGATACTAATTATGATAAGTAACTGTAACATCGATACTAATTATGACAGGTACCTGTAACTTCGTTACTAATTATGACAGGTAACTGTTACTTCGATACTAATTATGACAGGTAACTGTAACTTCGATACTAATTATGACATGCAACTATAACTTCGATGCTAATTATGACAGGTAACTGTAACTTCGATACTAATTATGACAAGTAACTCGAACTTCGATACTCATTATGACAGGTTACAGTAACTTCGATACTAATTATGACAAGTAACTGTAATTTCGATACTAATTATGACAGGTAACAGTAACTTCGATACTAATTATAACAAGTAACAGTAACTTCGATACTAATTATGACAGTTAACTCTAACTTTGTTACTAATTATGGCAAGTAACTGTAATTTCGATACAAATTATGACAGGTAACTGTAACTTCGTTACTAATTATGGCAAGTAACTGTAATCTCCATACAAATTATGGCAGGTAACTGTAAATTCGTTACTAATTATGACAGGTAACTGTAAGTTCGTTATTAATTAAGACAAATAAATGTAATTTCGATACAAATTTTGGCCGGTAACTGTAACTCCGATACTAATTATGACAGGTAACTGTAACTTCGTTACTAATTATGACAGGTAACTGTAACTTCGTTACTAATTATGAGAGGTAACTGTAACTTCGTTACAAATTATGACAAGTAACTGTAAATTCGATACAAATTATGGCAGGTAACAGTAACTTCGATACTAATTATGACATGTAACTATACCTTCGATGCTAATTATGACAGGTAACAGAAACTTCGATACTAATTATGACAAGTAACTGTAACTTCGATACAAATTATGGCAGGTAACTGTAACTTCGATACTAATTATGACAGGTAACAGTCACTTCGATACTAATTATGACAGGTAACGGTAACTTCGATACTAATTAGGGCAGGTAACAGTTACTTTGATACTAATTATGACAGGTAACTGTAACATCGATATTAATGATGACAAGTAACAGTAACTTCGATACTAATTATGACAGGTAACTGTAACTTCGTTACTAATTATGACAAGTAACTGTAACTTCGATACTAATTATGACAAGTAACTGTAACTTCGAAACTAATTATGACATGTAACAGTAACTTCGATACTAATGATGACAAGTAACTGTAACTTCGATAATAATTAAGGCAGGTAAATGTAAATTCGATACTAATTATGACAGTTAACTGTAACTTCGTTACTAATTATGACAAGTAACTGTAATTTCGATACAATTTATGGCAGGTTACAGTAACTTCGATACTAATTATGACAGGTAACTGTAACTTTGTTACTAATTACGACAGGTAACTGTAACTTCGATACTAATTATGACAGGTAACCGTAACTTCGATTCTAATTTTGACAGGTGACTGTAACTTCGATACTAATTATGACAAGTAACTGAAACTTCGATACTAATTATGACAGGTAAATGTAACTTCGTTACTAATTATGACAAGAAACTGTAATTTCGATACAAATTATGGCAGGTAACTGTATATTCTTTACTAATTATGACAGGTAACTGTAACTTCGATACTTATTATGACAGTTCACTGTAACTTCGATACTAATTTTGACAGGTAACTGTAACTTCGTTACTAATTATGACAAGTAACTGTAACTTAGATACTAATTATGACAAGTAACTATCACTTCGATACCTATTATGACAGGTAACAGTAACTTCGATACTAATTATGACAAGTAACTGTAACTTCGATACTAACTATGTCAGGTAAATGTAACATCGATACTAATTAGGACATTTAACTGTAACTTTGTTACTAATTATGACAAGTAACTGTAATTTCGATACAAATTATGACAGGTAACAGTAACTTCGTTACTAATTATGAGAGGTAACTGTAACTTCGTTACTAATTATGACAAGTAACTGTAATTTCGTTACAAATTATGGCAGGTAACTGTAACTTCGATACTAATTATGAAAGGTAACAGTAACTTGGATACTAATTATGACAGGTAACAGAAACTTCGATACTAATTATGACAGGTAACAGAAACATCGATACTAATTATGACAAGTAACTGTAACTTCGATACAAATTATGGCAGGTAACTGTAACTTCGATACTAATTATGACAGGTAACAGTCACTTCGATACTAATTATGACAGGTAACGGTAACTTCGATACTAAATAGGGCAGGTAACTGTTACTTTGATACTAAATATGACAGGTAACTGTAACATCGATATTAATTATGACAAGTAACAGTAACTTCGATACTAATTATGACAGGTAACTGTAACTTCGTTACTAATTATGACAAGTAACTGTAACTTCGATACTAATTATGACAAGTAACTGTAACTTCGAAACTAATTATGACATGTAACAGTAACTTCGATACTAATGATGACAAGTAACTGTAACTTCGATAATAATTAAGGCAGGTAAATGTAAATTCGATACTAATTATGACAGTTAACTGTAACTTCGTTACTAATTATGACAAGTAACTGTAATTTCGATACAATTTATGGCAGGTAACAGTAACTTCGATACTAATTATGACAGGTAACTGTAACTTCGATACTAATTATGACAAGTTACTGTAACTTCGTTACTAATTATGACAAGAAACTTTAATTTCGATACAAATTATTACAGGTAACTGTAACTTCGTTACTAATTACGACATGTAACTGTAACTTCGATACTAATTATGACAGGTAACCGTAACTTCGATTCTAATTTTGACAGGTGACTAACTTCGATACTAATTATGACAAGTAACTGAAACTTCGATACTAATTATGACAGGTAAATGTAACTTTGTTACTAATTATGACAAGTAACTGTAATTTCGATACAAATTATGGCAGGTAACTGTAAATTCGTTACTAATTATGACAGGTAACAGTCACTTCGATACTAATTATGACAGGTAACGGTAACTTCGATACTAATTAGGGCAGGTAACAGTTACTTTGATACTAATTATGACAGGTAACTGTAACATCGATATTAATTATGACAAGTAACAGTAACTTCGATACTAATTATGACAGGTAACTGTAACTTCGTTACTAATTATGACAAGTAACTGTAACTTCGATACTAATTATGACAAGTAACTGTAACTTCGAAACTAATTATGACATGTAACAGTAACTTCGATACTAATGATGACAAGTAACTGTAACTTCGATAATAATTAAGGCAGGTAAATGTAAATTCGATACTAATTATGACAGTTAACTGTAACTTCGTTACTAATTATGACAAGTAACTGTAATTTCGATACAATTTATGGCAGGTAACAGTAACTTCGATACTAATTATGACAGGTAACTGTAACTTCGTTACTAATTACGACAGGTAACTGTAACTTCGATACTAATTATGACAGGTAACCGTAACTTCGATTCTAATTTTGAAAGGGTGACTGTAACTTCGATACTAATTATGACAAGTAACTGAAACTTCGATACTAATTATGACAGGTAAATGTAACTTCGTTACTAATTATGACAAGTAACTGTAAATTCGATACAAATTATGGCAGGTAACTGTAAAATCGTTACTAATTATGACAGGTAACTGTAACTTCGATACTAATAATGACAGGTCACTGTAACTTCGATACTAATTATGACAGGTAACTGTAACTTCTTTACTAATTATGACAAGTAACTGTAACATCGATACTAATTATGACAAGTAAATGCAACTTCGATACTTATTATGACAGGTAACAGTAACTTCGATACTAATTATGGCTGGTAACTGTAACTTCGGTACTAATTATGACAGGTAACTGTAACTTCGTTACTAATTATGACAAGTAACAGTAACGTCGACACTAATTATGACAGGTAACTGTAACTTCGATATTAATTATGACAGGTATCTGTAAATTCCTTACTAATTATGAGAAGTAACTGTAATTTCCATTATAATTATGGCAGGTAACTATAACTTCGTTACTAATTATGACAAGTAACTGAAACTCCGATACTAAATATGACAGGTAAATGTAACTTCGTTACTAATTATGACAAGTAACTGTAATTTCGATACAAATTATGGCAGGTAATTGTAAATTCGTTACTAATTATGACAGGTAACTGTAACTTCGATACTAATTATGACAGGTCACTGTAACTTCGATACTAATTATGACAGGTAACTGTTACAGTTATGGGAGGTAACTGTAAATTCGTTACTAATTATGACAGGTAACTGTAACTTCGATACTAATAATGACAGGTCACTGTAACTTCGATACTAATTATGACAAGTAACTTTACTAATTATGACAAGTAACTGTAACATCGATACTAATTATGGCAAGTAAATGTAACTTCGATACTTAATATGACAGCTAACAGTAACTTCGATACTAATTATGACAAGTAACTGTAACTTCGATACTAATTATGGCAGGTAATTGTAACTTCGATACTAATTATGACAGTTAACTCTAACTTTGTTACTAATTATGGCAAGTAACTGTAATTTCGATACAAATTATGACAGGTACCTGTAACTTCGTTACTAATTATGGCAAGTAACTGTAATCTCCATACAAATTATGGCAGGTAACAGTGACTTCGATACTAATTATGACATGTAACTGTAACTTCGATACTAATATTGACAGGTAAATGTAACTTCGTTACTAATTATGACAAGAAACTGTAATTTCGATACAAATTATGGCAGGTAACTGTATATTCGTTACTAATTATGACAGGTAACTGTAACTTCGATACTTATTATGACAGTTCACTGTAACTTCGATACTAATTTTGACAGGTAACTGTAACTTCGTTACTAATTATGACAAGTAACTGAAACTTAGATACTAATTATGACAAGTAACTATCACTTCGATACCTATTATGACAGGTAACAATAACTTCGATACTAATTATGACAAGTAACTGTAACTTCGATACTAACTATGTCAGGTAAATGTAACTTCGATACTAATTAGGACAGTTAACTGTAACTTTGTTACTAATTATGACAAGTAACTGTAATTTCGATACAAATTATGACAGGTAACAGTAACTTCGTTACTAATTATGAGAGGTAACTGTAACTTCGTTACTAATTATGACAAGTAACTGTAATTTCGTTACTAATTATGACAAGAAACTTTAATTTCGATACAAATTATTACAGGTAACTGTAACTTCGTTACTAATTACGACATGTAACTGTAACTTCGATACTAATTATGACAGGTAACCGTAACTTCGATTCTAATTTTGACAGGTGACTAACTTCGATACTAATTATGACAAGTAACTGAAACTTCGATACTAATTATGACAGGTAAATGTAACTTCGTTACTAATTATGACAAGTAACTGTAATTTCGATACAAATTATGGGAGGTAACTGTAACTTCGATACTAATTATGACAGGTAACAGTCACTTCGATACTAATTATGACAGGTAACGGTAACTTCGATACTAAATAGGGCAGGTAACTGTTACTTTGATACTAATTATGACAGGTAACTGTAACATCGATATTAATTAAGACAAGTAACAGTAACTTCGTTACTAATTATGACAGGTAAATGTAACTTCGTTACTAATTATGACAAGAAACTGTAATTTCGATACAAATTATGGCAGGTAACTGTAACTTCGATACTAATTATGAAAGGTTACAGTAACTTAGATACTAATTATGACAGGTAACAGAAACTTCGATACTAATTATGACAGGTAACAGAAACTTCGATACTAATTATGACAAGTAACTGTAACTTCGATACAAATTATGGCAGGTAACTGTAACTTCGATACTAATTATGACAGGTAACAGTCACTTCGATACTAATTATGACAGGTAACGGTAACTTCGATACTAAATAGGGCAGGTAACTGTTACTTTGATACTAATTATGACAGGTAACTGTAACATCGATATTAATTAAGACAAGTAACAGTAACTTCGATACTAATTATGACAGGTAACTGTAACTTCGTTACTAATTATGACAAGTAACTGTAACTTCGATACTAATTATGACAAGTAACTGTAACTTCGAAACTAATTATGACATGTAACAGTAACTTCGATACTAATGATGACAAGTAACTGTAACTTCGATAATATTTAAGGCAGGTAAATGTAAATTCGATACTAATTATGACAGTTAACTGTAACTTCGTTACTAATTATGACAAGTAACTGTAATTTCGATACAATTTATGGCAGGTAACAGTAACTTCGATACTAATTATGACAGGTAACTGTAACTTCGATACTAATTATGACAAGTTACTGTAACTTCGTTACTAATTATGACAAGAAACTTTAATTTCGATACAAATTATTACAGGTAACTGTAACTTCGTTACTAATTACGACATGTAACTGTATCTTCGATACTAATTATGACAGGTAACCGTAACTTCGATTCTAATTTTGACAGGTGACTAACTTCGATACTAATTATGACAAGTAACTGAAACTTCGATACTAATTATGACAGGTAAATGTAACTTCGTTACTAATTATGACAAGTAACTGTAATTTCGATACAAATTATGGGAGGTAACTGTAAATTCGTTACTAATTATGACAGGTAACTGTAACTTCGATACTAATAATGACAGGTCACTGTAACTTCGATACTAATTATGACAGGTAACTGTAACTTCTTTACTAATTATGACAAGTAACTGTAACATCGATACTAATTATGACAAGTAAATGTAACTTCGATATTAATTATGACAGGTAACAGTAACTTCGATACTAATTATGACAGGTATCTGTAAATTCCTTACTAATTATGACAAGTAACTGTAATTTCCATAATAATTATGGCAGGTAACTATAACTTCGTTACTAATTATGACAAGTAACTGAAACTCCGATACTAAATATGACAGGTAAAAGTAACTTCGTTACTAATATTGACAAGTAACTGTAATTTCGATACAAATTATGGCAGGTAATTGTAAATTCGTTACTAATTATGACAGGTAACAGTAACTTGGATACTAATTATGACAGGTAACAGTCACTTCGATACTAATTATGACAGGTAACGGTAACTTCGATACTAATTAGAGCAGGTAACTGTTACTTTGATACTAATTATGACAGGCTCCATAGCCTTAAATAGCGCTCGAAAGTCTGAAATTAGCCTCCATAGCCTGAAATGAGGCTCCATGGCCTGAAATGGGGTTCCATAGTCTGAAATGGGGTTCCATAGTCTGAAGTGGGGCTCCATAGCCTGAAATGGGGCTCTATAGTCTAAAATGGGGCTCCAGAGTCTTAAATGTGGCTCCATAGTCTGAAATGATGCACCATAGTCTGAATTGTGGCTCCATAGCCTGAAATGAAACTCCAGAGTCTGAAATGAGGCTCCATAGCATGAAACGAGGCTCCATTGTCTGAATTGAAGCTCCATAGTGTGAAATGTGGCTCCATTGCCTGAATTGAGGCTCCATAGTCTGAAATGGGGCTCAATAGTGTGAAATGAGGCTCCATAGTCTGAAATGAGGCTCCTTAGTCTGACATGAGGCTCCATAGCCTGAAATGGGGCTCAATAGTCTGAAATGGGGCTCGATATCCTGAAATGAGGCTCTATAAACTTAAATGAGGCTGTATAGTCTGAATTGAGGCTCCATAGTCTGAAATGGGTCTCCATAGCCTGAAATGAGTCACCATAGTCTGAAATGAGGCTCCAGGGTCTGAATTGAGTCTGCGTTGTCTGATATGAGGCTCCATAGAATGCAATGAGGCTCCATAGCCCGAAATGAGGCTCCATAGTCTGAATTGAGTCTTCATAGCTTGAAGTGAGGCTCCATAGCCTGATATTAAGCTCTAGAGCCTGAATTCAGCCTCCATAGCCTGAATTACGGCTCCATCGCCTGAAAATAAGCTCCATAGTCTGGATTGAGGCTCCATAGTCTTAAATGAGGCTCCATAGCCTGAAATGAAACTCTATAGTCTGGATTGAGGTTCCATAGGCTGAAATGAGACTCCATAGTGTGAAATGAGGCTCCATTGTCTGAAATGAGGCTCCATAGCCTGAAGTGAGGCTCCATAGTCTGAATTGAGGCCTCATAGCCTTAATTGAGGCTCCATAGCCTGAAATTAAGCTCTAGAGTCTGAACTGAGGCTCCATAGCCTGAATTAAGGCTCCATTCCCTGACATTAAGCTCCATAGTCTGAAATGAGCCTCCATAGTCTGATATGAGGCTCCATAGTCTGAATTGAGGCTCCATAGTCAGAAATGGGGCTCCTGAAATGAGGCTCCCTAGTCTGAAATTAGGCTCCAGAGTCTGTATTGAGGCTCCATTATCTGAAATGAGGCTCCATGGCCTGAAATTGGGTTCCATAGTCTGAAATTGGTTTCCATAGCCTGAAATGGCGCTCCATAGCCTGAAATGAGGCTCCATAGTCTGAAATGGGTCTCGATTGTCTGAAATGGTGCTCCATAGCCTGAAATGGGGCTCCATAGCATTATATGAGGCTCCATAGACTAAAATGAGGCTCCGTAGTCTGCATTGAGGCTCCATAGCCTGAAATTAAGCTTCAGAGTCTGAATTAAGGCTCCATAGCCTGAATTAAGGCTCCGTCGCCTGAAATTAAGCTCCATAGCCTGAATTGAACCTCCATAGCCTGAAATGGGCTTCCATAGCCAGAAATGTGGCTCCATAGTCTGAAATGAGTCTCCATATCTGAATTGAGGCTCCATAGACTGAAATGAGGCTCCATAGTCTGAATTGAGGCTCCATAGCCTGAAATGAGTCTCCATAGTCTGAATTGAGGCTCCATAGTCTCAAATGCGACTCCATAGTCTAAAATGGGTCTCCATAGTCTGAAGTGGGGCTCCATAGCCTGAAATGGGGCGCTCTATAGACTGAAATGGGGCTCCAGAGTCTTAAATGTGGCTCCATAGTCTGAAATGAGTCTCCATATCTGAATTGAGGCTCCATAGCCTGAAATGAGGCTCCATAGTCTGAATTGAGGCTCCATAGCCTGAAATGAGTCTCCATAGTCTGAATTGAGGCTCCATAGTCTCAAATGAGGCTCCATAGTCTGAAATGAGGCTCCATAGACTGAAATGAGGCTCCATTGCTTGAAATGCGGCTCCAGAGCCTGAGATGAGGCTCCATAGTGTGAATTGAGGCTTTATAGCCCTAATTGAGGCTCCATAGCCTGAAATGAGGCTCCATAGTCTGAATTGAGGCTCCATAGCCTGAAATGAGTCTCCATAGTCTGAATTGAGGCTCCATAGTCTCAAATGCGACTCCATAGTCTAAAATGGGTCTCCATAGTCTGAAGTGGGGCTCCATAGCCTGAAATGGGGCGCTCTATAGACTGAAATGGGGCTCCAGAGTCTTAAATGTGGCTCCATAGTCTGAAATGAGTCTCCATATCTGAATTGAGGCTCCATAGCCTGAAATGAGGCTCCATAGTCTGAATTGAGGCTCCATAGCCTGAATTAAGGCTCCGTCGCCTGAAATTGAGCTCCATAGCCTGAAATGAACCTCCATAGCCAGAAATGGGGCTTCATAGACTGAGATGAGGCTCCATTGTCTGCATTGGGGCTCCATAGTCTGAAATGGGGTAGCATATTCTGAAATGAGGCTCCATATTCAGAAATGAGGCCCCATAGTGTGAAATGAGGCTCCATAGCCTGAATTGGGGCTCCATAGTGTGAATTGAGGCTTCATAGCCTTAATTGAGGCTCCATAGCCTGAAATTAAGCTCCAGAGTCTGAATTAAGGCTCCATAGCCTGAATTAAGGCTCCGTCGCCTGAAATTAAGCTCCATAGCCTGAAATGAACCTCCATAGCCTGAAATGAGGCTCCATAGTCAGTAATGGGGCTCCTGAAATGAGGCTCCCCGGTCTGAAATTAGGCTCCAGAGTCTGTATTGAGGCTCCATAGTATGAAATGAGGCTCCAAAGCCCCAAATGAGGCTTCATAGTCTGAATTGAGTCTTCATAGCCTGAATTGAGTCTCCAAAGCCTGAAATTAAGCTCTAGAGTCTGAATTGAGGATCCATAGCCTGAATTAAGGCTCCAGTCCCGGACCTTAAGCTCCATAGCCTGAAATGAGCCTCCATAGCCTGAAATGAGGCCCAATAGTCAGAAATGGGGCTCCTGAAATGAGGCTCCCCAGTCTGAAATTAGGCTCCAGAGTCTGTATTGAGGCTCCATTGAAATGGGGCACCAGAAATGAGGCTCCATTGAAATGGGGCACCAGAAATGAGGCTCCATAGTCTGATATGAGGGACCATTGTCTGAACTGAGGTTCCATAGTCTGAATTGAGGCTCCATAGTCTGAAATGGGGCTCCATATTCTGAAATGAGGCTCCATATTCTGTAATGAGGCCCATAGCCTGAAATGGGGTTCCATAGTCTGAAATGCGGCTCCATAGTCTAAAATGGGGCTCCATAGTCTGAAATGGGGCTCCATAGCCTGAAATGGCGCTCTATAGTCTGAAATGGGGCTCCATAGTCTGAAATGAGGCTCCATAGCCTTAAATAGGGCTCGAAAGTCTGAAATTAGCCTCCATAGCCTGAAATGAGACTCAAGGCCTGAAATGAAATGAGGCTCCATAGTCTGATATGAGGGACCATTGCCTGAACTGAGGTTCCATAGTCTGAATTGAGGCTTCATATTGTGTAATGAGGCTCCATAGCCTGAAATGGGGTTCCATAGTCTGAAATGCGGCTCCATTGTCTAAAATGGGGCTCCATAGTCTGAAATGGGGCTCCATAGCCTGAAATGGCGCTCTATAGTCTGAAATGGGGCTCCATTGCCTGAAATGCGGCTCCAGAGCCTGAAATGAGGCTCCAGAGTGTGAATTGAGGCTTCATAGCCCTAATTGAGGCTCCATAGCCTGAAATTAAGCTCCAGGGTCTGAATTGAGGCTGCATAGCCTGAATTAAGGCTCCGTCTCCTGAAATTAAGCTCCATAGCCTGAAATGAACCTCCATAGCCTGAAATTAGGCTCCATAGTCAGTAATGGGGCTCCTGAAATGAGGCTCCCCGGTCTGAAATTAGGCTCCAGAGTCTGTATTGAGGCTCCATAGTATGAAATGAGGCTCCATAGCCTGAAATGAGGCTCCATAGTCTGAAATGGGGCTCCATTGTATGGATTGAGGCTCCATAGCCTGAAATGTGGCTCCACAGTCTGAAATGGGGCACCTGAAATGTGGCTCCATAGTCGGAAATGAGGGACCATTGCCTGAACTGAGGCTCCATTGTATGAATTGAGGCTCCATAGTCTGAAATGGGGCTCCATAGTCTGAATTGAGGATCCATAGTCTGAAATGAGGCTCCATAGCCTGAATTTATGCTCCATACCCTGAAATGAGGTTGCATAGTCTGAATTGATGCTCCATAGTCCGAAATGAGACTCCATTGTCTGAATTGAGGCTGCATAGTCCGAAATGAGGCTCCATTGTCTGAAATGAGGCTCCATAGTCTGAAATGTGGCTAGATAGTCTGAAATGGGGCTCCATAGTCTGAAATGAGGCTTCTGTGTCTGACATGAGGCTCTATAGTCTGAAATGAGGCTCCATAATCTGAAATGGGGCTCCCTATTCAGGATTGAGGCTCCATATCCTGAAATGAGGCTTCATAGCTTGAAATGAGGCTCCATAATCTGAAATGGGGCTCCTGAAAAGAGTCTCCATAGTATGAAATGAGGCTCCATAGCATGAAATGAGGCTCCATAGTCTGAATTGATGCTCCATAGTCTGAATTGAGTTTCCAGAGTCTGAAATGAGGCACCATAGTCTGAATTGGGGCTCAATTGCCTGAATTGAGGCTCCATAGTCTGAAATGGTTCTCCATAGTTTGAATTGAGGCTCCATAGTCAGAATTGAGACTCCATAGTCTGAGATGAGAAATAATAGTTTGAAATGAGGCGCCATAGCCTGAAATGAGACCCCATAGTCGGAAATGAGGCTCCATAGTCTTCATTGAGACTACATTGCCTGATGAGAAATCATAGTTAGAAATGAGGCGCCATAGCCTCAAATGAAGAGCCATGGTCTGAATTGAGGCTCCATAGCCTGAAATGAGGCTTCATAGTCTGAATTGAGGCTCCATAGTATGAAATGAGGCTCCATAGCCTGAAATGAGTCTCCATAGTCTGAATTTAGGCTCCATAGCCCGATACGAGGCTCCATAGTCTGAATTGAAGCTCCATAGTCTGAAATGAGGCTCCATAGCCTGAAATGGGGCTAGATAGTCTGAAATGGGGCCCCATAGCCTCAAATGAGGCTCCATGGATGAAATGAAGCTCCACAAAGTGAAATGAGGCTCCATAGCCTGAAATGAGGCTCCTTAGTCTGAAATGCGGCTCCATAGACAGAAATGAGGCTCCATAGCATGAAATGGGGCTCCAAAGTCTGAAATGGGGCTCCATAGTCCTGAAATGAGGCTCCATAGCCTGAAATAGGGCTCGAAAGACTGAAATTACGCTCCATAGCCTGAAATGAGGCTCAAAAGCCTGAAATGGGGTTCCATAGTCTGAAAAGGGGTTTCATAGCCTGAAATGGGTCTCCATGGCAATATATGAGGCTCCATAGTCTGAAATGAGGCTCCATAGCCTGAAATGAGTCTCCATAGTCTGAATTTAGGCTCCATAGCCCGAAACGAGGCTCCATAGTCTGAATTGAAACTCCATAGACTTAAATGGCGCTCCATAATCTGAAATGAGGCTCCATAGTCTGAAATGGGGCTCGATTGTCTGAAATGGTGCTCCATAGCCTGAAATGGGGCTCCATAGCAATATATGAGGCTCCATAGACTGAAATGAGGCTCCGTAGTCTGAAATGCGGCTCTGTAGTCTGAATTGAGGCTCCATAGTCTGAAAAGGGGCTCCATATTCTGAAATGAAGCTCCATATTCTGAAATGAGGCTCCAACGTCTGAAATGAGGCTCCATAGTCTGAAATGCGGCTCCATAGTCTAAAATGGGGCTCCATAGTCTGGAATGGGGCTCCATAGCCTGAAATGCGGCTCTATAGTCTGAAATGGGGCTCCATAGTCTGAAATGTGGCTCCATAGTCTGAAATGAGGCTCCATAGTCTTAATTGAGACTCCATAGCCTGAAATGAGTCTCCATAGACTGAATTGAGGCTCCATAGTCTGAAATGATGCTCCATAGCCTGAAATGAGTCTCCATAGTCTGGATTTAGGCTCCATAGCATGAAACGAGGCTCCATAGTCTGAATTGAATCTCCATAGCCTGAAATGAGGCTCCATTGCCTGAATTGAGGCTCCATAGCTTGAAATGGGTCTCCATAGTCTGAAATGAGGCTCCAGGGTCTGAATTGAGTCTCCGTAGTCTGATATGAGGTTCCATAGAATGAAATGAGGCTCCATAGCCCCAAATGGGGCTCCATAGTCTGAATTGAGTCTTCATAGCATGAATTGAGGCTCCATAGCCAGAAATTAAGCTCTTGAGTCTGAATTGAGGCTCCATAGCCTGAATTAAGGCTCCATTCCCTGACATTAAGCTCCATAGCCTGAAATGAGCCTCCATAGCCTGAAATGAGGCTCCATAGTCAGAAATAGGCCTCCTGAAATGAGGCTCCCCAGGATGAAATTAGGCTCCAGAGTCTGTATTGAGGCTCCTTTGTCTAAAATGAGGATCCATAGCCTGAAATGAGGCTCCAATGAAATGGGGCACCAGAAATGAGGCTCCATAGTCTGATATGAGGGACCATTGCCTGAACTGAGGTTCCATAGTTTGAATTGAGGCTCCATAGTCTGAAATGGGGCTCCATATTCTGAAATGAGGCTCCATATTCTGTAATAAGGCTCCATAGTCTGAAATGAGGCTCCATAGCCTGAAATGGGGCTCCATAAACTGAAATGCGGCTCCATAGTCTAAAATGGGGCTCCATAGTCTGAAATGGGGCTCTATAGTCTGAAATGGGGCTCCATAGTCTGAAATGAGGCTCCATAGCCTTAAATAGCGCTCGAAAGTCTGAAATTAGCCTCATTAGCCCGAAATGAGGCTCCATGGCCTGAAATGGGGTTCCAGAGTCTGAAATGGGGTTCCATAGTCTGAAATGAGGCTCCATAGATTGAAATGAGGCTCCATTGCCTGAAATGCGGCTCCAGAGCCTGAGATGAGGCTCCATAGTTTGAATTGAGGCTTTATAGCCCTAATTGAGGCTCCATAGCCTGAAATTAAGCTCCAGAGCCTGAATTGAGGCTCCATAGCCTGAATTAAGGCTCCGTCGCCTGAGATTGAGCTCCATAGCCTGAAATGAACCTCCATAGCCAGAAATGGGGCTCCATAGACTGAGATGAGGCTCCATTGTCTGCATTGGGGCTCCATAGTCTGAAATGGGGTTCTATATTCTGAAATGAGGCTCCATATTCAGAAATGAGGCCCCATAGTGTGAAATGAGGCTCCATAGCTTGAAATGGGGCTCCATAGTGTGAATTGAGGCTTCATAGCCTTAATTGAGGCTCCATAGCCTGAAATGAGGCTCCATAGTCAGTAATGGGGCTCCTGAAATGAGGCTCCCCGGTCTGAAATTAGGCTCCAGAGTCTGTATTGAGGCTCCATAGTATGAAATGAGGCTCCATAGCCTGAAATGAGTCTCCATAGTCTGAAATGAGGCTCCAGGGTCTGAATCGAGTCTCCGTAGTCTGATATGAGGTTCCATAGAATGAAATGAGGCTCCAAAGCCCCAAATGAGGCTCCATAGTCTGAATTGAGTCCTCATAGCCTGAATTGAGTCTCCAAAGCCTGAAATTAAGCTCTAGAGTCTGAATTGAGGATCCATAGCCTGAATTAAGGCTCCAGTCCCTGACATTAAGCTCCATAGCCTGAAATGAGCCTCCATAGCCTGAAATGAGGCTCAATAGTCAGAAATGGGGCTCCTGAAATGAGGCTCCCCAGTCTGAAATTAGGCTCCAGAGTCTGTATTGAGGCTCCATTGAAATGGGGCACCAGAAATGAGGCTCCATTGAAATGGGGCACCAGAAATGAGGCTCCATAGTCTGATATGAGGGACCATTGCCTGAACTGAGGTTCCATATTCTGAATTTAGGCTCCATAGTCTGAAATGGGGCTCCATATTCTGAAATGAGGCTCCATATTCTGTAATGAGGCCCATAGCCTGAAATGGGGTTCCATAGTCTGAAATGCGACTCCATAGTCTAAAATGGGGCTCCATAGTCTGAAATGGGGCTCCATAGCCTGAAATGGCGCTCTATAGTCTGAAATGGGGCTCCATAGTCGGAAATGAGGCTCCATAGCCTTAAATAGGGCTCGAAAGTCAGAAATTAGCCTCCATAGCCTGAAATGAGACTCAAGGCCTGAAATGAAATGAGGCTCCATAGTCTGATATGAGGGACCATTCCCTGAACTGAGGTTCCATAGTCTGAATTGAGGCTTCATATTCTGTAATGAGGCTCCATAGCCTGAAATGGGGTTCCATACTCTGAAATGCGGCTCCATTGTCTAACATGGGGCTCCATAGTCTGAAATGGGGCTCCATAGCCTAAAATGGCGCTCTATAGTCTGAAATGGGGCTCCATTGCCTGAAATGCGGCTCCAGAGCCTGAAATGAGGCTCCAGAGTGTGAATTGAGGCTTCATAGCCCTAATTGAGGCTCCATAGCCTGAAATTAAGCTCCAGGGTCTGAATTGAGGCTGCATAGCCTGAATTAAGGCTCCGTCTCCTGAAATTAAGCTCCATAGCCTGAAATGAACCTCCATAGCCTGAAATTAGGCTCCATAGTCTGTAATGGGGCTCCTGAAATTAGGCTCCCCGGTCTGAAATTAGGCTCCAGAGTCTGTATTGAGGCTCCATAGTATGAAATGAGGCTCCATAGCCTGAAATGAGGCTCCATAGTCTGAAATGGGGCTCCATTGTGTGGATTGAGGCTCCATAGCCTGAAATGTGGCTCCACAGTCTGAAATGGGGCACCTGAAATGTGGCTCCATAGTCGGAAATGAGGGACCATTGCCTGAACTGACGCTCCATTGTATGAATTGAGGCTCCATAGTCTGAAATGGGGCTCCATAGTCTGAATTGAGGATCCATAGTCTGAAATGAGGCTCCATAGCCTGAATTTATGCTCCATACCCTGAAATGAGGTTGCATAGTCTGAATTGATTCTCCATAGTCCGAAATGAGGCTCCATTGTCTGAATTGAGGCTGCATAGTCCGAAATGAGGCTCCATTGTATGAAATGAGGCTCCATAGTCTGAAATGTGGCTAGATAGTCTGAAATGGGGCTCCATAGTCTGAAATGAGGCTTCTGTGTCTGATATGAGGCTCTATAGTCTGAAATGAGGCTCCATAGTCTGAAATGGGGCTCCCTATTCAGGATTGAGGCTCCATATCCTGAAATGAGGCTTCATAGCTTGAAATGAGGCTCCATAATCTGACATGGGGCTCCTGAAAAGAGTCTCCATAGTATGAAATGAGGCTCCATAGCATGAAATGAGGCCCCATAGTCTGAATTGATGCTCCATAGTCTGAATTGAGTTTCCAGAGTCTGAAATGAGGCACCATAGTCTGAAATGGGGCTCAATTGCCTGAATTGAGGCTCCATAGTCTGAAATGGTTCTCCATAGTTTGAATTGAAGCTCCATAGTCTGAATTGAGACTCCATAGTCTGAGATGAGAAATAATAGTTTGAAATGAGGCGCCATAGCCTGAAATGAGACTCCATAGTCGGAAATGAGGTTCCATAGTCTTCATTGAGACTACATTGCCTGAAATGAGAAATCATAGTTTGAAATGAGGCGCCATAGCCTCAAATGAAGAGCCATGGTCTGAATTGAGGCTCCATAGCCTGAAATGAGGCTTCATAGTCTGAATTGAGGCTCCATAGTATGAAATGAGGCTCCATAGCCTGAAATGAGTCTCCATAGTATGAATTTAGGCTCCATAGCCCGATACGAGGCTCCATAGTCTGAATTGAAGCTCCATAGTCTGAAATGAGGCTCCATAGCCTGAAATGGGGCTCGATAGTCTGAAATGGGGCCCCATAGCCTCAAATGAGGCTCCATGGATGAAATGAAGCTCCACAGTGTGAAATAAGGCTCCATAGCCTGAAATGAGGCTCCTTAGTCTGAAATGCGGCTCCATAGACAGAAATGAGGCTCCATAGCATGAAATGGGGCTCCAAAGTCTGAAATGGGGCTCCATAGTCTGAAATAAGGCTCCATAGCCTGAAATAGGGCTCGAAAGACTGAAATTACGCTCCATAGCCTGAAATGAGGCTCCAAAGCCTGAAATGGGGTTCCATAGTCTGAAAAGGGGTTCCATAGCCTGAAATGGGGCTCCATGGCAATATATGAGGCTCCATAGTCTGAAATGAGGCTCCATAGCCTGAAATGAGTCTCCATAGTCTGAATTTAGGCTCCTTAGCCCGAAACGAGGCTCCATAGTCTGAATTGAAACTCCATAGGCTTAAATGGCGCTCCATAATCTGAAATGAGGCTCCATAGACGGAAATGGGGCTCGATTGTCTGAAATGGTGCTCCATAGCCTGAAATGGGGCTCCATAGCAATATATGAGGCTCCATAGACTGAAATGAGGCTCCGTAGTCTGAAATGCGGCTCTGTAGTCTGAATTGAGGCTCCATTGTCTGAAAAGGGGCTCCATATTCTGAAATGAAGCTCCATATTCTGAAATGAGGCTCCATAGTATGAAATGAGGCTCCATAGTCTGAAATGCGGCTCCATAGTCTAAAATGGGGCTCCATAGTCTGGAATGGGGCTCCATAGCCTGAAATGCGGCTCTATAGTCTGAAATGGGGCTCCATAGTCTGAAATGTGGCTCCATAGTCTGAAATGAGGCTCCATAGTCTTAATTGAGACTCCATAGCCTGAAATGAGTCTCCATAGTCTGAATTGAGGCTCCATAGTCTGAAATGATGCTCCATAGCCTGAAATGAGTCTCCATAGTCTGGATTTAGGCTCCATAGCATGAAACGAGGCTCCATAGTCTGAATTGAAGCTCCATAGTCTGAAATGAGGCTCCATTGCCTGAATTGAGGCTCCATAGCTTGAAATGGGTCTCCATAGTCTGAAATGAGGCTCCAGGGTCTGAATTGAGTCTCCGTAGTCTGATATGAGGTTCCATAGAATGAAATGAGGCTCCATAGCCCCAAATGGGGCTCCATTGTCTGAATTGAGTCTTCATAGCCTGAATTGAGGCTCCATAGCCTGAAATTAAGCTCTAGAGTCTGAATTGAGGCTCCATAGCCTGAATTAAGGCTCCATTCCCTGACATTAAGCTCCATAGCCTGAAATGAGCCTCCATAGCCTGAAATGAGGCTCCATAGTCAGAAATGGGCCTCCTGAAATGAGGCTCCCCAGTCTGAAATTAGGCTCCAGAGTCTGTATTGAGGCTCCTTTGTCTAAAATGAGGATCCATAGCCTGAAATGAGGCTCCAATGAAATGGGGCACCATAGTATAAAATGGGGCTCCATAGTCTGAAATGGGGCTCTATAGTCTGAAATGGGGCTCCATAGTCTGAAATGAGGCTCCATAGCCTTAAATAGCACTCGAAAGTCTGAAATTAGCCTCCATAGCCCGAAATGAGGCTCCATGGCCTGAAATGGGGTTCCAAAGTCTGAAATGGGGTTCCATAGTCTGAAGTGGGGCTCCAAAGCCTGAAATGGGGCTCTATAGCCTAAATTGGGGCTCAAGAGTCTTAAATGTGGCTCCATAGTCTGAAATGATGCACCATAGTCTGAATTGAGGCTCCATAGCCTGAAATGAGGCTCCATAGTCTGAAATGAGGCTCCATAGCCTGAAATGAGTCTCCATAGTCTGAATTTAGGCTCCATAGCATGAAACGAGGCTCCATTGTCTGAATTGAAGCTCCATAGTCTGAAATGAGGCTCCATTGCCTGAATTGAGGCTCCACAGTCTGAAAAGAGGCTCCATAGTCTGAAATGGGGCTCCATAGTGTGAAATGAGGCTCCATAGTCTGAAATGAGGCTCCATAGTCTGACATTAGGCTCCATAGCCTGAAATGGGGCTCCATAGTCTGAAATGGGGCTCGATATCCTGAAATGAGGGCTCCATAACCTTAAATGAGGCTCTATAGTCTGAATTGAGGCTCCATAGTCTGAAATGAGGCTCCATAGCCTGAAATGAGCCTCCATAGTCTGAAATGAGGCTCCAGGGTCTGAATTGAGTCTCCGTTGTCTGATATGAGGCTCCATATAATGCAATGAGGCTCCATAGCCCGAAATTAGGCTCCATAGTCTGAATTGAGTCTTCATAGCTTGAAGTTAGGCTCCATAGCCTGATATTAAGCTCTAGAGCCTGAATTCAGCCTCCATAGCCTGAATTACGGCTCCATCGCCTGAAAATAAGCTCCATAGTCTGGATTGATGCTCCATAGCCTGAAATGAAGCTCTGTAGTGTGGATTGAGCTTCCATAGGCTGAAATGAGACTCCATAGTCTAAAAAGAGGGCTCCATTGTCTGAAATGAGACTCCATAGCCTGAAGTGAGGCTTCCATAGTCTGAATTGAGGCCTCATAGCCTTAATTGAGGCTCCATAGGCCTGAAATTAAGCTCTAGAGTCTGAATTGGAGGCTCCATAGCCTGAATTAAGGCTCCATCTCCCTGACATTAAGCTCCATAGCCTGAAATGAGCCTCCATAGCCTGAAATGAACCTCCATAGTCAGAAAATGGGGCCTCCTGAAATGAGGCTCCCCAGTCTGAAATTAGGCTCCAGAGTCTGTATTGAGGCTCATTGTCTGAAATGAGGCTCCATTGCCTGAAATGAGGCTCCATAGCCTGACATGAGGGCTCCATAGTCTGAATTGAGGCTCCATAGTCTGAAATGGGGGCTCCATATTCTCGATTGAAATATCCATATCCTGATATGAGTCTTCCTAGCCTGAAATGAGGCTCCATAATCCGAAATGGGGCTCCTGAATAGAGGATCCATAGTATGAATGAGGCTCCATAGCATGAAATGAGGCTCCATAGTCTGAATTTAAGCTCGATAGTCTGAAATGACGCTCCATAGTCTGAATTGATTCTCCAGAGTCTGAAATTTGGCTCCATAGTCTGAAATAGGGCTCCGTTGCTTGAAATGAGGATCCATAGCTTGAAATGGGGCTCCATATTCTGAAATGGGGCTCCATAGCTTGAAATGAGCCACCATAGTCTGAAATGTGGGGCTCAATAGCCTGAATAGAGGCTCCATTGTCTGACATGGGGCTCCATAGTCTCAATTGAGAATCCATAGTCTGAAATGAGGCTCCTTAGTCGGAAATGCGGCGCCATAGTCTGAAATGGGGCTCCATAGTCAGAAAAGGGGCTCCTGAAATGAGGCTCCCTAGTCCTGAAATTAGGCTCCAGAGTCTGTATTGAGACTCCATTGTCTGAAATGAGGGCTCCATGGCCTGAAATGGGGTTCCATAGTCCTGAAATGGGTTTTCTATATCCTGAAATGGCGCTCCAAAGCCTGAAAATGAGGCTCCATAGTCTGAAATGGGGCTCGATTGTCTGAAATTGGTGCTCCATAGCCTGAAATTGGGGCTCCCATAGCATTAAATGAGGCTCCATAGACTAAAAATGAGGCTCCGTAGTCTGCATTGAGGCTCCATAGCCTGAAATTAAGCTCCAGAGTCTGAATTAAGGGCTCCATAGCCTGAATTAAGGCTCCGTTGCCTGAAATTAAGCTCCATAGCCTGAATTGAAACTCCATAGCCTGAAATGGGCTTCCATAGCCAGAAATGTGGCTCCATAGACTGAAATGCGACTCCATAGTCTAAAATGGGTCTCCATAGTCTGAAGTGGGGCTCCATAGCCTGAAATGGGGCGCTCTATAGTCTGAAATGGGGTTCCAGAATCTTAAATGTGGCTCCATAGTCTGAAATGAGGCTCCATAGTCTGAATTGGGCTCCATAGCCTGAAATGAGGCTCCATAGTCTGAATTGAGGCTCCATAGCCTGAAATGAGTCTCCATAGTCTGAATTGAGGCTCCATAGTCTGAAATGAGGCTCCATAGACTGAAATGAGGCTCCATTGCCTGAAATGCAGCTCCAGAGCCTGAGATGAGGCTCCATAGTGTGAACTGAGGCTTTGTAGCCCTAATTGAGGCTCCATAGCCTGAAATTAAGCTCCAGAGGCTGAATTGAGGCTTCATAGCTTTAATTGAGGCTCCATAGCCTGAAATTAAGCTCCAGAGTCTGAATTAAGGCTCCATAGCCTGAATTAAGGCCCCGTCGCCTGAAATTAAGCTCCATAGCCTGAAATGAACCTCCATAGCCTGAAATGAGGCTCCATAGTCAGTAATGGGGCTCCTGAAATGAGGCCCCCCGGTCTGAAATTAGGCTCCATAGCCTGAAATGGGGCGCACTACAGTCTGAAATGGAGTTCCAGAATCTTAAATGTGGCTCCATAGTCTGAAATGAGGCTCCATAGTCTGAATTGAGGCTCCATGGCCTGAAATGAGGCTCCATAGCCTGAATTGAGGCTCCATAGTCTGAAATAATGCTCCATAGCCTGAAATGAGTCTCCATAGTCTGGATTTAGGCTCCATAGCATGAAACGAGGCTCCATAGTCTGAATTGAATCTCCATAGCCTGAAATGAGGCTCCAGGGTCTGAATTGAGTCTCCGTAGTCTGATATGAGGTCCCATAGAATGAAATGAGGCTCCATAGTCTGAATTGAGGCTCCATGGCCTGAAATGAGGCTCCATAGTCTGAATTGAGTCTTCATAGCCTGAATTGAGGCTCCATAGCCTGAAATTAAGCTCTAGAGTCTGAATTGAGGCTCCATAGCCTGAATTAAGGCTCCATTCCCTGACATTAAGCTCCATAGCCTGAAATGAGGCCTCCATAGCCTGAAATGAGGGCTCCATAGTCAGAAATAGGCCTCCTGAAATGAGGCTCCCCAGGCTGAAATTAGGCTCCAGGGTCTGTATTGAGGCTCCTTTGTCTAAAATGAGGATCCATAGCCTGAAATGAGGCTCCAATGAAATGGGGCACCAGAAATGAGGCTCCATAGTCTGATATGAGGGACCATTGCCTGAACTGAGGTTCCATAGTTTTGAATTGAGGCTCCAAAGTCCTGAAATGGGGCTCCATATTCTGAAATGAGGCTCCATATTCTGTAATAAGGCTCCATAGTCTGCAAATGAGGCTCCATAGCCTGTAATGAGGCTCCATAAACTGAAATGCGGCTCCATAGTCTAAAATGGGGCTCCATAGTCTGAAATGGGGCTCTATAGTCTAAAATGGGGCTCCATAGTCTGAAATGAGGCTCCATAGCCTTAAATAGCGCTCGAAAGTCTGAAATTAGCCTCCATAGCCCGAAATGAGGCTCCATGGCCCTGAAATGGGGTTCCAAAGTCTGAAATGGGGTTCCATAGTCTGAAATGAGGCTTCCATATACTGAAATGAGGCTCCATTGCCTGAAATGCGGGCTCCCAGAGCCTGAGATGAGGCTCCATAGTGTGAATTGAGGCTTTATAGCCCTAATTGAGGCTCCATAGCCTGAAATTAAGCTCCAGAGCCTGAATTGAGGCTCTATAGCCTGAATTAAGGCTCCGTCGCCTGAGATTGAGCTCCATAGCCTGAAATGAACCTCCATAGCCCAGAAATGGGGCTCCATAACTGAGATGAGGCTCCATTGTCTGCATTGGGGGCTCCATAGTCTGAAATGGGGTTCCATATTTCTGAAATGAGGCT
This sequence comes from Meconema thalassinum, assembly GCA_946902985.2. NCBI lineage: Eukaryota > Metazoa > Arthropoda > Insecta > Orthoptera > Tettigoniidae > Meconema > Meconema thalassinum. Next base: position 1,689,014,889 of record OX336388.2, on the reverse strand, counting down.
CCATATTCAGAAATGAGGCCCCATAGTGTGAAATGAGGCTCCATAGCCAGAAATGGGGCTCCATAGTGTGAATTGAGGCTTCATAGCTTTAATTGAGGGCTTCCATAGCCTGAAATTAAGCTCCAGAGTCTGAATTAAGGCTCCATAGCCTGAATTAAGGCTCCGTCGCCTGAAATTAAGCTCCATAGCCTGAAATGAACCTCCATAGCCTGAAATGAGGCTCCATAGTCCAGTAATGGGGCTTCTGAAAATGAGGCTCCCCGGTCCTGAAATTAGGCTCCAGAGCCTGTATTGAGGCTCCATAGTATGAAATGAGGCTCCATAGCCTGAAATGAGTCTCCATAGTCTGAAATGAGGGCTCCAGGGTCTGAATCGACGTCTCCGTAGTCTGATATGAGGTTCCATAGAATGAAATGAGGCTCCAAAGCCCCAAATGAGGCTCCATAGTCTGAATTGAGTCCTCATAGCCTGAATTGAGTCTCCAAAGCCTGAAATTAAGCTCTAGAGTCTGAATTGAGGATCCATAGCCCTGAATTAAGGCTCCAGTCCCTGACATTAAGCTCCATAGCCTGAAATGAGCCTCCATAGCCTGAAATGAGGCTCAATAGTCAGAAATGGGGCTCCTGAAATGAGGCTCCCCAGTCTGAAAATTAGGCTCCAGTGTCTGTATTGAGGCTCCCATTGAAATGGGGCACACCAGAAATGAGGCTCCATTGAAATGGGGCACCAGAAATGAGGCCTCCATAGTCTGATATGAGGGACCATTGCCTGAACTGAGGTTCCATATTCTGAATTGAGGCCTCCATAGTCTGAAATGGGGCTCCATATTCTGAAATGAGGATCCATATTCTGTAATGAGGCCCATAGCCTAAAATGGGGTTCCATAGTCTGAAATGCGGCTCCATAGTCTAAAATGGGGGCTCCATAGTCTGAAATGGGGCTCCATAGCCTGAAATCGACGCTCTATAGTCTGAAATGGGGCTCCATAGTCGGAAATGAGGCTCCATAGCCTTAAATAGGGCTCGAAAGTCTGAAATTAGCCTCCATAGCCTGAAATGAGACTCAAAGGCCTGAAATGAAATGAGGCTCCATAGTCTGATATGAGGGACCCATTGCCTGAACTGAGGTTCCATAGTCTGAATTGAGGCTTCCATATGCTGTAATGAGGCTCCATAGGCCTGAAATGGGCGTTCCATAGTCTGAAATGCGGCTCCATTTTCTTAACATGGGGCTCCATAGTCTGAAATGGGGCTCCATAGCCTAAAATGGCGCTCTATAGTCTGAAATGGGGGCTCCATTGCCTGAAATGCGTCTCCAGAGCCTGAAAATGAGGCTCCAGAGTGTGAATTGAGGCTTCATAGCCCTCATTGAGGCTCCATAGCCTGAAATTACAGCTCCAGGGTCTGAGATTGAGGCTGCATAGCACTGAATTAAGGCTCCGTCCTCATGGAAATTAAGCTCCATAGCCTGAAATGAACCTCCATAGCCTGAAATTAGGCTCCATAGTCAGTAATGGGGCTCCTGAAATGAGGCTCCCCGGTCTGAAATTAGGCTCCAGAGTCTGTATTGAGGCTCCATAGTATGAAATGAGGCTCCATAGCCTGAAATGAGGCTCCATAGTCTGAAATGGGGCTCCATTGTGTGGATTGAGGCTCCATAGCCTGAAATGTGGCTCCACAGTCTTGAAATGGGGCACCTGAAATGTGGAGCTCCATAGTCGGAAATGAGGGACCATTGCCCTGAACTGAGGCTCCATTGTATGAATTGAGGCTCCATAGTCTGAAATGGGGCTCCATAGTCTGAATTGAGGATCCATAGTCTGAAATGAGGCTCCATAGCCTGAATTTATGCTCCATACCCTGAAATGAGGTTGCATAGTCTAAATTTGATGCTCCATAGTCCGAAATGAGGCTCCATTGTCTGAATTGAGGCTGCATAGTCCGAAATGAGGCTCCATTGTGTGAAATGAGGCTCCATAGTCTGAAATGTGGCTAGATAGTCTGAAATGGGGCTCCATAGTCTGAAATGAGGCTTCTGTGTCTGACATGAGGGCTCTATAGTCTGAAATGAGGCTCCATAGTCTGAAATGGGGCTCCCTATTCAGGATTGAGGCTCCATATCCTGAAATGAGGCTTCATAGCTTGAAATGTGGCCTCCATAATCTGAAATGGGCGCTCCTGAAAAGAGTCTCCATAGTATGAAATGAGGCTCCATAGCCTGAAATGAGTCTCCATAGTCTGAATTTAGGCTCCATAGCCCGATACGAGGCTCCATAGTTTGAATTGAAGCTCCATAGTCTGAAATGAGGCTCCATAGCCTGAAATGGGGCTCGATAGTCTGAAATGGGGCCCCATAGCCTCAAATGAGGCTCCTTGGATGAAATGAAGCTCCACAATGTGAAATGAGGCTCCATAGCCTGAAAATGAGGCTCCTTAGTCTGAAATGCGGCTCCATAGACAGAAATGAGGCTCCATAGCCTGAAATAGGGCTCGAAAGACTGAAATTACGCTCCATAGCCTGAAGTGAGGCTCCAAAGCCTGAAATGGGGTTCCATAGTCTGAAAAGGGGTTCCATAGCCTGAAATGGGGCTCCATGGCAATATATGAGGCTCCATAGTCTGAAATGAGGCTCCATAGCCTGAAATGAGTCTCCATAGTCTGAATTTAGGCTCCTAAGCCCGAAACGAGGGCTCCATAGTCTGAATTGAAACTCCATAGGCTTAAATGGCGCTCCATAATCTGAAATGAGGCTCCATAGTCGGAAATGGGGCCTCGATTGTCTGAAATGGTGCTCCATAGCCTGAAATGGGGCCTCCATAGCAATATATGAGGCTCCATATACTGAAATGAGGCTCCGTAGTCTGAATTGAGGCTCCATAGTCTGAAAAGGGGCTCCATATTCTGAAATGAAGCTCCATATTCTGAAATGAGCGCTCCAACGTCTGAAATGAGGCTCCATAGTCTGAAATGCGGCTCCATAGTCTAAAATGGGGCTCCATAGTCTGGAATGGGGCTCCATAGCCTGAAATGCGGGCTCTATAGTCTGAAATGGGGCTCCATAGTCTGAAATGTGGCTCCATAGTCTGAATTGAA